>OZ014495.1:13988610-14593610 GCA_963966045.1 Xestobium rufovillosum | reverse complement strand
AACAAGCACAGGAATCTCATATTTTTCTCAAAAATATAAATAAAATAAAAATTCTACCTAGGCGTGAACATCAATCATAGATAGTATCAAAGAGCATCTTTAAATACATTTTTCCGATTCCGCCTTGAAGTTTAAGTAAGTTTCGTATGTATTTGCAATTTTCTATTGTTTTCTAGGCAGTATTTATTTCTTAAAATTTTTGCCTACAAACCTACAAAGGAAATTAAATAGTTTACAGTTGCTTTTAATGACGACCTAAAATTTTCCTCAGATGTAGGCAAGAATTAGATGTTTCTTATTCTTCACTCGTACCCAACGAGTTTTGTTCAGGGTAGGCCATAAATAGCTATCTTTCTACATGTACGACAAATACACAAAAACCAACGAGTGGAATTGCAGGATTCGAACAACTACTCTTCGGGCAAGTACTGAATTATAGAACTAGATCAAGATTTTGCATACTACGAGACCTCACAGAATGCCACACCAAATTCTCATGGTTTTGGGGCACCCTTGATGTACCTTTACGTGCTTATTTCAGATGTTTAAATATTATATGTTTCGAATATGCATGGAAAACCGTAGACCAATGCTTTCCTTGCACACTCGAATCACGCCATATAACTTGCTGCATACATACCTATAAGTGACGCTCTTGGGTTAGCTATAAGCAAGATCTAATTACTACAGAACATCGGGTGGTACTGGACCGTTCTAACAACTACTCCTTGGGCAAATACTCTTCCACGCATTGAATTATAGAACTGAAACCATGAAATCAATTTTGTGTTTGAGTACTAACAGAAATTTAACAAATGCTACCGATATCAACGGAAAGAAAATAAATAATATACGTATATGCAGTGAAATTATAAATTATTACAAATTTAAAAAGTGATCCAAGTACTGACCACCCAATTTCAAGCATAGGAGTAGTTAGAAAATGAGAGCCTCAGGCCAGGCCATCGAGTTCTCCAGGTGCCATCGAGTTCTTCGGCAGTGACCTTGAAAGAGACCAGAGGCTGCTGAAGGAGTCGTTGAGTCATCCGAAGAAGTGTCTTCAGCAGCGGCATCTGCAGCAGCCTCTGGTGTCTTTCAAGGTCATTGCTGAAGAAGTGTGCATGTCTTCAGCAGCGTCTGGTGTCTTTCAAGGTCATTGCCGAAGAAGTGGGCATGTCTTCAGCAGCAGCGTCTGGTGTCTTTCAAGGTCATTGCTGAAGAAGTGGTGTTCAGCAGCGTCCAGGCGCATGCGCCGGGGCTATTCCTCAGATCAGTCCATCGAGTTCTCCATCCACTTCAAGTGGGCGTGTCTGCAGCAGCCTCTGGTCATTGCTGAAGAAGAGCCTCTGGTGTCTTCCAAGCCGCCATTTTGGCTGTGGGTCAGGCGCCTGCGCCGGGGCTGTCGCGTACAAAGCGCGTGTTGTTCAGGCCAGTCCATCCTGGCCCCATCCACTTCTTCGGCAATGACCAGAGGCTGCTGAAGGAGTCATGTCTTCAGCAACGGTGTCTTTGGGGCCTTTGGCCGTGGCTCAGGCGTTTTCGCAAACGTTCTGGAAATGACGCCGACCGGGATTCGAACCCGGGTCCCCACGCACCGGAGCCCTCGCTCCAACCAACTGAGCTAATCGGCGGCCCACAAGCCCGTCTTTCAAATCATCCGTATATACTTATGATTGTAAACAGAAGTTACAGAATTAATATTTATTTTCTCGGAAATTTACAATTGTTTATACTAAATAAATATTCATATTAAAGTTTAAGAAAAAAGCACGTTCGCCGCCGATAAGAGATGTTATAATTGTTTTTATTATGGGAAATAACCTTTCATCTTGCCGATAGGATATGTTTGTTTAGGTTTGATCCCACGCTCTGCATGTGCATTTAATACGTTGTAGACACTACAAGGTGACCCGTTTGTTTGTTTGTATTATTACAATAAAATAACATTCTAGAATATTCTTCTGATTGTTTATTTGAAATTACTTGTTATCTTAATGCGTTTCGGACACGTGTGGGAAAAAAACATTCTAGAACATTCTCCAGTTTGTTTATTTGAAATTACTTGTTATCTTAATGCGTTTCGGACACGTGTGGGAACCATCTGATTGATATATGCAAACATCTTAGTTCTCGGTAGTAGAACATTCTACATCGCTAATTATTTGAGAACAGTAGTCTAAATTTAGGCTAACCCCTACGTAAAAACTATGTCATGTGGGGTGTCAAATTAAAGGACTCGACTAGAGGTATCGGAATATTGGGGTGGATTTTAGGGGTGGTTTTTGGGGGTGGTTTTTGGGGGTGGTTTTTAGGGGTGATTTTTAGGGGGTGGTTTTAGGGGTGGTTTTAGGGGTAGTTTTTAGGGGTGGTTTTTAGGGGACGTTCTTGGGGTGGTTTTGGAGGGTGATTTTTGGGGGTGGTTTTTAGGGGTGATTTTTAGGGGGTGGTTTTAGGGGTGGTTTTAGGGGTAGTTTTTAGGGGTGGTTTTTAGGGGCGGTTCTTAGGGTGGTTTTGGAGGGTGATTTTTGGGGGTGGATTTTAGGGGTGGTTTTTAGGGGTGGCCACTCACTGACCGCGCCCCCGTCCACGCTCCTTGCCCCGCCCACCTAGATCATGTAGGGTATCAAATTAATCAGCTCGATGAGACAAAAAGGAATCTATAGTTATTCTCCTACTTCCGAATTCTTATCAGTAGTTGTCTGTCTGTATGTCTGTCGGTCCGTCTGTCTGTCTGTCTGTCTGTCTGTCTGTCTCTCTGTCTGTCTGTCTGTCTGTTTGCGAATACAGCTGTCTGTTGACACAGACAGCTGTATTCGCAAACACCATGGCTGATGACACGCTGTTGACACAGGCAGCTGTAGTCGCAAACACCATGGCTGATGACACGAGCAAGAATAAGACTGCGCATGCGCACGGTTGTATGGAGAGTATTTAAGCAAGAAAATTAACGGTGCTGTCAGTTAGTACTTGTGCTTCAACAAGGGAACCGCATTTGAATAATGACACACATAAACGTAGACACGTTTCGTGTTCTGGACGGTGCTGTTTTGGATGAGTCAGCACGCCGTGTCGAGGTGCACGTACATCAGCCGTTCGTGACAACAACAACATTCAACGCCAATGACGAAATTCGCATACCAATCCACCAACAAGACGTTTACGTACTGCCGCATCTAAGCAGCATCTACATAGAGGGCAGGTTCATCAAGGGTGCAGGAGGCGGAAATGCGGTTTTAACAAATAACGCCCTCAGTTTCCTCTTTGACGACGTCCGCTATGAAATAAACGGGGTGGAGGTGGATCGAACAAAAAACGTGGGCATCACGAGCACACTGAAGGGTGTAGTTTCTCTGAATGTGGGTGAGGTAGGTGCCCTGGAGAATGCCGGCTGGACGAATACGGGAGACTCACCGAGCCACCTTATCGACGCGAACGGGAACTTTAACGTGTGCATCCCGGGAAGAATCCTGCTGGGATTCTTGGAAGATTACCCCAAAATTCTGTTAAATGTGTGTCACGAGCTCATTTTGACTCGATCGAAAAACGATAGGAACGCTTTCGTGGGTAACGAGGACACCAGAATTGAGTTGAGCAAGGTTCATTGGAGGGTGCCGTACGTCTATCCATCGGATGCTGAATACCTAAAACTTCTCAATATTGTCGAGGAAGAGAGAACGTTGCAGATATGTTTTCGCAGCTGGGAGCTGTACGAGTATCCGGTGTTGCCGCAAGCTACGAAACAAACGTGGGCCGTCAAGACTGCAACACGGTTGGAGAAACCCCGCTACGTTATTGTCGCCTTCCAGACGAATCGCAAAGCGAATTTGGACACGGATTCAAGCAAATTTGACCACTGCAATCTGACAAACGTCAAACTGTACCTGAATTCTGAGTGCTTCCCCTACGAGAATTTAAACTTGGATTTCTCCACGGGGAAATACGCCCTGCTATACGAAATGTACCAGAACT
Source organism: Xestobium rufovillosum (assembly GCA_963966045.1). Lineage (NCBI taxonomy): Eukaryota > Metazoa > Arthropoda > Insecta > Coleoptera > Ptinidae > Xestobium > Xestobium rufovillosum. The sequence goes on along the minus strand of OZ014495.1, from coordinate 14,589,641 downwards.
TCCAGAGTTCATACTATGGAAAAGTTGGCGAGCCGTTATACGGCAAGGAACAGTTCAAGGATCTAGCGCCCATCGTGGTGATTGACGCATCAAAGCAGTCGGAAAGCATCAAGCCTGGACCCATAGATATGCGTCTAGAATTTGAGTCGAGCGAGAATTTTCCGCCCAACACAACCGCATACTGTCTCATCCTGCATGACCGCATCGTTGAGTATACACCGGGTAATGAATCGATCAGAAGACTGGTATGAGAAGCTGCAGGGCTTCGATTTGCCCAGAAAATACACGCATGCCTACTCTGTATACAGATTATAGTTTTAATTATATTGATGTAAAAATATATTCAACGTTTTTATTTTTGCGAAAACCCCGGCGCAGGCGCCTGGGCCACATCCAAAGGCCCAACAGCACCTAACAACAATTCTGATTGGATGCTGCCCACAACCACTCTCATTGGCTGTTGCCCCGCCCACTCTCATAGCCAGAGCCCGGCGCATGCGCCTGAGCCACGGCCAAAGGCCCCAAAGACACCGTTGCTGAAGACATGACTCCTTCAGTAGCCTCTGGTCATTGCCGAAGAAGTGGATGGGGCCAGGATGGACTGGCCTGAACAACACGCGCTTTGTACGCGACAGCCCCGGCGCAGGCGCCTGACCCACAGCCAAAATGGCGGCTTGGAAGACACCAGAGGCTCTTCTTCAGCAATGACCAGAGGCTGCTGCAGACACGCCCACTTGAAGTGGATGGAGAACTCGATGGACTGATCTGAGGAATAGCCCCGGCGCATGCGCCTGGACGCTGCTGAACACCACTTCTTCAGCAATGACCTTGAAAGACACCAGACGCTGCTGCTGAAGACATGCCCACTTCTTCGGCAATGACCTTGAAAGACACCAGACGCTGCTGAAGACATGCACACTTCTTCAGCAATGACCTTGAAAGACACCAGAGGCTTCTGCAGATGCCGCTGCTGAAGACACTTCTTCGGATGACTCAACGACTCCTTCAGCAGCCTCTGGTCTCTTTCAAGGTCACTGCCGAAGAACTCGATGGCACCTGGAGAACTCGATGGCCTGGCCTGAGGCTCTCATTTTCTAACTACTCATAGGTATTCCGATTCATGACTTATCACAGTCTGGGGTAGCTCATGGAATTCTAGTTGTTAAAAAGTCTTTCTCACTTGAAGGATCGTAACTTGTATTCCCAGGAGTCCTAGGAGTATTTTATTATTTTTTTTCTCCAAAGTAAAAAGTCGAGAATTATGAGATCCGAAAATTTCGGAATTTCGAAAAGGCTCATCCATCTATCACCAAACATTGTATTCCTGCTGTCATACTGTATTCATTAATGAAATTGATACAAAACTGAGAAAATGGTTCGTTCTTTGAAGTTCTTAATTTGTCCTTTAAATTAGTTGGTAACTCAAGAACCCTTATAGTTCCTAGTTCGACATATGGCATAGGCATCCTAAAATAAAATATAGCAAATCTTCACTTCGATTTAATGGAAAGATAAAATATTGGGTATTTCATTTGAAAAAAATATTTGCTATACTTTTTCTATTGGGCGAGAAATAGCTCTTTATTGCCCATCCAGTAAAGCAATCGTTTGGTGATCTTGAAGAATTAGTTGGAAATTTATTCACAAAACAAATTTTTACCAAAGAAATATCAAATTTATAAACGGATTTCAGGAAAACAAGCAATATCGCCTTTTTGAATTAACTTTTATCACAAGTTTCAGAAATATGTCTAATCGGGTTTCCAGGAACGTCCAACAGACCACTCTAGTGGAAATTGACTGTTATTGTGACTGGCCGAGGTGATAAAAACATTGGACTGCTACTCAATAGGTAGTCTACATTATTAAATATTTTGATGATATTAATAAATTGTTGTGAAGATGGTCAAGTGGCGGCTGGCGACTCACGCTGCCTAATATTACATAAGTGTCTTTAATAACTTGAAAATCTTCCATCGAAAATGAGAAATCAGGTTGCATTCGTCGTAATTTTTTCTGAAGAAGTCTTGTTTGATAACTGCTTTTGCTCTATCCTCTCTCAGACATCCAATTAAGAAATAGTTCCAGCTCCAATACTTGCTTGATTGTTGTGCAATTAAATCCTTCTAGAAGAATTTCTGTATTGTCTAGTATCATGACGTATGAACGAACTTTTACACACCCCATCGAAAACCTGCACGCTGCACCCCTTTATAAACTTCAATAATATTAGTTCTTTAAGGAAGAGGTAAACTTTTATTAGATAAATGTATTTTTATAAACCAATTTGCTAAACATTTACAACACTTAAATAAAAGAGTACAACCACTTTCAATTCCCATATAAAACATAAGAACTGAAACGGTTTCAAACCCCATTCAACATAAAATCACGAGATTTTTATTAAGATCTCGATCTCGGAATTTACTACAGCTTTCCATTACGGAACAGCTTGCGCGGCGTGAATATAATTCTACTTGTAGTTCCACATTTTCATAGGCAGCTCGGATGTCGTAACAGGTCGATCGGAGCTTTCCCACTCGAGACGAATGCATTTCGAATGCGTGGCATATTTTTAGGTATAAAATATCGAATGAATAAATTGCCGACGGCAAAGTATTTGAGAAAAGATGCAAATATGATTTTTCTACGAACGTCGAACGTGTTTCTAACTGATGCGATATGTATTTTCCTTGTTTTAGCTTACATGTTCTGTAGCTGATTTTTGTTATGTCTGAAGCGGGTATATCAATACCAGCACCTCCGTCATAAAGTAACAGAGACGAAGTCGTTTATGTCTTATTCTTGAAATTCACTTTGATATTTTTATTAAAAATAAATTGTGGATTTAGATATACTATTGTCAAGTTTAAATTTTGTACAAAAATGTTGATGCTGGAGAACTTAATTTTGGTAATACACATAGTAGGAAAGATACAACCATTTTTAATGCACTTTAAAACACTAGACAATCTGATACTTTGGCTCATAAATAAAATAAAATAAAAGAAGAAGATCCACCATATAGGCTAACAGAAGAGAGATGAAAATATAAAAATAGACTAGATGAGGTAGGGCAACAAAGATATAATTCTTTAAAGTGGAAAATTATTCAAAAATGTGCTAAAGCTAAAGAACAATGGAAAATAAATGTAAAGTGGAGAATAAGTTATGGAGTAAGACCGGGAAAAACTTCGCGGGATTGCATATTGCAAACGAAATATTATAGCAGTTACCAAAAAGAAGAGGTGCGGATACGTGCGAAACATACGTTACCTAATTTAACTTCTCATTCGTCAATTTCAAATTAGAACCGTGCTAAGTTGAATGCAAAAAAAGAGCGGAAGGAATATTAGGGGAACACCAATTCAGACGTAGACGAATTATGAAAACGAAATGCTCAAAAACGCAATGACGCAATATAGGAACATAACATTAACTCATAATTTCAACAAAGTGTAAGCAGAGATTATAGAATTTGAGCGGGAACGCGGAGAAGTAGGTAGATATTTGGAATATTTGAAATGCGTGTTATCACCACTAGTTTTCAGTTTTTACATCGATGAGGTGATTAATATTATTGAGCATAGAATTAAAATCTTGCTATGTATGAAGTCGATTATTTCTTAGCAAAGGACATGGGCCATCTAACTTTCTGGAACACTAATTTAACTATTTATCTACAAAATCTAGTTGATTATGAAAACTTGAAGATGTAATAGGCTTAGACAAATTTTGAAACATCTAGTGGACAGCCCGTACCTACTTATGTAAACCTGCCAAAGGTCATTACATATGCTTAAGTAATAAATAATATATGGAAGAAATAAGGAAATGCAATATTTCAATTTTTTCAGGATATTTCAGGAACAACGAGAGCTATCCAGAATTTCTTTTCAGATTCTTAAAGAGAATGGAAATGTGCACGTTTTCTGTAATTTGACCAACTCTGAATCTCTTTCGGGTTTAGAAGATTCCAATGGTGTACATTGTAAAAGTGACCACCCTGTATATATAATATATACGAAATATAATCTTGATAATATACTAGGAAAATTAAAGAACTTAGACGTGCAAGAAATGTTTGCAAATTATACAAATCATTATTAGTGAAAATACAAGATCTAACTGCCAGAGATAAGAAAATTAGTCTAACAGAACATAAGAAAAGATGAGAGAAAAGACAAGGAAGAGCATCAAGATAACATAATGCTAGAAGTTACAGAAATAAATGCAGCTGCAAGACTAATAAACAAGAAACTTTATTAGTAGTAAGTATGATTATTATGGGAACTCCCCCCTCTCCTTCTCTTCCATAAGAGCCCATGCTAAATCGCTCCACCAAATGATTTAACTCCACATTGGAAAATGTGTCGCGCATAGGAAGGGTGAGCTCCTTTCAAGGTTACCTACTTAAAATTCGGGGGTTCATTGAACTGATTTCAGAGGTCATTCCATACCATGGTATAGCTTTATGCAGGGATTTTGGAAAAATGTTGGGCGCATAGGAGGGTCATACAGCTGCAGAAGTCCTCGTCCAACAGCACATAACATAGAGACAAAAGGTTTTTTCTCAAAACTTTTACAGTTGCTCTTGATATGATCATTTTTGTTTGTGGAATGAATTAGCTAATCAGTGCATGTCAACAACAAACTTGATTTATTTTGAACGCAGTGGCTATTTCTCCGTCTAGTCAGATACAAACATAAGAATCCGTCTAGTCGGGCGAGTATATTTAACTGTCCAAAACTAATACGGATTTTGCATTAGTAATCGTGGATTGCATTTAAACAAATCCCTTACATGATGGAGACCAGACGAAACCCATCGGAAGCAAAATTCTTCAAATTACAATAAGTATTAGAAGACAATAACAAAAGGGATCAATCGGGAGTCGAATTAACGAGCTAGCGCATTTTCCCATTGAGCCACGCTGGATGCTTACAAGATGTCAGTTTAACAGTGTATTAAAGCGACCAAAAATGAACGATGAACGATGACTAGACGGACATAATATGGCTACTACCTATTTCGAATCTACAATAGAAAATATCCCAGTTTATTTCGTTTAAACAAGTATTTCTCTCGCGCTTGTTATCCCCAAAAACGTGTTATCTTGGACTTTTTTTATCTTGAAACGACTCCCGTTTCAATTTTCTGGCCTAGTTATCTAACGCCCTAACTTCTGAAGTAACTCTCAGCGTAATTTCACCATGATTTATAATGCCCCTGTAGCAGCGTTAAGGAAACGCCCGTGTGGCATAATTTCAAATGTACGAATTACAGGAGCCGACGAAAGGAAGCATTAAATGATTCCCGAGTTTTGCAGAACTTGTTGACTTTTTATAAGTAGAAACTTTTCCTCAGAGTAAATTTCCAGGGTTAGATAAATTACCATAGATTAACTCCGGCTGTAAGTAATTGTACTCATTCCCTATTCCATTTCGAGTGCCCTATTTTCAAATGTATTTGGGGATGTTGAATGCTGTTCGACCAAATTTTATTTATTCACGGGCACGTTCAAGGTTTCAGGGAAGAAAAGTTGAACTTTCAGCTCTTAATTTAATAATGCTCGCTGTATATCGGACTAAAACTGAACCTGTCGGAGTAGACAACATCCGGCTGACACCTTTCGGAGGGTGGCAAATCAGACAGAAAAACATTTTTATGCTTCTTCGGATATGATTACAACAATTCACAAAATGTCAACTTAGTAGTTTGAAAAAATGAGTCCAATTTCTGTTAGATTTACATCTAAACTATTATGTCAACGCAACATCTTTCAGGTTTAGTTTCTGACATCTGAATCTGAAGTAAAGACAAATGCCAGTGACAACTACTATTCTATAGCTTAAACGACCCGTGTGTCATTGGTTTTAGTATTTAGGCGGGAAAACGTTTTTAAACAGTTTGATGCTCTTTGGTGAAATATGTTCTACGTTACCATAGTTCGAGCCGAAAACCCCATTTGACATCAGGGTGGTTTTTATAGACATTACTGGCCAACGTTCCAATCCCAATCCAATGCATGTTTCATATTTCATAAACAAATCATTACGCTAAAATTTCATTGCTTAACTTGACGTAAGAAGTATTGGTATATAGAAATTTTAAGACCTCCAGTACTGTAAGTTTCACCGGAGCTGAATCTCATCAGATTTTACGATGGAAATATCCGTAGTGTAAGAGAATGTTCACTTGACCGACGTTATGGAACATGTTGAAATTTACGATAAAACGTCGGAACGGAAACTTTTCCGCAGTATCAATCCACAGTGGATATTGCAATGTATGCCACGCAGAGATGTATGTTAATTTTTTTCCGTACAATGTATTCATAAATTTCAGAAAATACTTATGATAGTATAACTTTCTAGTAACATACATAGAGGGTGATTCACAAACTTCTCGCGGTACTTCTGGAGTGCATGTTGTACTTGACAGAACACTAACGTATACCTACCCGTTATTATTAAGGATATGTGTGTTTAAGTAGGTACCGACTGACTAAGCTATGAACTCATCTGATACGGTGACGCAGTGGACAGTGTATCGAGCTACTAATCCGCTTGGCCGATTTCAACACTCGCAGCGAGTATTTTTTTACTATGTACTTTCATTTTCTTTTCTAAACAAAAAATCTGTCAGATTTTCATCAAATAAGCGGAGGACTCCGCGAATATCATTTATTTCACATATAAAATAAATGTATGGATGCAATAAACGAGCGAACAATCGAATGATTGGCTGTAGTAAACGCTCGTGTCTATGTAAAGGTAGGTATCCACCGGCAAACATATCACGAGCAGTTCGTACATTAGTTTGTTGTAAGTCCTGTTCAAGAGCAGTTACAGACTGACGTCTACATAAGGAAGTGAACATTTCAATCGTTTAAAACATACGGAGGTCCGGCGAACATATCTTTTGAACTTTTGAAGTTACCGGCAACTGACGGGAATTTTGGCTGCTCAACGTGAACAAGATAAACTACACTAATGTTACGCGAGCTATTCGCGATCTTAACGTAATCATTCCAAATGGAAAATTGACATTTTGACATTTACTGACATAAATAACAAATCGTTGAAGGAAGTTATTGTTTTATGAATATTTTACTTTCTTAAGTGGCCATGGGAAAAATAGTGTACTGGGTGATTCAAACTTCCCGCCCTTGGCTTATACAAGGAAAACGAAAAGTGCAAATGCAAATTTGGCAGAGGGGATTTGAACAGCTGTGCGTATGGTATATTTTTTCGTTTTTAAACATTTTTTAACCTTTTTCAAAATGGCGGAAATGACGCCAGAAAAATTATTTCTTCTACAAAGTTACCTTTTTTTTCATATTCTGAAAGAACATATTTTTTTAAACAACTTCCATTCAAAAAGTTTTTTTCTATCTTTATATGGTTAAAAGCTATGGGACTCTAAAGTTGGTTTGATTTTAGTGCATTGTTTGGATTTTTTTCTTAAAACAGTAACTTCGCAGAAAGATGATGTTGATAAAATATTATTTGACTTAATCAGCTTAAAACAATTGATGCGCATTTGTTACCCGACCAACTTAATTTTTATTACGGCGCGGCGGGGTCAGTGGAGATTTATTTAAAAGTACCAACTTTAGAGTCCCATAACTTTTAACCAAATAAAGATAGAAAAAAACTTTTTGAATGGAAGTTGTTTAAAAAAATATATTCTTTCAGAATATGAAAAAAAATGGTAACTTTGTAGAAGAAATAATTTTTCTGACGTCATTTCCGCCATTTTGAAAAAGGTTCAAAAATGTTTAAATACGAAAAAATATACCATACACACAGCTATTCAAATCCCCTCTGCCAAATTTGCATTTGCACGTTTCGTTTTCCTGTTATAAGCCAAGGGCGGGAAGTTTGAATCACCCCGTACATAACTCTATGGAACGTGTATTTCATACACTCGTGTAATTCCTGCACTCGGTTGCGCCTCAATCATAAATTTAGCTGCTATTCTTATTTACAAACGTACGCGATGTAACAGCACCAAACGCTTAAAATTTGCTAAAAATTTAGATCAACTTCACTCCCAAAACCAAACCATTCGACGTTGGCTAGTTCATCCTCTTTCCAACTAGTTAGATGTTTCACAAAGTGCGATGTAACACCGAACTCTTCCGTGTCCAAAAAATTATTTTAATCCCCGTAGTTTCGCCCCCTCGTATCTGACATTTTCTACCCCTTCCCCCAAAGTTGGCATTTGAAGAGATCTTTAAAACGACACCAAAAACATTGACCTAGCATGACCAGAACTTGCTAAAATTCGCAAAAACTTTCGAAATTTCCAGGCGACACAGAAATCGCTACTGGGACCCCCGTATACTGTCACACTTCCAATTCTTCTGCACTCGGCTGCGCATCGTGTACAATTTTATTTATTGTTCTTATTCACAAATGTATGCGATGTAACAGCACCAAACGTTTAAAATTTGTAAAAACGTAGTTCAATATTACACCCTTACACCCCTAAATATCACCCCCATGCATCGCAGACCCCAAAATCCAACCCATACGATGTTGGCCGGTTCATCCTCTTTCTAACTAGTCCCAAATAAAAGTTGGATGTTTCACAAAGTACATATGCGATGTAAGAGCACCGAACGTTTCCGTGTCAAAAAAAACGTTTTAACGCCCCGTATTTTCGCTCCCTCGAATCTTACATTTTCTATCCCTTCCCCCAAAGTTAACGAGATCTTCATAATGACACCAACTTGCAAAAATTCGCAAGACTATTGCGAAAATTTCAGATGTTACAGAAATCGGTACTGGGGACCCCCCGTATATCGTCACACTTCCAATTCGTTCAACATTTTCAATGTTAAAATCGTTTTAACTCCCGCATTTTGGCCCTTTCGAGTCTTACATTTTCTGTCCCTTCCCCCAAAGTTCGCATTTAGTAATATCTTCAAAATGACACCAGAAACATTGACGTGGCGCAAGTAGAACTTGCAAGAATTCGCAAAAACTGCGAAATTGCCAGGCGTCACAGAAATCACTACTGGGGACCCCCGGCCCCGTTCAACGTCACACTTCCAATTCTTCTGCATAAATTTATCATTATTTTTATTTACAAACCTACGCGATGTAACAGCACCAAACGCTTAAAATTTGCTAAAAACGTAGCTCAAATTTGCACCCCTAAATATCGCCCTCGAGGCTCCAAAAACCAACCCATACGATGTGCCCTGGTTCGTCCTCTTTCCATCTAGCCCAAAATTAATTTTGGATGTTACAGAAATATGCGATATAACAATATCGAACGTTTAAAGTTTGCTAAAAACATACCTCAAATTTACACTCCTATAATCTCGCTCCCGTGCATCGCAGACCCCAAGAATCAACCCAGGCTATGTTGGCTGGTTCATCCTCTTTCTAACTAGCCTAAAATCAAAGTTGGATGTTTCATAAAGTATGCGATGTAACAGCACCGAACGCTTCCGTGTCCAAAAAATCGTTTTAACCCCCATATTTTCGCCCCCTCGATTTTCTATCCCCCCCCCCCAAAGTTCGCTTATGACGAGATCTTCAAAATGACACCAACCACCACCTGGCATATATGTCATCATCATAAGGTTTTCAGTCCGAAGACTGGTTGGACGCGTACCTCCATCCTTTTCTATCCTGAGCTAACCTACGTATTTCCCTAAAAGTAGAACATCCTACATCCCTAACTATTTGAGAGCAGTAATCTAATCTACGCCTACCCCTACCTCTTTATATTCCTATCTCTGACTCTAGTATGTCGCGAACTATTCCTTCGTGTCTTAGAATGTGTCCTACCATCCTATCTCTCCTATTCTTTATTGTCTTTTATACCTTTCGCTTTTCTCTAACTCTTTCTAATACTTCCCTATTACTAACCTTATCTATCCACGGTATCTTCATCATGCGCCTGTAGCACCACATTTCAAACGCTTCTACTCTTTTTTTTCGATCAGCTTCTCCTGTAGAACTGCGATATTTCCAGGCGTCACAAAAATCGCTACTGGGACCCCCGTATAGCGTCACATTTCCAATTCTTTAAACATTTTCAATGTTAAAATTCTAGTTAATAGAGAGGGTGTTTTATAAGTGATGAATAAAATTATAATATTAAAAAAAATCAACTTGGGATATCTGTCCACTTTGCGACTGTACTAATTAAAAAGGTGTAAAAAAATAATTTTAGTTTAGTTTTGTTAGAATAATAATAAAAAAGCAAACAATGCAGCTAGATACGCAAAAATGTGAAAAACTGTAAGTGAAATAAACGGTATTTATGGAATAAAAAAATTAAAGTTTTACAAAGTGAAAAGCTTCAGCCTTCAGGTAACAAGAAATCATAAATTGAAACACTTTGGCTCCATTAAGGCATGCAATATAAAGTAGTACATACTTATACGTATGTATGCAAGCACATCTCATATACAGAAAATTCTTAAAACCAAATTTTGGCCACTCAAACAACCACCATATCAGCATAGTTAGCAGTTGTAAATTTTATCCGCACGAAAGAATTGAATTATTTCATGTCGAAGTAATATTAAAAGTACTTAATTCAAAAGAGAGGTCCAAAGGCTCTCGGTCTCCACATCTACGTATAGCAAAAATGCTAGGTATTATAAAAATCGTTATTGCAAAGTTTCCTTAGTCAACTTATATTTGGCCAAAATAGATTACAATAAATTGATAGAAATATGAACTTATTTTGTTTTGTTAAAATACTCAGTGCTATGAAATTGTGTATCACTTTTAATTAAAACACAAATTACGAGTAGGTATATAAGGTCAGTTTAGTTTTAAATCCGAATTGAACAACAAATACAAAGAATCGGACCAATGTTCACTTTTTGCTTAAAGTAACTTCTCGAATCACCATGTAGGTATATGACAAGCTTTCAAACGATAAATGTAAGAGTCAAATCAAATCGGAATTCTTTTTCATAACAGTTTTTAATTAATTAGGGATGATCTTGAACAAAAATAAGTGGTACTTACCTATTTTGTTTAATCAAATTATATCTTATGGCAAACAACGAAAAAGTTAACACGCATTTTTGTGGTACACTCAGTTGTAGATATCTGAAAACCCATTCAAACCACACGCGATCTGTCCACAGCTTTCAAAGTAATAAACAATGCATTCCAACTCGTACAATTTCAAACTTGCGAAATTAACTCTTGTACTAAAATTTTACGATTGTTACAGATGAAACCGTAAAATTAGCCCATCAGAAGTAAGGACTCCAGGCATCTGCGACAACGTTAATAAAATACTCAAAATTCCATAAACAGTGTGTACTAATTTCAAGAAGTCGTAAAAGCCATGTGCAAGCACTCTAAAATATAGCAACAAGCGTACGTAGATGAAAACTGCCGATACTCCTCATCCAACAATGTTTGCGGTTATTTCATTCAAGGGCTGTTATCGCTCTCGGAAAGATTTTCTGGCGAACGCTATTATCAGCGTCTGAACCAAGTTATCAGGGCCAGCAATTAGTCTCAAGATGGCAGATCACGATAACTTTGATGATGAGGTAAGTGTTTTTCAAATTTTTCATATGCACCTGTAACATATCTTACCCATTAATTCAACTGCAAAAGCAACATTCTTTATGAAAATTTGGGTGAAAATTATATGAGAACAAAAAGAAAGAAAATGTCTTAATTTAAAATAATAATCATTCAATTGTCTCCATTATGAAGTAAATATTGCAACGATGGGTTTCTGCTGCGATACTAATATTTTGGAACGATACAGGATCCCAGAGAGTTTTGTTTCTGAAATCCTTCAACACAAAAGGGTTCTCTAGATCTAGTGAAATTAAAATAAATGAAACACGGTGTCACACTAATGTTTACAATTATATTTAAAATCAATCAATGGCTTGGCCAATAGAATGAGAGAACTCGGATGAATTATAACACTCGCCTATTAAACTTTTATCCTCGTTAATGATAGTCAAAATTTGGTAGTGGAAAACTGTACTTTATCCGCAAGAACTCAGAATGTTGTACTTTTAAGGCTAGATTAAAGCCCAGTCTAAATACGTGTACGCAGGAACGAACGTTCCTATAGAAACGTAAAATACCGACAAGATTTCCCGACAATATAGATTTGACGTTTTTCTCGTCACGACAATCTCGATATGATACAGTAGCAATTTTTTGATTGACTATTATACAGCCCATAGAATGATGGTTCATTATTCATTGGCCATTGAATAATGAACTTTATTATGCTTCGGAAACGCACAAATAATGAATAATGTTACTGACTCTGAACACATGCGGTTGTAACTCAACTACTTCAAAATTTTTATGACCTGCCCAACTGCTTGTCGAATGCCCCAAAGTAAACATTAATTGATTAATTTATATTGTCATTCTATACCGTATGTAATGGTGCCGCAACTGCATGCAGATGCATAGATTGTATTTGATATGATTATGCCAATATTCTGAATATTGGCAGCAGAACGCACCTTCACAACTAGATCCGGGACAATTCCAGCAGTGTAGACTAGGATGCCCCCAATCGAAAGTTCGGCCGAATAGCAAAAATTCAGTCTGTTTTTACTATTAGTACAAACAAACTTTTACAAAATCTTGAGTGGTCGCTTTATTGTAGTTTATGATACCTGAGGTACAATTAGGTTGAAATTGCTATACCGAAATAATGAAATAATCAAACACAAAAATGTGTACCGCTGATTCCTTCATATAGTTCATTCAAGAATATATAGGAAAGTGGAAGAAATAAAGTTGTTGGATTCCGAACTCGATTCCGAAGTTGTCGAAAAACGAAAGAGGAAATTTTCAGTTCCTATAGTGCAACGTAGCAGACACACACACAACTGCAGGCATTTTGTTTCATTCTCCCTGAACTTTGGGTAAGTGTGAGATTTTACACCGGGAAATGATAGAGGTGCTAAAATCTAGGGATATTGATAAAAAAGGTCGGAGAATTATTGCAGGTAGTAATATTTATGATACAATCAGTGTAGATTGTTAAATTCTGAAGAGAGGTCCCGATACCAGATAAATAGGTAAAGTAAACGGAATTACCATCAACAACTGAAGGTATACTGAAGGTATACTGTTCTTAATTTGAATGGTGACCGCATAAAATACAGAAGGGTGTAAAACTGATTAACGGGAAAACTCAATATTTTATGGTGATAAACATTTTGTTATAGCTCAGAGTATTCAATCTAATGGTGTATAACTTGAGAAATTCTATGTAATGACTTATCTAAATTGTAGAATGAACTAAACAAAAACATTCCAGTAAAGTAACCTATAATGTGCATGTTTTATCGCATGTAACTTCCCTTTTCCGTATTTACAGGAAGATGAATTCTACCTTGTGGTTTTATTCCCCGTGGTGTTTACCGATAGCATTTTCATTAACTTGAAATAACAAAAAGCTTTTACAGGCAGATTAAGCAATCACGGATAAAACCGGACAATGGTAGAACAAACAAAATTCAAAATTAGTTTAGCATGATACGCTATTTTAAAACAGTCGATTGTAGGTAATGTTTGAATAGACCTATCTGCTAAAGACTTAAGTGGATCTTTTGAAGACTAAACACTCCACACAACAGATTGTCCTGTACAAAAAGGTACAGATTAAACTGCGTTTTTTATTTTAGTCTCCTATTCGCCATATTCAACAAACTTTTATCATTCAACTTGTAAGGTAAACGGCGACATTAGTTTCGGATAATATACCCTCGAAATCGTTGATTTGTTTGTATTTTTATTGCTATTTAACATATAATTGAAAAATCAATTAGAGCCCTAATCACACAAAATTTGAAACACTAAATACGTATTTCGGCAACTAAGTTGCCATCCTCATTCTTGTTTGAGATCTGGCCGAGTGAACTTCGATATTTTCGGAGTAGAGTGGGATAGGTATATTTTGGTACTACGGAGTAGTGGTACTAAGTTATCGAAATACATATTTAGTGTTTCAAATTTTGTGTGGTTATGGGTCTAATTGATTTTTGAATGAAGTGCTCGTAATGAAGGGCTCTGAAGCATCAGCCTTCCAAGAATTTCTAGAAGAAAATCAAACAAAATCACTCACAGAATTGTTATCCATTTAATTTTGATCCAATTAAGTACAGTAAAGGTAGATTGAATACATACCTAAGCATACGGCAATCATAAGCATACACCAGATAAAAAATAACGCCAAAAACTATATTAAATATGGTTTTTGGCGAAAAACCATATTAAATATGATTTTGGCGTTATTTTTTATGCTTATGATTGCCGTATGCTTATGTATGGACTCAATCTATCTCTCATTTCCGCAGCGCATAGTGCTCAAATGAGAGGAGCTAATGAAAGCTGAAAAGCTGATATGCTAATCGGTGACCCCAGAGAATACTTTGTAGTAACTTGGCGTACGTAAGCATGTCGGTAACTGCTTTGAGGGCCGGTTTTTTCAGAGTGTTGTCTTGGCGCGCATGTTGTGTGCATGTGCCGGTGGAAAATTGAAGCTGCTGTGGGTGCGTAAAATTGAAAGTCTCAGATCTACAGAAATTTAATTTTTGTTTCCCCTTCAGAAAAGAGCATTGAAATAGAGAATACTGAGCTACCAGTGTCGAATTTAAACGTAACTCATGTTAAGAAAAATATAGACATGAAAAAAAAATCTAACCGCCGTTTTGATATAAATGTAAATAAAAGAACGCTGTGGATACGTGAGTTTTACTGAAAATAAAAATACACGTTTATTCTACTTTTAGACACTAGTTTCTTGATTATAATAATTTATTGTGCTGTTTCTTGTGAAGACCAAGTGAGAAAAACATTTACGTAGTGTGGCGCGTTATAAATTTCTATACAGTATGTCCAAAAAGTATGCGACATATAGAAGCCTTTTTTTAATTTTCTTAATTTAATAATAATATGTTCTATATACATAAATGTTGAAGTTTGTTAGATTCCAAACTTACATAGATGCATGTGTAAAAATAAGATAGGTAATTATTAGTAAGAGTGTGGATAGCGGTGGGATGAAAGTTGTTCAGGTCAGTTCAAGCTAGGTTTTACTGGCACAACCATCCCTCGTAAACAAGGCACGGGCCGCCACTGGTTGCATTTGATTAGTTATTACATTTGTTTTAAAGAAATTATCTAAAAATTATTCGTTGGTAGTACTGGCATAAGGAATATCCAAGTGATACTGTCTCAAAATAATACAGAAAACATAAATGCCAATGTTCCTATTAAATGTTGCTGACAGAATTTTGTTTCTAATTGTTTTCAAGCTAGGTACTGTACAACCGACGCCGACGTGCTTATTAAGAAAATGTGCAATTTCGGCGCCATATTTAGTCCCCAAAAACTAATTTTTAGTAGAACCGAATGGGGCTAAAATATTGTATAAAGAATTTTCGAAAGGATGCTACGGATATTTAAGATAAGAATGTGAATGCTACTTCCCGTTAAATCTGAAGTGAATTTGGGATGCCTATTGAACCAAATTGTTTAAATTCATTGTTTTTTCCCTTCAAGCTACGAGGTATTCGATTTTCCTTTGTGTTTTTCTTATACCCCGTAGGTAAATACTGAAATTCAGTTATCTAGTTATCTTTTTTCATGGATATCATTATTCTTTGTATTGTTTTGTCAATTTTAGTTTCCTTGTCAACTGTCATAATAATTTGTTTACAATTTTTCGTACATTTCTGATGATGGGATCTTTGTGAATCCTGAAACCGGTAAAATATTTAAATAAAACGTTATATATTGGTAGTTCGCGAAGTATTTATTTGTTAAATCATAATAAAAATTACATTTCTTAAGCAGTTATTTGTTTTTTAATGTTTAGATAAAATATACGAAACGAAAAAGTCAATGATAAATCTGCCATGTGTCAATTTATTATCTTCAAGACGAAAATCAATATGTTCCCAAACCGATGACAGGATGACACACGCCAACTCTTTATTTCATACAGCACATAGATTATCTTAAATTGTTCAAAACCGCTCTTTCATGAAATATATATGAAGTAATGGATATCATCAGAATATATGTTTCTAAATTGCACTTCAAATCGCATCAATTACAAAACGCCCGATACTAAATTGAAACCTTCTTTTTGCGTGATCTATTACACGTTGAAACAAAAATTGTATTTCCAGTTGCAACAGAGTGAGGACGCCAATCAAGTTGTTGCACAATATATTTTCCATAACTGCCATATTTCATTTTTAGAAATTCTTGGATATGCACGCATGACCAGATAAATGACCTATATTTTCATATTTTTATAAATGATCTAAAGCTTCTTCATCTAATTAGATTAGCTGGCTAATGTTAAAATATACATCACGCATATTTCTTTAACTAAAAAGTAACTTTACATTTCAGACTAAAAAACTTTACGGGATCTTTTCAGTGTTGCCCTTATTCTGCAACCGTTTCTTGTTCTTCGTTCCCTTTAGGGGATTCGTAGCTGACCAGTGACATAGCGACTTAGTGGCCTAGCTGGCAATTAGCCAAGGATTCCAAGGCCTAAGGGGACCTTCGTTGATGGGGCTTACAGCTCACAATCTTGTAAAAATTGAAGCGTATACGCTGTCGTGTCCAGAATTATGTTCCTTTGACCGATACTCTTTTTCAAGCTATACACGCTTTAAAGTTTCTTAATTCCAAATATATTATTCTTCACTCGTTCAAACAATCAGCAATCAAAGGAGTTGCTGGTGCTGAATATTCTTGTGTAATGAAATGTGCAAGGATAGACGAATGCAGTACTTCTGGTTGTGACCCACATGCTGGTAGTGATGCCTCCTTTCAGGAAATGATGACTTCCGGACAAGTTTTTTCTTTCAGCTCTTGAAGATACTGTTTGAAAAATATTGTATCATCTGTCGATGATGATGATCGGAAACAGCTTGTATTCTAATTCTTCTGAAAGATAATTAAAGGTTTCTTGTGAAATAAAAAATACATAAGTGGTTCAAAATATACGTGAACATAACTGTATGTAAAACTGTATTAAAAGTGTAAGAGCAATTTAATTTTTTTCTTGTAAACCTACGTATTTCAAGGTATCTAGTTACCAATATTGTCGTGGGAACGGGCACATACAATTTGTTACGCATGTGTTCCTGGTCCGCCGACTAATCCACCTAATTTCAAGGGTCCAGACATAAACACATTTCTTTAACACTTATGCTTAAGCATATCCCAACAAATAGGGGAATGAGTTCAGTTTTGTTTTAGACTCGTATGTGTCAAGTTACCTACTGTTTACCTTGTGCGTTGTGCCATATCTGTGTCTTTGTGTTAAGATAAAGGGTGAGTCTTTCACTGAGCATTACCTTACCGATTTTTGTGTGTTTTACATCACGATACTATTGATATTAAACTAATATTTGAGAATTCTCTGAAAGACATGTTTTTCTAAGTTAACTATCGGTTTGCAAGTAATACCTTAATATTTCATTCATTTAAATGCATGCCCTGTTTGGCTGTCATTACTGTCGCGAGCCTGCCCTTCAGTGATGACGTGCTAGAGCAGTTTTGGGACAGACAGTTTGCGAGCCTACCCGCTGTCAATTGCACGTCCGCGGCTGTATCTGGTGTGCCAGTACGTTGGACAGGTACATCGCGAGCCTGCCCTTTGTACCATTGCACGTTCAATGCTGGTAACTGTTAAGTACGAGTACTGTTTGTGAGCCTGCCCGCAGTACAACGTATAATTTTGAGAGCGCTTCAGGAAGATAGTATACATATCTTTTGAACGCACCTGAAGTTGACACTGCTGCGAGCCTACCCTCAGTGTCACGGACAGAATTGCATATACTTACATACATTTTATGACTGCTTAGATTCATTATATTTGAGATACCATAAAACGTTGATGTTTACAATGAATATAAACCGATGGTAACTTATATGTATTTTTGGTAAATATCTAAATGACACAGCGTATATTTTACATTGGAAGGATCTACATTAAAGTAGATCAGAACGCACTTATAGGCACTGGGATGCTCAGAATCGCTTTTCTTTTGTTACAGATCCGCCAGTCGATCACAGCATCCGGCCTCGTACATTATTGATATTACCTGACGCAATTTTATTATATTTACTTGATTACATTCATTATACTCATTTTACTAAACATTAACAGTGGTTTTAATTTGCTATGGTTCTCAGAATATATTAAATTTGAGTAAACTTCATAATATTACCTAGGAGGGGACAATTCTGTCCCCAATTAAATGTGCCGTCTTACAAAAGGGCAAAGCACTAGATTTGAATAAACTATTATATTAATGAAGCCAAATACAAAGAAAACGTCATCTGTTTAACATTGACCAAGTAAGGATGTCCGCTCTGTCCCTATTTTCCCTCGTTCTAGCTTAGAGCTTATACTCAAAAGCAATACATAAATCAGAAACATAAATGTTGTGTAAATTGTATAGCTGCCTTTACTGGCGATATTATTGGCATTTGGAAATTAGTGCTCCTTTAACACAACAACACGCTTCTGTTCTTGACTTTAACGTCTTCCGTAATTGCTAGTTGTACTCATGACCTTCATCCGACTTTTTGTCGTCCACCCGAAACTTTTTGAGTTGAATTAATGGCCCATGTTAATTGTTATGTATAGTTCGAAATACTTAACTTTCCCATTCTGTGGTTCACTGGGAGTTGGTTGGTTATTGATTGCCTGACATTGGGTAACAGACTGTATCCACAGAATGTCTGAAAAACAATCTACTCAGTTCGAAACGTACAAATATACATAGTTTATTTTTAGCACTCGGGGAAACTTTAAAGGATAACTTTGGTGGCTAATGTAGCTGTCAATTAAGAGTTAAACTGAAGATTAATTAAACTATTAGTTGCTCGTTTTGAAGTGAAATCAGTGCAAATGAAATACACTAATAAATCAGAAGATTTTTTGCCGAATCTGTACTTTTACTGTCTGTCGATTAGACGCCTTTGTGAATGTAATTTGTGGGTGTATATTTATTTATTTTGTATTGAATAAACTTTCAGAGAGCACGTGATACTGTCAATCCTAGTTATTTGAAGTGATACAGATTTTTATACAGAAATGAAATGAATTTTGGTTGTATCCTTATTCTTTTAATTTGCACATGTCATTTCCAAATACCTAATTCAAGAAAACTAACTTTCAGGCAGCATTTTATGCAGAAAAGATCCATTATTTGTGTAGTTCCGCAGCTGAAGGGCTAAGGTAGTGCTTCAAACTAGACTTTCAATGATTTAGATAAACACGACAAACGCAACATTATGTCAAACCAAAGCGGACAAGACAAGTGTAGCGACTCCGATGCATACAGTAGAGGAAAAGGTGAGTAGTATTTGTCCGAGCTTTTTGGCAAGAGAAGGGAAGTGCGAGAGGGGAATCGGGCCGATTTTCCATATTTCGCGCGTAGGAAATGCGGCGCGCTCAAAATGTATCATGTCATAACTCCCTCAAAAATTGTCTTATCGACTTGCAATTTTTTTTATTATTTCTTAAACTTTCAGGGTGCTTACGAAATCTTTCAAATTGCAATTACATAATTACTTTTCATCCTGCTTTGCGATTTTCGAGACGTTGTCTTTTTGGTGCAGTGGAATTTTCACCTATCTAGAAACTATGCTCATTTTTAGAATTTGGACAAACTTCCGGCGGGAAAGTTATAAAGAACGGTTTGAATTTTATTTTACACCAAGATTCAATTCATTATCTCGCATAGAAAAAAAGTTATGGCGATTTGAACACGATAACCGTTCTGTGCGCGTAATAACAACACAACTTCATTAGAAACTCGAAAAAATTAACTGCGTTACTATTTTGAATAGGTCTGAGGAAAATCAAGATTTGTAAGCGGTCGGTAAAGTTTTATACATAAACTGAAATATAGTTATATTGTCTCTTATTCACATTTTTGTACTATTTGACATAGTTATTTTAACGGGGATTAGAAAATGTTGATATTTTGTTTGATGAATCTCCATCTACATAACTAAAATGGCTTGTGAGTTACTAGGAAAGTTTTGTTTTCATCAAGGAAACTTTTTGTTAATAATGTTGAAGCAAACGCTGAATTTTCAAGTAACCTTTGAAAAATCACTTTAGTAGATAATGCAATACATAATTACATAATTCTCAAACTCCTGAAAAGTAAAGATTTTCTCTTAAAAATTGTTTATTGGCAAAAAAGTTTTGCAGGTCTTTTATGTAAATTCGTGAAAATGTTGCGGGAGCTCGGAGAAAAGTTGCAATACGATTAAAAGTTTTGTGTCCAACGTTATTTTTGTAATACACAATCAGTACTTATTTTACAAAAAGTAATGGGATTTACCATAACAGGTCAACCTCTAGAAAGCCGAAAATGTGATTAAGCAGTAGTAGGACGTGAGGGTATACACGGTGTCCCAACGAAAGCTTGTATCACCGTAAAACTCGGCAAAATAAACGTTTTGACAAAAATTCAAAAACAAGTCGATTTTTATATCAAAGGGGACCAATTTTTATGCAATAATCATTCTTGCAACTTTAGCCCTGTGCGGGGGGTAGCGACCCCCCCAAAATTTTTAAATGGGACGGGGGGTCAAATGATCCCTACTTTGGAAGGGTTTTTCATTACTTACACAACCGTATTTGTTTTATTCAATTCGATCAATTTGCTACCGACAAATTGCTTCTTGAAGTTTCCAAGTGAAAAAATTAATAAAAGCACAAAAAGGTTTAAACTATCGGATGTATTGCTCGAAATGACCTCCACCAATTGTCATACAATAATACATTCTGGATTCAAATCCAGATCTTACATTTCTCAAGATCTCAGGAGTTATTAGCCGGCATTCTTGTTTGGAATAAACCATTTTGATTTAGTAAATAAGCACGATTTTATACTGTGGCGAATAAGTTTATTTTGACATTTGTTCTGATGTTCTTTTGTTCTTACTTTTTATTCTTATTAGTATACTTGATTTTGTTACTTTTCCATTCTAATACATTCGATAGTTTAAACCTTTTTGTGCTTTATTAATTTTTTAACTTGGAAACTTCAAGAAGCAATTTCTCGGTAACAAATTGATCGAATTGAATAAAACAAATACGGTTGTGTAAGTAATGAAAAACCCTTCCAAAGTAGGGATCATTTGACCCGCCGTCCCATTTAAAAATTTTGGGGAAGTCGCTACCCCCCGCACAGGGCTAGAGTTGCAAGAACGATTATTGCATAAAAATTGGTCCCCTTTGATATAAAAATCGACTGGTTTTTGGATTATTGTCAAAACGTTTATTTTGGCGAGTTTCACGGGGGTACAAGTTTTCGTTGGGACACCGTATATGTCCCGTATACGTCCCGTTCATTTTAATAAGAAAAGCAGTGCTAAATAAACGTAAAATTTTATTTAAAAAAGTTCGAACAACTAACTCTCCCTCTGGCAAGCAAGCAGGTTTTAAGTACAATTTGTCGACTGGATATTTGTGCGCGTCACGAATAAGTTAAAAAAAAACCATTAGACACATTAGACGTTTGAGAAGGGAACTTGGGACCAAACACTTCCTAGAAGCCAGAGTTACCATTATAGGCTAGTTGCGTACCGTCAGATTTCGATGGTAGTTTGGTGGACAGTGTCGGCAATACTGAGTTTCCTAACATTTAGGAATTTTAAGAAAATTAATTTTAATTACATAATCATTGATGTTTTCCGTAATTCTGCTTAATTACCTACTAACCTATAATTCTTACAGTTCACCTAAAAAAAGGCAACATTGATTTTATTTTACTTCTACGGCTACTAATTGTGATGCACGTAAAAAAGTCAAAAACTACAACCTGTATACAAAGAGACACGTGCGAATGTTTCAATGCCTGCTTTGCTGAGGTAGTATTTCTTGCCAGCTCGCAGTACAATTAAATTGAATTTATTTTATAAAATGCTCATATTTATGTCCTTCAGTTCAATTCAGAAAAACTGTTCAGAATGGTGTAAAATTGGGTAAAACCTACAATAGTGAAGAAATAAGGTAGATGCTACGATCTTTAAGCAGGTTTTCGTCGAAGATGGTTTAAAAATAAGTCTTTGCTTTCATTGAAGGATCAGTGTGACCCTCGAATTTAAAACTGTTCTCATCTAAAAAAGAATTGTACTAAAAAATCTCGAAAAAAAATAAAGAATCGCTAGCATCACTATTGGTATGCTTGCAAACTCCTGTTTCTAGCGCCATGTGATGTACTAGAGTACATCTTCCAAAAGCTTATTTTAGGATCTACGATGAACCCGCGTCTGCGATCCTGTTACTAAGATGCCGTTGTTTTAGAAATCCTATATCCGTGTATGGTACAGAAAGGTCGAGTTCTCAAATAACCTCAGGCGATAACATCCCTTTCCTTTTCGTGGGGATTTCGGTGTAGAAACTGAAATAGGACCAAGCCTTGTATGTGCTTTATTATACAGGTTGTCCCGCGACGCGATAGCCATAGCCTAAGGGTGTTTCCTTAGGCCATTTTAAGTCGAAAATGACTTATACACTTATGTCGAAAAGTCAATATTAATACAGCAATTCATTTTTCAAAAAAATAAATCTTTGTAGGCCAAGTAATAATTTTGATTGATTGTAGCAATTAATTGTTTGTTCTTTGGCGTTTGTTGCATTATTTAATTGTAGCAATTATTTCTTCTTCGCTTGTTGCATTATTTGTGTTTCTTTAACGCTAATTTGATATGGCTATATTTTCTAATGATAAATATGCTGATATTCGTTTCATTTATGAATACTGTGACGGTAATGCAAGGGCGGCAGTGCGAGAATAACGGCGGAGGTTCCCTAATACCCGAAGTATACCTCATCGGAATGTGTTCAGCAATGTGCGGAATACGCCCTTAGGCTATGGCTATCGAGTCGCGGGACGCTCTGTATAAAATGATATTTCTAAATTATACAAATTGATAAACAAGTTTACTACCTTTTTAGGATTAATAGTTATTTGCGTGACATGATTTTATTCTTGATAGGTATTGAAATGTAATGGGCTTATCACGTAAAAGGCGAATCGGATTTGTCGCGTGACTTGAAAGCTGAAAGCGAACATTTTTATGAATTTAGAAGTTCTAGCTGACATACCTCTCTGTAACAGACTAACATAACATCTTGCGTGTCTTATAGGCTTTTCAAACTTTATAGGCATGTTATGAGTTTATGCAGATAAAGGCGGAAAGTAAAACTTGCGGCTAATTTGTCCTTCAGGCAAAATATGGTTTACTGCACGTACATGGAACGATACATTGCGTTATTTCATGTGTTTTGTAATCTCCCCCCTTTTAAGAATGTTTTTCCACAGAAACATTTTCTGTAATAATAATAATACAAAAGTTGGTCTAAAATTCTCGAGAATTTTACGAAAGCCTTGATTTAGTAACCCCGAGTTTCAATTTGATAGTTAAAAGATCACGATAGCTTTATTGCCGCAAGTAATCACTTATCAGCTATCTGCTAGCCCTTTGTTCTTCATTGGCAAAAAATGACAATTAAATAGTTTATAGGCAGATAAAATATGTGAGAATCAAAGAGTTACCTCTCAGAAATGTACCTAAATTTTGTGGTTCCATTGTAACGTTGCAAAAGTAAATACATAGAAAAATCAAAATTGATTGATGTTTACTTTGGACGTTCTGATGTCACGCCGTGCTCCAGTAGATAGGTACGTCATCTGTGTTTGTGGACACAGGTGGGAGAAGCAAGCGCGCGCCATGCGAGGCAGCGGTCAAGCGAGATGGAAGGAATCGCGAATATTAGTTGCGCCCGTTACCAATGCGACGTCACATATTTTGCATCCCTGCTAGAAATCGCGAAATCAACCGCTGCCGAAGCCCCCCTCCCAGCTTATAAAAGTGGATGCCCCAGAAGACAGAAGGCAGTATCTGGTCGTCCGGCCCTCAGTTGGGACCAGTGCTCCCAGCATCCGAGATGATGCTGGCCGCCGACATCCGAACTATTAGTACCTGATGGACCGTTCCGACTACGCCGTGCGATCAACTGATAGTAACCGTCCTGTAAATTTTGCCTGATTTTTAATTACTGTTATTCCTGAAATATCATCAATTAAACATTACCCAGTCACAACCTCGCTGGCCTATCTTGTTCGTAACCAAAAAGTAGTAATGAGTTCAAATCCGGGAATCGGGAGCTGCAGCAGGTGAAGGTCAGATCAATTTGGCACTCTCGTGTGGTACTTGTGCCTGTAACTGAGACGACATACTGGTAGAAATCGATCACACCTTTTGTAACCGGCGGCTCCTGGTGAAATCCATCCAGTTATTGGCGACGTATAAGCAACCGGTGTTCCCCCCAACGAGATTGCATCGTGTTGCTGCGACGAGAATCTCTCACCGAAGCCCGTCCAGGTGTCAGCGCACTTCGGTGCTACCACGTAGACTCCGAGACCGTGGAAATAATTCAGTTTTGATCACACGACGAGCCTACCATACTGCCAGGATACACCGCGAGAACCAGTTTTTATTTCTGTTTATTTCACTGTAAATATTTTGTGCATATATTCCGTATTTGCCGTTTTAAATCTCATGAAAATAGCTAAAGTAATAGAATTTATTCATATTTTGTTTATACCGTATTATTTTATCAATTTGGTCAACATTTTTTAGCAGTAAGGGAACCCACCCTTCTGCGACTGAAAGCTTAAAGGTTATCAACGAATAAGTCTTCCACCTACCAGACCGTACATAGAACGCAGAACACGTTCATAAGCGAACGTCCAGACCTCATAATTATACAGCGTGTCCCAATAAGTGAGACCGAGGGATTACGTATGTTAATTTAACTAAATAAATTTTAGACGACCAAGAACAATTCAATTTTCTAGAAATTAACTAGAATACCTCTAATGACCCGTGCAAGAAGTTGTAACCACTTTCGGTTTTTCGGAAGTAGCCATTTTCATCGCGAACAAAGCAATTGTTAATATGCAAAGCTAAGGAGTTTTAGCGTTGTGTTCGCTGTTGTAGTTACATTATGTGGACCATCCGACGGTCATTCCGGCGAGCTTCCTGACGTAAATTTGTAGAAAACGAGAGCTTTCAAACGCATAATTTTTTGTAACTGCCAAATGTTATCTTCCAAAACTTCAATAAATTGAAGTTTTAACTATAATTTATTGCAGGTTCTCGGACTGAAATGTCTATTTTACGAGCTTCTCACCGCAGACTGATTTGTTTGAATTCCAAATTCTCACACATGACGAACGCGTTTAATATAGGAAAACTGTTTGGTGCTAAAAGATTAAAGTTGTTTTCAGTTTATTTTTTCAAGAATTACAAATTAATTATCAAAATTTAAAACGTTCAAAGAATTTCAAAATATTTTTATGAATTATGAATCATAACTTGGAATAATTCATTGTTTGGAATTACATCATAGTAAATGTGCTCTGCATAAAAAGAACTGGCCATACAAAACGACAAATTGTGCGTTAGTAGGTACTTATGTGGGATATAGCCGGAAGTCATCGTCCCAACTTCCGCAGGATTACTTTGATTTATCACAAAAAGTCTTACACCCTGACGAAAGGATAAAATGTCGGTACGTTTGGGGCAATGACTCGTAAGCTTACATCATAGTCTGGTAGAATTCGAATTTCTCAGACATGAAAATTTATTTCATTGGCCTTACAAGACTACGTCGGAAGGTTATTCCAAAGTAATTTTTATTCTAAACGTAGTTTAAATTTCTCCAGTGACGTTTTATTGGGTACTTACGTGGTATATCCCTAAAAGCCAGGACTGCCACACGTCCTGACTTCCGCAGGATTGTCTTGATTTATTGCAATAAGTTATATATCTCAACAGAGAGACAGCGTCTAATACCTCTATTATAACCAATGGTTTGTAAATGTGCGAGCGGCAGCAATAAGTTTCCAGGGTATTTACCAAATAACAAATGTTCGTATTTTATGGAAGTATTATACATTTACTAAGTATTTAATTTAAACGGCCGGTTGAAAAGTAATGCATACTCTTTCTAACTGCTTTTAATTGTCAGTTCTCTCTCTCTCAACTTCAGCTTCTGCCGATCTACTGCATGTTCGACTTTTCTTAATGGAGCTGTTATAAACCTTCACAACTCTGCTCTATCTAGACTTTTTAAAAATTTTACTCTCATTAGGAGGTCGCCATAATGTGTTTTTCTTAGTGTGACACATTTTCTGAAGAACGCCAAAAAGTTCTGCACTTGATGTTTGAAATTTGGGTGGCTATTACCCAGAGCTGGGCAAATTATCGTCTGAAAGTAATTGCATTACTAAATACCAAGTACCTGCTTGACAGTTTTTTTTTTCAAATACCAATTATTAAGAGAAAGACGAAGTATTTGAATTACGAATTACTTCTGAACAGTAATTATTTTTTTAGCAATTACCGGTATTTCCATTACTATATTATAATTGAATTACTTCTCGATTAATTGCAAATACTATTAGTAATTGCAATTACTTTGAATACTTACTAATTAATAAAAATGTAATTCAAATGCTACAGATGGGCAGTAGTTGTAATATTTATTTATTTAATTTATTTATTGTCTGCAATATAATTATACATATTATGGGATCTCAGAGGATTTAGTCCCATTTCATGCGTTCCCGTTTCGCGCGTCGATGAAAATTTTCCCGTTTCGTCGGGCATCATCCCAAACCTCTACCTGGTTTGATTGCCGTTTCGTGCGCTGACCCGCTAATAATGCAGTAAGCCACTAATTCGAATTTATCTTTACAACACAACGCACAAGAGGTCTAGGGAACAGATGCTAGAGCTACGAAAATATTCGAACATGGCGATGACCTTTCTGTCCTTTTGGACCTGACCGATTTCTTGTTCATAAGAAAAAAGCTGAATCACTAGAGAAAAACAAATTCACCGTGGCAAGACGTGGGGGTACAATTTTATTATAAGGGCACACACGAACTGGCACTACTTAATTACCCAGTAAATTCTTGACGCTCGAATCGGCACGAAAACAGGTAGAAACCCAAAAACGCACGAAACGGGAAGATACCTCTCAGAGAGACTCCTATCTCACTCTAGAGAATTTACATAAATATTCGAGTGGAGTATCATGAAAAATAATAACTCACAGGATCTGATTTAATATCGCAACTACCCCTACCTCCCACCATCAAAATGTGCATATGCATATCTATGCAAGTCTGAACACGAATTTCAAGTAGATTTAACTATAATTACTCGAAAGTAATTGAATTACTAGTAAAGTAATTGAATTATTATTGCATTTCCAAAAAGTTATGAAATTACCAAGTACTTCACGAATATATGTGAAATACCAATTATCAATTACTTATTTAATAAAGTACTTCAAATAAACGTTGTCAATTACCAAAGGTAATTCAATTACTAATTGAAATACTTTTCATTGAAATACTGCCCAGCTCTGCTATTACCTTTGTCAGATACCGTTACAGAGCTGTATTGCTGTTTATAAAAATTTCAATTTTCAATTTCTTATCACATAGTAGTCTGTCTCGCTTGTGCACATTAAGTCCTGAGAACTAGCTGTTCGTTTTTCAAAGATTATACAAATAACTTCCGGAATTTCTGCCTAAAATTTTGCAGACTTAAACGTCTTGTTTTGCAAATATTCGCTATGATCTCAGTTTTTTTTGTAATTTCAGAAGGAAGTGCCTTATTTCCAATTTAAAATAGGAAAAAAAATATTTGTAAGATTTCTAAAAGTACAAGAAACTGGGGGTCCTAGCGCATATTTGCACAACAAGAAATTTAAGTGTGCAATATTTCAGGTAGAAACTCCAAAAGTTGTTTATGTTATCTTTGAAAAGCGAACACGTAAATCTCGGGGATGATCTACATGCGTGAGCTTGACAGTTGGGACTTCGTAAAGCCCACTTAACATTCAAGTTGCTATTTCATTATTTTCGTCCGCGCTCAGAGCAGGTAAACGCATATCATAAAGCCATGCCACGAAAAAACTTGTGTGTGTCAGCTCCGACGCACGACTGGAGTTTACTCTTTACGAACGATTATTTTAACTTCAATCACTTGATAATAGGGTAAACGCGAATGTCAGTTTTATACCCAAATGTGTATTTATCAGATGGTTTATGTTCGAAAATGTCCAACTACTTCAAAATATAAATTGTTTATAAATTCAGAAATTAAGTGACAATCTGCTAAACGTAGATCCCACCGGCAATGAAATAAATACTTTTCCTGGTGTTCGAATAGGCGTTCATTCACAATTCGGCACTAAGCAATATTTGTAGTATTTAATATTAGGTTTTTCCATATTAAATCAAAAGATTCAGCAAATTTAGGAACGAACAAACACTGCAAATGCTGACTTTACAACGCCAACTGTCATATCTACTCCATATGCCACTCTATTTTCACTATTTATCCATGCTCTATCCAGTCAGACATAAACAGCCGTATCCATTGATTATGTACATAATTTCAATGTGACAGATAACGTAACACTTGATTTTACTCCTCATAAAATTTCCGTACCGCGGGCTATAACTGAAAATCGATTCTTAAGGAGTAAACTCCAAAAAACAACACGGGAACAATTGAGAATAAAGAAGTAACAGTTTTCTAGAAGATCTATGTGTCTCTAGATTGTCATGCACGTGGACTTCTTTACGAGAGCAATGAACTCTTCGATAGGTTCCCCAAAATTTATCGTTTTCACACAAATAAAATATTAACTCTTCGAAGGACCACCGACTAATTCAGTCAGACGAGTTAATAAATTATCAATACGTGATTCGTTATACAAACTTTACTTTTGCACTAAAAAGCTAACAAAACCTTAAGCAACGTGCGTACATGTCATTGGTTGCTGCGAGACTGACTAAAAGACTGAAACTCTGCTGCTGTTCGACTTGTGTAGACTTTATGCTACAACCGTCTAAAACGCAAAACGGTAATACTGTCTAAAGGCTGTCTAAAGGCTGCGCGAACACTTAGCAAACTTGTACAATCTAAAAATTGCTTAGTTGGTTTCCTCAGATTTTTTAACACAGGGGACTAAACTAAAGTGTTGCGCACAACAAACCATCTGAACGTTGATGGCTTTCGCGGTACCTATACTCTTACTTAAAGGAAGAATTTAAGTTGTGAATTCTAAAGAATATGAAAAATGTAGAACAGGTCGTTTAGTGCCGATTTAGATACTAGCGCTAAAAGAGTCTTCCGACATGAATGCAGCTGTTCATCTTTCCTTGATGCAACCCACATAGCCGTGAAGTAATACCTCGGCTACAAAGTTCGGAGCTCTCGACTTTTTTCGGAAATATATGACATTATCGGTACAAAGTGCAAATAACGTGTGAGATATTGCACTATCATGCATCGACAAACTCTGTGGCATAGCGCCAACCATTTTACAATAAATCGCGTGGCAACTTCGTGAAATCCATTTTGAAATTATCCGCAATGTGGAAGCAATAAACTATCTTATATGCTTGCTGATACCTTTACAGCGAAGTGTTTTGACTATGAATTGGCTGTTAAAAATATAAAATCAATTGAATGGATCTCTTCATGCTCCCTTGGAAAATACTCAACAAAAAGGTTTCGTATTCTTTTTTGAGGCATTGATTATTGATAACTGGTGGAATCTAGAACATCGCGATATAGAAATAAAGAAAATTCTCTTAATTACCGGATTCACAACTTGCTCTCTCTAAAAAGAAAGGAACACCGACTGGAGCATGGTGCAAATACACATGGTGAGTGCATAGGCAGAAGCTTTTTGGTCGGAGCGCGCATGACGTTGCTTGGGAGAGCCATACCCTTAGATATTGTATACGGCCCGCTATGTGGTGTAAAGTGGTGGCAAATCGTTTGGCGGTCCAGTCCCCGAAATTTGTATTATTTTTAACAGTTCATCAACACCACAAGTTTTCTTTTCTTTACAATGGTGGTCGTGGAAAGTATACCTATATTTTTGATTTCACCCTGCAATGGGCAATTGAACGCCTTTCTCATTTCAAATATCAAAATTTTGCATGAAAATATTTTTAATCCCCGTCTTTATTCCTTCCATTCTGCGTTTCATTTTAATGTGGAAGAACAATAAAATTCGAGCTAACTTGTGTCACATAACGCGTGTGCCTGTTCTTGTAACTTTAAGTTTGTTGGTTAATGTTTGACAGAGTGTAGTCAAGAAACGTTAGGTAGGTCTTCCTTTAGAACAGAGAGTTTTCCAGAATTATACATTCTGTACTTAAAATCAGTCCCTCCGTTGCCTTTTTTGGGCAAATTAAATTATCAAAATGGCTGCATCATATGATTATTATCCAAGAACATTAATCTAGGAGAATTAACGGAAATTCTACAACTCCAACATTATCAAACGCGCATCGGCCCTGTTCATGCTTTTTAAATAATTCGCGATTAACAAAAAACAATATTCAATCGAAAAACTCAAAAAGAATAATGACATTATTTGCTTATATGTTAAATTAGTGAGTGAAGATAGCGCCTTAATCATATAGGTATGTATATTATCACTAATGTGTCGGTTGTCACCATACACATCTACTTGAAAAGTGAAGCAAGCTGATTAGGTTACCTCGGGGGGGGGGGGGGGTCGGTAATCACTTATGCAATATGCGGGACACTTGTGAATGCAATAAGTTGCAATAAGTATGCAATATGTGCAATATTTGTGCAATATTGCACGTGTGGGACGCCAAAATCCTAAGTGATTACCCCTCGCTTGAATGCGCATGGTGTTTTTACGCACACTAAATTATTTTAGAAAACCATGTACTTAATTCCGATATCATTATTATGCATTAATGGGTTTATTTCCCGTTTTGAAGTGTTTAAGCTACGCAATCAACGCAAATTTATAGTCCAGAGTGCGCACTAAACGAAAGTTTACATAAACGTAGATTAACTAAAATTTGATATCACCCCTCCCTGACGGCTTACTGCAGACAACATTTGTACATTTAGTCTTGGTTATCAGTTGGCGTTTGCCCTATCATGTATCTGGGCTGAACTACGTATTCCGTAATTTCTGTCCGAATCCGGTGCGCTTATAGTAAGCCAAGTTCGTGTTTAACGGACTTTCTTTTACATTTTCTTTCAATTTTTCAAGATTTTTCAAATTTTATTGTGTTTGTGTTTATAACAAATAAGGTTTGAAAAAAAATAAAAAAAAAATATTGTACGTATGTCACAATATAAATCTCGTTAGGCCCAAGTAAGAAAACTTGAGTGAAAAATGGTGCTGCAGAAAAGAGAAATTATTTGTCAGTTGTGAACACTCTGTGAAGGTCATTTCACTGTAAGTACAAAATATCCAGACTGGTATCCAGAAGTACTTCGATATAAATTGTTTAGTAGTTATTTTCCTGATTTTTACGTGTTTTTAATAAATAAATAAATAAATAAATAAATTGTTAATAAATATTTGAAGTAGGATAGCATAAAAACTGACTAAACTACTCGACATACTATAATTCGCATCCAAAAATGATCTAGATTATTTTTTCATCGTCAAATTGATCAATTTATAAGGTCAAATGACCGAAATAGTTACAGTATTTTTTCGATAATTTTCCTTGTTGATAAACTGCCTTAGTTCAAACTTTAGATGTGAATTATAGAATATCAAGTAATTTAAGTCATTTTTTATGCTGTCCCAATATTGGCTCAAAAAATATTATCGCCAATTACATGATATATTGATGGTCTGGAATTTTTAGGTAACTTTATTCACACTCGTATAATTTTGTTAGTACGGAAAGCATTGATTCACTAATATATCTACCTAGCCGTAAAAAACAAATGCTATCGAATTGTAAAAAAAGTCGATACTTGTCGAGACATATCTTAACACAACTTACGTCAAGTTACAGCTCAGAGCTCAGTGCGATTATAACAGTGAGAGTGAGATCATGGCGGGTGCGTTGATGTCTGAACCTACCAAGAAACCCCTCAATTTGGAGCAACTATCGGTGGTAGAATTTCTCACAAAAGAGGGGAAAAAGCAGAAGGAAATATTTGAACCCATGGTGGACAGTGTATGGGGAATTTGCGCCTTTAGAATATAAAGTCAAATTTTAGAGTAAGTCAGTAAGACCACGAATGTCAAAGAATCATACCTCTGAGGCCACCAAGCTAAACATTTTTTTAAGAAATTTCAACAACCTGTATCTCGCTTAGTTGGCATTTTTGGGCATTCGTTGATTAGGGTTTTTCGCATTATTGTTAAGTATTCTATCTACTCATTATAGATCCCTGTATATGTGGGTGCTAAATAATATTGTGTAGTTTTCAAATAATAGTTATTTACGATATAAGTGGGATATGAGCTTTAGTAACGAGTTGGGCAATAGCAAAAGTACGTTAATAAAGCGTTATCACACGTACATCGTAGAAATTTTTATCTACGCCCCTAGAAAGTGAAAATAAACGGTAATTATAATTTAAAATTTGTCATGATTTATTGATAAAAACGCGTACTGCAATAAACTCCTTAACTCCGCGCAAAATGAGTGGGATAAGAAGTTCTTAACTCACGGGCGTAGATAAATTCATTTAAATTATCAACAAACTCAAATAGAGCACCAATGGAAATATGCAAAATTTATGAGGCAGGAAATTACCCCCCCGACTTTAATTACCGTTAAATTTCCGAACTGCTTATCTAAACTCAGGTCTGACCTTCATATCGGAGGAAGTAATCTGGAATCTAAGTCGACCAGTTTACTCTCTGGATATTAATAAATCAAGAGCTTTTTTACTGAAATGTAGGTAATTTTTAAATGTATTTTCTCATTCTTCATATTTTATTCTGTTTCTTTAAGTATAACATAATGGACTGGAAACATAAAGCTGAATTTTGTGGAATTCCTCCTTTCGTCTCTCCTGTTTGTCAGAAAATTAATTGACTTACCGATTCGAAACAAGTAATTTCCCGTCAAAAGATTTAATTAAAGTTGAATTTTCTAAACGATTTATTCCTCTGAAGTGGTAAATACACATATATATTTTTTATTTACGTATTTTTCAAATCGTTCCGAAGCTAAATTACAAAATTAATTTCGCGAAAGCTCACGGGTCTGAATTTACAACGCGTGATAAAATTTCCATAATACAATTTGCAAGTAAAGTTTTGACGTCTTTAGAGTGCAAGAGTCAACCAATTTCAGGGAGATTGTACAGAATGGTTCTGTAAAAATATCATCTTTACTGCTGCCTTATGTAATAGGATTTTATAGCAATTTGCAGTTTGCGGAGACCAAGTCGAATGCCAAAGAAAACGCATAAATTAAATGGTTCTCCCCCTGTCTTTCAAAGATTGCTATCTGTTTCACTGATTAACTTAAAAGCGTCTAAGGAACAACCGTGAATGCATTAGCTAACACTAATTTCATCAGCTTCGATCATCAACAGAGTAATATATACTATACTTATTTAATGATAATAAACTCAAACAGCAAGCGCCAAGGTCGGCGGCAGTACGCCTGAGTATAAGAACTTGACAGTAATTACAAACTGAGCCCAATATTTTTAACATTTGTATTCGTTGTGGTATATAATTTATGAGTTGCAAATTGAATCATTATTATGTACCGTTAAAAGCGGAACACCCACTTAGGTATCTACCTTTTGTTATTTATAAATTGGTGCAAAAATCTGTAAAAGACGATTAAATATTAGTTATTAAATGAAAAAATCGTGCAAATACAAAGACATCTTTTCACTTAAATTTTATAAATAAAAAATCATATCTGCAACAGGCCCTTCCTCTTAAATATTTACAGTCTGTCCTTTATAAGAATGCAGTAGTGGGGTGAAAAGTTTTAAACCTGGGTTTTTATATTTACTTCTATGGCAGTTGAAATAATAACAGCATAAATTGCCAACAGCACACATTTTCGCCACCGCAATTACTGCTGAATGCGGCTCTGTACTTCAGATTAAGTTTACATTAGCGGCACTTCTTTTTTGGTGTAAAGTCGTAAATCATTCAAAGCATAGGTATAGATATTGGATTTACGTCATTCTTCTTATTGTGTAATACACTGGCATACTTGCCATCGTAGGTCGCATTTTAGATGATACAATTTCGCAGTAAAAATCTAGGTTCTAGGTTCCAGTAGCTTTATATCTGTTTAACTTACGACTTTTAATACGGTAGAGTGCAAAAGAGCTTCAAAACTTCAGAACTACTTATATTTGCCTCTAGTGACATCTCGGAAATTTGTCAAAACTAAAGTTTGAAAAACAAGGCATTGGTGGGACCCCTTGAGTTATTCAGCCTATGTTAGAACGCTAAGCTACAAACGTAGACTGAATATCTCAAGGCATTGGTGGGACGCCAATATATTCGCGAGTGGGTGCCAGACGATCCTAAGCTAAGTCATCTGCAGTGCTAATCAGATGCAACTTTCTTATAGCCATATTCTTGTTCTTCCTGTTTGATACATTAATACTAATAACGTCTGGCATGGTAGAAAATATAGCAATAATTTACCATTGCGGCTCCCTAACCATACTGTCCACGTTTCATAATCGTCTATTGCAGTGATTATACGTACTTCTTAAATAGTTTTCTCCAAGTATCTAATATTTGCCGTTTCGGAGCGCACCTAATGGTTGTTTCATTTTGCTAAACGCAACTCGTCCTTGCCGTTTTCTTTATTTTATGCCCCCTACTTTTATTCCACTTCCCAAATGGCAGAAATCTGCAACCTCTTCAAACTTCACGCTTCCTATTTGTATTTCAGTTTTAACCTTATTTTCACACACCCTACATACCTATCAAGATTTTGTTTTCACTTTTATACTTCATACGGCAGCCAATGCACGTCTGCCTCCCAATATCTACGTTCCTGCTTAAATGTTATGAACTGCTGTTTACTTGTTCTATGGATTATGTATTATTCCTTTATCGACCGCTAATATTAATTAGGGTTTATTTGGGACGTAAACAGGACGTCAGAAGGCCTTCAATATTCATTACTGTTTGCTCCTAGATTAATGTGTGTCTACCCAAGTTATTCAAGAAGTACTGCTGCTTATGAGACTCTATGTCACAATGTTTTATTTTCAGTACTCCATTTTATCGGTCTTTTTGAGAATGCCAAATTATTAAAATTCTAGAAGTGCTGTTAAATGGCACGCTTTCTAACCCCATGTTTATAGATGATTTAGTACATTACTTAATCCTGGCATATCTATTTGCTTCATTTCATAGCAATTCTGAACTGCCACAGAAATCGCGTAATCAAACTATTATTATTTAGCTATTATATTATTATAATTAAGATCACGACTCATCAAGATGTTGGAAAAGAGATAGAAGAAAGCTGACAGAATATATGCAATTAGCCTTGTGGACCGTCGTGCTCCACACTTGGGTATTTGCACAATCAAGTTAAATGGTCTAGTCACAAGAGGTTTTCCCAAATATAATAATATATCGAAGGGTTCTCCATTAAAAGCTACGAGAATTAATTAATATTCTAGTGTTGTTCTTTAATTTAAATTATCTTCGAATATCTTATATACAAATAACGAACATTAATTATTGTTAAAGTTAGTTTCATTATACCTACTTGTGTTATTGTTATTTCAATATTTAGGTTCAAATGCGCCGTCGAAAAGTTGTACATTACTTGTTAAGATTAAAAATATAGTAACATGAAATATACTTATCTTTTTCTCCTCCTTGACTATCTCAACCTTGGTACATCATATCCATAAGAAAGGTTTGAATGTTAACTCGATAGGTACAAATTTTGGCCATAACATTTTACCTCCCTCTCTAGGGGAACCTTGATTCTGACCAGAAACGCCAACGCACGTACCGAAAACAAGACACTTTGGCTAAATTAGTTTGACGTCCTGCAAATCCATTATAAATTATTAAGGGTTGGCATTTCAAGTTCCAGAGAAAACATATTCTCTATACCAACCCATCAAAGCTAAAAACTGCCCATGGAATAAAAGCACTGTGAATATTCAGGACCTAAGGAGAGAAGTATTTATGACTAACTTTTAGGATATGGAAACGACAGTAACTGAACTATTATTATACTCCACATTAGTAATAGCTACGTAAGAAACAAATAGGTAAAAACCAGGAAAATTGTAAAATTGGCCAAAGGGAAGGAAGGCTCACTTTCTTATAATATTTCACGGGGGTGTAAAACTGTTACAGTAAGACGAGAATGCTACAGATAGATGATCACTTCTATTGAAATGTAAGAACCGTTGAAAATAGACAGAAATGGAGATACCCGCTCAATAATAAAATATATGACTTTTTCAGTTGTTATTTCTACAGTAGGTTAATAATATATACAAATTCGTATTCCAGCTGAGAAATAAAACATTACTCATATTGCTAGTATTAATGGAAAATCGATCGGTAATGAACATTTCTATGTTGAACTATAGAAAAGACGATTGTCACGTTCAATGAAATATTTCCATTCAGCCATTCTACTTCTCATAGAATTCTATTTTTAAGAACAAACATGATTAATTATACCTTCATGGGGTTAGGCACAAGGATAAATAAAATGTAAAGGATAATTCGTCTCGTCGATATTATTGACGTATTAAGTATAGCATACACGATAACTACCGCTGAGAATAATGACACCACCTGTTCCATACCTATTAATCATTCTCTCCGTCGCATGGTATTTGGTTATATTCAGTTCTATTATGAAAGTGCTAGTGGTGTGGTATTAATGTTAGAAATGTTGAAATTTTTACCTCTGAACTGAAAACACATACAGAGTAGTTTCTTTCACGTGTTCCGACATGCACAGATTTTTTATGCAAAACCCCAACTATCGATTAGGTAGGTTTTTAATGAAAAGGTATTCCCATTTTATATCCGAGGATATTTTTGCTCGATTTATCCCGCAATCTGACGTCCGCAAAATATTTGCTTTTCTTGCAAACTTTGCCGTAACCGGATCTTCAGCAGTCCCACGAGCATTTTCTTATACACGAAAAGCTGACGTGTTGCTATTTAAGGATCATAACTTATACGACATCCCTTCATTTTGGTGGACTCATCTCTGACATAAAACACCAAGTGGGGCACATGTGACACGGGCTATAAGACACTTGCATCGTGATATATGAAGCTGGACATAATATGAAAAAAGTTTTTCCGCTCTCTGATCGAGATAAATAACTCTGGCTGTCTTTTTCCGTGGAACCGCAACGACTGGCTCACATGAAGAAACGCAGAAAAGGAAAATGCCAAATTTCATACATGACAGCTTAGATTAAACTAGGAGGAATGATGCGATCCAACTTATTGGATTAAACTCAGTAACTGTGTATGTTATAATATAAATTCCATTTATCTGTCAAGAACTTCAATTTGTCTTATCCGTTCCTTAATCCTATGAAGGTATTTTATCTAAGGCAGTGTCTGCTTCCACGCCAGCGTGGACGCAAAACTTAAAAATGATGTACAAGCGAAACGTTATCATAGTTATACGTTATAGTTACGTTTAATATTTCGTTAGTAGAAACTACAACCAGCAGCGTCGGTAAGTAGGTAGGTATCGCATAGAACTGGTAGTTTGGTATTCTCGGGCTGGGTGGGATCGGCTCCCGTAGAGGTTAGTTTTTCCTCTCACGTTTATACATTATATTTTTTGCAAAAAATACGTGTGTCTGGTGCAGGGACAGCTAAGGGGTCTGTTTAAAATGCGTGTGTCAACTCTGGAGTCTGTTTCGTATTCACGTGAACGGAAAAATATTATATTGCGTTCACGTTAGCGTGGAAGTAGACCCGGCCTTCATATAAACATCGTTAACTTACTTATGTCCTTGAGGTAGAGTATAGTGTTTTAAATATACCTCTA
This sequence comes from Xestobium rufovillosum, assembly GCA_963966045.1. NCBI lineage: Eukaryota > Metazoa > Arthropoda > Insecta > Coleoptera > Ptinidae > Xestobium > Xestobium rufovillosum. The sequence goes on along the minus strand of OZ014495.1, from coordinate 14,551,710 downwards.
AGTCTGGAGCGAAATCGATTGATTTGAAGTAAGAAAGAGCAGCTTTAGGAGACTTCAAAGCGGAACTTTGAGCAGTTAAAGGCCAACTAAAGGAATAGTCAAAGCGTGTTAGTCACTCGTCGAGTTTCACTCAGTCTGCAATTTAAGTCTGCAACAAGCCATGTTTAACCAAATAGATCGCTCGTGCCTTATCTGGCTGTCATATAACGGGTCTCTAAAGGGCAATCTTGTCGCATTGTATTAAGCCAAGCCTCCGATACATTTAGGGCAATTAGCTGTAGTCGTGGTCTATACGTTCCAGGAATTCTAATTACGCAGCATCTGTTCATAATCCCATGCAGTGGTATATCCAATTTATGGACTATACATTCCCCTGCAGCTAATGTGATAGGTATAATAATAATTATTAATTATCAACGCTAAAACGCCTTTAGTGTACCTGCTATATTGTAATGAGTTAAGCTCGGCAACTTTGTATGTTTCATATCACTTAGAATGATTTCCAGATAACGCAAACTGATTTCTGAGAATGATATTTCTGAAAATACTAATAAAGTTGACGATAGACACGGCTGTCTAGTTGATAAATAACTAAGAGCACACGGGGATGCAGCCAAAGCTTTCGAATGTATTTAAAGCCTTCTTCAGGAACTAGTGACCCAGAATTCCTACATGAATAACGCAAGAAAAGTTGAACTCATCAGAAAAGGATACGAAAAACGTCCAGATGAAAACATGATCACAAAATTCATAATCCACTATCATCTATCAGGTGGTAAAATAATGTAACTTTATAGTTCATTCACTGTAGAGTAAACCACAAAAACAATTTAACAAACATATTTTTAAGTTAAAAAGAAAAATGACACAGTGTGTAAATAAAATTTTCAGAATATAGAGGTTAGGACGCGCGCTCGTCAAAATTTTAAGTTTCGAATGAACTTTGAAATATCACCTTTGTTTAAAGGTAACATTTTCCTACAATGTTCTTTTTTCGCAGGCTTTCCGTTTCCGTACAGTGATGGCATTATATTTTTTAATGGGCCCCCTATTTCTTCGAAATTCGGATAGCTGTTTTTATTTTGTTTTCGACCGAATGCCCATGCAGGGCAGACTTGGAGGGATAATTTAGGCAATATAAAATTAACGAGTTTTCTAGGTATATATTTAACTCAAACTATACATTTAACTCAACCAATAATCCTAGGTCATGTAAAATGTGTAAAAATTATAATTTCACTTTTAGTTGGTTTTACATGTAATAATGTTTTTAACGTGTAAAATGTTAGGAAACGTATAAAATGGTAATACGCATAAAACACTTAAATTATCGGTGTCAGTCATAATATTTCAGGTGATATTGTTGGTACTTCGAAGCATTTCTAAGAATAACCTTTTGAACTTGTTATGTTCAGTATTTAACATTTTAATGTCATCAAATGACATACTGTGATTATTTTCAATACAATGCTGGGTAAGGGCGCAATTCCCTACAACTTTTCTGCGGTCTCTCTTATGACTGCGAACTCGACTGCCTAAGTGTTGACACGTTTGACCCACATAACAAACCTCGTAATCAATATAAGGAATCCTATAAATGACATTTGTCTGGCTGAGCAAGGGGAATTTGCCCCTTAAATTTGCTAAACAACCTAGCCACTGTCAAAACCATAGAATTTCCGATTCGAATGTGTTTTTCGCCTCTAAATACTTGCCAAATAAGTGAGGTAAGATCTGCAACATAAGGAACAGAGACGTATCTAACCCCAGTATCCGGAGACCCATCAACAGAGGAAGCAACTGGTAGGCGAACAAGTGGAGGAGCACTAGCTTAATTCCAATGAATTTTCGGTCAATAAGCCCATCGCAGGAGCATTGGAAAGCAAAGAGGTGAGCAACTTCTTAGGATAAGACATAAGACAGGTATGGTACTTAGTAGGGTGAGAAAGTTTGTGAACCCTATTCTTGAGATCAAGAACCAGATTGATTTTCATACGAGAAGGATAGTATGAATGATAATTAAGATAACGACCCGAACTCAGTAATTATAGAATTGTTCTCAAGCCTAAAGAGTTTGAGATCTAAGAAGAGGATAGTAGAAGAGATCTTGGCCCCCTTGAGTGAACCTAAAATCTGTTTATAATAGCCGTCCTGAAAGGAGAAAATGTTATTGTCAAAAATGAACTTGACAACGTCTAGAAGCTCGTTCAGCTGAAGATTACAGTTCCTGCTAATAGCTCACCAGTGCTTAGCCAAAGATCGGACGACTAAATCATAAGAGATGTTATTGAAAAGCGAAACATCAAAACTAACGAGAACATACCTCTCCAGGATGATAAAGTCGCTGATAAACTCCAAGAAGGACAATCCTTGATGTAAAAACAATTCTCAAAATTATAACTACTGGTACGAATGTCGGTAACAAACTGAACTAACTTACTCGTAGGGGAACCGATGAGAGGGTAGGTTTATGTATCTTAGGAATGCGTACGGTAAAGATGACAATTTTGCATCTTTATCGCTAAAGCAAGTCATTATAACATTCAAAGGAATGTTGTGAAGTTTGAGGTTATGCATTGATAAGCAGATAAATGACAATTAAAACGTGATACGCTTGATACCACAGATTACCTTCTTATATAATGTAGATTGAACAATCGATTACAATTTACAAGAAGTTACGCGTGCCAATACCACCGGAGGCGCTAGTATCGCTAACGTGCGGGATATTTAAATTTTATATTAAATCTTTATTTTAAAATTGTTGCGTTGCAGAGAAATGAGCAAGATTTAGTTTCATACTCAATTCCTTGGAGAGCCAGCAAGGAATTCTTTTACTTAGGGGTAAATTGGAGTCATAATTAAATATCTATACCAAACGTAAATAATAGTAAATAGTTCAAACGAAATTAGCGGGTATAGGTATATCAAGGTATATAAATGTGGTTTACAAATATGCAATTTGACTGTTACTGCTGACTTTTGTTATAAGATTTTATCTCCAGAGGTTGTTTTACCATAGCATGTGTAGTTACAATAATTCGATTACGGGGAATTGTTAATTTGCAGTAATATTATTGTTATGTCCTCATAAAAATAAGTACTGATATTGTGTTTTTGCGTGCTGCAGACAACGGAACGTAGGTAGTAATAAACAGTAAAGCATTTGGGGGAACAAAGAAACGGCTGAAGCATTTTTGTTACTCAGAACTCTGCTCACGGAAAGTTCTCTGATTCAGATTTGATACGAACACTTTTCAAACCATTCTAAATAGGTATTGTGTCTTACATAAATATATCTTGGAATTTGATATTACTTGTTTAATACATACTAGAGGAGTATGAACGTCGTCATTTTGCATTTTATTAATACTTATTTCGAATGTTTTATTTTATAACGGAGAAACGTGCAAGTTATTGCCTTTTCGGCTTTGGTGTGGCAAGTAGCAGGTACTAAATTTTAATATGTAGGTTTTGATGTATATTGCACCTACTTATAAAAATATTGGCATATGTAAAAGGACCTATAAAATGCATTTAAAATTTTATCACTGCCCTCTAAAACCTACGAGCAATGTCAAGATATATTTCATTTTACAGGATTTTTTATTCCACACAACAAAAGGAAACATAAATAAATACCTACCAAAGTGTTTGACTTCAAAGTATAGAGATGATGCGTTTGTATTTTTTAGCCGAATGTGTTTCAGTGTTTCTTATTATAAAATAGTGGCACAAAATAGTTGCAAGGATCACACAGTCCGATACAGCGAAGATAAGTGCTTGAACTGCGGTCAAAACATCAGCACTTTGTGGGACGCGGTTATATAGATGACAGTACATCAAATATTCCTTTCAGGCGTACTCTGTAATGTAAACTACAATTACCAGGTTCTTCTCAAGGAAGAGCTCTCTTTTCATGTAATATTTAATACGGCTAAGTTATCTGCACTGAAAATAATAATTACACATAACCTGAAAGAGTGAGAACCAAGAAGAAGGCCACCTAAATTACGTCATGCCAACATGGACGATTCGCGGATTAAAGAGAATGGACACTTACAATATTTATTTTTTGTTTTATTTTTATTTATTTAATGGAACAAAGCAGTGCACGAGAGCATCTCTCATTGTTCACATCGAAATTCAAATAGCTTAATTATTTTCCGCGAAATAGGTATACAAACTCAAAACATTCAGTTTCCTATCCTGCCGTACCCTGTTTTGCACCCTTTGTTTGTTTATTAATCTCAAATATCTCAGATAAGCTTGACGTCCCGCTAAAATTTGCCGGTTATTTCCAGTTTTAACTCAACGAAATTCTATCCTTTCATTATCTTAAACAAGAACAGAGAGCTTCGTAAATCTTAAAATAAAACAGCCACTCAAGTTTACGGTCACGCTATTAACACTGTTACACGTGTGTTTTTTTAATTTGAAATAAACTATTATTTTTCATAATAATTAAATGTATGAATATCTTACAAAAATCTATTTTTACTTAATAAACTCACGTGTTTAATAAAATAGTCTCTTAAACTATCCCAGAGCAGCTACATATAAATCAAATAAATTGCAAGGTTCAAGCCACCGGTTTACGATAAATATTAGGACTTTATGAATTACAGCCATGAACATTAAATATAAAACTGACGAGAACTTAATTTATAGTATAAATATTTTATATAACTTGTTTACAAAAGCAGTGAAGCTACTCAGAAGCTGGAAACCGATGTAGCTTTCCTCGAAAGTATTAGTTATTAGGAGGTTCACTCAACAAATAGTGAAAATAGTCAATTAAGACTGATACATTGATGGCAGGTTGAGAAATATCGCGAAAAAGTATAAATTGGAGTAACGACTTAGACTTTATTTTTAGAACAGGATATTTGAGGTGAAACATGGGAGAATCGGTGTTGCGTACGTATAGTATAAATAAACTAGTAACTGGAGAGTATACAAAATAATATACAACGCACATGTGTAGTAGTAAACCACTTTTTGGTAGGTTGAGGTTATGTCTTCGTTTTCTAGATATAAAGACCTGCACTGCACAAAAAACAGGTTTCTTAGAAGCTGTAATAATCACTTGTTATGTACCTATCTAAATATTTTGCTTTCTAAGGCTCTTATATCTTTGTGGGGCTCATCAGTGCACGCCCTATACACATTTGTAAAATGCAAAATGACCTGCTAGGATCAGACATGGTAAGAGACGACCACCAGGACCGGCCCAATTAAATTTCGCGCCCCAGGCCCCACATAATATTCCCCCCGAGAATTTGCGCTCCAGGCCAGTGCCTGGCTGGCCTGCCCTTTGGGCCGGCCCTGACGACCACTACTTTAATTAAGCAGGAGCTTCAAAAAATTTTATTTTTCTACGTACGTAACTACCGTCTACGCTAATACACTAAGGCCCGGTTTTTCAAATAATGAAAGTTAACTTGTAGGTTGGCAAACCGTAACTACAAAGTTAACCCTAGTAGTTAAGTTTAGATCCAGAACGGAATCACCAGTAATCATATTGTTATTATAACATTTGAAATGTGTTTTTGACCCTACATACTAAAATGTTTATTTGTTGATTTTTCCATATTTTTAATTTTTTTGAAAACTTTCACACATTCATCCCAACATCATAAAGTTCTCAGTCCGAAGGCTGGTTGGACGCGAACCTCCATTCTTTCCTATCCTGAGCTCACCTCTACGCATTTCCATAAAAGTAGAACATCCTCCATCCCCAACTATTTGAGAGCAGTAGTCTAATCTGGGCCTACCCCTCCCTCTTTTTATTCCTATCTCAGACTCTAGTATATCGCGAACCATTCCTTCATGTCTCAGAAGTGCCCTATATACCATCCTACCAGCCTATCTCTCCTATTCTTTATTGTCTTCCATGCCTTTCGCTTTTCCCCAACTCTTTCTAGTTTCTAATACTTCCCTGTTCCTATCCTTATCTATCCACGTTCCACGGTACCTTCATCATGCGTCTGTAGCGCCACATTTCAAATGCTCCTATTTGTTTTCGATCCGCTTCTCCTATCGTCCAAGTTTCGCATCCGTACAATGCCCTGCTCTATACATACGTCTTTAAGAGTCTCTTCCGAGTTTCTATATTAACCGTTCACGAGCATGGCAGTTGTTTCTTTTTGTTTTACTTCTTTAGTGTTCCTACCATTTCGAGGTCTGACTTCTTAACTAGCAGAAATCTGAAACTTCTATCTTCTCATTTTCTATTTGTATTTTAGTTTTAGTTCTATTTGCCCGCGCTCTTCAAATTAAAATTTTGGTTTTCTTTTTATTGATTTTCATGTAGTAGCCTTCTGTCGAAACTGCTTCCATCCCAGGATCATTAATCAATTTAATACTATCAGAAATAATTTTTAAAGATAAAAAAATAAAGAACACATTGATTATTATGAAACAAAATGCACTTCATGCCATAATATCAGCAGTACGGTCACGATCATTTATATCACGCGTACATGTTGCACTATTTGTTTCACTTCGTCGAAAATTTGATTCTAGAAAAATTATTAATATTACCTATTTAGGTACCAGGCTTTTTTTGTTTCAGGTCAGAAAAATTTCGAATTAGTTACTGAAACGCAATGTTTAGGTTATATCTTTTATATGTTGATTCAGAGCACAATATACACAAAAATAACAATTCTTAAAAAACAGAAGGGTCGTTTGCAATGCATACAGGGTGGCCCACTGAAAACAGTAAGTGCGATTTTATACCATTTAGCATCATTTTCACGAAAAGAACTCGGACCTGTCGATTTTGGTTGTAAGGGGGACATCTGAATGCGATGTTTTCATTTATGTAACTTCAACCCCAAAACGGGAGGGAAAAGCACCCTTAATTTTTTAAATGGAAGGTGGTGTCAAGATACACACTGCATGAAAGGTCTTTCAATTCTCTTTATAAAAAATTTTTATTTTTTAAAATTGATCTACTAGCCTCCGAGCAAACGCACTTTAAAGATAACATTAATTAAGGCACCTTAACACCAGTAAGTGCGATTTTATACTATTTAAATTGTATTTTCTCAGAGGTCAGTGGTCCCATTTCAAAATAATAATAATAATAATAATAACATTAGTCTTTATTATATATATATATATATACATTCATACATATATAAAGGGCGAAGTTTGGCAGAAAAGCCATTCTTACACTTAACCCTGTGGAACAAAGTAAATAATTTTAAATTCAAACATAAAAGGAACTCATACATTTACATTTTGGGAACTATGCAGTAAGAGTTTCAAGTGATTTTTGAAACTCTTCAAACTCTCATGTTTTATACAGTCTGGCAATGAATTATAATAGTTAACACAATTATAAGTGAAACTACGACTAAAGAGTGTTGAGGTGTGCTTAGGCATATCCACAGAGTTGCTTATATACAAATAGAGGGATAATGCCTCCTACCTGCGCGGTGAAAAATGACCCAACTACGGAGAAATAATTTTGCCAGTTGCGGGGTAGGGGAGCATGCGCTCTGAGTTTGTTTGGTCTGTCACTTGTCATCCAAATGAACTAAACTAAATGTCATTTGTCACACGTCGTTTGCTATTTTTTGTACAAACGTTTGATTTGCGGTGAAATTGTTGAAATTTATCATACATTGATTGATTCTTTGAATTGCTACAAAAAGTAAATAGAGTTGTAGATGCCACGTATAATGTATTGTACCTTTTTGTAGCAGTCGATCACCAGCGCCAGTTGTACGTTTTTTCTTCGGTAAGTATACAGTTTGTTATAATTATTTTGAAGTAATTGAATGATATGTAAAACTAGGATAACTGTCTAATGTTGATTTCACTGCTTTAAAGCTCATTACTGCAAGACGAGAGTCGTGGTTAGCTGTTATAGGAAAGAACACCGATTAACCCTTGAGTGAACAGAATGCAGTTTGTTCCCCCACTTTGCAGAGGATGCCTTCTTGAATAATGGAGAACTGAAAAAGGACGCAATTCCAACATTGAGATTGAAACCAAAAAACCAATATGTACGTCTTGAGTAGGTATGTCTTTTAGATACCTACTTATATATATCGGGATCTGTTACACATGCATTTTCGCAGCTTTGAAATGGATGAACTTCTTCCGCTATCTGGGAAACAAGTCTCACAGCCCTCAACTTCCAGTGATGCGTATGTTTATTTTTAATGTCTGTATAATTACTTAACAATAATTGTTTACTGAGTATTATAGGCCTTCAACATATGAAATGAATTTAGAGACTGTTCCGCATGAGAATACAGATACGTATTGTAGTTTGTATTTGCGGATCGTCACTTGCAAGTACCATATCTCAAAACATCCCGTGCTATGTCAAGTGGTGATATGAAAAGGGGAAGAGATGAGGGTGAAGTGCATACTTCTACTAGTGATTCTATAGGTTTGCGAGGATCTGCGAAGAAAAGAAGGCGATTGGTTAGGCTGGATCATATGTATTAGTAAGCACTGTATTTTTGTATTAACCAGTAAATAATAAGTACCTAATTTATAGTTGGAGTCCAAGGAAAATGAAATCTACAGTAATTGAAGCTCAATCTACCCAAAAGTTGTTACGGCAGAAAGAAAGGACACCAAGACGAAGAATTAAAAGATTTGTAGAGAAAGTGAAGGGTCTTAAGTCACTTACTGCTCATTTGTGGAGCAAAAAATTTATTAATGATGAATCACACTCCATTATTAAAAAGTCCTGCTCTGGTGTACTGAAAGTTGTAACTAGGAGTAAGGGATTATTGGTGGCATAATGTGTCAATAATTATTGTATCTCAAGGACATTCTCTCCCGAAAAATGTATCTATAGTAATCGAGAGTCAAACGCAGAATCTTCTGTTTGCCGAGTGGAGTTCTGCCTGTTGGAATTTGTGATAGCTCAATTTGTAGGGCACCTAACCAACGGAAGATCCTGGGTTCCACTCCTGATCAGCTATCCATAAATTTTTCACGATTGAATACCAAAAATGCATTAACTGTATATGTAGGTATAATATACATTGTTTGTTTCGTTATCATTTCCAATATTTATTTATTGTGTTATTCTGCCCACAGGTAAATAGTGTGGGTTGTGTTCAGGTTGAATATGTTCCTAATTATCTTTGTATCAAAATAAAAATAATTTCGTTTTCTTTCTAAGTAACTGAATTTGTTTTAATTATTATATGCTTCCTACTCACTTTCTTTTTTGTAAGAAAAATTAAACCCTGGCTTGTCTTAACAACTTGAAGTAATTCAATTCAAGCTTTATTCAATCCCATTTAAATTCAGCCTAGAATTATTGTCTCATCTCCGAAATAATTATCTTAAGGTGAACTGACATTCTCTCTAAATAGAATGCAAGCAATATTTTACAAAGTTAGTACTTTATTTAATGAACTACTTAAAGTGGCTTTTGCGATATGTAAAAGGGCCTGAAAATTTTATAAGCCGCGCCTGTGCTTTGAATACAATTTTCTGGTACCTGCTCTGTGTTTGCACTACGCGCATGCTCCCCTACCCCTTGCGCAGTTTCAATTTGGGTCAACTTCTCAACACGGCATTATCCCTCTATTTGTATATAAGCAACTCTGTGGGCATATCCAACAATGATCTGCGACGAACATCTCTGGTCCGAATGCCCTTACGAAAAACAATTTTTTTTTCATTAAATAAGAGGGACGCGAGGTCAACAATACTTGATGGATAAAAGATAATAAATAGTATTTAAATATATTTTCTATCGTTAGCCAATTCAACTGTCTCAAAGAATCCGACACATGATCATATTTACGCAAACCACAGACGAAGCGACAACATGCATTTTGCACTTTTTGAAGGCGGGACCTGGATGCTGAGTCAAGGCAAGGATAATACATACCAATGCCGTACTGTAAGATTGGCAGGACAAGTACTTCACACAATTTCTTTCTAAGAGATTTATCTAAGAATTCTCTATGGGCATAAAGTGTCCTCAGTCTGTGAAAAGATCCCCGAAGCAGCCGCGCAACATGAACCTTAAATCTCAATGAGTTGTCATATACTATCCCTAAATTTCTGGCAGTTTCGCTAAATTCCAGGGTCACACCACCTAACCGTACATCCAAATTCGCCATCAAATGATTATATTTAGCTTTTGAAGCAAACAGCAATACTTTTGTTTTATTTTGATTGAGCTTCAGATTATGCGATTCACAGAAAGAACGCAGACGATCCAAGTCATCATTCAGCCACCGACTCACAAGACGCAAATCACCTCCAGGGTCGAAATTAAACAGAAGCTGGGTGTCATCGGCATATGTGTGAATATCAGAACTCAGTACATTGGCATGAATGTCTGAAATATAAACAAGAAACAAGAGAGGTCCCAATATGGAGCCTTGTGGGACGCCAGACGTAACATCACCAACAGAAGACATTCCAAATGAACACCGAACATATTGAAGACGCCCAGTTAAATATGACTTAATGAGACATAATGAGCGATTATCCAACCCGCACAAATACAGCTTAGCACAGAGCAGTTCATGATTAACTGTGTCGAACGCTTTCGACAAATCCAACAAGACCAGGATCGAAGCAGAATTATTGTCCAGACTTCTAACAATGTTGTCAGTGACACTCATCAATGCAGCGCTCGCGCTATACCCAGATCTAAAACCAGACTGCTGCGCAGGAAACATGCCATTCATCTCCATGAACTCAGTCAGTTGAAGACACAAAATTTTCTCTAGGATTTTACTTAGAACCGGCAACAAACTTATAGGACGAAGGTCATTGTAACTACTGGGATTGCCACGCTTTGGAACTGGGCACACGGTAGCAATTTTCCACGCATCAGGAAAGCAGCCTATCTCAACAGAGCAATTAATCAGGTGCAGCAAGTGTTTCATTATTATGGGGAAGCATAATTTTATCATTCGAATAGACAAACTATCAAAACCCGTCGCATTGGATGATATATGGGAAACCACAGAACTTATTTGCTCCAAAGTAGCTAGCTGAAAAGAAAAGTTCCCGCCCGTCAGAGCAGTCTGAGACATATAATGTGCAAGCAACTCTGGGTCAGCAGCATCAGAAGCAAACGCTCCAAGAAAATGGTTATTTATCTCATTTGCGTTCTGTAATTCAACAGGGATATCAGTTTTACACCTAGACTGAATATGCATAAGTTTAAGTTTTCGCCACAAGGAAGATTTATCAGCTCTATTTGCTTCGTACTCAATAAAAGCCCGCTTTTCTTTCCCAATTGCTGATTTTACATAATTTCGCAGGTTAATGTAACTTTTCCAGTTATCGTCTGAATTATTATGCTTAAATGTTCGTAGTGCTTTATCTGTTTCTTTCATCAACAACTTAATTGTATCAGTCAACCAAGGAGCATACGGCTTACTCAGGCGCACCGTACGCATAGGCGCATGTTTTTCGAACAAAGAAATTATGTTATTAGTGAAAAACTGAACCTTCAAATCTATATCATTAATGTAAAATATTTCATCCCAACAAACATCACCTAAATCTCTCAAGAACGAGTCATATTCGAAATATTTAAAATCTCTGTGGGTTTAAAATGTGTGTGGGGCAATTTTAATTTTAATATCCAATTCACAGTATACTAGCTGATGATCCGAAATGTTGTCAGCATTAATTACGCCACTGCAAAGAAGCATATTATCATCACTGATAAAAATTGGGTCAATAAGCGTTTCTGAAAATTGAGTAACACGAGTAGGATCCGTAATGCATTGAGAAAAACCGTACGCCTCAAAACAAATTGAAAGGGGATTGCTGGTATTTAACAAATTTACATTCACATCACCTAGTATAACAATGTTATCAAATAATGGGACAATGGAAGACAATATATCATCAAAAACAGTCATATGATTAGTCAAATTAGCACTAGGCGGTCTGTAAACCACCCCCACTAACATATATACTTTGTTTAACCGAACTTTCAGCCAAAGATGTTCCAAACAGTCCGCAACTCCAGCTGTATCTATTTCAAATTTATTACAATAAATACTAGACCTTACATGCACCGCAACACCGCCACCTCTGGCCATAATACGATCACGTCTATACAAATTATATCCCGGGATAGCCAGAGAATCAGAAGAGACAGACTCAGAAAGCCACGTCTCAGTTACAGTAAATATATCAAAATCATTTTCAACAATCATTACAGAAAGATCATTCAAAGTAGGTAATATCGAACGAACATTAAGATGACCTATTCTAACATTTTTAAATTTATTATTCATCATAGTTAATACTAGATTTTAACATGTCAAAATGCTGAAGATAAATAGGACAATGTGCGTCGGCCGCTGAATGATCCGTTGAAATAGCATTTGTAGACTTCTTCCTACTATTATAAAATGTACAATTACTGCATTTCTTCTGTTCTGATTTACACCCCAGCGTTTCATGATTCCCATCACAATTCCCACACCTGAGATCATTTTTACAGTTCTTCTTGACGTGACCAATACGATTACAATGAAAGCAGCGCAAAACGCGGATATGGTCAGAAACTCGACACTTTTTCCACCCAACAAATAAGTAACCCTTATTAATTATAATTTTACGAATTGCAGGCAATACTCCTATAACAATATTCTGCGTATAGTCACGCTTCAACTTAAAAATAATCTTGATTTGCGCATCCATTTCACTCATACCCGGATTAGGCGACAAAATATCGTGAATTATAAGTTCATCAGTCATTTCATTTTCTACATTGTGAATCATTAATCGGGGATTTAAGGGTTTAGGGTTCACTTACACTGTATTTGGTACCAAAGTCACTTTTAAGTACTTCTTTGAGTTTAGCCACAGACTCTGTACCACTTAAGTTTACACAAACGCCTTCGTTTATTAATTTCATATTATTAATGCAAATGTTAGAAACTCCGGGGTTCACATTCTGTTTTAAATCAGAGAATATATTTTTGTTTAAGACAGATTTATCTTTAGATTTTATAAAAAGAACAGGTGAGTTTTGTTTATTGACGCATTTCTTTACTGCTGAGCTATATGAAGGTAAATGTATTGCTTTTTCACTATGTTGGTTTTTTGAAGCGAACGTTTCGATCTTCTCAGCTTGTAGTTTATTGCTATATTGTAGTTCGTCAATAAGTCGTTTTAACAAGTTAATTTATATTTTTAGATGTTCATTCTCGGCACATACCTCTGGATATGTTGCTGGGACAGGCATATCTTCATTCTCAACACGACAGTGTTTACAGCACCAGTTAACTTTTTCTACTTTAAACACTTTACCAACCATATCAAAACATTTAACATGCACGACGGTATCACAGGTATCATTAACACATTTAATACCACCCCGATTCACACTATTTTTGCAAATTTCACATTTACTTTTGGTATTCTGGTCAGAGCGATCAGATAGTTCATCCGTATCGCCCGCCATCTTACCATGTAAATGGAAAACTGTTTAAAAGAGAATTGTAAAGCCTTTCAAATGGTGTGTATCTTGACACCACCTTCCATTAAAAAATTGAAGGGTGCTGTCCCCTCCAGCTTAGGGGTTGATGTTACATGAATGAAAATATGGAATTCAGATTTCTCCCTTAAAACCAACATCGACATGTCTGCGCTTTTTGCGTAAAAATGATGTTAAATGGTATAAAATCGCACTTGCTGGCGTTAAGGTGCCTTAATTAATGTTATTTTGAAGACGTACTTACTCGGTGGTTAGAGGCCCGATTTAAAAAAATAAAAAAATTGTTATAAAGAGAATTGAAAGTTCTTTCAAACGGTGTGTATCTTGACTCCACCTTCCATTTAACAATTTAAGAGTGCTTTCCCCTCCCGCTTTGGGGTTGAAGTTACATGAATGAAAACATCGAATTCAGATGTGCCCCTTACAACCAAAATCGACGTGTCCGAGCTTTTTCGTGAAAATGATGCTAAGTGGTATAAAATCGCATTTACTGTTTTCAGTGGGCCACCCTGTATATCCTACTAGGCCTATTTTTTCTTATTTCCAAGAAATACTTACGGATTTAGAACAATTCTACAGAAAACATTGTTGCCATCTATTTTAAATACACGTTTTTCTGTGAGCCATTTTTGTAAAGCTGTGTTTTTTTCTTTGATTTAGGCATACCTATTTTCTACCGAAAATAAAGCAAACTTGGCCAACTGTTATTTTGGATGTTTTCTGACTCTCAAGTGTCAACTCAACTGTCACATCCAGATGTTTTTTAAAATCCGCGCACCATTTAGCAAGGCTTATAGAAATAAAATAAATATGCTCCATTTCGTCTTTTGTGATTGAACTATAAAAATGACATACATAGCTTCACGTCAGGAGAAGCGTGAAGTCCCTGGAATTGAATTCGAATTTATTGTTGAGACTCCTTTTATATCGACTACATATAAAAATATACAGTTATATTTGTTTCGCGCTTTCTAGTTATACCTATAAGCACTATATTAATTTATATTAATTCTGAAAAGAGTGGCTGTATAGTACGAAACAATGAACTTTAAATTTCACGCTATAAATAACTATTTAAACTGCTATTCAAGTTTGAATTTTATTATTGTTGCCGTTGACGGGAATGCACACTGCACAATGTCCAGGATTTTCAACTCCTATTGTTGTTGGTGCACAATAGCAGAAGATTCACACTAAACAATTTATAAATCTATATCGTGTAGCTGTCGCGCACATTCCGTGACAGAAAGCACTCTGTATTCGAGGAAAACGAACATTTCTTGTAAAACATAATTGTATTGGCAATATAAATGGAACGCCAAATTGCGTGTCTTTTCATTTGTTCCTACTAAAAAGGCTCGTAAATATTTCTGGAATTTCAGCAGGAATACATGATTCTTTATATCATTTCTAGTAGAAAAAAAGCTTTGCTGGACTCAAAGAGACAAATGATAAATAGACTGCCATGTCTGACATTCGTGATGGGGTTATGGATGGTAAACGGATATGTCAGGTTGTGCTGTTGCTTTCGTTTTGTTGTAATTTATCTTTGCAAAATATGAGTTATAATTATTATACACTGTTGAGATGAGATATCTTTTTCTATATCCTCACTCTACCAAGTTGTTGTAGAAACAAATGTGCAAGCAGGAAATGATAATCAATGCGAAGCAGAAAGTCTTGTTTACAGTTAAGCCGCAGATAGCAGCTGGAGACAAGGCTCAAGTTTACAGTATCATTCAAAGAGATTAGTTATTAAGATAATATCAATATCCAACAATTTTCTGGTATTTCCTATAGGTCATTAGCTATCATATGATTGCTGTATTGCATGGCACCTGAGATGATTGGATACTTACAAATGTCGGTATAATAATCAGAAAAATGAATATCGGTATCGTCAGGTAATGAAAATCAGTATAATATATATTTCCACATTAATGATCCTAACCCCACTGTTGTAAATAGATATAAAATAGGGAGTGACTACTGCTCCGGCCGACGGTCCCCTGAAATTTTGTTAGAACACGGTCGGGCATGCGCATTACAGAATGTCAACACAATTTCATTTTGGAGGTGTAAAAAAACTAAAGCCGATAATGCATTTTTGAAACAGACCATTTAGTTGTCCTCGCACCAGACACACGCATTTTTTGGAAAAACTTGTGTGTGTCAGCTCCGACGCACGACTCCTTACGAACGATTATTTTAACTTCAATCACTTGATAACAGGGTACACGCGAATGTCACTTTTATACCCAAATGTGTATTTATCAGATGGTTTATGTTAGAAAATGTCCAAATACATCAAAATATAAATTGTTTATAAATCTGCTAAACGTCGATCCCACTGGCAATGAAATAAATACTTTTCCTGGTGTTCGAATAGGCGTTGATTCACATTTTGGCGCTAAGCAATATGTATTTGGAATATCTAATAAGTATTAGGTTTTTCCATATTAAATCAAAAGATTCAACAAATGTACGAACGAACAAACACTGCAAATGCTGACTTTACAACGCAAACTGTCATAATCTACTCTATGCCACTCTATTTTCACTATTTCCATGCTCTATGCAGTCAGACATAAACAGCCGTATCCATAGATACGTACATAATTTCAATGTCACAGGTAACGCGACGCGTTACTTTTAGTTAACGCGAAAGGTAACGCTTGATTTTACTCCTCATAAAATTTCCGTACCGCGGGCTATAACTGAAAATCGATTCTTAAAGAGTAAACTCTAAAAAGATGTAAAAACAAGCAAAATATATCAAACCCCTACGGGATCAGAACTCGTCTAGCCGTAGGAAAACAAAATGGCAGTTCTGTACGATACCCGCATACCCACTAAGACCGTCAGCGTCACTAGCCGATAACGATATACTTAAACGTCATTTTCCCGACATTAAGTAATGCGCACGTCCGACCGTATTGGAACAAAATTTCAGGGGACCGTCGGCCGGAGCATCAGTAGTCACTCCCTATAAAATATTATCTGCAACCTACCTAACCTATAAGAAAATTACCTAAAATAATCGGCCATATGATCGTCAACGGATATCCGATTTGTGACTTTACCATTATTTGCCTAACTCGTTTTATTCTAAATCCTAAATAATAATCTTGACATCTGCCGCATCCTGTTATCCTATCCTGTAGCATCGCAATGCGTTACTGTTATTAAATTAGGCTGATGCAAAGCAATCCAAAAATCCAAAGAACGTGACTCTAGACAATTTTATGAAAAACTATTTAGTTTTGGGTCCCTTGCAAATGAATTTGACGAATTCCTGTCCTGATGGTTTACAGTACCATTGTGACACAATAACCATTACTTAAATTCAATAAGAAAAGGGTTTCGGTGTGATTACCTAAGCACCTTTTTCTGATCTTCTGCCTCTAACAATAAATTATCAACCAGCTCTCAGCCCCTCCCACCCATACTTCACCATTTTAAAAGATCTACAAGGGAAATACGTTCTAAACATACCAAGAATTACAGGTAAACAGTCGTACCAGCCATTACCTCAAAGCAATGTCTCGTCGTCATTCTTCTGAGAAAATTCCATTCTCCAACTTTCTTGTTTAACCTTCAGTAGTTGGTTTCCAGACCTTATCGTGTCACTTGAGGTTCAGTATATCATTGACGCTTTCATCAATGACGACTATAACCCTAGTTACATTCAAGTTCAACATCTTTCTGGGAAGAACTTTAGTGGTACTATCAGCTTTACAAGCTTCTGATATCTTCAAAGTATTCACATCGTAACTAATCGTAGAGGCAAACTCTTGCAAAACTCTTGCAAACTCTTGCACAAAGGTGCCTTGAAACCGATAAATGAATATACGTATTAGAGCTTCCAACATAGACTAAGAATTCTTTACCTCTCTTGCATTATGGTTGAACATAATTATATCAGGTTGCTTCATTTCTCAAATAATGGCACAAAAAATCTGATGATTTCACAAAAGTAGTCTCTTGATAAAAAAGAAGAGAAAACGAGCCACGATTGTAATTTCAGATAAACAGAAACGAAAACGAAAACTTACATAGTAGCTTCTTCACATTCAATATTGATTCTCTTGGTCTCACTTATTGGCAAGCGGATATTATCCATGTTGTTCTAATGGATGCCAAAAATGAGAACACTTTTGTGCAAAGCTAAGTACAATCGTGTGTGAAACAGTGAAACACAAACAAAAATCCAGTTAATGCTTTAGCCGAGCAAAGAGAACTCGAGCTCCAGCGTGAATGTTGAAGTGAGTTTTTATGCTAGCTCCGGAACGACCTTTTAATCCGTACATGGAATTGCATGAACATTGTGAAATATCTGAAGTAGCTAGGAATGCAATTAGTTCCAGCAAGAAAAATATAATTGCGAACATGCAACTGTAACTCATTTTGCGCGTTCTTTTTAAAAGCGAGTAGATTTTTTAAGCTAGAATACATCCAAGGATTCTTGAATAGAATATATCCAGCAAATACCGTGTTAATCTTATGAGTTATTAACGAGAGCTATTGTTCAAACTATAGAATTTTTCACTGTTTTTCAAAGAATTTTTTACATGGAAGCAGCTTCAGTGCAGTGGTGGAGATCTCTTGTACTATTAAACGTCGCCACCTCGGTCGCGACTCTTCTTCTTTTCAACTTAAAGTTGAATTTGATGTCCCACATATCTCTCTCTCTTGTCGCGAGCATTAAATGACATCTTTCGATTTTGCTGTGATTTATACGTGCGTTAGAGGATGTATTGAGAAGTAGAATTGATTGACAAAATTCTACTTCTCGTTGATACTAAAAGTCTCCAAAATTATGCGCTTGCTTCTTGTAGCAGCACCAGAATCAGAAATAATTCAATGTTTCTCATTCATTTTATCTGTGTAAGAACACAGTATCATCATAAATCATTAAGTTCTGGCACTTGGATTAAATCCATAAAGGTTGAGAACATCTGTCGTGGGAATTGAATATGTATAATCTTGGCTCAGTTAGAGAATCATTTTCTTGTATAGAATGCATGTCAGACATCTGAGGGTTAAACTTACCACCGAGTGAATTAATTCAAGCGTAATTTTTTATTCATTTGCACTAGGTACTGAGCAGAATGGAAGTCGATTTACGGCACATCCTCCAACCCTAAGTGATAATAGCATGCTAGTTTATCATCCATATGTGAAATACGCGAGCGATTTGTCGAGTTTGTCCGTAAGAGGCCCATGTATTTCTTGCGTTACCGGCTCTTTGCAAGGGTTTACAAAATACAATTTTGTGTTGCCAATTCTTAACCGATTTTAATTTTAAAAAGCTTGCTGGCATCGCAAAACTTCGAGCATGTTGCCTACATCGAGTGTTTTCTCATAAATTTGCAGCAGTAACATGCAGTGGAACGTAAATATGACTGAAATTGCGTTAATTTTGTGCATTTTAAATATTTTTTTCTTGATTTCACAGTGAGAAAATTGAAAAAAGTCGCATGTAGGATTCAATTCCAACCTTTTAACTATGCACTAGAAAATTTTCACATTTCTAACTTCAAGAACGGCGTAGTAATCTTTTAGATTAGAAAGGCTGTTTTTCGCCTAAAATCGAGCGGTATAACCTCCTCTTAATATACAGGTTGTCTCAGTTTGAACGTCTATTTAATGTACTTACATGCCTACCTTTTAGCTAAGTGTATATTGTGTATTTAAAATTTGCAATTTTTCAAATAAATCTACATTTTCGAAAAGCAATATAGGTATTGAAAATAAACCAACGAAAATTTTCCGCTTGTTTTCAGTCTTAATATGTGTCAGTCTAAACGAAATTTAGATAGGTAAAACATGATTAAATCCATATAGGCCTTGGGATCTTGCTGGCATGCGCGAGTGAGTAGTCGTTAATGCTCAACAACAGTGCCCGCGGTTTGGCTATGGATGGGTGACTCATTTCTGCGCTGTGGCTATACTTGGGCCGCCCAACAGACGGAGTGATCACCCTGCAAGCATGAGCTCTAGACCGAATCACTATCAATTTAGGACGACAGAACCGCAGTGATGCGCTTTCTTTAGACTCAACGAAGTCGCATCACTCCAATTCGGTCGTCATAAATTAATATTGGCCACGCTAGAGCACGTTCTTGCAGGGTGATCACTCCGTCTGTTGGGCGGCCCAAGTATAGGGCGCGCCTTGGATCGCCTATCCAGCTTTACCTAATGAGTTTTTCCAGGTTTTCCTCATTCTCGCACTAAATGGTGGGTAGAGTACTAACAACTGTAGGTCGTTCCTGTGACTCACCTGCGGCCAAAAGTAATATATGCCGCCTCCTCCGTCCCGCACAAGCTATATAGTTAGCTTCTGGGGCTAACCTTAGGGTTAGTAGGAGTGAGTAGAGATATTATTATTATTATTATTATTTAAGAAAACTCATATTACTCGTGAATGTAATAGATACGTAATGTTCCATTAAATAAAATATGGCAAACAAATATGCAAAATGTATTCCTAGATGATTAATTTTGCAATTTTCTTTTGCAATATATTTTTTCTGATTTACGAGCAACTGTTTCCTGCCTATATTCAGGATGACTTTCTAAACCGGAAAACGGCACTGGAAAATTTATGTGAGGATCTAACCCACGACTGTTTGATTTGTAATCAGCCATCACATACGTCGGACTTCACGATACTAAAAATTGAAAACTAGAGGCGGTAACGCACATCCCTGCCTCACTCCCTTTCGGATATCTACTTCTTTATGTTCCCGCTGAAATTCTATAACTGCCGTTTGCTCTTTGTATAGATTATGAATTATTCTTCTATCCCTATACTTTCCCAAGACAATTAAACATTTAGCATTTGACTACAGTGCATATAGCCGAATTTTGATTAAGACAATACAGAATAGTACCTATTAAAATAAAGCCCTCACACAGACCGAATAAAGCAACCCTTTTAAAAAACAAATTCGACATTTGCCGCATAGCAGAATCCTTATAATTTTTGGATATACTTAGGAGATTAAGGTATTACGTAATTTCACGTTGGGAGCTACTTAGTTAGCTACCTCGTGAATACGAAATACACTAAAACCTTAATTGTGTCCATCTGCAGGAAAATTTAAGTTCCCTAATCTCCTTGTGCTTCCGCAATTTTGTTCAAAGTTAACGTCAGGGACTAAGAACTTCGTTATATGAAATAAATGTATTTCAAATTCATGTGATCATGTTCAGAGAACGGTTCTAGATCTGTTTTTAATGTGCCATTTCAATCGAAAACGGAAGTTTGGCTTATAGTGGTGTAGTTTAGACCGCATAGTAGTAAAGGGTTTTTCAATAGCATTCCTAATTACCATAATATTCTCTCACAAACCGAATTAATGATGTTGCCTCGTGGTCAGAGTTCGTACTTAATTGGAATTGGACCTATTTATTCACTTAGATTAAGGGTTCTTTTACATAATTAGAGAATATTTTAAAACATTAATTTTCATAGGTGCAACTTATTTTTGTGTTGACCACCAAAAGCAGGAAACTTCCAATGCCAACTAAGATAACAGTTACAGAATTTTTGTAATCACAAAATTTCTTTATATTCGGGTATTTAGTAAGTTAAAAAAATAATAAATATTGTGTTCAAATCGCTGATAAGTGAAATATGAATGAAACGAATTCCTTCCCTCAGTTGAACTTCAGAAAAGCAACTGCAGGACATAAAATAAACAACTCTTGTTGGATTTGTCTTTTCACAGACATTTTCTTTTTTATCCTTACCTTCTTTGATCTTTACATGTAAGGTACATTCTTATAGATGTTCTTTGTAGTCAGTGAATATTCTGAATCGATTGAAGTCCGCCTCACGGCGGCCCTGTTCTACTGCTGCCCCCGTGTAGGTTTTGTATATAAGTATAAAGTTTTGAAATTTATATTAACTTATATTACTGGGCGATATTAAAAAAATATTGTTCCTCTGTACTACGATCACAAGGTAGAATAACGTGGTGAAATTAAATTTACCAAGATAAATTTTTGTTATCGAAACTCGAGACGACGAAGGTAATGCCAACAGTAAGAATACACATCTAGAACTTCGACCTAAAGTCGAGATGAAACATGTAATACGCTAATGCATTTTCCAACAAAACAACTCGAAAAGTTCTCCGCATTTATATAGCTATAGACGAAATTTTGTTCTTTCAAGGACAGAAATGTTTAGAGATATTAGTTTTATTAATTACAAAAAAGTTCAATATGTAACATTAAAGGGACATTCCTGCACCACCTTAAGCCAATGGGAAACATACTTGCGTTGTAACGGTAATAGAGACTTGTGATCTAAATTGTTGCTCTGGCATACTAGAATTAAGTTTTGTGCAGTTCTGTGTGGGAAAGCATAACTAATGACGCCAACAGATAATGAATTATGCACATCAAAGTAAACACGAAATTCATATTAGTGCAAAGTAATCTCAGTAGACTTCGGTTAAGATTAATCTTCAACTCCTGAGGATGCTGACGTTGTCAGCGAAACACATGTCGAGTTTAATTACTGTGTCACTGTCTTTTGGCATGTGGGGTTAACTTATTAAGAATTCATATTGAATTTACGTCTTGATTTAGTTCTTGATTCAACTACTGTGTGTAGTATTTCATACATTTAATATTCTTCATAAATTTTAGTATTCACTCGACACATCCACTGAGAATATTTAAACCTGAAAATAATTTATAGTCCATAAAATACATAACGGATGTATGAGACTTAGTTTTGGTAATCATGGTATTTTTCTGATATCAAAATGAAGCACGTTAATATATGGTGGATGCGCCGGTTAAACCTATACTAAGAGCAGTTTGCTGAACGCTCGTGCGTGTTAGACTCCTCAAACAAATTAATTCTTATAACTTCTCCTGGATTTCTACTTTTTAAATTTTCGTACAAGAAATTACAGTCGTAGATGAAAACTACTAATGTACAAATGCCACGTTAAAACTCCAGAAGCTTTCAAAGTCCATTAAATGAAGGAGCTTTAGTTTTCTAACAAATTTTATTCGCCATAAGAGAAAATAAGGTTTGTAGCATAACTGTGTGGGAACGTACGCTTCTGTCCCCTGCTTGCACTTGAATTGGGTCAGTGCAATTAGTTTTCATGGGAATGAGGGTGATTCTTTTGGTCTAGGCCGTTTCTAACTGCTGGAACTTGATAGAATTCGGAAAGTCGGGGGAATTGATACAACTTGTGTTGCTATTTATTTGTTTCACTTTCCAAGGAATTACCTAGCCCTTTTGCTCAAGAAAGCAAGAAGCGTTTGAGTCTGAATTGTCTGAACGTGCAGTAAAGGCATTCTACTTTAAAAAAATATGCGACTTCAAATTTCTTATGTTCATGAAACATTAGCGGTTTGACGACATGGCGGGGGTTAAACCGCTAGAAATGGAGTTTACTATCGGATATTTTCATTATAAATCTTTTGCACTATGGTTTCCATATTTCAACAAGCAGTGTCGAAAATCGATTTTTCCCGCTCAGTATCGTATAGAATATTTTCCCGACCGACCAACCCCACTATAAGCCCGCTAATGTGCGACCAGCCTTAGTAATAAGAATTCACAGAAGAATGGCGCAGAATTGTGAATTATTAATTTAGGATATGGGTTTTAACCCCTCGATTATAATATAGGTACCTAATAGAAACGTGCTCCTTTCAGTTAACTCTGAAAGTATCACTGTGATAAAAGTTTAATTCTTATTTTATTTTTCAGGTAAGACTATTTCAATTGGATGGAATCTCTTTGCAGTAATACATAAGGCCAGTAAGTACATAATGTCACTGCTTTATGCGGAAGTAATAAGACCAGACGAATACATTATTTTACCCACAACAATATTACGTAGATCATGATGCAGTGTCCAGGACAAGAAAGAATTTCAGGTTTTCAGTTGCGAATTCTGAATATCCAGAAATAGTTATTTATCTAACCCCGCTATGAAATGTCACATTTTAAATGCATTTTTGACATTACGAAACGTCATATTTTTCATAACTGTCAGTTCATTACGTAACTAATTATGTAATGAACATTCCTTACATAACTAGTTATGTAATGAACTTTTACGTAACTGAATATTTAAAAGCAAAAACAAACGTAAGAATTTATTACAGGTTATTATTGAATCTATTGCCAAATTCGCTGATTCTTCTATATCAGAAGGCATATCTACATCAGAATCATCTATTTTTGGCGTAATTTGAAATAAAAAACTCATCACTGACAATAGTTACTTATAGTATCCATAGCAACACCAAGGTAAAGCGATGAAGTTGAATTTATTTGTACGGCTACAAGGGATGTTACATTATTTGAAGTAGCACAATTCTTTTTTATTTTAAAGCGGGGTTAGATAAAATTTTGTACTTAACACGTTATGAAAAGGCTAATTTTATTTGACTCATATAATTTGCAAAACTCTCTCACTTCGTTCGCTCGTTTTGGCAAATATTATATTCGTCAAATAAAATTAGTCTTTTCATAACTGGTTATGTAAATAACTATTACGTAACCAGATATGAAAAGACTAATTTTATTTGACGAATATAATATTTGCCAAAACGAGCGAACGAAGTGAGCGAGTTTTGCAAATTATTTGAGTCAAATAAAATTAGCCTTTTCATAACGTGTTAAGTACAAAATTTTATCTAACCCCGCTTTAAAATAAAAAAGAATTGTGCTACTCCAAATAATGTAACATCCCTTGTAGCCTAGCCGTACTTCATCGCTTACCTTGGCGTTGCTATGGATACTATAAATAACTATTGTCAGTGATGAGTTTTTTTATTTCAAATTACGCCAAAAATGGATGATTCTGATGTAGATATGCCTTCTGATATAGAAGAATCAGCGAATTTGGCAATAGATTCAATAATACCCTGTAATAAATTCTTAATTTTGTTTTTGCTTTTAAATATTCAGTTACGTAAAAGTTCATTACATAACTAGTTATGTAAGGAAAGTTCATTACATAACTAGTTACGTAATGAACTGACAGTTATGAAAAATATGACGTTTCGTAATGTCAAAAATGCATTTAAAATGTGACATTTCATAGCGGGGTTAGATAAAAGATTTAATTTAATGTGTTGTGAAATTGTTCATAACTTACTTTTGGAGTTATAATTGCCAAAAATGACAGTTTTACACCCTAGAGAGTGAAGAATACTGTCAAATTAATTCAGAATTACGATCACGACTTTTTATTTATTTATGGTCGCCATATTGGTTTTTTGGTACTTTTAAAACAGCCTAAAATCACGTACCTACCTATGTATAATAGCAGCATGAAGAAAAATAAACTATTTCCGAAATCCAATATGGCGATCATAATTCGTCTTTGGAAAAGTAAGCATAATTTATACTTACCGGGTTTTCAATATTCCGCCCTCGGTGAATTATTTAAGAGTTATGATGTGATGTGTTGTAGAAAAGTCACTTTAATTCAAGTTCTGCGTTTGTCAAAATTATTTTCAAATTTACAGGGTGCGTACTTTTCATGAGGCAGTGTGTAATTTAATTTTTTTGAATAAAACATGATATTTTTAATACATTTTGAATTCTACGTGAACTTTTAAAGTATATAGATTGTAGACACCGTACTGGAAATCTAAATATCTTCTTAGAAAAATTTCGTCAGATGCAGTCATTTTAAAAAATTGCATCCCTGTTTATATAAAAGCATTTTAAATGTAGAAAATATAACTATGTGCACCAACGTCAAAATATTTTATAATGATATATAGGTTGTGCTTAAAGCTATGTATCAATTTTTGAGAGTTTCAAACGACAAAAGCTTAATTTATTTTTAAATGGAATTACACAATTTTCATTGCTTTTGAAAACCTTGTTAAAAATGGAGATATTAATTTTCTGCCACAACTCTCTACCTTGCGGTAGTGCTTCTGCAATGTTTGATTGTGGGGTCACGAATAATAACTTATGCCATTTAAATTAACTTTATTCTAGAAAATCTCTAAAAGTGTGCATGCCATTACCCACTAACCCTTCTACCTATGTACAGCAAGTGTCTCTACGCTGGTGTCTCCCGCCAGTAAGTCAGACTTACGCTTTACATTACACCTTATATTTCCAAAAGCATGTTTCGTAAGGTAATAATCAATTTAACGAGCCCAGTGGACCCTCTGGCCTCGGCTAAGGCAACAGTCGAAGAAGGGGGTGGACCGTCGTACTACGAGATCTCAAGGTTCTAAGTATGACGAGAGTCAAATAGGGAAATGAAATGGGTGCCACTTAATACAGTCCAAATAATGACTTACCTACGAAGGTGCTAGGTCCAACGAAGGCTAATAATATGGGTATCAAGTGGTTGAGCAATCAAAATAGCATAATATAACAAAACAAACAAATAGCTTTATTTAATAGAAACAGTTTCGTCAGGTTCAAATCAAGTATATTACACAATCTTAGTCAACAATCAATATAAAATACAAGCCTCAATAAATAAACTCAACATGAAGTATTGAAGTAAAACTAGAAAACAATGAAATACGCGAAATTTAGAAAAGCAGTGTATCTGAAATAATTTTGAAACTCAGTGTAGGCACTTTCGGTAGATCTACTTTTGGCTTCCCAGAAATAATAACAAGTTTAAATTGGCAAACAATTGAGGAATTTACTCTTAGAACTAAGTATTAAAAATTTATTGTAATACTTTTAATAAAACGAACTACCGACGACGAGGCTGTCTCGTAAGGTGAAAGTCAAAACTATTCACAAAAAATCCTGAGGAGTGAACCCTTTTATAGGGTATCGAACTAGGTGCTATGAAGATTTTCAATAATATCTAACCTTTTGGCAAAATCCGGACGAATTCCGGGGACATAGGACTGGTCCAAAATCAAGAGAGTTAGGTAATCAGCAGTGCTTATTCAAGCGTGATCAAAATGGTACTAGCTAGGCAAATCTTGTATGTTTTAGAAGAGTCTGGAAACATTTCGAAAAACGAAGACGCAATTTCCAAGAATATTGTACTACAAGAGCCCCCTACCGAGGAGCGAACAAAAGTGTAATACATGGTGCTCACATTTAGATGCCAATTTTTCACAATTCTAAGCGTACAAGTTAAAATAAAACGACTCTATTTTTATTCAATTTTTGTACTATTTTATGAAAACAGGTTCGTATTTATGAGGAATATCAAACCACTATCGATACTTATTTAGAAGGTATTCATACTTATCATGTCTGTGTTGTTAATAGAGATTTTTGCTATAATTATTTACCAGTTATGGAATCACTCTGTGCAATTTGTCATATTCTTTTTCTTAATACGCATTTCAGTTTTGACCATTTTCCAAGTATCTAAAATGTTTGAATAAATTGGGTTTAGCAAAAATATGTATAATGCAATGACCAAACAAATAATTTTATTTTTAAAACAACAAAGTTAACATAAGAAAGCCGTAGAAAATTAAACAAAGCCAAAATTAGGCAACACAACCTGAACCTGAATCCTAATCGGAACATTGTAGAAGCGTAGAACCTGAGACGCCCGGATGCATATTCATATCTCACGTATCGTATCGCAATCCGAAGTAACACGAAGTCTGCTCATATCCAACGCACAAGAGATATCACGTAACGGAAACGTATTCTTTTCGTTTAAGCAATTCGATAATTGTGAATTCTGTCAGCGGTTTACGTGGGTAGGGAAGTATAGCATGAACTGACTGCTTTCGCTATGTAACCACGACATATAAGTACACTATGGATCGTCACAAACGGCACAAGTTCCGGACTTTTTACAATGGTCCCCTTAGGTCCGGACTAACTCGGGCAGGTCTGGTAGGGTTGGATGTAAATGTACTCGTGTAATCTAACTTCTAAATTTTTCGACTTTCGAACGTATCCATCGTTGAAATCTATCTAATCCCGCATCACAAATTAATGTCAGCTATCCCGTCCAAATACTAAAACTTCCATTTCTGATGCAAATATACTTAATATTCCCCTTGCAGTTGCGTTATTTTCTTGCAGGCATAACATTTACATGTTATATGTGAATGATGGACAAATTCTTTACACTCTTCAGAAAACTCTCCGTGTTGTTTCTTGGATAATAAAATAAATGCGGGTGAAAACATGACAAACACTATTTTACTGGAACCCTGTCCGGACTTTCGGCTGCGATTTTTTAAAAGGCACAATCCTCTCCTATCCCTTGACTATCTAGACTGCTCGCATATTTATACATTCGTCGCCATTCTCCACAAGTTGTATACAACAACATAAAATAATGAAATATTTATGCTGCAATTTTCCTCTTCAATAACCAAATTAACCCAGTTGTTGAAACTCGGACAACCGTGCTGATCAGACAGATCATCCATAATTCAGAATATCGTGGGTGTAGAACTATTGATTTCTATGCATTAAAGCTGTAAGTCCTAAATTGAAGAAAAATAATTCGGCACCAGAGCTACCCCTTTTTTATTTAAATCAGAGTACAATTCCTCTTAATTAACATTTCGGGTGGTATGCGTACGACCCTTCGACAGACACAGAGCCTGCAACCGGGGCGTCTACAACAACTATAAATCTCTGGGGTCATTACGTTTGTCGAGAACAAATTCAGACTGCCGCAATATTTTAATTGCAGTTGCTGGCGCTAAGTTCGCTAAGTTGAGTAATCCATCTCTTGCAGGCAGATTAATGGACATTTTTGCTTGGTCTTATTATTCTCAGTTGGTGCAGACGCATACACCTGTAAACAAAACGCAAAGGGCGTCACAAATTTCCCACTTGATGAATTGATGGAAAATCTTAAACAAAGACTTCCTAACCACGTGTTAGAGACATTGCAATATGAATTTATTTTTAACACTTCTGTGCTTTTGCCAATAGTATAATATACAGGGTGGCTCGAAATTAGAGTGCAATATTTTACCAGCGTGTTCTGTGGTCAAAAATAAGACAAAATGATCCTATAAGCGTATACCGAAAGATGCTTCGCAAGGGAGCTATTTTAGCTTTCTAAAAGAGAAAACTTGAGGATGTTTTCTTCTAAATATCTTCGAAACAAGTCCAGTTAAAATCATGAAATTTAATGGAATGTGTAAGTACCAAATGCTGAATCTTTTGCTGTAAACATGCTTTTTAAAATTTAACAGGGGCGTCTCAAAACTGGGAGTGGCGGAGGTAAGATTTACCCCAACTTTTCTTAGAGCATGTCGTTTTCAATTTTTCCGTAAAAATTTGCAACTTCGGGTTTTTTTGCAAAAAAATATGCTCCTGTCTCGTTTAAGTATACAAACGAAGTTCTCCACTTCTTGTAGGAATTTTTTGGACATGGCAGCGAAATTTTTGAATCGATTGTGCTCGATAACGGTGCCCCCTATCAAAACGGAACAGGAGTATATTTTTTTGCAAAAAACTCTGAAGTTGCAAATTTTTATTGAAAATGACATGCTTTGAAAAAAGTTTGGGTAAATCTTACCTCCGCCATCCCCAGCTTTGAGACGCCCCTGTTAAATTTTAAAAATTATGTTTACACCAAAAGATTCAGCATTTGATAGTTACAGATTCCATCAAATTTCATAATTCTAACTCGACTTGTTTCGAAGATACTTAGAAATTTTTCAAGGTTTTGTAGCTCTTACTATATACCTTCATACCGACTAATAATTACAAAATTACAATATGTGTAAACATTTTTTACTATCATTACAGTACCTACTATCATTCTAACTACTATGCTAAAATTATTGCCTTAAAACCATCAGTGAAAACGATCATTTATAACAACTGCAAACTGAAAAGATTCTAAGTTATCCAAACGGTTTGCATATCTCATATTATTAATGATAGTTCCATTGGCTACTGCACCTTTCACCTTTCCTCAAGGGCCTTGCTGAAAATGCTCGCAGAATATAAATTGAATTCTGCTTTCGCTCCTGAACTTTTCAGCATAATCCTATTGTGTGAATTCCATCCTCTTGCAGCACTTCACGGTGTTTCTAAATGTCATTTTTTAAAGTAAACATCGAGCGTAAACCAGACATTCTTTAAAATGTACGTATGGGTATTGCACAAGGTTCATGAAATAGATGTACAAGTGGAAAGTACAAAATAACGTTAAATAAGTTTAGAGTTGTACGTGCTGGTCTCATGTTTATGTGCCAGACATTGCAGTTGACTCAACACTCGACGCTAACTTCATTTCACATACCGCTCCACGGACTAAATAGAGTGCTAAATATGATGACAACCAAACATACATACTGTAAACTATTAAAAAGAACAAAGCCCTAGATTTGAACAAACTATATTAATGAAACCAAATACAAAGAATACGTCATCACTTTAACATAGGCTAAGTAAGAATGTCTGCTTTGTCCCTATTTCCCCGCGTTCTAGCTTAGAGCTTATACTTAAAGCAACACATAAATCAGAAATATAAATATACAGCGATGCGTGCAGACGTTGACATCACCCGTTCCTTAGACATTTCTATGATGCTAACAATGCATACAATAGTTTTATGATTCTTTGTGCCAATTCTTTATTAATATTTGTTAATTTCGTGAATTTTTGGCAAAGGTGGATAAAAAATATGGTATAATAAATATAATCGACGTTTCGACTCCGGGTCATATTTTTTTCTTAATAAAATTGTAAATAAAATCTTGACAAAGACTCCACCCGGAGTCGAAACGTCGATTATAATTATTTTTCAATATTTTTTATCTACCTTTGCAAAAAATTCCCGAAATTAACAAATATACATACATACAACTTTGCATTGTACATTTTTTAAATACAAACCCCGAAACGCCTACTTTCAAAACAGATATAGTTTCGGTAAAAAATACTTTCTAATCTGCTGCCCTAGAATTAATAACGTTCTGGCTTCTGGCGCCAAGTTCATTTTTAGATTTTATATGTATAAAATCAGTACCCATGCCAGTTTTCATATCATAAGCATCAAAATAAAATATAAACAGTAAATTTGTTTATGTTTGCTTGAGCACATGCCAGTCAATGCCTTTATAGTTTTCATAGGTGTTATTTGTATATTTTACTTATTATTCTAATTTTATATTTTTTATAGATAGGTTTTTTAAAATAACTTCGCTATTGAATTAAGAAAATATTGCGTCCAGCAATGTACCTATTTATTTAAAAGATATTGAATTAAAGGATTGGCCAGGTGTTATGTCCACCTAAAATAAATCCCATTCTAAGAATAATAGATTGCGAAATATGCAAAATTTTAGCAAGATAATGTAAATTAATATTTCTAGTACAAATTCGTGTGTATCACGTGTTGAAAATTTTTTACTCCATTACTAAAAAGGGTGTCCTTTATGCTAAAATAATAAACGCCGTAGAACAAATACTTTATGAAAACGCAACAGACACAGCAAAGCAGATCGGGGTTCTGAAATTTTGTTGGAAATGCTTTCCTGTAAAGTTTCAGTAGTGTTGAAAATGTGGTTACAAAATTCTGCAGTGGAAAATTGATTAAATTTCCACAGGAATGCAAGGGGCGCCAAATTGTTTGTGTTTATGTAGATACTATTGCTTCTTACAGCTGCTGAAGTAAATTACCTGGAGAGTAAGTAAAATGAAATTCTCGGAATTTTGTGAAATGTGGCAATGTCCTAAACATTTAGATGTTCTGGTGACAATTTTAGGGAGTCTCCTGGATTCCTGCATTCTGTTCTCTTATTGATTGACGATTGACCTTATACAGTGTGTTCACGGATGGACTTAACTATACTTGCAAAAACTTTTATTTTCAGTTTTTCGAGAAAAAGTCATTCTTTATAATTTATTTTGTTTGTTATATAAATACGATTCACGTTGCGATACTTTGATTTTGTTGTACATGGTGCGCTGAAAATACAAAATTGTATATTTGTAAAATTAAAAATTTTTGAATCAAGCTTTTTGAAGTTTCAAAATGAAACAGCTTAGAAGGAGAAATCGAAAAGCCAAATAAAGTTTTTCCATAGAAGTTAAACTTAGTTGCTAAGAAATACCGGGGTTAAGGTTGGCGACCGGCTATATCTTAAGAACTATTCATCCTACAGCTTTCAGAAAAAAAACTTCCTATAAAAGTGAAAACTTAATCAAAAATATTTTTAGCTTTCAGTTTTCCCCGCTAGGGGCACAATTTTTCATGGCCACTTTTATAGGAAGATTTTCCGAAATCTGTAGGATGAATAGTTTCTAAGATAGCCGGTCCCCAACCTTAACCGGACACCCGGTATATCTTAGCAACTAAGTATAACTTCTATGGGAAAACTTTATTTGGCTTTTCGAATTCTCCTTCTAAGCTGTTTCATTTTGAGACTTCAAAAGGCTTGATTCAAAAATTTTTAATTTTGCAAATATACATTTTTGTATTTTCTGCGCACCCTGTACGACAAAATCAAAGTTTCTCAACGTGAATCGTATTTATATAACAAGCAAAAGAAACTATAAAGAATGACATTTTTTCAAATAATGAAAATAAAAGTTTTTGCAAGCATAGTTAAGTCCATCCGTGGACACACTGTATAAGTATTAGTTTGTCTAAACATCCTCATTTATCCTCATTTATGTGGTTCTGATCGACAATGCCACATTACTTTCCGAGGGTTCTTATTATTTTCATGGCTTGTGTTTTGACTTCTTTGGTTAGATTCATCTCTTCACATTTCTACTCCCAGATATTTAAATTACCTTTCCCAACTGTTAGATGGAATAGATGAAGCAGTGTAGGCAAATTATGTTTGTCCTCGGCAAATATGAATACGTCGCCTACGTAAAACGCTAAGCGTACCTATATTGCACTGGATCAAAGTCTATACCATACCTAGGTGTGCTCCTTTTATCTCTGTCTAAAACAAAGTTGAACAGACTTGGGCTTAAGGAGTAGCCTTGTCTAATTTTTGTTGATGCGCTTTTATTGGTGATGTTAGTTTATTATCTATACATATTCGTGTTTCGGTGATGGTTATGGTGATGGTGTTTATCATTCATGTGGTTGGTTCCTTTGTTGGTGGGTGTGAGTGAACGGATATGTACCACCAGAGAAGGGTGCACTGATCTATTGGAGATTATGTTAGTCAATTGTATGCGTCTGTTCTCTTGTGTTATTGTATTCCTCACTAAATAATTAATTTGCTTCACGTGGGTATATGTTTTGGTGTTTGTGAGACCAATGATCAAGTAGAGTCAGATAGCAAGAAATCGGTCGATAAGATCGTTTGGAATATTGCACTTTTATATTAGAGGAATTTTTGATAGTCACTGGACAGTTGACTGGGGAAGTATTAGGTATTTACTTTTAGGTAGGCAGCCGCAATGGTAAATTATTAGGTACTGTATTTTCTACCATGCCAGACATTATTAATTTTAATGTACGACACCCAAGGAACAAGAATATGGCTATAAGAAAGTTGCATCTGAGTCGTACTGCAGATGGCTCTCTTCAGAAAAGTTCGGGGTCGTCTGGCACCACCCGCTACTATCTTATGGTACAAAATGTCAGTAAAAGAAAAATGTGTCGGTAGAAAATAGATCACGTGACGCTCCCACTTAATATAAGTTTGGAGTTCTCTGGCACCCACTCGCAAGAATGTAGTGATATTTTGCCATTCCTTATGATGCAAAGACTTAGTAAAAATTAATAACATCTGGCATCATAGAAAATAAAGCAATAATTTACCTTTGGGGCGTCCTAACTATTTGCACTCCAAGATGCAGAGACGAAATAATACTTGAATTTTCAGGGCGTAAAATGGGATTACGTGATTATTGTTACATTTTTCAACTTACTACTAGCAATTTTGTTTATTTTACTGCCAAAATATTCCCGAATTAAAACTTAAATATTATAAAATTTTGTTCGTAAAAACTAAATGTTGATTTTGAGTTTAACATTAATTTTTAACAGTAATTGTTTTTGTCTTAATGTCCGGAAATTCAGGTATATAAACTTTATTTTTATAATTTATTGCAAGAGTTAAAACTTTTAACGAGCAAAGAGCTCTAAATTAATTATGACTGATCCATATTGCCAAACCAGATGTACCTACGTAGTAATGTGAAAATAATTAAATGTTAGAACCCAGGGATGAATTTAAACTGAACACTCTCTCACCTGAGCGCCGTAACTCACTTTAACATTCAACTCGTTTGTCCTGTGTCGTGTAAAAGAGATAACACATTGGCAAATTTATCACTTTGTTACTAAAACGTGTCGTGATGGGGAACGCATCTGTCAATAACTTTAATGAATATATGATTAATGATGCACATACAATATTTTCTATGCCCCATTCAACGAATTTGAATTGATTTTTTTCCTAAAAGTTGTCTCAACTTGGGATATTAAAATACCCAGAAAAAATGAAAATGTCCAAAAATAAATCTGCAACATCATCGCGGGAAATATTAACGGCACGTGGAGGAGAATAGTGGTCTTTGATTCCGTAAAAGCTTTGGAAAGCGTAGGATGAAATTTAACCTTGAATACACAGTGCTGCTCCGTATAAGAAAGTATTACATTTTATTCTTAGATTAGCTTAACCATCCTATAAAAGATGAGTTGAAATGCATTATTTGCTGTACTTAGACCGTGGCAACAATTTATTTTAGTTACCCCGGTTACCTGTATATTCTGTCGTAGGGACAGCAAAAAAGAATTAGATATACAGGGTGATTCAGACCACCCGTACACTATCTTTTACGGGGAAAGTATCGGAGCTACGGACTTGGGAAAAAATTCTGCTGAGTAAATTGCCCATAAAGAATTTAATGAAAATATTTTCATTTTTCTCGGAGGGGATGGGGGTGTGTTTCTCGAGAATTTCAAATAGGATGGGGGGTCCTGCGATACAATATTAGAAGAATAAACATTTTTTATCTGCACATTTCTTCAATAATTCCAACCGTTTCAAAATGGCTACCAACTTACGAAAAAATGTGGGGGTTGCAAACAATTTTTTGTGATCAACCCCAGCTTTTAAGAACAAAAACAAACCCAGTTTTTGATTGTACAAGAGTTTGCCTTTCGTATCATGTATAGCAAAATGTAATTTTGCCGAAATTAATATTATCCCCACACCGATAAAATTAACGATCATTCGGGGGAGGTTTACTCGAAAAACTCAAATAGCAGTAGGGGTTGATTACCATCTCATCCAAAAGACCCTTTCAAACCTGACAACTTTTGTCTGAAAATTATTCCACTCTTGAGGGATTGCTTAATTTAACAAAACTGCTAAAATAGCCCAAAACGATCAAAAAAGAGTTGGCTGGTGTCATTGAGCTGTCATTTTATGTTTGTATTGACAGCGTTGCTAACGAAGCAAACTAAAGGGTCACAGAAGAAATTCATATTGTTGTACATTGTTCTCCAAACACTTCTGTAGTCTGCTTCAAGAGAAACGTGAACGCGACGAAGTTCTTCTTCAGAAATGCTCCTGCATGCTTCCACTATCCGCCGCATCATATCCTGCCTATCAGCTGGACGATCTTTAATACTTTCCCTTTCAACTTTCCAAATAAATAAAAGTCCATACAAGTGAGATCCGGTGATCTGGCTGGCCAGGCTACCGGACCACCTCTCCCATCCATTTCCTTGAGCATATTTAATTCAATATTTCCCTGGCATGCCTGGAGAAGTGAGCAGGGCACCCATCATGTTGAGACCACATCAACTGCCTAGTTTCTAGAGGGACGTCTTCCAACAAAACCGATAAAGTGTCTAACACAAATCTTCGATAATTGTGTCCGTTTAACACATCGTCAAAAAAGTAGGGACCTGAAAAAGAAATGTTATGCACCTTTTTCTTAAAATGGTAGGTACAATAACATATCCAAAGCTTCTTCATTAGAATAAGGCATTTTAAAAAATATAGAAACAACGTAAAAAATCAAAAACCGAAGCAATTTGCAACAACACGGAATACTCAACAAAACGGAACAGAGTTAATGAGGAATACCAACAACACAAAAACGAAAACAACATGAACAAGAACAAAAACAACAACCAGAAAATCTAACAGAAATTCTCATTCAGCGCAAAGAACTCCAAACATAAAATGACAGCTCAATGACACCAGCCAACTCTCTTTTAGATCGTTTTGGGCTATTTTAACAGTTTTTTTTAAGTAATCCCTCAAGAGTGACTTGCTTTAGAGGGATAACTTTCAGACAAAAGTTGTCAGGTTTGAAAGGGTCTTTTGGAAATGAACCCCTCTGCTATTTGAGTTTTTCGAGAAAACCGCCCCTGAATGATCCTTAATTTTAGCGGTGTGTGGATGATACTAATTTTGGCAAAATAACATTTTGTCATAGATACGAAAGGCAAACCCTTGTACAATCAAAAGTTAGTTTTGATTTCGTTTTGATTCGTTAAGGTTGATCACAAAAAAATTGTTTGCAGCCCCCAATTTTGAAACGGTTGGAATAATTCTCGGAATAATTGCAAAAATGTTTAGATAAAAAATCCTTCTTTTTCTAATTTCATTTTAATGATGTATCACACGACCCCCCTTCCTATTTGAAATTCTTGAGAAACACAACCCCACCCCCTATTATCTCGGAAGGGGTGGCTTCGAGAAAAATGAAAATATTTTCATTAAATTCTTCACCGGCAATTTACGTAGAAAGTCCGTAGCTCCGATACATTCTCCGTAAAAGATAGTGTACCGGTGGTCTGAATCACCCTGTATAAGTTAAGATTATAACTGCCATACACCTTGAACCCCACAGACACACGCATGTCAAAAGTGAAAATCTCATCTACAAACGTAAAAGACAAATCATCAGAGATTCCAGACATTACGTTTGAAGAGTAAAAGTATTTCTTGGCTTGATGAGAGACCCGCATTGAAAGATTGAGCAAAGTAAGCAATTTTTGATTTGAGCTTAAGAAGCTATTTCGACCGTTCCTTAACAACAAGTGTACAAGTCCGCGAATTGAAATCTAAATATGCTTTTTTCTTGGACCGAATAGATGAATTTGTAACGTTCCTTAACTGTTTGTGATATGTTCAGTCACCTGGAATATTTCTCATTTTGAATCGTCTCAGAGCCCTGTCCCTCAGCCTCATTATAAACTTAACATTGTTCGTAATCCAAGGCGTATAGCTGTATTAAGACTTCCAAAGGCACCAAGGGAAGCATGAAGATCGGAAAGGTGAAGAATAAGTGACTTTACGATATAAATTTTATCATCTACATATACGATTTATGTAGTTTACTTTTTCTTGAGTTACTTCTTGGTAGTAATTCATATTGAATTAATAAAATGATAAAATGATGATAAAGTATACTTATTTATTACTGACTTATTGTGCATGCACTTCCTTACAAAAAACAGGTAAGAAACGTCTGAAAAATTAATTTAAAATAATTAATTTAATTAATACCACCTATTCTATGTGCTTCAAAAATTTCAATGCAGAATAGGCACATTTATTCAAAAGTATTTGGTTTATAGGAATCTTCTGTTTAAGTTTCAGAGTACTATACTATGCATATTATCTACTTATTGCCTCTATTCTAAATTCCTCTAAGAAAAAGAGTAGGTACGTCAGCAGTTCAGAGTTAGAACTGCATACAAAGAATTTGGGAAGCGGGTTGCTCATGTTCTTGCTCGGCACATACAAAACAATTGTTCGCAGTCTGGCACTTTATTCATAGAATTTCAGCAAGAGCTTTTGTTTAAGCGACCCTGAAACTGCATCTGCAAGTACACTGAAGGCTTTGTGCAGGACTTAGATAGGAAATTGGGCTATTCGTCTTACTGAAATGTAATTTTAAAGTGGTGAAATATAATCTTCGTTATAATCTAGTTCTAATGAATAGTGTTGTATCTTGAGACATTAACTGCATACTGCTCTTACCATTCTCTGTTCGTATAAAAATTTATTACTTCACCTAAATCCTAGAATACTTCAAGAAACTAGTGGTTTCGCCTTTTTATTTCTAGGTTGGATGTTATAGCATTAAGCTGGTTTGTAAATAACGGCACAATTCAACTGTTAATTTACCGAGGTAATTACACTCGAAGTTTGCTATTACAAGGGCATAAGTTGCGAAACTAAGTGGAAAAACCTAAAAGGAAATGCGGGCTTCGTTAAAAAACCAGCTGCTGCCTACTTTACGCGGTAATCATGTTGTGGGATTTATATCACTTGTATAATCCGGGAATTCTAAATAATTTTTACCGTTCGTGGGGGTTTTTTGGGGGTGTTTGCATCTCCACATATGCCGCCTTCACGCTCTTGGCTGACAGTTTTTTAAGTCAAATTGCCGTCAGGCAACAAAATATATATCCAAACAAAATAAAAATCTCCAGCCTAATTCGCCTAGATAATTGAATGGGAGACTCCATTTTTGCACATTTTACAGTCAAAAATACGAAATTTGCAACGTCGTCGTAGTAACAAAAGGTAAATAACATAATTATCGCTGTAGTAGTTAGGGCTCACTATTTCCACTGTCATTCTGACAAAAGCATCACGGCTTACGAGGTTTTATACATTGAATTATCGTAGGTAATATAACAAGTGCTATGATAATCATCGATGATATCTACGAGCTGAAAGTCCGAAGGACGAGTTGAATGTGCTGTTGCGGTTTCACAAGTTTCTGTTTTTATAGAAGCCGTATGGACATTTTGCTCTTTTCTTACTTCAAAAGGAATATCTACCATGCTTTCACTTACATGACTTACAAGCTAACAATAAATTTAATTTTCATCAATACCACTTGCAGGATGTTTGCGAATATACTTAAAATAAGCACCAAGTACTATGCAGCAATGCAGAAACACAAACTTTATGACATATTTCATAAGCTGAGTGTTGAGGGTTCCTGAAAATCCTTTCCCTCGTTTCTGTTTTTAGAGGTAAGCACTCTCTAATCACAGTCTCAACAATTTATGTGTTGTTTTATTGAACGCAAGAACAGACAAATGTCTATTTAGTAAATTGCTTTGTTATGCTTCATCTGCATTGCAGTAAAACTTAAAGTGTATATTAAATAATAATTTTAATGTGTAATTCAAGTTTGAATGGTTGGTTTGTATGGATTTACAACATGCAAACGTATTCTGCTCCAAAGATTAATTTGGAGATCAATACAATAAATTCCATTAATAAATTATGTAGGGGCGTCTCCCCAATATATTGGCAATTTCTAAGTAATTAAACTGTTGCATTAATTCGTTAGAATTTCCAATGCTAAAGTTTACCAATGAAAGGTAATCAATAACTTACGGTACGGTACGAATGAAATAACAGACTCTATCCTTTGTGTAATCGTCTTTTTAAATACTGCCGAGGGAAGCTTGTTTAACTAGGTATTCCCAGGGGCTACAATAATAACTATGCCGTTTGATTTATTCCTTTTTCACAAAATTCCAAGGCAATAATATAGGTATACCCCTCGAAGTAGCCGACGAAACTTTTGTCCCTGTCGCTGTATATTAAGGAAAACAATTTTGAGTTATGTTGCCAATGTTCAACAGGGCTAGTGATCAAAAACAACCTCTTCGCCACCAGTACTCAACAAAATAAGCCACGCACATGGTTACGCCACTTTACATCATAGTCCAGGAAATTCTTAAAGTTTTGAAACTTGGCAGGAACATTGTTGAAAGCGTTATGAATCAAACAAAATAAAGTTCTCTCAGATATCGTAGTGGGTTCACCCCTTAAAATTGGGAAAATCACCTCCAAATTTGATTCAGCTTGTTTAGCTGCTGAATCGGTCCAGTTTTCGACAAATATGTTGATATGAAAAAATGTTCGCAACTAAATTTGCAACAAAAACTGTTCTATTCATTTTTCGTGTGCGGTGAAATATACTCGCGCAAATGCTGCTCGAAAAGAAGAGTGCAAATCGGGGGACTCAATTTTTTACATTTTCACGAGAACTGTGCACCTTGCATCTCCATTGAGATAGAGTTGGTGGCGTGTTTTTAAGTGGTTTCCCCTATAGGTTTAATCCACTTTTGTTCCACAAATTCAATTACAAAGTCAGCATCGACGTCATCATCGTCTTCGATAGTGGTTTCGTGGTCAGCACTTAGGTAGGCCGTGGCCATGTGGCCATGGCAATAAGAGCACATTGTTAAACAACGCAGACTAGCTTTTGCACATCCGCATCTTTTTCCATTTCCTAACTTGCAGCTGCAAGAAATCATATTTAGAAATGATGCTGATGTAGCTGCAGCTTCAGTTGTCAACAGAACATTAAATTGTGTGCGTTACCAACAAGCTTATTGAAAGCTAAAAATCTGAGGTCGCCAAGACTTTCTTTGGCAAGCGGGCTATGCATAAAGCGAGAATAAATCGCTCTCTAGCATTAATGCTTCGGCATGACCTGCTTCCTGTATGTTAAAATGTTCACGATATTTTGCAAATCCTTTCTGCTGTTGATAATAAAACTAAAGTCTTGGTGTGTGGTAAAATACACCAAAATACAAATTAGAGCCGCAAAAATTAGAAGAAGTCGCCAATTTCTGCTTTTTGGGAAGCCAAATGGTAAGGGCGCAGATACACAAAACAAGGATTAGCGCAGAACTGAGTCGAGTTTAACAACAATATAAATTTTTTATCTTCCGGAACGATAGATTTAGAAACTCGGAAGACATTCTTAAAAACGTTTGTTTGAAGAACGGCATTATAAGGCTGCGCTACGTGGGCGATAGAACAAACGGATTAATTCAATATTTTGGAAAGCAAAACAGATACACAGCACCAATAAAGATTAAGAAGTTTTAAAATTCCTACTAAGATGTTCTGTAGAACTAAAGTTAAAATGCCATTATAGAGATAACGTCTTTTTATCCTTATTTTCTATTGAATCCTATTCTGCTGAGTGTGAATTTCATTGCTTCTGTCCCGTTACACATAATGACCTAAAAACCCTTTCATTTTAAGTAGACTGCCATTCGCGGTCGTGCTGATATCTACAACGAATTCAATTATTTGATAAGAGATGGCCATTAATTTTAAGGCATATCAAATAATATGGCTGTCCTCACCCCTCTCAAAATTTCTGCGATGGTATAAGTTACAGAATGAGTTTCACAAATTCAATTACCTTCAGAATTCCCGATTTATAAAAGGTGAATGAATGAAAACCCAATAAATTCTGAAAAAATATTGATGAATTACTTTTATTGCGTGTGGCTTCTGTTACTATAATATAGTAATAAATATTATTATTCTCTGCAGTAGGTTCCAATTATTTGATAAAAATCTTTTCGGGGTTTAATGAATTTCTCTTTATATTTGTAATTCTACCGGCTCTGAACATGAGAGTCTTGCATATTTTATGGAACTTCCATATAAATAAAAACTTGTGTGTGTCAGCTCCGACGCACGACTGAAGTTTACTCCTGACGAACGATTATTTTAACTTCAATCACTTGATAATAGGGTACACGCGAATGTCAGTTTTATACCCAAATGTGTATTTATCAGATGGTTTATGTTCGAGAATGTCCAACTACATCAAAATATAAATTGTTTATAAATTCAGTCATTAAGTGACAATCTGCTAAACGTCGATCCCACTGGCAATGAAATAAATACTTTTCCTGGTGTTCGAATAGGCGTTGATTCACATTTCGGCACTAAACAATATTTGTAAGTATTTAATATTAGGTTTTTCCATATTAAATGAAAAGATTCAACAAATTTAGGAACGAACAAACACTGCAAATGTTGACTTTACAACGCCAACTGTCATATCTACTCTATGCCACTCGAGATGCCACTCTATTTTCACTATTTCCATGCTCTATGCAGTCAGTGGATATAAACAGCCGTATCCATAGATTCGTACATAATTTCAATATGACAGGTAACGTAACGCTTGGTTTTACTCCTCATAAAATTTCCGTACCGCGGGCTATAACTGAAAATCGATACCGCTTTAAAATGGGGTGATAATTATTAATTTTGGGATGTGGTGCGTGGTCTTCTTCTGAAAAATAGGCGCCTAGATATTATTTTCATCCACCAAAATATCACAATCAAACAAACTTTTGGCAGTTTGTGATCCACAAAGTGTGTTCATAATATTCAAACTTGAATTTCGTTATCGACAACAAAAAAATA
Source organism: Xestobium rufovillosum (assembly GCA_963966045.1). Taxonomy (NCBI): domain Eukaryota; kingdom Metazoa; phylum Arthropoda; class Insecta; order Coleoptera; family Ptinidae; genus Xestobium; species Xestobium rufovillosum. Next base: position 14,510,105 of record OZ014495.1, on the reverse strand, counting down.
AATTAGGTATTTCGATTGACTTTGCCTTGAAAACATTTTTTGTAAATGATGCAATCCTACGGAAGTTTGTTTTCTACTTTTTAACGAGTAACTGTTAAAGTGGTTGTTCTTTCTTCTTAATTGAACGATCGCTCTCTAAACAAAGAACACTGGCGGTAGTGTTTGGAAACACTCCATCAGCAAAGTTTGTCATGGCGTATATAATTTTCTCTTAACTACGATACAAACAAGTTGTTAACAGCAGCAGTATCAGAAGTTTACTTCGAGAGAACCTAGGTGGTTGCTTTCGAAAATAAAAGAATTATATTTGTCCTTTAATAAACTTCTATCGTATGCATGCCATAAGCAAAGTTTCAGGTGCTCCGCTGGTGTTTACAAGGCTTATGAAACCTTTCGTGGCGCGTCAGAAGGAAAAGGCTATTTTGTAGTTTTATGTCTTAACGATTTTCTTTTAGCAGGCTCTACCTTCTTCCAGAATCCATAGGATTTTAAATTATATTTATAAGACATCTAACCCTGTTCCTCATGAATGATGTAGGCACTTGAGTTTTATATTCCACACCACTTCATCTTTGGTTTTTCTGCTGGAGGATGAAGAGATCCACAAAAGCCATATAGCAATTTTTTCATTGAAGGGCATTAAAATCAGAGAAATTTGAAGGATACACTTGTTGCAGCTTGCCCAACGGTCTTGTACAAAAGTTTTTGACAAGAGAAATTTGTAGCCAAAGTGAAATTTCTTACCAAATTAAAGACCAGTTTTGTATAGTGGTTACAAACAATACCAACTAGTAACAATTTCTTAATGGCTGATTTTTTCGGAGTTAGATAGTTCGCAAAACATTTGGCCTTTTTATATAGCATTGTAAATACCACAGCCACAACTGATATTGGTCTAATAGGAAATGTTTTTCTGTTTTGAACGCACTTTCTAAAGAATTCTGGCAATGATGTGAAATAAGAAACTAATTATTTTTTGCTTCCTATAAGTTGGCACTCCCCAAACTTCGTACTGCAACTTCCATATTCGCCGGAAATGAGTACCATTCCGTACTCGTTGTAAAATATACTATTAAATTATATTTTAGTGACTGGTTTGCATTTTATTGTTGTTTTACTAATCTTCGCCATTATTATCGCTCATGAAATTCATAAAACTACCCTGTTTAAGAGTCCGGAAAACCCCTTCAAAATGAACCTGAAAACTGACTTCGTAGTGCTATGCTCATTTCTAAATGGTGAAAATTGAAGTGTTGAATTTTGGACAGTTTATAAACGAAACTTTATTTTAGGTTTCTATAGAAAGAAAAGTTAAAAATTTTATTTTAGAAAGTGTGAGTTCACTCATGAAATTGATCAACTTCACGCATGCATAGCGCCAAGAGATTTACAGTTTTCGAAGAATTGTTTCTATAGAGACATAAAATATACCTTCTTCTACCATAATCAGGCTTTCATGTTGTTAAATTTACTAGGATGAAGGTTTAATCGTGGTAGAGCGAATTCACTTCAAACGCAAAATATGCCTTGGTATGTGCTGCCGCTCCGTGCCGAAAGCGCGAGCTTTGACTGTGCGTTGTTCTTGTGTGTTTAGCGCGACGGTGTTGCAACACAGCTGATAGTTTGCTCCGATTTCTAACAGATACCTCACCGACCCGATGCCTCACAGGTGTAACTTTTGACCTTTTTTGCCGGACTCTTAAGAGCGAATGTTTCTATCAGTACTTGAAGTTTTTTTAATTTGTTACCAACCAACAGGAAAAATATTGCGTCTCTCAATAAATTTCCTAATTTTATTTAAAAGCACCCCATTGCTGCCGAAATAAATGTAACAACTTAACGAAAAACAAAAGCCGACCGCTGCGAACGTAGAACCCGGGCCTACTGAATTACTAAGCCAATACTCTATCCAACTCGCCACGGTAAGTTCTGTGGCTTTATAAGTATTTAATAACACATACCTACTTCTTCTCTTATACTGTACTTCGCCTATACCTACTACAATTCTCCATATGTTTCACACGGAGACAGTCTCATCCCAATAATACGTTATAGAACGACAATGGAACTTCGAACGAAGTAGGTGTGGCAGGACTGAGGGTTTACTAGCATTGTTAATCTCTTTAGGCGAACCGGGCGGCGAACTTATCGCCACTCACCGGTCGACCGATCTTGCATTCGTGTTACAAAAATTTTTATCCAACCAAAAGTAATTTTAACACTTATAGATTAGATAATAGAAAAATTCGTCTTCAAACAACGGTGTTCGGAAATATCAGTTACTGTATTAAGAAATAGCGCTGACCTTTTAGCTTGGACATCCATAATGGAAAAATGAGTGATATTACAAGAAAGTTGGGAATTTGAAAACATGAGGGTTTCATTTAAAAAATAAGGAAAGTTTTTAGGGGCGATTTTTTCGTGCACAATAACAATACTTTTTCTTATTTCGGTACTCTCATCAGTTTCTCACATTCCTCCATTAGACACATTTTGTTCTCTCTTGGTAATAATTTTCGAATGAATAATTTACTGCTTACGCAGCAAAGACTTAATTGTACTTTCAGATTTAATGTATCTTTTTTACTTTAGCACCCCTTTGTTATCACTTTCGTCCTACACGTGTATTCAAATTAAGTTTCACGTCACATTTTATGAATGCCTCATGTAATTTGGATATGTCGTAAAACGCCAACACTCCGTGATGACACTCAAAATCTGTTACAATCCAGCTTTATCTGCCATAACAGAACGAGGAATGTTGTTTAAATACGCTAAATTAATATTTGCATTAATTAGTAACGCCTTTTTGGAGCTATAAATTACCTACCCTAATACCAAAACGAAAACAAGGGCAAATGTTGCAGTTGAATAATTAATTTTGCGAAACTAATAGAATTGGATTCACGTAGCAAACAAACAGAATAAATTTGGAAATTCTTGAAACGTAAAAAGGACTAATTGCAGCATTTACTTACTCTCCTGCGACATAATCTGTATCTGTAATGCTGTCGTTGTTGCATGTAAGCAGAATACTCAATACGATTTGGTGACAAGGTGCTTTCAAGGCTCAATCGATCTCCCTCTAGAGGGAGCTAATTGCAGAAAAATGACCCATTTTAGTAGTTGCCAAACTATTTGAAATATTGATATCGGATTTTCGAAGAATATTTTTCAGTGTGATTTTGCAAAATTGATTATTGCTTTTTAAAAATGGGGTTTTTTGACTTTCGATAAACTTTAAATTACGTACTTTTTTTAATGGAATATCCTGTATGTTTTCGTCTTGGTTGAGGGGTAAATATCCCGAAAAATTTGTGTACGCTTTTTTGGAATTCCAACGGAATTCCTTGGAAGTCCTTGGAATTCCTTGGAAGTCCTTGGAATTCATTGGAATTCCTTGGAAGTCCTTGGAATTCCTTGGAAGTCCTTGGAATTCTCTGGGAATTCCCTGGAATTCCCCGAAACCGTTAATTTTGTACGTGGTCCTTATGAGGTAAAACAGTCAATTCCAAATGTTTCTAAAGCAACTTTGATTTCGTTTTAATTATAGTTTTTTCCGGGAAAAAGAAGCACGAAGCAGTAGATTCCTAATGGTTTTTCAGCAAACAATGTTGAATAGCAAATTTTATGGAAGGACAATATTTCGGTAAATATTAATTTCTCCACACGTTCCTTAAGAATATTTGAAATACATTTTAATATTCTATTCGTTATCTGTATGAAAATAAAATATTAGTGGTGAGATGAGCAATAGGAGGTGTTTCTGAGTTTCTGCAATCTGCAGGCATCCATTGCATTCGCATCCACCGGCCAATAATTTTCAATTTGAGGGTGGGGTGCGGTACAGTGCTGTCACAATTCTGTATTAGTTTCAGAAGTTTAGTCTCTAATCTATGAATTTAGTTGGGTAACTGTCCATTGTAGGTATTATTGGGTTCTAAATATGTAGTACTTTTTTGATAATTTCGAGAATATTTGATTTAGGAAATTGCGAAAGGGTTCCAAGACGCGATGGCAATAATACTAATAATAATAATAACAATAAATTATTTTGTTTTCTTCCACTTTCTGTTCCAATTATTAAGGCATGGAGCTGTAGTAGTACTAGGGTGGGCGTCAAGGTACTTGCGTACGTGATATTTGCGTACATAAGGAAAGATGTCCAACAGGAAAAGCGGGCAGCTCGAAACAAGTATCATTTGCGTGCAACATAAAAATCTGCCAGGTTAAGGTCAAGCGGAGCGAATCGAGCGGGGCGTTGTAAGTCTCAGTCTTTAGCGTTTATAATATTATGATTCTCGAAATAAATATTTAAATTAGGAATCCAAATTTTATGTTGCACGCAAGTGCCACTAGATCAAAGTTGTTTAATTTATCTGCTGAGCCTTATTTTGCTTTATGGACGCTACTGTCATAAAATTTTCCTTGTACGCAAGTGTCACACATTCCAAGGTCGGTTATATCTCACGTAATTTATTACATTTGCAAAAATCGAATATTTTAAAGGCTTTTATTACATTACCATTAAGTTGTGGGTATCAAATATAAAAACCAGCCAATTCAATTAATTACGTACTGCAAGTATTATAGTATTATACAACGACGCTATAATGAGTGCTATTATTCCCTAGGGTGTAATCATCCGAGGGAATAGTAGCACTCATTATAGCAAGTTGCATATTATACTTTATCCACGACTAATCTGTACACAATTTTCTTTCCAAAAAAAAGAACGAAGTTTACCATAGTTTTCAATTTGTGCACGTCGTGATTTATTACCAAAACAGTTCGCAACATGGAGTAGAATGACCACATTGAAGAATATCTGGTGGTGTACAGGAAAATTCACCTTCTTCACTTTCCATCACAAAATCGCAACAAAAAACGGACACAACTAACTTTTCACAATTATTTGTTTAAACAGTCATTTTATTTATCATCGTTGCCGTGGTTGTCTTAAAATTCACGGAAACCATGATTCAAGTACTTACTATTTTCTAATTGGTTTACGAGAGGGAATAATAGCTCATTATTCCCTCACCATTATTCCCTAAGTGAATAACATAGGGCATTATATTACAAAAATTACAGATATAATACTTATATTATGTATTAGTCGTGGATTTTGTTTTCTTTAATAAAAGAATATTTCTTTTAAATAATCAAAAATTTATTAGTTTATTTTGTTTCTTTAAGCACTCTATTAAGAAATTTAAGCATAAAAGTAAAAAGGTTTAAGCCAGTATTGCACTTTTTTTGGGATAATTGGGAGGAGATTACTTTCCTCGAAGACGTTCGGAATTCGATAAAATTATTTTGGAATGCCTCGGAATTCGTTGGAATTCCTTGGAAATCTTTGGAATTCCTAGGAAATCTTTGGAATTTCTAGGAAATCTTTGGAATTCCTTAGAAATCTTTGGAATTCCTAGGAAATCTTTGGAATTCCTTGGAAATCTTTGGAATTCCTTGGAAATCTTTGGAATTCCCAGTCCTGTGTACAAAAATTTTTCGGGATATTTACCCCTCAGTCTTGGTGGATAGAGATTATTTTCGTTTTTTATGATGCCATATTCGTCTAGACACCCCCAAAAATGTTTTTTCTGTAGATCTGATTTTAATATTCAAAGATTAGAGTATCATTTGTTCTAATTATAACACGCATTATGATTGTTATTTAATCAAACCAACAAATTATGACTAAGAAGAACAAGTGTTTTAAGACGTAAAGTTTCCAGTCAGATATAAGAATAATCCTCAAAAACTGGAGTCGTTTCGCACCGGGAAGGAAGTTTCGGGAAGTCCAAGGAAGTTCAAGGATGTCGAAGTCCAAGGAAATTTAAGGAAGTCCAGGGAAGTATAAGGAAGTCAAGTAAAATTGAATTAAGTTGGAATGAAATCCAGCGGAGTTCACAGCTTTGAACGAGTCCATTATTCTAACAACGAGGTTTCATTGATTCGTTTAATTCTAACCTAACTTTGAAGTTAGAAGATATTATATTGCGGCTATGTAGAAGATGATGGCGCTTTCAACTGTCCCAAAGTTCGTGACCTAGAGGGAAATGTAAGCAGAGAATTTACGTTTTTGAGTCCAATTAATTTTATAGGCAATACTCCGAATACATTGAAAAGATCATAGCTAAAAAGGATTCATAACCAATACAGCGAACAAAGATTCTTTTAAAGTATATAGCAATTTTCTTTTATTTTTTAAGAAAAAATGTCTTGTTTTGTGGTTTTTACAAAAAACTAGAACATATTGTTTATTTCTATGAATAAAATATTTTCGGTTTCCTAGAATTTTAGTTTTAGAAAATTATATAAAAGAAACCTATATCCGGTACCAGCAGAAAGAAAGAAAAAATTTTAGAACTATAAGACATTTTGAGTTTATTTTCGGTAAATCTAGGGAGGTTCAAAGGAAGTTCTTGGAAATCTATTGGGAGTCCAAGGAAATCCGTGAGAAGTTCGAGTAGGTCCACTGGACTTCATAGGAAGTGCGGGGAGTTCGGGGAAGTTTAGGTGTTTTTTGACCTGCGAAACGCACCTCGATATTAACTAACTCTTCCTGAGCAAAATTAATGTTTAAAATTTACTCACGTAAAATAAATAACCACAGAACAGTAAACAATTAACAATAAACACAGAATAAACACGAAAGTAATCAAAAACTAAGTAATGAAAATGTTTGAGGTTGTTTCGTTTTTAATTTCTCTTTCAAGATTATCAGGTTGTCAGAGGGGCAAGAAAGACTTTTTGAGGGTTTTTCTTGATAAACTAATTAGAAAATGTACTTTTTTAGGTACATTTAATATTTTAGCTATTATATTACTTAGATTTAATAACAAACAACTAAATTCAAGTAGTTTATAACCAAATTTGAAACATGTTAGTTTTTCTTACCTAAGCGATAATAATAAGTGTATAGTGTGTTGATTAGCGAGATTTATTACTTTGATTTAATTATTTTGTTTTGTTTTAATTAAGGACAGTTTATATTGGACTTGAATTTATAAGAATAAAGTTTGAATTTTATTGAACGTTACGATGTTATCCTATATCAAGTTATACTTTTTCACCCGCCCGTAAAATGCTTCTTAAGACTCTTGTTGCTGAATTCATCCATTCTCTTAATAGAGAATACAGCAAAAAGATTTCCATTAGCTTTGTTACAAAAGATCTGCTTTCAAAATGATTTTCTTGAATTGAAACTACACCAATTTCAGATCCAATCATAGATAGTGCGATATTACTAAAATCTCTCAAGTTAAAGTTTTTAGTTTCGAGATTGAATGAAGTAGAAAGATTTTAAATCGAATCCAGACGTTTTGTTACGAAAATTTCGCTATCAAATTTATCGGATGACTTCATACAGTAAATAATAAATAAAATAATAGATTTTCCTTTCCTAGTGTCTCCTTGTCCAATCTTAAAAATTTCGGCAATTGTACTGTTTTTGCTATTGACATTTCCACAATAAACTAATTTAACAGCTCTGAAGAATTTGAAAATTTCTTCGCCAGAGTTGCGATTATTCACAGTTGTGTATCAAAGCGATATTTTCAGTGATTTGGCTATCAATTAGTGAAAACAAAGGAGATCCTTTAACTAATTTTCCAGCGATAATACGGACAACAGGAATTTCAATTATGTTGCTACGCGTGACGTTCTCTTTTGCGAACAGTACCTATTATACCATTATCGAACGATGCCTAATTAGAAAGGGCGCAAGTCTTTTAACTGGTATTCAAAAGCAGACCGTTAATTAAGGTAGTGGAATGAAAGTCGTCGAAATCCGGATTCACGAAGGTTAATAATTGAACTTAATTATCTTTTCCAGGCTTCGAAATCAGTTGCTCATTGGAAGTGCCACGTCATCATTTACGGATCGAATTAGAATTTCCCACTTTTCAGGATCGTCGTGTCATTCAAAATGAGATGCCAAAAGTCATACGTATACGTATACAGAATTACAGAACTATGTTAGAAATCAAGTAGTGGAGTCGGGCCATGTTCTTCATCATGTTTACGTTCTACCTGAATCGTGTTAACGTTCTACCTGGTTCATCCAGTTAGCTGCCCATACACGAGCAGATATATCGGACGAATTTAACTCGTACGGATTTTATCCGCAAGTCAGGTATGCCACAAGCCAAAACTGTCTTTATTTTTTCGCACCTCCTTATTTGATCTCCCGATTAGATATGCGGGTTAAAAACTTTACGTTAGTGAACCAAAACTCGTCATAATAGAACAGTTTTTGCTCGGCTCGTGGTATTTTAAGCAAACTAAAAATTTTTGTTGGTCGGTCGCACCACCACTTCTTTTAGATGCTTCCACTTTTTCATTTCTTTACGAAAAGCCGCACGCAGATTTTGAATTTTTTGTTACAAATTCGCGATTAACATCGGGTAGTCTTTTTGGTAAAATCCACTAGTTCGTCGTATGCCTTATTTTTTAAATTTTTGTTCATATATTCTTTACGTTTTGCTTGCCAAAGGCAAGGAAAACTTCTATAGATGTTTATAAACTCTGTTAAAAACTCTCTTGGTCTCTTGTCAAATACCGTGTGTCATAACAAGAAGTCATACTTATTATACTATTTTTTACGTTTCAATTTTCAAATGTGGGCCTACTCGTCAGTCACCACTAACAGTCAGTTCTTTTTGGAAGTTCAGACTTGCGGATTAAATCGGCGCGATCAGACATTTTCACCGTTGAAGCTCGGCTCGTCACATTAATGCAAAGTTTTATCGGCCGACTTGGCTCGTGCCGCATCAAATTCGTCGAGTAACTCGCTAGTGTATGGGCAGCTAATCAGAAAGTCGGTATCGTAGCAACATATCCAGGTTCATATTTAGCACAGCATATTTGAACAACCAGGACTGAGATAGATTATATTGATTTCAGAACTAAATATGTAATTCACAACTTAAAAGCGAACTTTTCATTTGGAGCTACCTTACAGCATTATGTGTAAAACATTCGGAGATGATGCGGTGCGTTAATAAGGTGCGGTGCGTTAATAAGCCGTTGCGTAGCAAATTTTGCGTAACGTTCCATGATTTGAACCTCGCCCCAATTTATAAGAATGTCTAGGAAGCGGTACAAAGTAGACATTCTGAGATGGTAGTTACAGTGTATGATTTATACCTTATACATCCTATATGAGTTTAACAAGGAATACCAAATCACACACTGTCGAAATTTGATAATATTCTCACAGTGGTACATACTCTAAGTAGCTACAGAAATTTCCGATTGTACACAGAATTGGACAGAGTTCTCCACATTCCCCCTTATTACAATTCCACGGACAATAAATATTTCGATTACAGTATTAAACACTTACTTCCTTCCTCCAGCAAAACACACGTACCCATTTACGAGGCATATATAAGCCAAAAGACTGACCTCTTGGTATCTTCCGGTACATTCGGTAGGTAATTGTTTCACCCCCCTCCTACAATAATTATTATTCATCATACGTACAGGTTCGTGGTGCTGTGCGCATTTCAGCTGCAATCCGTCATTTCACATATGTCCGAGTTTCAATAAAACGCGCTTTCTGAAATTAAACGAGCCTATCTCGCATTTCAAGAGACAGGTTGGTGGTGAGTCTGAGATGTGTCGCAGTTTGTCAACTCGTCCTAACTTGCAAAGCTTTGTCGCACAACATTTGTTTGATGTCGTGCCAAAAAACGTCACTCTCAGGAACGCTGTTCGGGATGTGACGGCGGTACACGACGGAGTTCACTCTACCGTCTACCTATTAACACTTTCAGGACGAGTTCTATAAACAAAAAAATTAGTACAGATGATGGATCCGTGGAAACTTCATTGAGATGATAATGAACAAAATGCATACTCGGAAATGAAACATAAGCTCGACATTCTGAGTCTGGCAGTAACTCGTTAGAACTAAAGTTTGTAAAGCAGTGAATTGAAAGCTGCCTAAAAGTTATTTTCTAATTCCTGGCCTAAGAGTTTCAAAATTTTTGTTATTATTTCAGTCATGTGCAGACTTTTCTTGAATTATTTAATTTTGGTAGGAGCGAAGAGAAGTAGATATCCGGAAGGGAGTGAGACAGGTATGTGTGTTGTCACCTCTAGTTTTCAACTTATATCTATATTGAAGACGCGATTAATATTGTTAAGGACAGAACAGCCTCAGGGATTAATGTACAGGGCCAAACTATTGACATGCTCAGATTCGCGGATGATATAGCAGTGTTAGCATCCAGCAAAGACGAATTAGAAATAGCTCTGAACGAGATGGAAGCAGTTTTGATAGAAGGGTACAGCATGAAAATCAATAAAAAGAAAACCAAAATTTTCGTATGTAGAGGGCGTGAAAATAAAACTAAAATAAAAATAGGAAATGAGAAGATAGAGGAAGTCACGAACTTCTGCTATTTAGGAAGCCAAATAACTCGCGATGGTAGAAGCACTAGAGAGATAAAATAAAGAATAGCGCAAATCGACCGGTTTTGACAGAGCCACTGCTGGTCGTTTTATAGAAGTTCTATTGTATATTACAAAAAACTTAAAGACATCATTTTTAAACAAAATTTGGTATGACTCTAAGCAAATTAATATTTTCTTAATAAAAAACCCCTGATATGAATTTACTACAAGTGGTAAAAGGACGAAATCTATTCCTGCAAAAACAACGACAACATGGACGTGTTTTCATCTTTAACTCATCTGAAATTTTAATGATAATTTCCTTTTTGAATTATTTAATTATTTTAATTTATTTCGCAAAAGTAATCGCGAAGCACTGTTTCTATTGTTAACAAAATTCTTCTTCTGTTGAATCCTTCCACAGCAGTACAGGAAAAATTTATTAAGGCTATAAAATTGTGGGCCCTGTTTCTGAGAGGAACTATGTCATTGAAAACCTTACAGTGATTTCAATAAAAAAAATTATTTGGTGACCGTGCGTTGTAGCATCTCTCCATGCTTAGCACCAGTCTTCTTTTCTTTTATAGGCAATGGGCAACATATTTAATTGAATGGGTAGTCGGCCAATAAAGTAAAAGAGATAAATACAGCTTCCTGACCAAATTTATTCAAACTAATGCTAGATAGTGATTTCAATGAATATACCATGAAGATATTTCTTACTTCGATTTTGCACTGAATCACATTCCGTATTTACATTTGGTAGGTACCTCACCGCTTATTGGATTGAAATATTAAACTGACCAAAATAGAAAAGGCCTAGGCGGCGAGCTAGGCGGCAAATGTATACAGTTTGTATGTAGCTAATATTTTCACTTTTCACTATTTGGTAGGAATCCATGATTAAATAAAAAATTACTTCGCGTACTACCAATAAGTATAACAAAATTATTTTATTTAACCGGTTTCAAGATCTACAAACGATCCCATCATCAGAAATGTTTACAATTTTTCTTAAACATTTCTGATGATGGGATCGTTTGTAGATCTTGAAACCGGTTAAATAAAATAATTTTGTTATACTTATTGGTAGTACGCGAAGTAATTTTTTATTTAATCAAGTATACAGTTTGAGTAAAAAGTCTGGAACTAATTCTATAAAAAAATCAAGAATCATTTCTGGAAAAAACGCTCGGACACGTCAACCTCATTTTTTCAAAGTGCATCTTTTTTGATAATATTGTCGTTTTTGATAGTGTTTTGATTTCGTACTGTGACGTCCTCGTTAATTTTTTAAATGGCTCCCCATACTTTTGAAGTCGTTGTTGGATAGTGGCTGAAATTACGATTTCAGTGATATGCTTCAGTATGACATTGACGTTGGTATTTTTTGAAATAATGAAGATTAAAGTAAGAACAAAAACTCTCAAAGAAAATGAGTTAGCCATGGAATTTTGACAGTTTAATTGATTAGAAACGAAAATAATTAAGTTTCCAATTAAATTTTAACAGTTCAGCATTGTTTTGTGGGTTTCCGTTTGTTATTTCATAATTTTGTTAATTATTTTGAAATATTAATAGTTGATAATAGATCGAACACCAACTTTAACTGTTATTTTTAGTTAATTAATGTTATTTTAATAAAATTTACATCGTTTCCAATCACCTAAACTGTCAATATTCCATGGCTAACTCATTTTTTGCGAGTCTTTGTGTTTACTTTAAACTTGATTATTTGGAAAAATATCAATGTCAATGTCATACTGTGACATATCATTGAATTCGTAATTTTAGCCACTATCCAACTATGACTCCAAAAGTTCGGGGAACCATTTAAGAAAATGGACAATGACGTCACAGAATGAAATCAAAAGACTATCGAAAAACGACAATTATCAAAACAAATGCACTTTAGAAAAATTAGTTTGACGTGTCCGAGCGTTTTTTCCAGAAATTATTCCTGAATTTTTTATCGAATTAGTTCCACACTGTATAATATATTATGGAATGTTTAAATACGCATGGAAACTCGTGTTACAAGCAGCGTCTTTGGGGCCGTGAAAATGGCCGGTGCGCCGCGTGACAAAACTCTCTCAGGGGTGGTGGTGACGTTGATGCTGTTGAAAGGAAACACAATAAATGGAAATGAAAATTTCCAATAGCTCGCAGAAGCCACGTAGGGGAGTGTTTGGTAGCGGTTTCTTGACCTGGAGGAGCAGGCTGAATTCCTTCTTCTGGGTTCTGATAAGAACCGGCGATGTGAACACCACTTCAGTGAGGTTGACCTGGATTTATCCCAGAAGGTGCTGGATCCCTTGGATTGGCTTGGAGATGGCTTGGTTTTCTTCTGGCAGTTGGCTTCTGATGTCTATGATGGCTGGAGTCGGACTGATTTTGGAGCTCGAAAAGCAACGGTTTTTATGCGTCTTCCTGACGTAATGGCGAGCTGCCATTGGTGGAGACTCTTGCTGTGGCACGGTAACACTCCCCCCGCTTGAAGGCTTCATCGTGGCAGCGAGCCAATTGGAATTGGCTTTATTTTCTAAACACAAAGAAAACATTTTAACAACAATTTACAACAATCAGAAATTGGCGATATTTACAAGGCACACTTAAACTAATTTGCAAACGCGAACGAAAAATGAAACGAAGTGAAGAATCTCAACTTAAATAAAAATTTACATGTCAGCTAAACTTAATTATTTACATGTCACTTACGGCTAGTTGCCCTACGTGATATCTCATGAAACTATTCAATTTCTTCCAGGTCCGGCTCCTCGACCTCGGGACGTCTATTTTCCGGCGCCCTGGCCCGGAAAGGCCGGAGGTGATCGGCATGATGCTTGACCGGAGTTCCATTGACATCAATTGTGTAGATGGCATCAGCATCTCGGGACAACACCTCGAATGGCCCCTTCCATTTTGGTGCGAAAGGGGAACGTGGACCCATTGCACGGACCAAAACTTGTTCATCGGGCTCAAAACTGACTGGCTCTCTTTCTTCGACGTATCGGCGTTGATACGTGGCTTGATTCGCTCGGGCACGTTGGTGCAAGGCCGCTATTCGGTGCGCCCGCCTCTGCGGCTCGTAGTAGGGCTCTTCATTTGCACCAATGTCTCGGCGTCTCAGATTATGGCCGAACATCAACTCGGCCGGGGTAAAACCAGTGGCGGCGTTCTTTCTAGATCGGATGGCGAAAAGAACGTTTAAAAGATTCTGATCCCATCTTGGCTCGTCTTCATGGGTTAGGACATGGAGCCGGAGGCCCTTCTTCAGCTCTTGGTTTCTTCGCTCGGTCGGATTGGCCCGGGGATGGTACACAGCCGTCGTCCAGTGGCGGCTTCCCCATCGTCGTAGGGCCCTTCGGAATGCGACACTTAGAAACTGAGTACCATTGTCTGACAAGATCTGCTTAGGGTACCCAAATCTGGAGAAGACCTCGTCCAGGAACTCGAGGACGTCGTGAGCAGTGGAACGCTCGCAACATGTAGCTTCCACCCATCGGCTGAATAAGTCGGTAACCACCAGAATAAATCTGTTTCCCTTCGTAGAGGCTGGGTACGGCCCCATGATATCAATTGCCACCGTGGACCATGGCTCTGTGGGCTGGTGTGGTTGGAGAGGGGCGTCTGCTTGCTGTGGCCCCCTCTTGGTACAGGCACAGATCCAGCAGGACCTGACGTAGCGCCGGACATGGCTCGTCATTCCCGGCCAGTAGAATGTTTCTTGGATGGCTCTTGTCGTCTCATCTGCACCTGGGTGGCTAGCCAGTGGATGGTCATGGAAGGTGTACATTACTCTCTCTTGGAAAGGGGTAGGTACGACCAGTTGATCCCCTCTTGGGTCGACGTGCCACAGGAATTCGTCTTGGACCTTATAGGTTTCGAGGAAGGCCCGGTCTCCATGTTCTTGCGGACCCTCTTCTTGGACACGCAGCCATCTGATGATAATTCTCTGAACCTCTGGATCTTGCTTCTGGTAGTCTTGGACATCAGTCATGAGGTCGGGAGCCAGGGCGCAGAGGAGCTGCGGGGGAGAGGGAGCAGATACTGGAGGACGTGGGGGAAGAAGGGCGTCTTCTTCGACGATATCTTCAGGGACCTCTTCCTCGCTCGGATTTCTTGAGAGGACGTCGGCCAGTTCGTTATCTCGTCCTGGACAATGCTCAATATCGAAGGTGAATTGCTGGAGGAGCAGGGACCAGCGGGTGAGCTTATTTCGGGCGTCCTTCATGGTGCCGAGGCAAGTCAGGGCTCGATTATCGGTTCTCAGGGTAAATCTTCGGTCCAAACAATCGCCAGACACTCTTGCTCATTACAGTGGTATCTCATCTCGGCGGGCTTCAGCTTGGCACTGGAGTAGGAGACGACCAATCTCTTGCCGGCTTCTTCTTGGTATAGGACTGCTGCGATGCCCTTGGAACTGGCGTCGGTTTGGAGGATGAACGGTAGTTCGAAATTTGGACGGTGTAGCTTTAGCGGGGATCGGATGGTGTCTTTTATGGTTTGGAAGGACTCTTCAGCAGCTGGGGTCAATTTGAATCGTGATTTAGTTTCGAGGAGGTTGGTGAGAGGTAGGGCAAGGTCGGAGAAATTAGGGATGTAATCTCGGAGCCAATTGCAAAGTCCAAGGAAGCTTCTCAATTGTTTTCGGTTTCCAGGACGTGGAGACCCCTCGACGCGGGATACGTGTCCTTCTTGGGGACGGTTGCCTCCCTCTTCGATGACGTGACCCAGGTAATCTAAAGATTTCTTTCCAAAGTGGCATTTCTCTACAGCGACTCTCAGGCCGTGTGTCTGTAGCCTTTCGAAAACTAGACGCAGGTGTCTCATGTGGTCTTCCCAGTTGTTTGAAAAGACTATGATATCATCGAGATATGCCATGGCGAAATGTCGGAGGTAGCCCACCAGGACTTCTTGTGCCATGAGCCTTTGGAAGGTAGCAGGCGCATTCTTGAGACCAAACGGCATAACTTTAAATTGGTAGGCGGCGCCGTCAGGGGTCGTAAAGGCCGTTAAGGGTTTTGTAGACTTGCCCAAGGGAACTTGCCAATAGCCTGAACGCAAATCAATTGTGGAGAATATGGTTGCCCTTCCTAAGTCTCGAAGTGTCTCGTTAATGACTGGGAGACTGGATGGCAGATCTTCCGTGACTTTATTCAATCTGCGGTAGTCGACGCAGAATCTTGGCTTTCCATCTTTCTTGTGGGCAATGACCACCGGTGAGCTATAGGGAGAGTGGCTGGGCTCGATTACGCCGGCGGCCAACATTTCTTCGACTTGATCGTAGATGACCTTCTTCTTTTCTTGAGAGTATCGGTACGGAGGCACCCGAAATGGTTGGGTGTCGGTAAGATGAATTTCATGGATCGTGGCTCGTGTAGTGGGGGTCGGACCAGACTCTTGGAAAATGTCAGAAAATTGGGTGCCGAGCCGTTGGAAATCTGGTACGAAATCTTCGGGGAAATCCTCTTTAAGCTCTGGAATCGTTACTGGAGAATTAGTGGTCGAAGCTAGCGATGCTTGCCAAAAATTGGAGCGGCGCAAGGAAGTGCCGTGATGAAGGCACCGCCGCTTGAAATCAATCATGACCTCTTGTTCAGTTAGCCAAGGAATTCCGAGGATTAGGTCGTATCTGAGATCCGGGGAGACAGAAAACTTGATCTCGGTGCTAAAGTCGTCAATTGTTATTGGTATGGTGGTCTGGCCCGTAAGACGCATGGTGGCATGGCGAGACGCCAGATGAGCGGTAGAACAACTTGCGTGAAAGTTGGGAACAAACTTCTGATGAATGAAGTTGTGCGTGGCCCCGGAGTCGATAATGGCCACTGCTTCCTGCCCGCTGATGAGGACATTGATCATTGGTAGCGGGGCTGAAGGGGCCGGAGCAGCGAGGTGGCTTATTGCCGCCCGGCCCGCCTGGCGTTTCCCGGGCGGTCATCTTCCTCATCACTTTCATCATTTCTAGGCTGGCTACGGTATTTCTCCCTCAGGACAGGACAGTCCCTATGGAAGTGACGTGCCGGACAGTGGTGGCACCATGGTGGTTGAAAGTCCCGGTTGGCACGGGCTGGCTCTGGAGATTGTCTTGGCACTTCTCGCCTGGGAGACGGCGAGCAAGCTGGACGTGGTGCTGCGGGAGGCCTGGCCTGGATTTGGGCCTTGCAGTCTTCTTCCCTAGTACGGGCGATCTCAATAAAATCTGAAACCGATTTTGAAGCAAAGGATCGCAAGTGGGGTCGTAGGTCAGGTCTAGTAAGGCCAATAATGGTTTGTAGCATCTGTTCCACAGGCTCGTGGACTTGGATACGGTGCGCCAGTTGCACCTTGGTTCTGATGAAAACTTCCACGGACTGGCTGGCTGATTGAGCGTCTCCATGGTATGCTACGCTGACCTTCCTTTTCACCCGGTCACTGTCAAATCTGGAGAGAACCTCTCGGCGAAGCTCCGGCCACGAAATGCGATTGTGCATGAGAGGCTCGAAAGCTCGTCGAGCCTCGCCTTTGAATAACTGCATCGCCAGCCGGGACCACTGGCGCTCGGGTATCCCCTTGTCCGTGAAGAAGTCCTCTACGTCACGGATGAACAGCTGGGGATCCTCGTAAAGGTGGCCGGAGAACTCAGGTGGAGGGCCGTAACTATCAGACGAGCGACAGCACGGACGTGGACCACTTGCTTCTGCGTGCAGGGCACCTGGGGCCGCTTCTGGGTGCTGCACGGGACCTGGACAGCCGTTGACGGAGTCTTCTCCGGCTGTGCTTAGTGTGGAGGACGAACCCTGAGAAGGGCGTGACTGGCTGGCCAGAAACAGCTGGCTCAGCTGCTGAGTTTGTTGCTGAAGTAGCAATTGAAATTGCTGTTGTTGTTCTGCGACCTGGACCAGGGTGTCTTCTACCTTCTGGAACCTTTCGTTACTAGTTGGGCGCCACTCGGTTGTTACAGTCCGAGAACTGGTGTTTGGGGGCTCCATAACGGCCTCGTCTTCGGCGGCGTAGAGGGTGCCGCTTCTAGTCGCCATTGTGTACCTTTTGAAAATGTCAAACAGCGGTGTGTACCTTTCAATTTGTCAAACAGTTCGTCCTTGCTCCAGCAAGGAAATGCCCCACGTTGCTGGGCGCCAATTGTTACAAGCAGCGTCTTTGGGGCCGTGAAAATGGCCGGTGCGCCGCGTGACAAAACTCTCTCAGGGGTGGTGGTGACGTTGATGCTGTTGAAAGGAAACACAATAAATGGAAATGAAAATTTCCAATAGCTCGCAGAAGCCACGTAGGGGAGTGTTTGGTAGCGGTTTCTTGACCTGGAGGAGCAGGCTGAATTCCTTCTTCTGGGTTCTGATAAGAACCGGCGATGTGAACACCACTTCAGTGAGGTTGACCTGGATTTATCCCAGAAGGTGCTGGATCCCTTGGATTGGCTTGGAGATGGCTTGGTTTTCTTCTGGCAGTTGGCTTCTGATGTCTATGATGGCTGGAGTCGGACTGATTTTGGAGCTCGAAAAGCAACGGTTTTTATGCGTCTTCCTGACGTAATGGCTGCGACGCCCACTTATAATCAAACTAACGAAGCAATTAAAAAAAAGTAATTTCCCAAAGTTACCAGTACTCTGGCAGACTCTGACCCAAACCTACTCAGCGGAGCTGGTGTGCGGTCCAAATAAGTAAATAAAAGCCTAGGCGCCACGTAATTTAAACAGAAACCTGCCAGAGATGTTAAACACTTAAAAATATCTAAATTACGAAGGATAAAGAAAAGCACAAAAAAAATGAAACTAGTGAAATAACTGTACGGGAGCATACAATTTAATATACACAAAAATGTTCTCGTCGATATCGTACAAACTCGTAAATACAACCAATAACGTCGAAATAAAGAAAATGTGGGTATAAGTAATCGGCACCCACTCAACTATAATCAAAAATAAGTACTCAATTTAATACAACAATCTAAATTAAACGAAAGCAAAAAGAATAGGCTCTAAAAGCAAGTACCTATTCGAACTATTATACCTAATATATTTTCTGTAAATATCTGCCTGCAAATAAATGATTCAAAATAATTCCCCAGGTGCACCACGGTTCACAAAGTTCATAACAAAAAAAAATAATGACTGAGGTGACTGAAAAGCTAAAGAGACTGATTGATGTTGGTTAATTAATGACAATGACCATACGGTATTGCATCAAAAATCAAATCAATTCAGACTCAAATATAGTACGGAGAAAATATATTCTAAATTCAAAACGAACAAACGTATTTTTATTACTACTATAGTGCAAAAAGTTCTAGCGAAAGAAAACGAAAACAAATAGGTAGCTTATCTTTCGGATCCACAGGTGACGGATATTTTCTGCACGACTTCAATAAATGAAATGCTGATGAAACAAATTTAGATGTTATATATATTTCATATGATTGGTTGCTTTCAAAATCGGTACGACTGTCCACTGAATAACTGAACAATTGGACACTTGGACCCTAAAATTATTTAATAAATGTATAAAATAGAAATATTATAAATAAAGTATCACTTTACCTTTATTAAGGGACAAAATTTAAATGGAAAATACGGAATATAGCAATCGTTCAATATTCTTTGCTAATAATCCAATTAATGAGGAATTCGTCTACTTAAAATTTCAAACTATTCAAACGAATTCCCAATAAAGTAGAATTGACCGTAATCCAACAATTTGGTATTATAATAAAATATAATATTAACAATAGTCGCTTCTACTCCAGCAAAAGACTATCAAACGAATGAAAATTGAATTTTATATCTCGCAAAACGCTACTGCCGAGAATCTATGCTCAATACAAGAAATGAAAGAAGAAAATATAACTAAAAATTATTTTGCTCTCGTACAGATTTTTGTT
The DNA here is from genome assembly GCA_963966045.1 of Xestobium rufovillosum. NCBI lineage: Eukaryota > Metazoa > Arthropoda > Insecta > Coleoptera > Ptinidae > Xestobium > Xestobium rufovillosum. The sequence continues at coordinate 14,490,823 of OZ014495.1, read as the reverse complement.
GAAAAGATGAATAAAATGCGGTGAACTTGAAATCTAATAATAATGACAAAAATGTTAATAATGACAACCCAAAACGTCACACTCCCCCCTCAATCGGAAAGAGGTAATTCCCAATTACCGACAAACACATAGTTTATACATACACTACACTAAATTAACGAAAAGTTTTTGTGTTGATTAAGGACCAACAATATTCCAGCTTTCAAGGAATGGGTGCCCTTTCTTCTGTGTGACCCTTTTAACGTCTTGCTTCACACACCAGCTTCCTTCATCTATCCCGGTATGATGGATAGAACGGTTCCCAAGCAATTGTGTGATCCAATCTCGCTTCACACACCGGCGTTCTTATCTATCCTGCTATTGTGGATAGAACGGTTCCCAAACAATTGTGTGATCCAATCTCGCCTCACACACCGGCGTAGTATTCTATGAAACAAAAGCGGGTTTCAAGTCTTCTACATGCCATATACCAGCTGGATTTCCTCGTACATCTTGTAACTCATATGAAACAGAGCCAATCTTCCGAACCACAGTAAAGGGTCCAACATATTTAGGAGCTAGCTTTGCAGAAAAGAAATTAGCAGCATCTGATATGACTTTATTTCTTCGCCAAACGGTCTGGCCTGCGCTGTAAGTTACTTCACGTCTTCTTAAATCATAATTATGTTTACGGCGAATAGTTGCGTCGCGTAATTTGTTACGGATAACTTCAAACATCTTCACAAATCCAATTCTACGTTTCTCGACCGAGTTATCTTCTGGATTAGGCACAGGGTGTACGTATCCATCTCCAGAACTTATGTATTCTCGTCCAAAATTCACAAAATGAGGGCTGTACTGGGTAGTCTCGTGTTTGGCAGTTCGAAGAGCACAACTAACTGCAGCCAAATTTTCATCCCACTTTCGATGATTTTGCTTCACATACGATGATATCATTGTCTTCATTGTTCTGTTGGTACGTTCAGTCGGGTCTGCTTGAGGGTGATAAAGAGGAGTAAACGCAATCTTCGTTTTGTATTTATTACATAAGTTGCGAAACTCAGAGCTTCTCATCTGAGGACCATTGTCGCAGATAATCATCGCAGGAACGCCAAACACTAAAAATATGTGTTCTTCAACACAACGGGCTAACGATTTTCCATTAGCATTTCTAAGAGGACAAACATGAACATATTTTGAAAAATAATCAGTTATTACCAGACAGTAACAGTATCCTTTAGATGATCGAGGAAGTGGACCGATGAAGTCCAAACTGATTACCTCCCAAGGCAGATTAACTTCGGATCTAATACCCATAAGTCCAGCTGGAGCTTGTTGCGAGGGTTTATGTTGAGCACAAGTTTCACATTTACGAATATACTGTGCTACGTCAGCACGCATTTTCGGCCAAAAATATCGTTCGCGCAATCTCCAGTACGTCTTAAAAACTCCTAAATGACCACAGGTAGGTATATCATGATGTTGTTGCAAGTACTGTTTACGTTTTTCCTTTGGAACGACGACCTTCCAAGAATCAGATGGAGAAGCAAGTTCGGGAATCTTAACAGGGAAGTACTTCAATAGCGTGCCATTTTCTACTCGCCACGATGGATATTTATGCGGTAGAAATTCTACATTCTTCAGCATCTTCAAGTACCAACGATCCTTGATGTCCACGTCGGTGGTAACGACTTCTACTACAGGAGGTTCTTCTTCTGGTACGGAGCGTGAAAGAAAATCTGGAACAACGTGATCGGCACCTTTACGATGTATGATATCGAAATCAAAAGCTTGTAATCTAACAGCCCATCGAGCAAGTCTTCCTGTTGGATTCTTGAGGCGATCTAACCATAAAAGTGAGTAATGGTCGGTTATTACGGTAAAGTGAATTCCATCAAGATAATGCCTAAGTTTTTCAACGGCAAATATAACGGCTAAACACTCTCTTTCAGTTGTAGAGTATGCTCTCTCTTGACGGGTAAGAGATTTTGACAGAAAACAAATAACTTTCTCGCCATCTTCGAATATCTGTGTCAACACAGCTCCAAGTCCATATGCTGACGCGTCAGTTTGCAGATAAAATCTTCGCTGGAAATCCGGACAGGTCAAAATCGGGGCAGTCACCAAATGCTGCTTAAGGGTACGAAAAGCATTCTCGCAAGCCTCAGTCCATTCAAAACGTCTGTACTTCTTAGTAAGTTCAGTCAACGGCGCAGCAACGGTTGAAAATTGCGGCACGAAGCGACGGTACCAGCTAGCAAGTCCAACAAAACTTCTGACTTGCTTCGAATTAACAGGAGAAGGTACGCGGAGAATAGCGTCAACTTTCCCAGGATCGACATGGAGACCGTGTTTGTCTACCACATAGCCGAGATATTTAAGTTGAGGACGACAGAAAGAGCATTTTTCTCGGTTGATTGTTAAACCAGCGGCAGAGAGACGATCAAATACTTTTCCGAGAATCTCCAGGTGTTTTTCAAAGTCCGGGGCCACAATCACGATATCATCCAGGTAACAAAAAACGTTAGGACGAAGATCAATACCCAAAACGGATTCTATAAGCCTTTCAAAGGTAGCCGGAGCATTAGTCAATCCAAAGGGCATCCTCTTAAATTGATACAAACCGCGTCCTGGGACGGCAAATGCTGTGTATTCTCTGGAATCCCTTGCTATGGGAACTTGCCAGTAAGCATTTCGAATATCGATGCTACTAAGGTAACGGGCATCTCTCAGACTATCTAAAATAGAAGAAATATATGGCAAGGGAAAAGCGTCTCTACGTGTTACAGCATTTAAGCGTCTGTAGTCCACACAGAATCTTACACTTCCATCTTTCTTGGGTACAAGAAGGACGGGTGATGACCAAGGGCTAGTAGATGGTTCGATGACGTCATCAGCTAACATTTTATCGATTTCAGCATCAATTAACTTCTGTTTGGTTGGTGAAACCGGGTAGTATCGCTGCTTTATTGGTTTAGAGTTTACAACGATCTTATGTTCAACTAAGGTGGTCAGTCCTAATGAATTTTCAACAGTTTTAAATTTATTTTCAAGTAAGTTGGCCAAAGCTTGGCGTTGTTGAAGATTAAGATGGGTTTCATCAGAGATGGCAGCGAGAGACGGTGATACCGAACTAGTCGCAAAACGCCACTCGTTACTTCGAATGTCGGGAATAAATTCCATTTCATTCCAAAAGTCGATACCCAAATACAAGTGTTGTTTAAGAGATGGTATTACAAGCACTTCAAACAAACAAACCTTCCCCTTTAATTCAATGGGCACCAACACTGCACCTAAGCTTTCACACTGCTCACCATTAGCAACTACACATGAAGCTGACTCGCGGTAAGATGGCTCCAGTCCTAAACTTTTAAGAATTTCCCATCCAGGTCCTCCTACGATTGTACGGGTGGATCCAGAATCTAACAAACCCAAAAGACGATATCCCATGATGTTCACTTCAAGGTATGGACGATTATCAGGCCCAGAATGTTGTAGAATATATTCCAGAATAGCCTGGTGTTTGGTTCCGGAAACTTCATTTTCAACATTGGTCGAACTGCACAAGGGTTTAGAGTTTCTACGTCGACCGCTTAGGAACTCCGGTGCTCGTTTCCCGAAATAGGATTACATTTAGGACAGGTACGTATTGTATAATTAGGTTCATTACAGCGATAGCAACGACGATTTATTGGTTCATTACAGTTACGCACGTGATGACCAAACTTATTACAATTCCAACACGTAATATTTTGTTGGTTAGGTGTAACTCGGACAGCATCCAAAGTTGCAATATTAGATGGCCCATCAAGGCAGGCAACTTCAGGTTCAACAGCAGAAAGATGATACTTCGGCGGTGCTCGATAATTGTCGGCTCTAAATTTCTTCCTTTCCAATTTCAAACATTCCCGTTCCAGTTCCTCCAAAGTAGTAACTTCAGGTAAGTTCATGGTATAGAATGGCGAAAGGTTACGGGTAAGTATGTCTAATTGGACATCAGCACCCACTTTTCCGTATCGAGAAAATAACGTTGACATACATGCTAAGTACTCCACTATAGTTTCATTCGGTCCCTGAGTACGATTCAGGATTTCTTGAAATAATCTAGTATAATAATCCGGGGGTAAGTAATGTTTACGCAGTAACTCACAAAGTTCTTCCCAGTCATTGCATCTGTTTTTCACTGAGCGATACCATAGCAAGGCTTTCCCTTCGAATAGATCGATTGCGGATTTAAAAAGTTCATTTCTGGATACACCTCTGGCTACACGAAGCTCTTCCACGCGCTCTAAAAAGTGTGTCACGGTGATGGATTTTACATCTCCAGAAAATTTTAAGTTCCATTTAAAAACTGGTTGTGTACGATTAACCTTGGAAGACGTGGATGCGATAGGAGAAGAAGCAGCAGCAGGTTCTGCAGTCGAAGATTCAGACGATTCGGTGTCGTCAGATTCTCCATCATTTGTTGCAGCAGCTACCGTCGGAAAAGGTGGCGGTACTTCAATTCCGGCAACCACGGATGATTTACGCCTAACAGATTTATGTAACTTATCGATTAAGGCCGTGATTTTACCTATCCAATGCCCTCGATGCTTCAAAACTTTTTCATCAGAGTCTACAGGGAATCTGTCGATCCTTCCCAACAAATGCGCAAGTCTAGATTGACATTTTCTATAGCGTTGATCAGTTTTAGAACCAGTAAAAGAATCTATTGCTTGGGTTAAACTATCGTAACTATGTTGAATTGCATCTAACTCATCTTCAAGCTTAAAAGCGTATTTCGGACAACTAATTGATTGGTTGTGACTTTCCATTGTCAAAAACGAACGTAAACTACCTCGCATTTGAGCAATATCCATATCAGTGGTATCAGCACCACGAAACTTTAATTCGTACTCTAATTCTTCTCTATTTAAATAACTCGGATGTATACGAGAATCCATTATGAATATATTGGCAAAATAACTTGATAAAGAAAACCAAAAATATTTCTCACTAAACAACTCACTGTATAATAAACACGTCAGTGCAAAATCACAACACTAAAGTATTATCAAAAGTAAGCACTAACTAAATTCAAATTTTAATTTAGAGAAAAAAAACACAAGTCGGTATAAACAAAAAAAAGGCGGCCCCACGTTTAGGGTGCCAATTTGCGACGCCCACTTATAATCAAACTAACGAAGCAATTAAAAAAAAGTAATTTCCCAAAGTTACCAGTACTCTGGCAGACTCTGACCCAAACCTACTCAGCGGAGCTGGTGTGCGGTCCAAATAAGTAAATAAAAGCCTAGGCGCCACGTAATTTAAACAGAAACCTGCCAGAGATGTTAAACACTTAAAAATATCTAAATTACGAAGGATAAAGAAAAGCACAAAAAAAATGAAACTAGTGAAATAACTGTACGGGAGCATACAATTTAATATACACAAAAATGTTCTCGTCGATATCGTACAAACTCGTAAATACAACCAATAACGTCGAAATAAAGAAAATGTGGGTATAAGTAATCGGTACCCACTCAACTATAATCAAAAATAAGTACTCAATTTAATACAACAATCTAAATTAAACGAAAGCAAAAAGAATAGGCTCTAAAAGCAAGTACCTATTCGAACTATTATACCTAATATATTTTCTGTAAATATCTGCCTGCAAATAAATGATTCAAAATAATTCCCCAGGTGCACCACGGTTCACAAAGTTCATAACAAAAAAAAATAATGACTGAGGTGACTGAAAAGCTAAAGAGACTGATTGATGTTGGTTAATTAATGACAATGACCATACGGTATTGCATCAAAAATCAAATCAATTCAGACTCAAATATAGTACGGAGAAAATATATTCTAAATTCAAAACGAACAAACGTATTTTTATTACTACTATAGTGCAAAAAGTTCTAGCGAAAGAAAACGAAAACAAATAGGTAGCTTATCTTTCGGATCCACAGGTGACGGATATTTTCTGCACGACTTCAATAAATGAAATGCTGATGAAACAAATTTAGATGTTATATATATTTCATATGATTGGTTGCTTTCAAAATCGGTACGACTGTCCACTGAATAACTGAACAATTGGACACTTGGACCCTAAAATTATTTAATAAATGTATAAAATAGAAATATTATAAATAAAGTATCACTTTACCTTTATTAAGGGACAAAATTTAAATGGAAAATACGGAATATAGCAATCGTTCAATATTCTTTGCTAATAATCCAATTAATGAGGAATTCGTCTACTTAAAATTTCAAACTATTCAAACGAATTCCCAATAAAGTAGAATTGACCGTAATCCAACAATTTGGTATTATAATAAAATATAATATTAACAATAGTCGCTTCTACTCCAGCAAAAGACTATCAAACGAATGAAAATTGAATTTTATATCTCGCAAAACGCTACTGCCGAGAATCTATGCTCAATACAAGAAATGAAAGAAGAAAATATAACTAAAAATTGTTTTGCTCTCGTACAGATTTTTGTTGAAAAGATGAATAAAATGCGGTGAACTTGAAATCTAATAATAATGACAAAAATGTTAATAATGACAACCCAAAACGTCACATGGCGAGCTGCCATTGGTGGAGACTCTTGCTGTGGCACGGTAACACTCGCCACGAGCTCTGTATTCGGTTCGTGCACGACATATCTGCGACCCGAGAACCTGACAAAAACCACCATCCATGTAACATTCACATAAATTCGTCAACTAATGGAGTTGTGAAGACAACTTTTAATATTAATACATAGTTCGTTTTTCAATCAGTTTCAATTTCTTAGTTGTGCAGGTGAAATTAATGCATAAAGTTATGTTTTTTAATCAGCAAACAAACAGTATTCCGTGACGCATCACTTATGCCGAATATGGAATAGTATATTTACTTTCTATGCTGTTATGTAGATGAACCACATTTTATGACGTAATAGGATACGAGGTTGCAATACCTTGTCCTTACAATGGGATGTATACTGCATTTAAAAAAAAAACGCTGCCACCCCTTCAAAATGTATCCGGTGGTTTGGAAGTTCAGCCATTAAAATCTTATTTTTTGATGGATTCATTATGTTTATTTTCACTTAGAGAGTAAGTTATAAACATACCCTTATAAATAGCACTATATTTTCGACATTAAATTTTATTTATAAAACATACAGGACATATCAAGTGTTAGACAACTCTGGGGTGATGGAGGGCGTCAACGGTAGCCCAAAAATGCAAAAAGGTTTCTGAGATATAAGCTTTTAAAAATGGCACAAGTAGGCAACACGGCAGTGGAGGTGACAAGGAACTGACCAGAAAACACACCCAAGACACTGCTGACATTTCCTGAATTGTAAATTATGGTGCCAAGGTAAAGTTATTAATTTGAAACCATAACTGCCGTTTCTAGTGCTTGCCAGTGTTGCCTATATTAATTCTTTGTTGCTGCTAGCTTATTTGCATTATCACTAACAATTTGGGAATTTTTTCGAGTAGGAATAATCTGTATCACAAAATCTACTGTTTCAGTTAAATATTGTGGAAAACACATGGGCTGAATGCATAGAAATGGCGTTCAAATATTAAATGCTTCAAATGATATATATTTTGAATGCAGACTAGCAAAACAATTTTGTCGATGTCCTTTACCACCACCTCTCACCTCAGAGTTGGTCCGACACTTTTAATACACCTTGTATAGTGTTAGAACTTGCTTTTTGTAGATTTTCCAAGCCTAATGCTATAAAGTAATGTAATATTTTTTGTCTATAACTTTTATTCAAAGAAAAAATGGGGATGGTCAATAACTAACGTTTTGGCGGCTGCGTTTCATAACCATTATTTTTTGTCAATGTTATGTGGCGGTACCTGGCGACTATTTGACCCATTTGACAGACCGTATACATATAAGTAATGTTGTAGGTACTCATTATGCTAACACGAAATAAAAATGTTCTACCTTTAACATTTTCTCTACTTTATTCGTTTCGAGAATATAGTCCGGAAACCCTTTCCATTGTTATACTAACAACAGTCCAAAGATAAATAACAGATACACAAAGGAACGGATAAAATAATCTCAATACCAGGACCGTAGAAGAGAAATTTTTCGTTCGTTTCCCTTCCAATTCACAGTCAGTGGACTTACACAAGCCAATGAATTTTATTATTCCATCGTGATGTTTCCGTTCCGATCAAATGTGTTCATTTCCATTTCATTCCGGGCTAGCGGACGACAAGCTTCAGTGGAAGTACCAAACTCGGAGACCTACGTAGAATTCGCAGTTGAAACTTTCGAACACAAACTTCACAATTTCCGAGTCGTAAAACGGAAACCAGCGGAGAATTTTGCGACTAATCAGCACGTCTACCATGCCGCATGAATTGGTAATCGCAGAGTAATGCAGAATTTAGCATTAGAATAAATGATGGATGTTTCATTGATATAAACTTTAACATGAAATTGGTGCACACGTTTAAGTGAAATATAATATTAAGGAAATAAACAAAATTGTCAAAAGAGAATAATTAAAACAATTAGAACTGTACCCGATGGCTTCTTTTCCTATCTAAGAAAACAACACATGCTTAAGAAATATAATCCATTACATATTAATTTATTTGTTTTGATATTTGACGGGTTTTCTGCAACTGTGTCGTAGGTCACAAAATTAATATAAATTTCCCGAAAATCATCAATGAAAAGGCAAACAGAAAGTACTCAGACTTCGTTTAGGATTTCCGTTTCGTATCTTTTTCTCTGAAAACCAGTAAAAGTATTTAGGGATAAAATTTATATAGGTTGCGTTACAACTCTGCTAAATGAAACACAAAAAGTCTTTTTCCACCGGGATAACTTTAATACAGCATGGGGAACTGGAGATTTTGTCCATTCAGTATAGGAACTCATGAACTGTATAAAAAAGAGAAACGTACGTCGGAGTTTCTTTGTTCGCATTTAATCAATGAAATTATATTAAACCAATACGTATTTATTTCGTGTATTTATTCGTGCTTTTGAAATATACTGAGATGCCGCAAGAAACTGCAAGAAATGTATAACCAATGATTTAACTAACTAACTAATATTTATACAATCATGGAGATAGAGAAAACTATTCCATTACTCACTTGCAAATAAATCCTCGCAAATATTTCACCAGTTTTATTTCTCGGCCCTCTGGGTTATTTGCAGCTTCTTTTCCAAATCTGATAGATATCATGGGAGTAGTTTTGGATTTAAGGCATTACAACCTTGAAGCTGCTATGCGGCCATAACGAAGTCTGAGCCATAATCACGTTGGACTATATGTATTGTTTGACGCACTCTCAATTTCTTCTGTCTGCAGGCAAAATGGGCTTATTGTGCTCACCCTAATTCTAAGTAACACCCATTGATCTTGGTGCCTTGGGCCAAACGGTACAAGTCAAACATTGAATGCGTGGAAAATTCTTCCGGTTCCATCAGACATCGCCCGAAAATTCGCTGCCTCTTTTGGTCTAGAGCTTCACATCTGCACAAGATGTGCATAGCAGCTGTCTCCCGTTCCTTATTACACAAGCAGCAGTTAAGGTCTCCGTAATATTTGCCAATCTTCCACAGGTGTTCTTTAACGGTCGTGTGTCCCGTTAGGAAGCCTGTTACGATTCTAATTTGCATCCTACTAAGGCAAAGTAGTTCTGAGCATCTTTTTCTGCAAGGTCCCTTTATACATATACGACTTGCTGTGCCTGTGTCCTGGAAACATGTTCCAGTAATTGTGATGTTGAGTACGAATCCATCCGTTTACTTGCAGTCTTGTTACTTCCAAGATCTTTAAAATTAATAAAGCAATAAAGAAACTGACCAGTTACATTATTTTGAACAAAATTAAACAATCGATATTCACCCTGGAAAATAGATATACTTACATCAACTTTCCATTAATTAGTTCGAAGAGAAATATTAATATTCCATATTTTTCCTTCAATACCCAGACAAGAGTTCTCTTATTGAAAATCGTTCGTTTTCAGTTGGTAACATCTGTTAGGATATCAGCGCAGCTACTTTGCATTTTATCTTACAAATTAGAGAGGACGCCCCGTCGGCAGCGAAATGAGAGCTATCTTGTGTGTTTCCCGGTTTTATCTGCGAACAAAGCGCGTCTCAAGTGTACGTTTCGTTTCGTTTTGTCGGACATCGGTTAAAAGCGTGTCTCTTGGGAATTCATGGAATAATTTAGTACCGAAAGATGTTCTGAAAACGCCAAAGGAGAACTATTTCCGGCTATTGTCTGAATCTGGAAAGTAGACCACTTACAACATTGAATAGTTAGGGAGCCGCAATGGACAGTATTTTCTACCATGCCTGACATATTTTCTGCCAACAGATTCTTATTTTACTGACTCTTTGCATCATGAGGAATGCCTAAATAACACTACCAGATACATTTCAAGCCGCGGGTGGTTGCTAGAGAACCCCAAACTTATTTTAAGCGGGACCGCTACGTGACGTATTTTCTACCAACAGCAATACAACAAATTGTTAAATTCTTACTGAAAGTATAATAAATTATATGGATACCAAAACATTTGCGACTTTGACAAATTAATAAGAATATTTTATTTACCTCCCTAAACATTCATGGAGGCAGCAAAGCTCGATTTTTCTAAACTTGTATGAGAAATTTGTGTTTCTTGTCTCAATTTTGTCCAAAGTCCCACTACAATAAAGTTCTGATGGTTAAGGGGAATGAATTTTTAATACTGGACTATTAGCAAACTTTCATTCATAAGAAACAACTCCAAGATAATGCTCCCAGAAATAGATTACCTATTACTATAGAGATTTTTGACCGCCTAGTGTTACTAGCAAGGCGAGTCTGAAATTTCCCTTGTAAACTGGCAAATTGCGTAACAGTCCATGGGGGATGAGAGGCAGGACTAATTAAAATACTGATCTTCTTGAAAAGTGAATAATCCTCTATGCTAACGAGGATTAAAATATTGCGTACCGAATTATATTATGAACTACCCATAGTGGTTTCAAAAATCAAACGATGCAAAACTAGTATGAAATGAGTTCGTTAACAACATTGGTTATGTACACAGAGAGTGTTCTCGTAAATAAAGTCTATTCCGTTACAAATTTAAACAAATTATTCTGAATATTCTTCCTGTCTTCGTCCTCATTTCTTCCTCTTCTCTACGACGTTCTTCAAAGATTCTATCCCTCTTTCGTTTTCATTCAACACTGACTGTCTGACTGTCTTCGTCTTTTGCTTTTCGAATACGTCGTTTTGTTACACAGTATACCATTTATCAGTTCTTTCTACATCCAAATCTAGCTACTGTGGTCTTCCTTTTCCCTCTCATCTCGCTTTAAGAGTCCGGCAAAGCAGGTCAATAGTTACACCTGCGGGGCATCGGGTTTGCAGTGCTTTCGCTCTACCACGATTAAACCTTCATCCTAGTAAATTTAGTAACATGAAAGCCTGATTATGGTAGAAGAAGGTATATTTTATGTCTCTATAGAAACAATTTTTCGAAAACTGTAAATCTGTTGGCATTATGCACGCGTGAAGTTGGTCAATTTCATGAGTGAACTCACACTTTCTAAGATAAAATTTTTAACTTTTCTTTCTATAGAAACCTAAAATAAAGTTTCGTTTATAAACTGTCCAAAATTCAACACTTCAATTTTCACCTTTTAGAAATGAGCATAGCACTACGAAGTCAGTTTTCAGGTTCATTTTGAAGGGTTTTGTCGGACGCTTAAATAGCCTTGAATGTTTACTTCAATCATTATTTAGTCATAAATGGGCACTCTACTGCAAGAAAGGAGCAGTTCCATTTTTCGTTATTTTAGGGAAACAAGAAAAAACTGTTTATAAAAATTTCCCTTTGTTTTAGCAAAAACGAAAAATTTCTATCAGAAAGTTGACGTATTTACTTACAACTCACAACTAGTTTTCTGATTATATGGCATTGTTTGACTAAAAAAAATTGAAAAAAATTAGAGCTGCCCCCTTCTTGCACCAAAGTTTAAAAAATACCGCAACCCTTGCGTTTATTATTGAATAAAAAATAAACTTTTTAATAAACCTGTTTAATAATATACGAAAATAAACAAAGGAACATCACTTCTGTTGACAAAAAAATAACTCCAGTCATTCGTCACCCTGATCATCGTCATCCGTGCCAGAAATTTCGAGATCATTTTCACCACCAACCATTTCACTTTTAAGGGCATGGTAATACCCCATTTCGTTGGGAGGAACAAAGTTGATAGCCAACTGCATAACGTCTTTGTATTTTGCTTTTTTACAGGAAGTGGTAAGTTGTAAACCGGGGTGTTTGGTTCAACTGGCAATTTTTCTTCAACGTCCCTCAAAATTTGAAAGGATAAAAGACAGGGAAACTAGTCGATACACTAACAGCAATGCTATTCAAATGGTCCTTTTCGAACTTAAAGATGCGGTACTGAGAAATCTTGAACCTTCTCTTATCGGCATTCGCAATAATCTTCTTAAAATGTCCCAAATAATGGCCACTAAAACCAGAATCATATGTTGGACGACATTAATAGGTTCAAAATTTTTTGATGCAAAAAACTATGCCCTGGTTCTGGAAAGTGGTGCTCTATCTTCTACAGGAAGTAATTTTTACAAGAAGATGTAAAAACTGTACCAGAGTTGCATTCTTACTTTGTGCTGCGGCATTATCGGAGAACAAGTAGAGCACTCTTATGTTTTCTGGTAGAATATTTTTATATAATGGTATAAGAAAGAAACTACTTCATTTGGTGATTTTCTAGCGGTTGTCTCGTCGTAAATATAAAAATGAGCTTTACTTGTTTTGCCCGAATGGATACAAAAATTGCACGTCCAAAGTTGGCGTTTGTAGAAGGCCTCGCCAGCGGGAACTTTTGGTAAAGGTAGATTCTGCTGATAATCAAATGTTAAAACTTCAACATCATCATTCTCTTTGCATAGTTTGGTTTTCTCTCTTAATTCTTTAAAGAAACTCTGCATTAATTTCATGGACTTTCTTTTCATTTTCCAGCACTCTTCTTTCACTATCATCAATGGTCGGATCTTTTAACTTACTGTGTAATATGTTGCATTTCTTAAAAGTTAGTGTCTGAACGAGGTGATCCAAAACTGTAGGTAAAATTTTGCTTGAAGTAACGAAAATAGGCTTATACTTTTTATCACTAACACTTTCTGGTTCATTGCGTTCTAAATACAGGTGGTACATTTTCTTAATATTGAGATCCGGAGACAAATAAAAACGAGCTCTTTTACTTCTGCTTTAATGTGACTCAAGGCGGGGAAAACTTCTGATGTGGTTATCTATTTTTTGCACCAAATCATCTGGAATCCGGTTCTTTCTATTCCTGTGCTTTCCTTGTTTCCTTATCAGTGGTATAATACATTGACCACTCATGGATTTGGCAATATTATCTACACGTTTCTTTGATATTCCATATATACCGAAGAATGCAGCTCTACAAACCCTCGCTGTTTCCTTGTCCAGTCTAATATTGTATATGTGAGAACTGCTCCGACCCTTTCCCTCACCGGTGACAGGACGAAATCTTTGAAGAGCGCTTGTTTGAATTAAACCTGTCAAATAGGTATTTTGGATCTGCCTCCTTATTGCACCAAACAAAAATGGAGGCAAGTCCAAAACCTGTTATAATATATATGCTCATTTATGGTCGGATCTGCCTCATTCTTAAACCAATAGATTCAGCGATTTTTTTACATACCCTACATATAATAAGTCAATATCGACCAAAAATGGAGCTGCCCCCTTCTTACAGCAAGGTCCTCAATTCCTGTTCTAATTTGAGTTTGTAATTTAACTTTTTTTTGCTTTTGTGCACCTCATTCCTTCTTCTCTTCTCGTATTTATATTGTAATGGACTTCTACCCCTACCCTTATAAGTTTCTACCTATTTTAGGGGTGTATCTTGCTACATATAGGTATACCCAAAGTCCAGGTTTTGTTTGTTGCAGAGTATTGGTAATTTTTCTCATCCCGCTTGCCTAATACTTCTTGTAATGATTATTAGTTTCCCGTTAATTAACATACAATCTACAGGGAATATATCGAGCAAGTTTACGTGTTCATCAAACTTAGTACGTCGCACATTATACAACTAGATACCTTCAACCTGGTTAGTTGCGTATCTTATCAACAAGCAGTAATACTTACGTGCAACATAAAGCATTTCAGCACACCCTGTGATTGATTGCCGATGCCTGACAGTTTAACTTAACTGTCAGTGAATCGCAATAAGTTCCATTAATCGTCTGTTGCTCTGTGTTTTATGACGTAATTAAGTATAAATTATTAAGCATTGTCTACCTGTTCGTGACGCGTTTCCACTTCAGGCGTACACTGAAAGGCTGAAAAACGGCCTACGGAAACTTGCTAATGGCATACAATTCCAACGTAATTGTAATATCTTATTTATAAGCATCGTTTCGTGCAATTACCCCTTCTAAAATCTGCAAACTCCGGAGGGTGTTACTCTAAGAATGCCCTAGGAAAGCTTGGGATTAACAGAAACATTGTTTTTTGATGCCATTGTTTTGGATTTCTCGAGAAGTTTGCTGTCATTTTGAATAGCGAATAGAAAAGTTGTGCCTTTCTGTTGAGCTAACCGTTCGTGCTTATAACTTACAAGAAAAACTTATAAGAAAAACGATGAAAGGTCAAACCAAACCAAAGTTGCCAGTCTAAGAAAATTGATTTTCAGTTAATTTTTGTTATAGTTTATAGTTTATAGTGTTTATAGTTGGAGAGAGAGAAAAATTTCATTACCTTGTCCAAAAAATAAATACAATGCAGAAAAGCTTAATTAAATCAGAAATCAACTCAAACTTCAGCTGCCTAACCAAACAGACATGAGGTGCCTGTAACACAAACACTACAATATTGCAATAAGTCTATAAAATTCAGTTAATTCACCTGTATCTACAAGTCTTGCTGAATATGATAACGCAACGAAATTTCGGAGAAATGTAGAGCTTATCAAATCCCTGTTATATTTTCAAAGTTCTTAAAATTTTATTTTTGTTATAATAATTATATACCTAACCGACTACACAAATTTTCAAAAATGCAAAATTGCTTATGTATTTATTATTTCAAAAAACTACTACTTTCCCCATCTAACTTACCTTCTATCTCTGCTGGTTTACAAGCAATAAAAATTACCCTTTATGGTGTAACACCATCATAAAGAGTGCTTTTAGAGGTTTGTTTTTCGAATTGGTAACACTGTTTATAGTGATAATCAATTTGACAGCTGACAGCTGATTTGTGCTCAGTATGTTTTGCCATTTCACCATGAATTAACTTACGCCAGACCAACGCTTGCAAATTGTGCAAATTTATTTCGAAAATCGTAGTTCAGTTCACGAAACTTACCGTGCGCTACGTCCATTTTATGGTCGACATAATCGTCCATCCCAGCAATTTATTCGAATAACCATGGATCGAATACTCTAAGTGAAAATGTGAATCCGCAGAGACGTCTTACAGTGTGCACCGAAGAAGTTGCTGCTGTGGAGCGTAGTGTTGAGGAGTGCCCGGATGAGTCGATTCGCCATTGGAGCTGTGTCCATCCACCTTATGGAAGATTTTACTGAAAGATCTTGGTTTGCGACCTTACACGACCCAACTCGTACAAGAGCTGAAGCCGCGTGACCATCATGGGCGTGGTACGCTCGGTGAAGGGGACAAAAACAAGATTGTTCTTGATCCTCATTTTCACCAAAAAATTTTGTTCAGAGATGAAGCTCATTTTTGGTTAAGTGGGCACGAGAACAAGCAAAATTTGCCGGATTTGGAGTGAAGAAAATCCAAAAGCTTTTATTGAAACGCTGTTACATCCTCAAAAAGTCATTGTTTGGTATGCTTTATGGGCTGGTGGAAACATTAGCCCATATTTGTTTTGAGATGATGCCGCCCAGACCGTTACAGTCAATGGAGAGCGCTATAGAGCATGATTACTGACTTTTTCGTTTATCAGTTGAATGGCGTTAATATGGAGGCGCTTTGGTTCCAACAAGACGGCGCGGCGCCACATGCCACACAGCGTGCGACAAAATCAATTTATTGCAGAAAACATTCGATGACCCCATAATTTCGCGTAATGGACCTGTGAATTGACCTTCACGGTCGTGTGATCTCACACCTATGGATTATTTTCTGTGGGGATATGTGAAGTCGCTGGTCTACGCCGATAAACCACCGACGTTGGACCATTCGGAAGCCAACATTCGCCACGTTATTGCCGATATACGGCTCCAGCTGCTCGAAAAAATGGTCGACAACTGGACTTCCAGATTATGCTTCATTCGAGCCAGCCGCGGCGCCCATATGTCCGAGATCATATTTAAGCACTAACGGCATAAAATTATCTATCCAATAAAGCCAATACCATGGTCGTTAGCATGATTTTATGTATTTTATTTCATTTTAAAGCTCTATACTTCTAAAAAAACACCCTTCACGACATAAACGCTAGGGAGATATCTACGTACCATTTCATTTTTAAACGACACTCCAACTGCCCTATTAGGGTAGTTCATTTGAAATATGCCATCAGCAGTATTTTACTAAATAGAAATTGCACTACTACAGCATATTAACTTACCGAGTAGCGGAAGATGCACCTAGGTATATTATTTTCAAAGTTGTCTTTTCAAAAATAACTTCCTTAATGGAAGCACTTTAAATAGAGCATCAAGTATCTAAACAATAAGACAGCAATGCTATTTCGATACCTAAGGTGATTTTACTTATATACCATAGTGTTCGCTATGAAAACAATAACTGCGTCTCGCTTTTATCCTAAATTACGGCGTCGTGGATGCATTTCTAATTGCAAAATTTCTTTGTGCCACTGATTTGTTGGCAATAATATATTTTACGATTATGTTGCGGATGTCCGGTTGCCAAATCATTAAATGCGTTGCTTTGCGAAATGTGCGGTACAAATAATGTACCGACATTAAATTTTTTAAAATGCAGCAAAATTCAGGGAATGTTCCTGACAACCATCGTGATTGCTGCGGTTATTGATGGCGTTCCATTTAGTATGTAATTACTGAATTCACTGAACAGTTATTACCATTTAGGTTGTTATGTGCACTTAAATTGAAAAATTATGTTAACTGTTCTACGAACGCTTGCTTTCAAGGGGTTTGATACAAAAATGAATTGCATTTAAAACTGAAATTTCATCTGAAGTATTAATCGTTTCGCAAGAGAACGAACAATTTCGTTACCAAAAATGGGCAAAAGTAATGACGTCACACATGCTGCAGCACCGCGACACCGCGACCGTCCGACACTGAAGCGAGAAGAAAATCGACGGTCGCCTCTTTGTTACCTACCAATGAAGCATTTATTAACTGTCATATTGGCACCAGTCCTATCTATTTCATTACCTCTCATAAATCATTTTTTCCGGTCGGTAACTACAAAGTACCACTGCACTGTAGTTACTTAATTGACCCCTGTTTTTCGCGACTAACCATGACCTTATGTCAATTAATGTTCTTTAAAGAAATCACACCGAAATATCTCAAATCATAGCAGTGTTATTTAAAAAGGACAAAGCGAATTAGGGCCTATAGGAAGTGAGCGAATTTTCTGGTGTCAAATTTTTGTTGACATTGGTATTTTTTATAGTTTGATTTAATTTAACATCAATAGATAATATGCACTGCCTAGATATGCGGAAAATTTAAACTGACAGATGACAACTGAATTACCACCACAAATTTATAAATTCGCCTTACTGAGGCTGAGCGATATTTGCTCACTTCCTATTGCTATGACGTGAGGTACAGGTACAGGATTATATAAAGTCTGTATGTATAATATATGTATTAATTAAAAAGTAAACTGAAATAGTAATTACCAAGAACGTCCTAGAATGTAAGTAAAAACACGTTGTATACATACGAAATATTGAGTTAGAAATATTTCATCGTAAATGTATACAAGAGGAAAGTAAGTAAAAGTATAAACCAAAACTCAAATTATTCGTCAAAGCTTTAAAGCTTGTTGGGCTCGCTTGCATTTTTCTTCTTCTACCCCTACAACAGTTTCCACGTCATTCTTTGTTGCGCGGCTTGCGTACAATTCTTCGCCACATGTCGCTGTATATGTCATCTCGCCAACTTCTTGGTGGTTGGTTGATGCTTCATGCAAACTCCCTTGGTCTCCATTGCATCAACGTCCTTGTCCGTCTACTATCTGGTAACTGCCACTGCCATCATTATATCGCTCATTTGCTGCAATAACGTCATATCCAAAAAATGTTGTTTTTACAGGAGAGTAAAAAAACATAATAATGTTACAACGATTTTGATGCCGAATCCCAATTTAGCTCGACCTAATCAAGCCACATTTATGAATGATAGAAAAGTACAATAAATAATGAAATATTTATGTTTCAAGCCCTAGAGCCCCTAATTTATAGTTGTGACTTTATTGCTGATAAAATTAGTTTATTCATGTGTCCTAAAGTAAAATGTGACGTTCTCGTTTTAAACAAAAAGTATTTTCGTATTGAACTTTTTGTGATTAAGTTATATTATTCTAACGAATAAAAATGAAACAACTTAAATATCAACTAAAAGTATATTTTTTTACTTAAAATTAAAATACAAAACTAAATAGGATGTTATGAATTCAAAAATGCAAATTTAGTAGATTGAATTTTAAGGAGAAACAGAAAAAAATCTAAAAAAATTATATAAAAGAAACTTAAAAAATTCAAACTGTGTCAAATGAATTTAACAAATACCTTTAAAAATATTTATAAATTCTGGTAGAACGACTTATAAAATTTAGGAATGTGGTTCTTTTGCACCAATTCAAGAAGATCTTGCTTTTTGTTGTCCGCAATTTTGGGTCTTGAACGGAATGCTCTCGTTAATGTAATAACATTACTATTATTTTTCTTGCTCCGAATTACAATAACTTCTTGAAAATCTTCACCGTATGACTTCTTGAAAAAAAGAGAATTTGGCGAATCCCGTTTTAAACAAAGAACCTTAACTTCGGATATTTTTACTTGCGACATATTTAACGGCCCTATTTCGGTTGCTAACGCTTTGATATCATAAAAATCTTCAAAGCTGAGTTCCGTAACATTAAATGAATTGCCTGTTTTTCTAGCGGCACGAATAGCGGCGACAAAAGACTCCGGCGTATACATTGGACCACCTTTTAATTGTCGTTTTACCTGGCGCTCAATCAGTGAGTGAGCGGAATCATTTTGTGTATGTCCCTTAATTAGGTACTTATGAGTTATGCTTCTGATATTGAGATGTCTTATTGCATAAAAGTAGAGTGCGACCATAAACTTATTCTTCTGTTGACCGGCGCAGTTGTCCGAATAAAAAATTACGTCTTGGTCACCAGCTAAGGCTTTTTTAGTCAAGTATTGTAGGACGCACGTACCCAATTCGTTAATACCCCTATGTCCATTTGATTCGTCCCAGATTGTATATAGTAAAATTGAATACGTTGAGTTTAGATTTGTAGTAAAATACAGATACATCACCTTTCGGTATTTGCATAACGGCTTGCAAATCATACACCGCTACTAGAGCATCTGTTTCTTCTTTATCAATTTTCTTCTCACCTCTTGACAATTCTTTCTCAATAAGATGCCGATCGTAATATTCCTTCAACTTTTGTTTCTCATCTCCTTCGGCATTGTCATACGAGGCGCAGGTTTCACATAAATCTTTTTTTGGGGAAAAAAAGGAAATATTAAAATCTTCCGTGAATATTCTATAAAACATTATGTAGTTAACAAAGGGTACACTTTTTTCTTTGCAATCATTTATGTAGTCCTTATGCAGATCAGCGATAGATTTACTTCCATCAATAAAAAGTTTAGTCGTATTGGCACGAGTATAGTGGCTTTCTATTTTTGGTATTTTCTCTATAAATTTTCGAACACCTTCTTTTAGAGCTGCATCTACCTTTTTTTGTTTCCCATGCTTTCCTCGGTTATCTTCTTCCAGTAAAACATTTGCCACTTTATTTCGCTTTTCTTGGACAGTACGGATATTGCGATCATTAATATCTAGGGTGTTTCTGAAAAATAATTTGCAGACCCGTACTTTCCCATCATTATGGCGAAAATAAAAAGCATTATTATTGTCCCTTTTTTTTTCTTGTGCCGCCAATACGTACATACTGATATTTCGGATGAATAAGTTCCATGTTATTTGCAATAAATTGTCGCTGCTTTTCTAAAAGCCCCAGTTCCCAATATGATCGAAAAATTTGCATCCGTTCGTCCTCAGTAAATTTAGAGAAACATTTTAATTTGCAATTTTCAGTACAAGGAGGTTTCATATTTCTGTCATTCCGAATTTTTTTCTCGTTATTGTGCATTCGATATTCTTTTCCAGTGTTTCTCAGTTTTTTGTTTACGCTCCTTTTCCAGGTATTTTCATCTCTTTTTCTCTTTCTTCCTTTTTTAGACGGACTGTCCAAAGTGGATGCCGAATTGCTTGTACCAGGATTAGTACTCGCACTCACAGGAATGTTGAGATCATTTTGAGCATTTTCATTTGAATAGTTTTCACTGTCACTTTCACTGTTGGTATGTTCAGGAACATACGAGGTATCATATAATAAATCATCATTATCTTCTGAAGATGAATCTGTCCCAGAAGATCCAGAACTAGAAGAACTAGATGAAGAAGAGCTTGTACATAAGTTGGTATCTTTTTTTGTTTCAGTATTTTGAGTCGGCTGGGGGGTAAGAGTCGCATTTTCTAAAAACAATTTGTTTGTAATAAAAATTTAAAAATATAGTTTTAACATACCACATTCTTCAAGAGTAGGCTGTTCCAAAGACGTAAAATCTGATCGGGAACCTAATGAGTCTTCCGAATGAGCTGTCGTATTTGTTGTTATCTGCAGTTTTGTTACAGTTTCTTCTGATTTGTTGACGGCCAGTTGCAAAATTTTACTTGCTCTACTGCTTGACTGCATCATGGTATGTCTAAATAATGGGTAAAATAGTTACAAATTATAAACAAAGAAATAAAGCATCGGTAGGCGAACGTTTTCTTATAAAATAAAAAAAATGTTACCCATGTTAAACATGATACCACATTAAAAATATTTTGGAAATAACAGCAATACAGGCGTAAGTCAAAATGATTCATAATGAAATTTCAAGTTTGTAGAATTTTTTTCTGTTGTAGAGTAATAATGTAGTATACTTCAAAAAACAAAGGTCATAAGTAGTATTTTTTTATTTGCAATATCGATTTAATACCATATAGTACATTAGCAAATGAAATATTTTTCTGCAAGAACGTCTTATAATGGATTAATACGTTAGAAACCATCACTTGGTTTTTCATATATAACGTTACAAGTTCAAATACTACGTTATTCATTAAAAAAACAATTTATAATATTTTACTTACCTTTGCTAGATTATAGTCACAACACGAAATAAGACACTGTTTTAGAAATTGGAGCAATGCTTCCACCACAACAGTTTCTCGGCAACTGAAATATGACGATATTGAAATTAGAATAGAGATGAGAAGCAAACCTTTGGTACCGACTTATGCGACATCTAGCGGCAATTATGGAAAGCTCGGATGTGACACTATACCAGATAATAGAGCTGTTGTTTACGATCTTTAATGTGCCAATAACTCAAAAATGACAATTTTTGAGTTATGACGTTCTTGCAGCAAATGAGCGATATCACATCAGTAAATCCAGTCGTTCGCCTGAACTCCCTATTTCGAATTATATCTCTGAGGCTGATGCCCAGTATTGCTCGCTCCATCACTATCGTGAAGGTGAGGGTTGTTATTTCGAGTTCATGTGTCATAACGGGTGGAATGCAGGAGTCGGAGATTTTGCTCTTCAAGCTGATCGGGATTTTCGGATCTCGGAGGACGTATCAGAATTTGCCGAAGTCTACCCAAGTCAAGTAGTTGCAACTGGTTCATTTCCAGGCCCCCTCCCTGGAAATCTGCTTTAAGTTCTTGAAGCATTGTCTCGAGCTCTCGAACGTCACCACTGCTTAGTACGATGTCGTTCGCCAAGTGGATGTGATCCAAGTACTGCCCACCTAAGTATGTTTATGCTTTTTAGATCCCACGATAATCTTTTAAACACATCCTTCAACATCAGAGTTAATGATTTTGGGGAAATGGTGTTACCCTGTCTTACGCCCCTCCGAATTGGGATCTTGCTTGTTAAGAATCCAGTAATCCTCAATTGTAACTTTTATAGGAGCTTGCCGGTAGATACACTCTATCAATATTGAATATCTGTCGTCAATGCGCGGATTTTCCAGTCCGGACAGACGAGGTCTCAACACAGTCGACCTTTCCTCCACCCATCGGGTAGAAAAATCCTTGCGAGTGGGCTCGCAACGTCCATATGTATCTCGCCACGCAATCCAGCTGAAGATTAAAAAATTTCAATAATCTCGAGATACTGCCTCGTTCTTTATTTGCGTGGGCATTTTACCTAAATTATGAAGATGCGTAAACGCAGAATTCTAAGGAACTTTCTCCTAAATAGGCTGAATTATTATTACACAATAATGGAACCCCTAAATTTACAGGATGAAAGCTCCAACAAAGCATCTGTAGCGAACATATTCATCGCTTAAACGCTATTGTAATTTAATGGCGGTAATATTTATGCGTATTATATAGTTCATGGACATAAAATTTCACCAACCAGCAACCAGCGGCCATAAAATCGTGTGTACGAAACCGGAAAGCCTTCATTCATAAAATTAATAGGGGTGGCATTTCGTAAATTGTGTTTGATCAGGTCGCCTCTGCCCCTAAGTGAGCGTTCTCGATTGGAAATTAGGATAAAAGAGGCACTTCGAATTTAAGTATCTGAGAAAATTGCAGTATATTTCACTTCAGGACTGCTGGTTCCAAATTAAGATTATTGATGTTCCACTTAAAACGATACAGACGATTTTCATCCTTATTTTCAATAACGCATTTAAGACAATCTATACCAAACGATTCAAGAAAATACGCTATTCAACCAAGAGTTCCAAAATTTAAACGTAGAAATAACTATTGGTATATGAGTAGCCTCATGTGGTTGCTTTCTAGTTTTGGTATCAGTAGATAGGATGTGAGGTAACTGGCTCAAATTTAGTGGCAAGGACGGCTTCCCGATGGAGGCGGGTCTGGAACTTTAAACTGTTAATATAATTGTTCCAACAGTTGTCGAAGTTGATCAAAAGAACTGTTGGAACAACTCTGTTAACAGCTTAAATAACTCTTCTGATTAACACAAAGAGCTGTTGGAACGGCTTCTGATCAACGCAAATAGCTATTGAAACAGCTCTGTTAACAACTTGAAGGCCCAGGCCCGCCTTCATCCCGCTAAACCCAGTTTTCCACTAAATTTTGGGCCAGCTTCCTCACATCTTATCTGCTGGTATATATAACTGCCGATACATTTCAAAGTCTGGATACATATTTTAATTTTGTTGTACTAGTGACAATAGTTTTATATAAGAGACAGTCAAAAATAAGTGGGGCTGTCTCACATAACGTCCCTTCTTTAAAATTAATAAGAAAGCTATCGAGTAACAAGTCTTTGGTGAAGCAGTCTGTATGTCTTCGAAACTAGGTAAAATTCTTGCTTATCATGCGTTTGATAAACAAGTCAACAATTTTTTTCGGAGGAGAATCTGTTCGTATCTGCGAATGACATACCTGTATTTTGATAATAACATACCTATATTTTGGCAGTCCTCTTAATGAATGTAACAAGTACCTATGAAGTCCGCGAAATATTATGAATTGAACAGAGTCAATCTTTGTTGGTGAAAGGTCCGTTCTCCTCCTCACGATATCAGAACTGTCAACAATAGGATGTAATGGTAATGAGAGGAGCCTGTTCACCAGACAATGACTTGTGCGGTATTTGGAAGCACACACCTCAGTCCCCCAGCAATAATAAAATAAAATATGCCACAAAGCTAGCTAGAGCTGGTCCTACACAATAATAAACGTCGCTTGAAAGAATTGTTAACAGCCGGCAAACCAAATTCTTTAATATTGATATTGCAACTTACTGTGGGTCCCTGCTCGAGCGCCAGATTGTGCAACGGTAAGCAGATCCGTACTAGTCCTTTAGATTACTAAGAAAACAGGCTGTTGCATGTTAGTAAGGGGTAAGATCTGTGAAAGTACGTTTTTCCTATATAAACTGAATTCTTGAAATGATGAAGGGTTCTGACTACATTGCAACACAAAATAAAATAATAATGAGCAAAAAAGTCAAACAAATTCTATTAATCTAACTGTACATAACACACGCTTAGAAAAATAATATTATACGATAAATAATAATCACGTTTCAACTAAATAGGCATTACTCTGATGATGACAGCCGTTTGTTTGGTTTCATGCTGTGTACGAAGATTTATTATTAAATCTTATGCCAACGCCAGTGGAGAACGCGTTTTTGTGCTGCTCAGTGTGATTGGGAGTGCATTGCTAACAGAGATGCGAAATGTAAATATGCATGCGCTTTCTTTAAACAGCGCTCGTCATTTCGACCGCGGACGCTAAAGTTGCACAATTTGATACATTTCACTGATATACATTAAATTTCTTAGAAAAGACGAAGAAATACAAAAGAATTATGTACTTGCTAAAAAATGCATACCATTTCATACTTTTATGAAGACATTCCCGCTGTACAAGTGAACTTGCGATACAAGCTATATAAATCTTATTGAGTGTATCTATAATTGTTACAGGAGCTGGTATCTAGTAACACCAATCAAAGGAACTGGCGAGGCATCTTAATAGCGCTCCTAGTCATTGTGGTTGTTTTGGGCTTAATTGTAACATCCGTCGTTCTGTTAACACCTCCAGACGAAGGGCCTCGCATAAAGGGAACGAGATTTCGGCTTCAGGATATACTTAGTCATGAATTTCAGCCGCTTCGATTTAATGGTACGTGGGTTTCAGGTATGTAGGTCGATATTTTATTTCATTTTTCATCAGTTATGTAGGTGTAGGGGGACTTGACGGTTCAACTTTAGCACAAACGCTGAAGCCGCTGGGTTAAAATCTGTTTTTAATCTACGAACAAGTTGCTGTGGGATACTTAATTTATTCTGAATGGGATCTTTGAATTAATAGATGAGAGATTTGTTTACGGTTCTCTTGATCTGCATTGCAATTTAAATGCAACGGCAACTTTAGGTCGTAAATCTTGCAGTATGCAATAAATTATACCGGAGAAAAATTTGCTAAAATAATATCAAACTTGGGCAAAAAAATTCTCCTAATAAAACTATTTATAGGGTAAATAATTTAAAATAAATTGTCAACTTTATGCTACAGAGTTTCTCGAAATTGATGAATTAAAGAAGTTTACATTTTTTAGTAATTAAAGAGAGGGGGCCATTTATTGCATTGCCCTAAATCTTTCCTCAAATAAAAACATTCGTTCGTGGAACTGTTTCTCCCAGTAGAGGAGAGTAGAACCACTTTTAGTAAGAGAATGTTATATTATTTCTTCTTCGTGATGGTGGTTTCACAGGTTTAACACTTCATACAGCTACGACTTTTATTCGGCACAAAAAGAATTCGATCATCTTGTTTCTTAGTCTTTCGGAAACCTTCTCCACATCCTTTACGATGTATTCTATTGGCAGTAATCTAAGCTCAGAGTAATAATGATCGTCATATCAAAACTGATGAAATTCCACGGTCATCCTCATTGATGTCATTATCTTAAAACTTAACACGGTTAGTCTCTCTCTATTAATTGGTTCAATTGCCCTCCAGTGGAGTACAATCACCTATCTAATTTAGCGAACAGTAACAGTTAAAGGGTCACTATACATATCTTGCACAGAATTATCCAGCTTTGGTGATGTTGATCCTGCAGTAAGCGAACAGACGGAAAAATCAATAAGAATAGCTGCTTGCCTGGACAGCATCATACGACGAGGTATTTCGAAGGCATTCGAAGGGTTTCTTGGGTTTGGCCCTCGTGCCATCAATTTTTTAGTAGTTAATTATCTTCGAGAATGCAGGGGCTGGGCTAGACGTAGTATTTGTGAAGCACCCCTGGGTCCAATCCTGGGTCCGATCCTATTTTGTGTATGCACCTCTCTTTTAAATTTTTCATAAAGCAGATGAAATATTGTCGATACCATCTTTATGCCCAACTGTACTATTCGTCTCCAATGTAGTTGCTGATAGGATAGTGTTTGATTTAAATAGTTTCGTTGCCATTGCTGCAAAACTTTCTTCATTAATTATTAACCCTGGCAAATCAAAACTGGGGTTGCTCGATGGTGTTTACAATCACACTACTACAGAATACATATAAAGAGTCGGTTGAAGATCAAAATTGGCAAGTTTTTGCCATTAATCTAGGCGTAGTGTTTGACTCAAATTTGAGATTTTACAAATATGCATCAAGAATATTATTTTGAAAGGTGAAGTGGAAGAGCAGGAATTAAGTTTTCTTAACTCCTGAACTTCGCTGTATCAGTTGGCTGTCACAGTGTTATACTCGGAGAGTTACCTACAATTTGTTTAAGGCATTACTACATCACTTCTTCATGTAACAAGATTTCTTAATCGAAGATATTAGTTTGCAAATGTTTGTGGGAGTATACAAAATTTCGATACTCGACTGATATAAGAAACAAGTACAAAAGCACAGAAACAATAAAATAATTTAGTTAACCAACAGCAATCGCGGAAGTAAGAGGACTTTGAAGGGTTTTAACGAATAAAACATCTGGTCCTAAAATTTTTCAAACACATCTCTCACCTATGCACTTTCCACGCCTAAAATGCCTAGACTATCAAGAGGCCAAAACAGAAACAACTTACAAAAGAACCAATCTTTCCTTCTTTGTAGCTTCTTCAATTTTCCATTCCAACTCTAACCTGTTACATTTCTAATACATACTTCAATTTATATCCCACTTCTGATACATACCTATATCATAATCCCATTGCCTCGCACATATTACGAGTCATCTGTAACAGCATTTGTACCATGTGCAAAAGTTTAAAGCCGAATGAAAATTTTATGGCAGTCTATTCCAGCACTAAAGCGCAACAAAAGTAGGTGTTAATAAGAGAACCAAAATATCCTGCTGCGGTTGGTTATTCACTTTAAGTTGTGTGGCTGTTAAAGACAAACATGCGTAATACACACGAGCTCGTCATAAAATATTTTACGAGAGAGAAGCATTCCGCAATCATAGTTTTTCAAAGAAAATAAATACCCCGAAATACCGCTAAAAGGATCCGTAATGTTTTGTATTCAGTTTCATCTCATGTTTTGTGTTACTAAACAAACATAAAACAGAATTTCAAATGGTATTCGGTAATTAAAACCGCGATAATTCATTGGCAATTCCAGCCGTAATCGAGGTCTGAAAACACATCACATTTGTATGTAATTTTCGTACTGCATATTGTGGTTTTTGTCGATTTGTCTAATTTGCAAATGCGCTGATATTTAGGTACTGCCATCAGTTTCGGTTAAACAAAATGGCGTTTATGTTATCTGCAAATTATTTACGATCGGTTTCACCCATCCCCAAAATGTAAATCCCCAGAATCATGTGCTGAATTTAGGCCTATAAGTATGTTGTGTTGTGCTCCACAGGGATAGGTGCTGGGTCCTCTACTATTTCTAAAATACACAACCGATATTTCTAAATCCATAGGGTTATGCTTATGCCGACGACAGCCAGATTAAACTTTAATTTTTCCATTGATATGAGTAATTGGAAGGTTGCTGAACTTAATGTAAATTCAGATATTGATACACTAATTGCAAGTCGTTCACACGAATAGCTCATTGAGACTCAATCCATGTAAGTCTGCGTTGATGTTGTTCGGCCCCAAGAAGGCCGTAGAATTTCTGAGTAGTCATTTAAAAATAAAAATTACCAACGTCGTGTTACCTGTGGTGGAGAGAGCAAGAAATATAGGATTAATGATAGGCAATAAACTAAATTTTAGTGATTATATTTTAAAAAGTCATATTCATCCAGAAGATCTCTACAAGCACGGGCTTCCTTGATTTTAGATTGAGGAAGGAACTTTCTGAATTAGGTTCTCGTTTTATCAATGTTTAAATATGGGGATGTTGGGTATGCATCTAATCCATTACTAATGGTAGAATTCAAAGGGTTCAAAATAGTTGTTTCCGTTTTGTATTTGATCTACGCAAATATGATCATATTCGCTTGGATGTTAGACCTCGGATGGTTCACTATGGTGGATCTTCGAGGTTGCACCTATCCACAATTGCTCGTAGAATAATGTTGACGTCTGCGCCTGCCTTCCTGAGGAGTCTTCTACTTTTGCAACAGAGACAATGGTATTTTGGATATGCCCAGGCACGCAACCTCAAGGAAAATAAATTGTATTTAACGCAGTTCACCTTTTCAATTTCCTTCCCTTACGATTTCCGATCCTTCCAGATTGACAAGTTCAAGAGAGAGGCACAACTACTTGTTTAATGGTCACTTGAATAGTTTCCAATAATATTGTTCATTTTCCCTTGCAACCCTTAATATGCTCCTTTTGTTTTGTCCTGCTTTGCTCGAAGCTTTGCCATGTCGACAGATACATTTTTGCAAACTCTCATTAATTTTCTTTTATTATCTGTTTATTGTGTTATCTTCTTCTTTTTGTGTTTAATTTTAATTATGTTTCATCATCATTTCTTAATATGTTTCTCTTTGTTTTCTTCGTTGTTCATATTGCGTAGTGCTTGGGGAAGATAAGTGGCAGTACCACTCATGTCCGCCACTTAATTCGGTTAAAAAATAGCTCATTTCGCGGTCGTCCATTAAAAGAATAATTCAAAACTTTCTAAGGATGAAAAAATAAAGAAATTAGTAAAGTTCACACCACGTCTAGGATGAAAACTTTTTAATTTTATCTGACAAATTACATTTTCAGCGCTTTACTCTCATACATATCCGTTGACGTCAGCAAGGGGAAAATTTGATAAATTCATTTTAGTCATTAAATTTAATTTAGTTGCGTCAAGTTAAAATCACTTGCCAATCTAACTAGTGGGCCGAAAGCAATATTGCGATTTCAGGGCAAAAGCTTGATG
Organism: Xestobium rufovillosum; assembly: GCA_963966045.1. Classification (NCBI taxonomy): domain Eukaryota; kingdom Metazoa; phylum Arthropoda; class Insecta; order Coleoptera; family Ptinidae; genus Xestobium; species Xestobium rufovillosum. Next base: position 14,461,684 of record OZ014495.1, on the reverse strand, counting down.
TAAATTCTACTAACGCCGCAATCAAAAATTACTTTTGATAACAATATGCACAGTACGAAATACATATTTACCATAAAGTAATAACTTGTGTAAACGCGAATACGGCACAACAAACAATCTATATAATTGGTTCGCCTGACCCTTCTCTCAAACTTCCAAACTAATATTGCGTACTAAAGCTAGTCCATCCCTAACTAGGATAAGAAAATTATGATAATCATGGATTTATATTCGAAACCTCACCGCATCTTCAAATCTTTCTATGCTCAAGTCCTTGTTTTCACGTCTTCTATTAGGTACATTCTATAAGAACAAGTTATCTACTCCTTTATTTCTATCGAATTTTTATGAATTTCTACTTCATTTTCGTTTTTTTATCATAGCGTGTACAAGTGCCTACAAATTATAAATAAGCACATCCGTCATATCGGCCCTTGTGACGAATGTACTGCGGGGGAATCCATTTCGCAACGCAATGGGGAGGGAACGATGTACAACCACGTGCGTGCTCTCCTAGATTGGGCACTACTACTATAATTTGAATTTGGTCCAACGCAAAAGGTTTTGTACACAATAAAATTGTAAATTCGAGACATAAAGGTTCTAACAGTGACGTCCGTGATAATGATTGAAAAGGAGCAATCCATTTGCATGTTAATCCATCTATAAAAGCACTAAAAGCACTAAATGGGCTCTTAATTGTAAAGTCAGAACAGGAAACGAGCTTTTCTGTCCACGGAAACACGAAACAAGAAAATGGAATATATTACCTTTAATTCTCTCTAATATAAAACGAGGCATTTTCATGTCCATAAGAAAATCCAGGAGGATCCTGCAGCTAAAGATTTTTTGATTACAAATTTAATGGGTACCCAAAAATCAAATATTTGCCGAGCATTGTTTACAACTGAAAAGGTCTAATAATATCCAATAACCCTCAGGCTGAAAAGAAACACAAAAGTGTTCAATTCGAAAACTACCCCTCGATATTAAGGGCGACCTTTCGTTTTGAATAACTTTTCGTTTATGTTTCTCTTTCGGTGTACGACTTCACAAATCGGAAATCTCTTATAAATATTACATCGGTCGACAGCAACAAAGGCAATTGTGAATAAAATGGAATTTCCCGTAGAAATGCCAATCGCAGGATTTTATTTTAGAACTTATAACTGTTAAATTTATTCTATTTTCGGTAATTTTCAAACGCCATTTTACTCTAGTCGTTACTCTAGTAGTTATTCTTGCAATCTGCGGTTCTTTCTTGCTCTTTTGATATCCTCGCCATATATCTTCCTCATTCTTCCGCTTGCCTCCCATTTCATTGCAACCACCACGGTCTATTTTCGTACGTCAAAATACGTAACAATACACTATCATAGCTAGAGTATTAAATCATGAAAGATACAAGTTGCTGTACCTGGTTAGGTGTGTTTTTCAAGCGAATAATCTTTGACGGTAATAATATTATAAACATATAATAACGCTCATCCGCTCGCTTTGTATCGTTCCGCTTGGCTTTAACCTGGTAGATCGTTGTATAGAAAATATGTAAAACGGGATCAATAGAAAAAGGGACGAATTCGTACGGTTCCACGAACTGCTGGCCAATGCTTGATAACGACAGTACGTTTTTTGTCTAATATGCCTCAGACAGCTTGAAAAATTAAATAGATGAATGTTGATAGGGTATTGCCTAAGAACCTTATATATTTCGGGTTTTGGCTAGTTTAAACGCGTTTTTCTATGTTTCGTACACAGTGGCTGGTTCAGGAACCATAATTACTTTTAAGACAACTACGTTTATTTTTATATATCGCTATACATTTCAAGGCGCTTAAAGCAAATTTATTGTTCCGGAACTGAAACTATATTTAAATAGGTACACAATAATAATTTATCAATCTTGTACAGGTGTTTCCGCTTTTTACCAAAGCATTATCAGAACTATTACTACACAAGATTGATAAATTATTATAACGTTTCAGTTACTTAAATATTTTATAAATTAGTCCCTGAAATTTCAAATTCCTGGTTTTTTCGTTCCGGAAATTTTAAATGTTAAAATTAGGCTTTAGGTCTCAAAGATCATTACGGTTAGCCAAGAAAGATACTCTAAAATTATTGCAAGATAAAATATGAAGTTTCTATAAAAAATTGCTTACTGCAGAGGCGAAATTCAATACCCTGAAAATATTTTAGAAAACTGCTTGTCGCAAATGAGAAATCTTCCTTTTACATGTCTATCCGTTCTTATGACTCACCCCGTATAATCGAGAAAAAGCCGAACATAAAAGGGGTTGTCACGTAGCCCGTAAGGACCACCGATTACTCTCCTCATTTTTACTGCCACGTGCTACCGATGTAATTTTTTGTTCCAGCCGATGAGTTAATCTTCAGGGATCAGTGGGGTGGCATCAGCCTGATGAGTGCGTCGAATCTGTCAACCCGAACGCTAATGTCGAACCAAACCTTCGTAAGTAGAAATCACAGCTATTGGATTTCAGTTACAAGCTATAAACTGCAAATCAATTTCCGGATTAGCTCGCTTTCCAAATGATAAAGCTGAATATAAAACGAGAGTTTCTCTGATTAAATTGTTATTTTTAGTTTAAAAGAATTCTCGTCGGGGATTGAAAATTTTCACCCTCTAAGACACTTATTTCTTTTACTAATATGGTCTAAAAGAGGGCAATTGTTGGGTGGGAAATTGTCATCGATTACGTCCATTACTTTTCCCAATTTTACGTATTTTGACCAATCCTTAATATTTTCACGCACTTCGTGTTCAAGCTCATTTCCTACAAGGAAACCGTGGTATATCAGATTGGACGTCATCATCGTTTTTAATAATGCCTGCGTTATCAGCATTTAATCAGGTCCTATTGCCATGACAATGGCAGTGTACGCACCCAGATTTGCAGTTGCATGAAATCGAAGTTACAGTTGGCTGTTGCTTCAATTCCAAGAATCGGTAAAACGATGTTACCGACTTCCCCAACACCTTTTCTTTTCCTATGAAACGAGCTGTACTGCATACGAAAATTAAATAGGACATTAAATATTAAATGCTGGTATGCTGGTGGTTTGTTAATTTAGTCTTTAGTGCATACTTCCTCTTGAGTAGAAAGAAAAGGCAGCTTGCAACCCATCCCTTCTCCGGACTACCTGAGAGAGACTCACTAAGTAACTTAATGTAATTTATAATTCTGCAACATTGTTGTGGTAAAGTGTAAATAACTTAATTATTTTTAATAAATAAAGTAGGCGAAAAAAATTATTTTGGACAACTAAATTATTATTAAAAAGTCAATTCCGCTGTGATGAAAACGAAAGCACACGAATAATATAGTTGTCCATTTTAATAACTCTACAATTAACTCGTTTCGCAAATGTACCCCACAATCAAAGCGATGATTGTTAGTTTATATTAACATCATTTCCGATGGCATTTGTTTTAAAATTATGCCTATTCATGTTTTAAAACCTCATTTGCATGTCACATTTCGCAAATACAGTTCATAAAGAACATTAATTTGAACATGAACACTGATAAAAATAAATTGGCAGGAACAAAGTTATCTGACTAACAGTAGAGATCGTACCTATTCATTGATTTATGGTGCCAATCGATGGCATTGGTTTTCGTCATAAATTTGAATACTGTATTTTTTCACTGAAAATACCGTTTTAAGAGAAATTTAAATATAAGAATACAAAATTTCTTGACAGCAGTTTATTTTTTATTTTTTATAATAATAATAATAATATATGCCTTTATTGCACATAACAGAAAGATTAATGAACATAAATTACATTGAAATAAATTAATATTATTATTACGCACAAAGGACGAAGTTCTGCAGAGTGAGGGTCTAATACTCAACACACGCTGCTCTTCCACTTAACCCTAGGAAACCTTGAAAACTTAACCCTATAGAATTATAAAATTAAGGAAGAAGGAGGAAACCGGAAACACTGAAGAAATGTTGAATGAAACGAATGACACACGATAAACCATAAATAGCAAATAAGTGCTTCATCAGCAGGCCCCTCAATAAACTGCTGAATTCTATTAATTTTGATTTGCTTACATTGTATTACATTACATTACATTACATTATATTATTACATTATTATTATTATTATTATTACATTATATTACATTATATTATATTATAAATGAACGATCTTTGATACAAAACCGATTTATGAACTGGTACAGTAATTATAGATTTTCTCCTAATGTTCACATTATGAACATCAGTTCTATATCGTATATTATTATATAAATATGGAGGAATATGAGACTTAATAACTTTATGGTAGAATACAGACGTATGCAATATTCGCCGATTGACCATACTCAGCCACTTCATCTCCTTAATCCTCCACGATATATGTTCCCTCCTCCGAACACTACAGATTAGGCTGGCACAAGCATTCTGTACCATCTGTACTCGTCTACCTGTATCCGAATCAATGCACTTACCATACAAGACATCAGCGTACGAAAAGTGAGACAAAACCAATTATTCACAGACTAAGACAATTATATTTTTATTCCGAATGTCTCAAATTACAGAAAGCGTTTTTTATACAAAAACATATATTCCTTGAATCGCAAATCAGAATCCAATATTACGCCTAATTTTTTTGTTTGAGAAACACAGTTCAACTTAATAGAATTTATTTATATATTCATCAAATCTTCTGAGACATTTCTCAGAGGAGACCTCCCAACCAGCATTAAACTGGATTTCGAATGATTTAATATCAAATTGTGATTCCGTGAAACCTGTTGTAAGTATTGTAAATCAATATTTATATATAGATTAGCTTGAACAACTTGTGAAGGTGGAAAAGAATAGTACCACTGGGTGTGGTCAGCATAACAATGGACTTTACAAAACTGTACGTCTCTATGCAAACTGGAAACATACACGGAGAACAAGAGAGGACCGAGAATAGAGCCCTGCGGTACCCCCATATTCATATCCATATGATTAAATGTTTAGGTGTAATATCTGTTCTCTTATTGCAGCTTAAATTAACGAGTTTCAGACGTTACACTCATTATCAAAATCTATTTGCTTGATTACCACACTGGATGATTATGTTCAAGCATATTGCATTATCTTCTTCAAAGCTTATTTTAAAAATAGTAATATTAGTTTTACTGCCAAATATTTGAACACGCATTGCAAATTTTGATTTTGTCTCATTTAGTCAAACTTGACAGTGGACATATACCTCGTGGGTGAATAAAAGAGTGTCGAGTAACATTTTTGTAATACAAAGCAATAAAGTCTCTAAAGAAACTATGACCAGTGAGATAAAACGTTACATGGCACGACTTGAGCAGCTTTCAGAAACTGCCATCCAAGTTTTTAAAGTTAGAATGATGAAGATTAGAAAACAAAACAACTATGCTATCAACTGGAAGGAAATGGAAGATGGTGGCGTCCCAGTGGTAGACGAGCGCAAGTTAAAAAGGGGGAGTGTTCCTCTAATTTCGTTTGAAAAACAACTGACGTTGCAACTTAATATAAATGTAATAGGAATACGATACATAATCGAACTTGGAAATTGTATTAGATACAAAATTTACGTTCTGTTAAATCAGTAGGTAGTGAGTGTCTGATTTCCTCATTAAAACTAAGACCACATACTTTAAATTATCGAAATTTAGTTAATCAAATTTATAATTTAGCAAATCGCGGAAATGTATTTTAAAATAAGTATTAGGTAGTCTAGAAATAAAGAGAGTGATTCTTTATATTTGTAGAGCAAAAGAAGCGGAAGAATTTTTCAATTCTTTTGATGTACGAACAACACGCGGAACTTCTAAACGAAAGTTACTGAGCTGTTACACTTGAAGCATAAAAGGAAGCGATACGTACCTAAATATCAAACCCATTTCCTTGCAGCTGAACACACATGCCCCGCTTTGTCAGTTATTTCTATACAAGCTGTGAGTACAAAATATACTTTCGACATTGTTCAATATTTTCTAAACGGCACATCAAGTAGCATATTTTAAATTGAATTTGTTTATTGCAATAATAGTTATATTTTATACGGCGTCGAGGACAAAATAATTAATGATTTTGATCCTAGGGTTGTTATAATATTGTCTCGCTGATGACAAAACAGTATATGTATACTGAGGAGGTTTTGGATAATAATTACGTACCTAGTTCAACTTGCTCCATTTATCGATGCAAGAGGCACCAAAACTCTTACAACAAGGTGTGTTACTGAAAACTTGGCGGAACTCTTCGCAGAAAATCTGAACTGGCCAACATGTTTGCCAAATGGAAACGCTATAAAACACGTTTAGAATACGGTGAGGAGGCTAAATTAGATGTTGTGCAGTTGCACCAACCACAAGAAACCAACTTGCTGTAGCACTTCAAGAGGAATTGCACGATATTTCCCAATGACATTCGGGAGCTCACTAGTGGTATGCCTCACCACATGAACAGTTAGGTCAAGAAGTGGTAATACAAATTATTGACATCCTATTAAGTTAATTGTTTCTATAAATAATAATGTCTGTTAAATTTATTATACAAAAATTTTCTTAATTCTATATGCAAATTTCATAATTTTTGATTAAAATATTTGGGTCATTTTCGATACAATAATAGTGTATTGTAATATAAAACAATAGTATTACAATAGTAATTACATTATCAAAAAATTAAAATCTTTGGTGTCCCGGTGTCACGAATATCCTATACTTTATTTGCAGTTTATAGTTTTCTAAATGTAAAATGTGACATTCTTTCTTGTCACTGGTTTCTGAATTCTTTAAAGTTCTACAGAGTAATTCCCCGGTTATACCGGAAGTTACTATTAACTTTTTTATTTTAAGTTTATTTTAATGCTGTTCTTTTAACCGTACTTTTAAATTCAACACAGGATTCCAGGAAAAAATTTGTGAGGTGTTTTATTTAAGAGATATGTATGTATCTTTATTTTTAAGAAACAAAATTTGCAAATTATTAATATTTTCGAAACTCTTCAATGAATAAATGAAATTCATCCACACACAACTATTCACATGCCAAAACTTCTTATCAAAAAATAATTTTTCCTAAGTGAAAACGTTTCAGAGATATTTTTGAGAGAAATAGGTACGGGACATTTAAGATATCTCAAAAATGCAACAATCTTATACAATGACTATCTGAAATCTTTTACATAAGCAAAAAATGCGGGTCGTTGCATTTCAGAGATACCTTACTACTTATTTCTATCAAGAAATCAAGATATCTCTAAAATGGTTTAACTTGGAAAAAGATATTTTTCAATCATCATCATGAAGGTCTCAGTCCGAAGACTGGTTGGACGCGTACCTCCATCGTTTCCTATCCTGAGCTAACCTTCGCAATTCCCTAAAAGTAGAACATCCTACATCCCCAACTATTTGAGAGTCGTAGTCTAATCTGGGCCTACCCCTACCCCTTTTTATCCTATCTCAGACTCTAATATGTTGCGAACTATTCCTTCGTGTCTAAGAAGGTGTCCTACTATCCTATCCCTCCTATTCTTTATTGACTTCCATGCGTTTCGCTTTTCCCAAACTCTTTCTAATACCGGATATAAAATTTAGCGTAATATTCGAAAATAAATTAAAAATACAGCGTTCAATTTAAGAATCTGGATATTTTTGGAATGAAAAACCCTACAAAACTTTTCTTATACAATGTGTATCAAAAATCCACCGAAGAATTTAAAAAATTCCGTTCAAATTATAGCATTCCATTGAAAATCAACATGTTAATATCCACTTCCGGTATAGCTTAAATTGAAAGGTCCTGTATGCAAAATTGTTTTCGTAAACTTTAACTTACTTTGTCGAAAAATTTTGTCTGCTTATTTTGTTTGTGATGTGACTATGCTTTTTTGTCAACAGGCTCGCTTAAATCCTGCAAAATTTCAGTTGTCTCCGGATCAAAAGTACTTATTGCTGGCTCAGAACGTTAAGAAATTATTCAGACACTCATACCTTGCTCAATATACAGTATACGATATACAAACTGGGTAAGTACTTCATCAACGTCGTTTTGCAGTATAAAAATCTCCAAGAATCATAATTTATTCTGATTTATAGACGTAGCTGCACGGTAGAAAGTGTAGACTTTGTAATAAATAACGTGCATTTATTATTAGCTAACTTTAAAGTACTAAATGAAATGATGGTGGCGGTTATAAAAGGAGATCGTCTATCTTGCCATCATAAGAGAATTGTATATTTTGTGTAATATATTATCGATAATAACGTTAGACTGCCAAAAGTATCACTTTCTCTTCCTTAGTGTTTATGAGAATGAAGTTAAATAATGAAGTTAATAAAAATACTTCTTTCAAACCTTAAAAGGGAAATTCAATTCAATTAAATTCTCCTTATACTTATTGTAAAATTAAAACTTCATTTTTCCCCACTTAGGTACTTTAGTCAGCATAATTTGATTTTGATATTCCAGTAATGAAATTCCTCTTCGACCAGTGCCTGATCTTGATGGGCATCCTTACTTACTTTTGGCAGAGTGGGCCCCAAGAGGACATGCACTTGTTATGGTTCAAGACTACGATATATTTTACAGATCGGCACCCACTTCCCAATTATGGTTTCGAATAACAAAGAACGCTGTGCCTGGGGTTGTCAGCAACGGAGTACCTGATTGGCTTTACGAAGGTACGCGAATGTGGTACTTTAAATAATCGAACGTAATATTGAATTTGTGAGAAGATGAAGTCTGAGTCTTCCGTGTACACGTTCATTTTCTTGCTTATTGTTTTTAATATAAGCTACAGCAATTTACTCACTTGTTCGCACTCACTTGTTCGCAATCGGTCTCCAGATTTTGAACTGCTCTGAATACACCTGCATAGGCATTTATGACTGCTCAATTGCGTTACCAACACTTTATTCTGAAAGATTCATAAATCAGCTGTTTAATATAGTGCCTGCCAAATATAAGGCACTGCTAAACTATGAACTGCCATTATCCAAAACAATTACGAATTACTATTTTATCTACATACCTACCCGTCTTTTTCGTTCTTGGGTGATTTACAGTGAAAGTCTGTGCAAGGGAGCAGGTGCTTTAGGTGTTCCTTGCTAATTTATTCCTGTCACTTCAATCATGTTCGGCCCATTCCCATTTTAGTTTTGCCATTTGTATTTCAATATCGTCCACTTTTGGTATCTCCACGCTACGTTGAGGCTTCATCTGGTGTCGATGCTACGAAAATAATAATAACAAATTTGGGTTGTACGTACTCTAGTTTGGTTTCACACAGTACCTACTTTGTCATGGGTTCTGGAGCTCCACTCTACATTCTACATCCAACCAAACCAAAAAACATGCGAGTATTCTCATTTTTTGTCTTCAAGGATACAGTTAAATACATTATCTTGAAAAGAATCAGATGCACTATTGAAAAGTAGTCATTCCAGTGCAAGATGGCTTTAGACACGAAAAAGCCTAAATTCTAAATCCTCGCCCTACACAATGAGGATGATTACCAGCAGAAGTTGGTAAACAGCCTAATTTGGAAGCGATTCTTATGAATACTCCTACCATAGCAAGCTCGCATATGGATTTAATATTCCGTGCAATCTAAAAGTAGGTAGGTACTTAAATAAAATTATCTATTTTGCAGAAGAAATCCTAATGACTAATTGCGCCTTCTGGATGTCAAAAGACGGACACATGCTTGTTTACGCTACGTTCAACGACAGTCTAGTCGAGGAACTCCGTTTTCCCTGGTACGGTGAGGGTCGGCTTTATCCAGACATACGTTCGTTGCGATATCCAAAGCCGGGAACGAGAAATCCACGTGTCACACTCACTGTTGCTGATCTCGCCGATCCCCAGAACATCAGGATGAGGGTTGTCAGACCGCCATCTATTATGGATAAAACGTAAGTCAAACAAATGTTCTCGTTTATTCGATGAAACTTCGTTTTCAGTAAATATTCTGCTAATGAATCGCAATCAAACGGCTTGTACAACTTTGGTTTGCGTTTAGTCTCGCTGGACTAACTTTATATTAAATTACTCTTTTTTTAAGAGCAAATCCCGACTATGAACGGACTTATGATTATAACATTACAGTACAAATCCCAATTTTGGTTGTGATTTAGTTGGTGTAGATATTTCGCTATCACTAATTTATCGCTACTAACTTTAGGTACTAAAACTAACATAGAAACTTTAGGCTATAATGAATTTATAACTCTGTACTGGAATTGTACCGCAATTGCAATATTACAATTCTCCTGGAAGATTATAACACTACTCTGAAACAAAGTGAATTATCACCGATGTATCGTTTTGTTACTAGGATTTTAAACTAATAATTCACCGTCAGAAGGAAGATGCAATGCTAATTATAATACGATTTCTGGAAGGTAAACTGGCTTAATGTTTCATAAAATATAACTTTCCTATAGGTGGTTCAGTATTGAATAGACAAAATCCCAAAGAAATTTATTCTGAAAGTTAACGACATTATAAAATCGATGTTCCATAGAACGCTTCTGTTGTGTTAGAGAAAAAGTTAAACAGGAGGCCCGCTCTATTTTTAGTTCTGCATATTTTAAAGATATTTTCGTTTATACAGGCCGTCTCATTTCTTTTACGCAGCTCCTCATTTTGTATTTAAATGGGGCAATATGCATTTAAACAGAAAATGCTTTACACAATCTCATACCAAAATCAAACTGTTCCAAAAATGTTGTTATTATACAGGTCGTATAATAATAACAAATGGGACAGTTTACATAAGTGGAAGTAATTTTAAAGCATATAGATCGGTAAATAAAGTAGAGTCTCTTCTGTTATAATTTTGTCCCCAAATTATATTTTAAAGACGTGAAATTTCGCAATCGCTCTGTTGGGACAGCCTCTATATTAAAATATTAGGTACTTTATGTTCGTTGCCTGCGATATTGGAAGCTCTAACTTGAATTCTACTAATTCTTTCCATGTATTTCCTTCATTTTCCTAAGCTCGTGTCGTCTACATTTGTGGGTGACGCCCACTGTTGTGCATTATATAGATAATATTATCTAGATAAATCATCTAGATAAAATTTTGTTATCTATCATCTTATCTAAGATGACACTGTAATCAATTATCTATCATCTCATCTTAGATGAAAAAACAGGTTATCTGGAGGTATTAGATAACAAATAATACTTCGAATAGATCGAGAATACATTTTCAAACGAAAAATTTCGTAGCTTCATAAAACGCCCAAAATCCCTCTTTTTCAGTAAATTTGTTTTATTTAGGTCGGCATCTTTGTCAGCTATATTAAGGTTATTATATGCCTAATAATTTACAATTACAATATCACAATATGGGATATACAGGGTGATTCTTTTAAAGCGCACATTAGAAAATTTTCGACTTCTACTTAGAACTTGGAACCTAGCCATAATCGACGATTCCGAGACGAAATTAAATATTTACAGGATGACGTTACTCTTAAAAATGGCGGAAGTAGACGCCATATTTGTTTTTTTAAATGACAATCGGCCATTTTGATTTCATATTTGAATTCCGCATTTAATTCCGAGTACAACTAAGCAAATTGTCACTACTCATCTGTCATACTTTTTGACATACGCCACATTTTCTTTTCAAATTTTCAGATGCAAGGGTTCATTAAAAAATTGATATCTCTTGAACCGCTGAAGATAAGTCGATGATTTTTTTACTTCGATTCCCTAAGCTCCAAGGAATGTTTTGATTGATAACCGAAATCACAACGAGTTTGCCAGCATGCCAGCGGTTGCTACCATTTTTTGAATACGGGCATCGCAAAATGTCAAAAACTCAATTTTTTCAAATGGCACGTGTCAAATTTTATGTAACCGTTATTGATTAGGGGATAAATTGCCACCCATGCGGATCCCGGTTGCATACAATACGCATGCGGCTTGACCATTACACTTTCTCAGTAAAATGACGTTTAAGTAATTCGTTATTGGAAAACATCGCCAACGATCTCGGTGGGTGTTCGGGTATCGTACAGAACTGTCGTGTTGTTCTCCTACGGCTAGACGAGTTCTGATCCCGTAGGGGTTTGATATATTTTGCTTGTTTTTACATCATCTTCTTTCCAAAAAATGCGTGTGTCTGGTGTGAAAGGGCAAGTAAATGATCTGTTTCAAAAATGCTATCTCTCAGATTTAGTTTTTTGCACTTCCAAAATGCGTGCATGCGATCCGCATGGGTGGCGATTTATCTCTTCCTCACCGTTGGATGTAAAATATAATTCTAAGGAGAGTTATGTAAGCATGTGCTATACCTACCTCCAATCGTTTTGGAGCTATTTGCAGTTTTTGAGTAAATTGGTGTCAAAAAGTATGACAGATAAGTAGTGACAATTTAGTTAGTTGTACTCGGAATTAAATGCCGAATTCAAATATGAAATCAAAATGGCCGATTGTCATTTAAAAAACAAAGATGGCGTCTACTTCCGCAATTTTTAAGACTGACGTCATCCAGTAAATTAATTTCGTCTCGGAATCGTCGATTATGGCTAGGTTCCAAGTTTCATAGCTTTAGCATAAGTAGACGTGCGCTTTAAAGAAATCACCCTGTATATTTTGAAACCCGAAATCCACTTCTTATGTACGTAAACTAGTTTAAATTTATAAATAAAAATACCTGTCCTGAATTTTTTACGATTATCTATAGATTTGTCTCCATAATTATACTTCATCTATTATCTTTATCTAGATTATCATTTACTAAATCATCTTTTATCTGTATCTAGATAATATTTTTCGTAATTATCTGTTATCTTATCTAGATAAAAAAAAACGGTTATCTGTGCACAACACTGTGACGCCAAGCTCAAATTTATCATTCAAATGTTTAGCTTTTATAAACCCTCGCGACCATCCAGCTAACCTACTGGGCCAACCTATAAAATGATGAAAGTTGCCGTGACAAATCTATTGACTGTAAAGGCCATGCTTCAGAAAAAACACTCCCACTACTTTACATAAAGCTCGCTTTAAAACTTGGAGGGCTTCCGTACTACGGAAGCCGGGTTGGCTCATACAGTACAACTGGGAAGTGACGTCACATCTCCGCAAACAGATAAGTGCCCGGTTGGCTCATACAGTACAACATACAGAGAAGTGACGTCTGAAGAGAAGGTTGACGTTTGGCGTACCTAACCTAATTGCCTGATGATTTAGGTAGTGGGTTTGCTTTTTTAAATTGGTTTGAACATACATCTATTGATGAACTATATGAATATGAACAATAAGGTATTTTTTACAAAATCTCACAGAGTAAAATCTTACAGAATATTTTTAAGGCACTTTTGTCCTTTATACTAACCTTTTTTTACTTGGTTTTACCGGCGGAGGCAGTTAACATAGAAGAACTGATACAAAAATATTTTAATAATGGCTATACACATAGAGAAATCATAGGATTTTTAATAACATGTCATAATATTTATATTTCTCACAGTCAGTTGAAAAGAATCCTAAAGGCCCTTGGACTAAAAAGAAAAAACATTCCAGATTCTCCTTTAGAGCTTATATGTGCAGCCGTCATAAATGAGCTAAATGGCAGTGGAAGTTGTCTAGGCTACAAAACTTTATGGCGGAGACTACAACATACCTACGGTCTTGCTGTTAAACGAGACACGGTGCTTCAAATTTTGAGATTAGCCGATTCTGAAGGGATCAATTCAAGGTTGAAAATAAGACTAAGGCGCAGGCAATATAAAGTACCTGGGCCAAATTTTTTGTGGCACATAGACGGCTACGATAAATTGAAACCATTCGGTTTTGCCATTCATGGAGCAATTGATGGTTTTTCGAGAAAAATTCTTTGGCTTCAAGTGGCGACTTCCAATAATGACCCAAAAATTATTGCCCATTATTATCTAAATGCAGTAAAAGAATTAAAATTGGTTCCAACTTTATTAAGGACGGACCGAGGGACAGAGAATACAATGCTTGCATCTTTGCAAAAATTCTTTCGTCTCAATCATACTGATGGACTATCGGGGGACAAAAGTTACATTGTTGCAGGAAAAAGTACGTCCAATCAAAGAATTGAGTCCTATTGGTCACAAATGAGACGATTAGGGGGGAGTTACTGGATTTCTTATTTTAAGGATCTACGAGATAATTTATTTTTAGATGATTCTGATCCACTACATATTGAGACTTTGAGATTTTGCTTTGGGCATTTAATCCAACGTGATTTAGATTTAATTAAGAATGAATGAAATCATCATAAAATTAGAAATCAGAGAAATATGGAGGTGCCATCTGGAAAGCCCGATTTTTTATATTATTCAAGCCTTCACTTTGGGGCAAATGATTATAAAAAGCATATTGAAGAAGAAGAGGTAGACGCTTGTTTAGATCTATACAGCATTGAACCTGTATTATTTAATCCGCTTTTATTAGAATTACTGCAACTATTGGAGATTGATGTTGTGCTGCCTTCAAATGTGAATGAAACGTTCAATTTGTACATACTTATCTCTAATTGAGACCTTCAAAAAGTACTGTTAAACTGGGTACCTACTTATAAATTAATAATATTACATGTCCAAAGTTAAAATAAAGAATGTAGATATTATGTAGGAGTATTATATTATTTTACTTAAAAAATAAATTTAATTTTAAAAGTATTAGGTAACCCTTATTATGTAGGTATTCTCCAATTATGAAACAAATCCAAATCACAAAGTGCCAAAATCCTATTCAATTCCAAGAGAATATTCACATGGTTTTGCTTAGATTATCATTAATATTCCTATTATTTTTCTTTCTCAAGGTCAACCCCTGTTTTGAGCATCAGAGTAATGATGTTATTAAGTTATTATCCTCCAATCTTTATATCAAAGAATGAAATTAGGCTAAACTTCGAGAGTTTAAGATTTGGCCACTTGCATTTAATTTTTTTTTCCAAAATTTATTTAAAAAAGGCTCTAATTGACATCTGTGGAAGCCGAAAAGCTTGTTTCGTTTTTCTGTTTGTTGGCCTGCGGACACGATACAGCCGAAACGGCTGAATTGATGTGCTTCAAATTTTGGATGCTCTTTCCACATATAAATGCCAAGACTTAGATTTTGGCTGAATATTGATAACCGGAAGTGCCATAGTGAGCATCAACTCGTTTCTTTTTTAAATGACAAATGTATATTTTTTATTTTGCTCGGTCTAGTGTTCGATTCCCTTTCCACAACTGTATTGTTTGCATATGTTACCCACTAAAAATTTTCAAAAAACTGGCTTAAACGATTTTTGAAAAAATGATGTTAAACTTTTATCTAGAAAACTATCCATCGGCTTTAGATCAAACTTTGTGTGGACACTTGACCCATGATTGAGAATCAAAATTTGACGCAACGCTGGACGCAAGGGGTCGATTTTCAGAAAGCCTTGCTATCGACCCAAAAATGGCAAACAAGTCCATAAAAGACGTTTTAGACATAAACACCCCGCGACCACACACTTCCTTTCTCTTTTCTGAAAACCCTACCTTGATCACAATTTCGTGACCTCTGAAAGCTATATTTTATTATTTGAATATGATTATACATTTATACGTTTTAGGTCCATCAACCTTACACTATCATACCTACCGAATAACTATAGGATTACGATGAGCAATAATCCTACGCATCATCTATCTGTGTAGCTGCATAATGAATAATATTTAGCTAGAAATTTTTCTTTTGACGATTTGCATAATTCTGCACCAGTATAATAATAATATTCTGCATCAGTAAAAAAAATAATGTTTTATGAAAAGAAGTTATTTATTAATTACTTATGGTTAACAATAAAACAATATCGTATCTACCCTAGAACACAAACAGAAACGTTTAAATTCATAACAAAAAGAAAAATAAGGTAATTCTGTGTCAAGCATGCATAAAAGTAACATCACAAATTATATCATATGCACTAAAAATATATATACTATAAATATATATACTATAAAAATATTATTATTATACTAAAAAAATAAAATAATATAATTGAATTCCCTTCACTAGTGGGTAATAACAAAACGTTTAAATTCAAAACAAAAAGGAAAAACAAGGTAAATATGTATGTATGTGTCAGGCAAACTGATATATCAAAAATTAATACATACAGGGTGAGTCAGTTTTAATGTAAAAATCTTCGGGAATGTATAAACTCACGAAAGTAATGCGAGTTTGGCGTATAAATTATTAACCAAAAATCAATGTTTTTGAGATACAGGGTACTACAGCTTCCTCTTTCAAAATGTTTTTGTTTCAAACTCGAAATATACTAATTGTTGATTTTAAATTTGGTAAGTGGTTTTCTTAAAATGATGTTCATTGAAAAGCTTTTTATGAACTTTTAAAAGAAAGTAACTCGACAGCAAAATTTCCAGAAGAATAACTCGAAGTCCCACAAAAATTTCGTTAAGTCAGTTTCTCTTAAAAGTCCACCAAGTATTTTAGTACCTTCGCAATTTTTTAGAAAATATTCAGTGGTATCTGAAATATTGATGAAAAAGAAGTGAACAACCACGGTAACTAAGGCACTGGATTAACGTTGCGAATGTTGACAACACTTATCAATGAACATCATTTCAAGAAAACCACTAACCAAATTGGAAATCAACAACTTTCATTCATTTCGAGTTTTTAAAGAAAAACCTTTTGACAGTGATGATAAATTACCGTAATTTATATTTTTGGTAATTTACGGCGGTAATTTACGATTTTTAATTACCGATATTAATTACCGTGGTAATAAATTTGTTTTGTAAATTACCGTGGTAATTTACCGTAATAAATATTGCGTAAATTACGGTAAATTACCGTATTTTACCGGTAAATTACCGAAATTAACATGTAAATTACCGTAATTTACCAATAAATTACCGTAATTTACCAGTAACACAGTAATTTAGCATTAGATGTTAGACGAAAGATGATGTCACCAAAATATAAATTTTATTTGTAAAAAATATAAACAAAATTACTATAAAATATGGTAATTTACTGTGTAATTTACGGTAATTTTCCCCGTAAATTACGGTACTAGTTTTTTGGTATTTTACGGTAAATAACCGTGGTTATTTACTGGTAAATTACCAGCTCACATCACTGCCTTTTGAAAAAGTAAATTTTGATACCCTGCATCTCAAAAACGACGAATTTTTGGATAATAGTTTGTATAACAAACTCCATAGAATACATGGTTATTACTCAATTATAAAATTATATTGTTATTTTTAGAGTGTCAATGAAGCATTCATAGGGTCTATCCGAAGCTATTACTCAACTTACCGAAAAAAATTATGTTCCGGGATTTCATGTCCCGATGATTTTTACAAAGTGTAATGAGGTACTTCCGCATTATTGGTGTGATCACGAAATATGAAAGTCTTAATCCAAACACCAAATGCATAACTTGTTCAATGCCGCTTAAATACAAACAGAACACAAAAGTCTTTAAACAATAAGCAAATAAACATCAAACTCAGAAACCTCTTAACTACTGCATAAATACAACAGAATACGAAAGTCTAATCAATAAACAAATAAAATTCAAACAGCAAACACAAAAACCTGTTACCTGTTCATAAATGCAGACAGCTGTTGTGATAAGCTCACGAAAGCAAAATAAATACGCATATCTATCTGGAGATCTGGACCTCCAGCTGTCAATCGAAGCATTGTGTATTCGCTTCAAAATTTATACGCCCAGTTCCAAGAATTGCGTATCCATTTAAATATATCAGTGGCGTGGGCATGCAGCGGAGATGTGACGTCACAACTATGTTGCACTGTATGAATCAACCGGGCTCCGTATTATGCAGAGATGTGACGTCACAACTATGTTGTACTGTATGAGCCAACCCGGCTTCCGTACTTTCTTCCCACTCTCGTATGTTTATCTAGCCCTTTAGTCGTAAATTATTTACCAAAGCATTGCGAGATTTGTAGAAACACCCTACTCGGCCTGCACTTGTACACGTATTAAACGTTATAAATGCTGTCCTTGACAAACTAACAACAAGCAGTCGGCTATTTTACAACTCTGTGAGAGCTTTATTCGTCAGACAATACAAAGATAAATGTTTTACCTCTTTACCACCACCAAGTAAATGTACAGCCACATTTTCACTAAGAATATGTTAGTAACATTTAACTTATGTATCACAATTCTACGAAGTTCTAAAATTATATTAATAAAATGTCATTAAATATGTACTGTAATTAATATTTTGCTATATATATGAACTACTAATAGATAAGATGTGAAAGTGTAAACTATACTTTATTATTAAATAAGTGCTTCAGTTAAGCCTCCCAAAATTGAAATTACAAGTCCCTGCTCTGTACGTTAATAAAAGAAAAGAAACGTTTGTTTGTAAAATAGTTCACAATTGATTGCGTACGTTAAAATTACTATTATATCAAACTCCTATTTGCAGAGAATATTACTTCACAGCGGTATCCTGGATTAGTTCAACGGAAATATGTGTGGTATGGCTAAATCGACCGCAGACGCTGTCAGTGGTGTCCGTATGCAAAACCCCCTTGTGGCACTGCATAGAGGTAAGCTTTATTTAATTAATTACTTCCACCTTTATATTCTTGTACAATAGATTCCGGTTTTATTGCTATTCGAGTGCGCGAATAAATAGTTAGAGCTTCGGAATTAATAGATTGCCGGCACGGCACGTTGATGTCAACTGTAATTTGTCCTATTTCTTTGAGATTCAGACGCGATAGAATAACAACGGGCACCTCAAATCCAGTCGCACAAATTGTACATCGATTCTTTAAAATAGCTTTGGACATTTTTACCTTTATCCTTTGTTGTCTGCTTCAAATTCAGTTTTGGTTTCGGCCGTCCACTTTCCCTCTTTTCAAGCCGGCGTTCATAATTTAATGTTCCAGCTGATTTTAAGGCAAATATATCCTCAACAACACTCATCTTGTTTTGCTAAACACACACAAAATTTCTCAACGATCAGAACTTCACAACTATCACAGTTCACAACCGCGACAATAAAGAAAGATTTCCCGCCTGCTATCTAAGAAGAACTGAGCAGAGTACTGAGATCCAGAGAAAATATAACTGAATACTGTTGAACTAAACTCGATTCTGCGCAGTTGTCATCGGGACATTGACCACGTTGGAGATATAGGAGTAAAAGGTGACTCTCACTTCCACTCAAGAATTCGCCATATGCTATCACTATTCTTCTTTACATGCATTTCTCCATAAGCCATAAGAGCTGTGCAGGGTCAATTTGAATAATGTCCCGGCTTGCTAGCGAGCGCGCAGCGCGGCTTGACGCTTGGCTATTTCTAGTATTGCTGCGAATGCAGTCCGCTGAGGATTTTAAATTTGAGACTGTTAGACAAAAAATATTTTAATTAAAATTATGGTTTTGATTAGAATATTTTAGGAGGGTCATTGACCAATTGACCTTAAGGAGAAACCGCCACTGCTGTTACTGTAGTTCTCTGACTGTTGCCAACTGAAGCATACAGCAACCTATAGAAACAGTGGCTCTATTGCGCCACACATTAGATGCAAAATATTTTAAAATCTAGAAACTCGAAATTCGACGATCCCATTTTGGAAATAGGTTTTTCTGGAACACAAAGGCATGTACTTTCATGGTAGCTATAGAAAACCTCCAGTCTCCTCTTCCGTATATACGAAAACTACAGATTATTATGCTTTTCATGCAGCACCACACATTAGATGCAAAATATTTTAAATTCTGGAAACTCCAAATTCGACGATCCCATTTTGGAAATAGGTTTTTCTGGGACGCAAAGGCATGTACTTTCATGGTAGCTATAGAAAACCCCCAGTCTCCTCTTCCGTATATACGAAAAATAAAAATTATTATTCTTTTGATGCAGAGCCATAAATTAGATGCTATATATTTTAAATTCTGGAAACTCCAAATTCGACGATCCCATTTTGGAAATAGGTTTTTCTGGGACACAAAGGCATGTACTTTCATGGTAGCTATAGAAAACCCTCAGTCTCATCTCCCGTATATACGAAAAATAACGATTATTATGCTTTTGATGCAGCCCCATAAATTAGATGCTAAGTGTTTTAAATTCTGGAAACTCCAAATTGGACGATCCCATTTTGGAAATAGGTTTTTCTGGGACGCAAAGACATGTACTTTCATGATAGCTATAGAAACCCCCAGTCTCCTCTTCCGTATATACTAAAAACAAAGATTATTATGCTTTTGATGCAGCGCCATAAATTACTTGCTATGTATTTTAAATTCTGGAAACTCCAAATTCGACGATCCCATTTTGGAAATAGGTTTTTCTGGAACACAAAGACATGCACTTTCATGGTAGCGATAGAAAACCCCCAGTGTCCTCTTCCGTATATACGAAAAATAACGATTATTATGCTTTTGATGCAGCCCCTATAAATTAGATACTAAGTATTTTAAATTCTGGAAACTCCAAATTCGACAATCCCATTTTGGAAATAGGTTTTTCTGGGACACAAAGGCATGTACTTTCATGGCAGCTATAGAAAACCCCCAGTCTCCTATTCCGTATATACGAAAAATAAAGATTATTATTCTTTTGATGCAGCGCCATAAATTAGATGCTATATATTTTAAATTCTGGAAACTCCAAATTCGACGATCCCATTTTGGAAATAGGTTTTTCTGGGACGCAAAGACATGTACTTTCATGGTAGCTATAGATGGGATCGTCGAATTTGGAGTTTCCAGAATTTAAAATATATAACATCTAATTTATGGCGCTGCATCAAAAACATAGTAATCGTTATTTTTCGTATATACGGAAGAGGAGACTGGGGGTTTTCTATAGCTACCATGAAAGTACATGCCTTTGTGTCCCAGAAAAACCTATTTCCAAAATGGGATCGTCGAATTTGGAGTTTCCAGAATTTAAAATACTTAGCATCTAATTTATGGTGCTGCATCAAAAGCATATTAATTGTTATTTTTCGTATATACGGAAGAGGAGACTGGGGGTTTTCTATAGCTACCATGAAAGTACATGCCTTTGTGTCCCAGAAAAACCTATTTCCAAAATCGGATCGCCGAATTTGGAGTTTCTAGAATTTAAAATTTGTGGTATTAAAAATGTAGTTTCATTATTTTTCGTATATACCCAATAGACTGTTTTCTATTGCTATTTCTACTATTCGGTAACTGGAAATTTCATTAAGTTTAACTTTTCCCTTTGAGGTTTTCATCC
Organism: Xestobium rufovillosum; assembly: GCA_963966045.1. Lineage (NCBI taxonomy): Eukaryota > Metazoa > Arthropoda > Insecta > Coleoptera > Ptinidae > Xestobium > Xestobium rufovillosum. The sequence continues at coordinate 14,440,398 of OZ014495.1, read as the reverse complement.
ACGCCGAACTGTGGCTGGAGTTCGGTTTTAAAGCGCACGCGATCCGGCCGCGATTCGGTAACTTGTGGATGTGGCTGTTTTCACACCCGTAAATCTTTATAAAATCTCTAGAAAACAAACCAATCACTGAATTAACGTGCTATATGGACGTGGCAAATCACCAGTTCTAGTGGGAAACCACTAAATTGGCATCATAACACGCTTCCTAAAGCTAGCCCTTCACGTACAATTATTTACTTAACGCCAGGAGTTAATTCCTGGCGTCCACTCCCGGAGTCTCGTGGGAGCACAACCTACACGTTCGCGTCAAAACTGCACATGTACGCTCATTCCACTTGTGCGATTGTACGAAAGTTTATGTGCAGATGATATGTGTTCCTTAAAGAAAAAATTCACAGACCTTTGCAAAGATGCAATTGAGGAGCATTGAAAATGATGAAATACCTAGTGGAAATCTTGTGGGATTTGGAATATGATAAAAATGGAAATTAGTGTTGATTTGTAACGTAAAGTGTAACAGTATTATCGATATGAATGTATTAGAGGTAAGTGTAATGTAGAAATAAAAGCGTAAATGTGTAATACGTGGGAAAAATGAGCGCGCTGCACGTGCCCATTGTCAGGTGAATCGGAAATGCAGATAACCCCCAGCAAACAAACCACCCCTAAAGACCACCCTTAAAAACCACCCCTAAAGCCACTCTCAAAAACCACCCCTACAACCAACCCATACCGGCACCCCCAAAAATCATCCCCCAAAAGCTGCCCCACAATAACCACCCCTAAAACCACCCCTTAAAACCATCCCTAAAAACGACCCCCAAAATCACCCCTCAGAACCACCCAACAAAACCACCCCTCAAAACCAACTCTAAAGCCACCCCCCAAAAACCACCCCCAAATCCACCCCTAAAACCACTTCCTAAAACCATCCCCCAAAAACCGCCCCCCAAGAACCACCCCTAAACTCATCCCTTAAAACCACCCCCGAAACCATCCCCAAAATTACCTCCTAAAACCACCCACAAAAGCATACCTAAAAACCACCCCTAACATCACCCCCAAAACCACCCCAAATCCACCCCCTAAACTACCCTCAAAACGACCCCCAAAACTACCAGACGCTCGGCCTTATTCGCCACTGCCTGAATTCTTACGAAGAGACTGCAAATGTAACACGAAAACGAACTCCGTACTTGCCAAAACATAAACATTTTCAATGTTAAAAGCACTTGCTCTCATTTTACTTGAAGAGGACGAAACTTTTCAAAGAAAGATGAAGATATATTGGTCGAAAGCTTGGTATCTTAGAAGAAATCAAACTAATCATCTTCATGTATTGGAAGAGATAAACCATACGAACATTAATAACTTATAGTACCATAATTTAGGACTATAAACTTCATCGCTCCCCATACTAGAACAGTTTCATTTTACATTTTCTAATTCCTCCCTCAATACCCCTCTCAGGCTGTTAATTTTTTTTATTTGCTTCTGGTAGACTTTCTTTACAAAACTCAACTAACTTTTTATAAGCTTCCTACCTTAAATTTCTATTGCTATATTCGCCACTTTTAATTTTCCATAGGCATGGGAAACTTCTATACATTTCTATGAATTCATGGACAATGGAGGAGCCATTCTTCTATAAATAGTTCCTATTACTATTATTATTATTTAATTAAATTATCATTATTCAGTTAATACGTGTACAAGTTCCTAATTAAACTTTTATCTTTGTTAATTAATAGGTAATTCAAATTATATTATAAGCAAAACAAAGGACAAACCGATTTCAACTTCACCAAATGTAATTTCTCAAACACTGTATAGTATTTTCTGGTTTTAGTGATGAACGCAGTTACTCCTACATCTTGCTTTCACTTCTCCAAAATATCATTGCTACAGCTTTATTTAATCCCGAGATATTGATTATTCGAAACTGCTCTGCATCTGTCAAAATTTAAAGAAAAATGCCAATAACTCAAAAAATACGAAGTTTAGACAAAATCACTTATTATAACCTCGTACTAAAATCGATCAAGCAATCATAAAATAAAGCCAAATTCAGGGTGTTCCATTTGAAATAAAGAAGTTGGTTTTCTTACAAGAAATATGGGACATGCTGTATGGCAAAAAATAATTTTTATAAAGAGAAATCTTTCAGTGCAACAACTTTTGTTTTTCCAGAACGTTGAATTACCTGTAGAGAGAGACGTATGTTTTACGAAGCAATTCGGGAGATAAGTTACGCGTCACAAACGTCAGATTTTCATTCCAAACAAAACAAAGCCACGTGCTTCTTGACGTTTTAACCTAACCTCTGAAATATAATTATAGTTGTTTTCAAGTTTTTACGCGTAAGCCCAACACACAAATTGAAAATAAACTGTTTTCACTGCAAAACGTTTATAATTATATTGCAAAAATTAGGTTAAGACGTTGTAATTAATATCGATAAACGTCAAATGGCACGTGCTTCTGTTTTGTTTGGAATGAAAATCTGACGTATGACGGAGGCACTTATGTCCTCAATAACTATAGAAGAAATGCACTAACACGCAGCAAACTGACCGTAAGTTAGAACGCGCGGTGCAATTGTTGAAAGAGATCCAATCATACATTTTTGATTTTTGATTTCTGTGTCTGTTTCTGTGTCTCACCAGTTCCCATGTCGCATCGAAATTTTACATGGAAACGTGGAGGAGGCATTTTCTTTTTATTACACCAGCTCCTTAGCTTCAAGTCTATTTATAGTCCCGTGTGAAGCATTATTACAAAACTTGTTACTTAAGAAACATGGAGCACATTTCTCACAACCTTGCAAATGCGACGAACTGTATACAAATTAATTTACCTTGATACCAGAATGCACTCTAATGAAATTGAGTTGCATCAAGTTCGTTCAATAGGACATTGCGGAACTCGTTTCCTTCACTTCAAGCCTGGATTTTCTTTTAAATTTGCATATTTTCTGTCGGTTAGTTAAAGCGAAAATAACGATAAATGTAGACGCTTCAGCTTTAATATTTGTATTAGTTGGAAGGCATTTATTGGGGCAGATTGCAGATGATACGAGCACGACTAACCCAAATAATTGAAGCTCATGTCTCGAGGGAGTTTATCCAAGCAGCGTTCAGAGTCACTTTCATTTTATGTGTCAAGAAATTACGTAACACAAACAATATTTTAGAACAAACAAATTTTAACATGTTTTCATTATGAAAATTGAAATTATTTTCTGAAACCGTAAGGCAAATAAATAGGTTTCCAAGATTCCATCTGTTTGATTTTTGGTCTCCATGTGTTTATCGAAAGACTTTCAGTTCACATTGTTCAGAAAATGATTGAGGCAATGTGAAAAGAAGAAAACGTAATATGCAAAGTTGTGATAAAAAGTACACCACGTTATATTATAATAGTGGCCACGTAATCATCAAAGTATCAAAGTCCATTCTTTGTTACAGAAACAACAAATATCTGAAGACGGTAAAGGGTGGGTTGATATGGGCGACAGTCCTCTCTTCGACAGAGACAGCACAAATTATATTACAGTGGCTCCTGTAAGGGATGGGCCTGCTGGTAATTTTAGACATGCAGTATCTGTTAGTAAAAGGGGAATTCTTCCTCTTACCCATGGAAGATACGAAGTTACTCGCCTTCTAGCCTGGGATCACAATAATGATGTTATGTAAGTAGTCTAATAATGAACTAAAAGAATTTGAAATAAACAACACGCGCAGTGGGGTGGTTCAGCCGAATCGCCTCTACACCTACTCAAACGTACCTACCGTAAATTAAATAAATGTAAATTTCAAATTTTATTTTATTCATTCTACGAAAACGTACTATGAATTTATAAAAAAAGTTAGCGATGCAATCGGCGGAAAGAGTTATCTTTCCTGGGGATCCACAAGCTCCACGAACATTTCATTCGCATTTCACAGGCTTTTAACTAAACTGTTGTATGTGTGATATATTAAAATTCGTTTGTTTATCGTGGTTGAAGTTGTATCTTTTATACAAGGTGGACTAATTGCTTATGATTGTTTCACATGTCCTTAAAATTATACGTTCAGTTACTAAAAATATTTTCAGATACTTCTTAGGAATACCTGAAGGAAAGCCAGGAGAGCAACATTTATATCGAGTTACCTCAATTCCCCCGAGAACAGGAGCCACCCTTAAAACCCCCGTGTGTCTGACATGTGTTCCAGAGCCTCCCCCGACATCGTCACCGTACTTTACATTAGATGTCGAAAACTTCTCGCCGAATACGAGATACTGGCAGGACGAATGGGGCGAAGAGAAATTAGCAATAATGACAACACCTTCAACTAGACGTAAGAAAAATAAGAAGCGAAAAATCGACGGTGTAGAAAGGCCGTGCTTGTTCCACAACGCTGTGTTCAGCCCCACTAGCGCCTATTACGTGCTCGAATGTTTAGGGCCGGAAATCCCCACGAGTAGTCTGTACAAATCGAATATGTCGAAACCAAAACTGCTCACTTTACTTCAGAATAATACCCACCTGCGGGAGAGAATCGCTGCAATAGCCATGCCTCAGATTAAGACGTTCCCAGTGCAAATATCCGGTGGCTACCAGGCTCATGTGAGATTACATCTACCTCCTGGCTTAAGGGAAGATGAGATAACGCGATATCCGCTTGTAGTACAGGTTTATGGGGGGCCTGGTAGCCAATTAGTAACAGAACGGTGGAGGATTGATTGGAATACTTATTTGAGCGGAAATAAAGACTTTATCATCGCTCAGATTGACGGACGAGGCTCCGGAGGGCAAGGCCATCAACTTTTACACAAAGTTTACTACAAATTGGGGTCGATCGAAGTGGCGGACCAGCTGGAAGTAACTGAGTGAGTACTCGATAGGTCACATATGTTTTGTCCTCGCATGCACCACTAGAAACTGACTGGAGAGTTGTTCTCAGATTCTTTATCCCTTGTATAGCTTGTAAAAGCTACTTCTTTCCCACATTAATCACTTTATTTTTGCCTCCTTGGTGAATTATATTAAATCATCTTGTAATGATTTATGAGTTGTTTGTCTTCCTTATACGAGGTCTGACAACGAAATTTCAGGAATACCATATTCGTATCTCATTTACGTTGAAATATCGCACTTGCTATGACTGAATCTGGATAATAGGTACCCCGATTAATAGGTATAAACAAAATCAAGTTAGCAGCTGTCAAACAACAGCAACAACTACTGCCTGTGCCTGCTTTTTCCGTAGGATTCAAAGGATCTATTAGTCCAGTCAATCAGTGTTCAAAACTGCCGTTTTCGTAAGAAAATTGGGGAAGTTTTTTTCTCAACGGTTTTATATGTTTCTGGGGGTGCGAATTTCAAGTTTGCTGCCATGTAGGAGGTCGGCTTCAAAGAAAAATTGAAAAGACCCCAAATTTTTCGCACTTTTGTTCAGTTTCTCGCTTATATCTCGAAGATTATGCATTTTTCGAAGATGACCATTCTACACAAAATTAAAGGTAGGCAAAATGTCCTACGAAATGTACTGGTCAACTTTGATTTTCTGACGAGAGGTATCGGCGCTAGAGCGCGCTGAAAAACAGCGATTTTTGGCACTTCTGAGAAAACGTCAAAAACGCCCACTCCCACCCCCTGCAACTCGAAAAATATACATGTTATCAACAAAAATTCTTATACCACGTGAAAGTACATTAAATTTCCTACAAGAGACGTCTCTAACATTCAGTTTTCTCATAAGATGGGAGGTAACAAAGCGAAAATTACGAAAAATGCCTTCTGCGATCTACCGCCAAAACGGTCCCTACCACCTGTCTATCCCTCATCGGCGCTATACTTCCGATGTATTACGCTTAAAAGAGGTTGTTTTGAATGAATTGATGGCAACGTATGTTTGATGAAAACATTAACAAATTATATTTACAACATATTAGGTACACGACACTGAATATAAAGCTGAATATGAAATCTGTATGTATTAATATACATGTGTCATGAAATGAGGGAAAGTCGAACCCAGGATTGGGTCATCACTTCGAGTAGGTTCTCCATCTGGAAAAGATAGAAGGCATTTAGTGTTAGAACATGGTTACAAGAACATATAAGTTGTATAGTGAACTGTCGATGTATGAAGAAATACCTGATGTCATGTGCGCAGTTATTTTAGTCGTCCCCGTTTGGTTGTTTGTGGCGCAGACAATGTCTTTTGGGCACTAGAAGGCCCAGGTGAAGGGTGTTGGGCAATGGAAGGTCCAGGCAAAGGGTCAGGGGCTGTGGAAAGTTCAGGCTGAACAGTGAGTTGTTGCTGTTCTTCAACTGAAAAAATTGTAATTGAATGGTTAATGATATTAGGTATAGCGAAAAATTGATTAGTGAAGATGCATAATGCTGCAAAATATTACACGAATTAATACCTTCTGTCGCCTCAGCTGCTTCAGACAGTCGTACTGCAAGGGGCTCGCCTAGGTTTTCTCCCTCTTCTGAATTTTACAGCATTATGCATCTTTACTAACCAATTTCTCTCTATAATAACATTAATCATTCAATTACAATTTTTCAGTTGAAGAACAGCAACAAATCACTGTTCAGCCTGAACTTTCCACAGTCCCTGACCCTTTGCCTGGACCTTCCATTGCCCAAGACCTTTCACCTGGACCTTCTAGTGCCCAAAAGACATTGCCTGGACCACCAACAACCAAACGGGGACGACTAAAATAACTGCGCACATGAAATCAGGTAATTCTTCATACATTGACAGTTCACTATACAACTTATCTGTTCTTGTAACCATGTTCTAACACTAAATGCCTTCTTTCTTTTCCAGATGGAGAACCTACTCGAAGTGATGATCCAATCCTGGGTTCGACTTTCCCTCATTTCATGAAACATGTACATTAATACATACAGATTTCATATTCAGCTTTATATTCAGTGTCGTGTACCTATCTAATATGTTGTAAATATAATTTGTTAATGTTTTCATCAAATATGCTTTGCCATCAATTCATTCAAAACAACCTCTTTTAAGTGTAATACATCGAAAGTATAACGCCAATGAGAGATAGACAGGTGGAAGGGGCCGTTTTGACTGTAGAGCGCAGAAGGCATTTTTCGTAATTTTCGCTTTGCTCCCTCCCGGCTAATGAGAAAACTGAATGTTACAGACGTTTCTTGTAGGAAATTTAATGTACTTTCACGTGGTATAAGGGTTTTTGTTGATAACATGTATATTTTTCGAGTTGCAGGGGGTGGGGAGTGGGCGTTTTTGACGTTTTCGCAGAAGGGCCAAAAAATCGCTATTTTCAGCGCGCTCTTACGCCGATACCTCTCGTCAGAAAATCAAAATTGACCAGTGACCGCTGAGAAAAAAACTTCCCCAATTTTGTTACGAGAAAACCACCATTTGACTGGGCTATATGGCGAAATCTGCTGGGTCTGAATATCATGAGACTCCAAGAAAGGCGGAAAGACGAGAAAGGTGGTGGAAAGTTCAAAAACTCGACGAATATGTGAAAATGTGACAAAGTGTGACAACTATACCTAAGATCTGGCTGAGTACATGAGTTTTTGCAGAGAATATTTTTATCCTATGTTAGAAGTTTTTCAATATTGCTTGTTTCGAATGCGCATGGAAAGCCGTAAACCGCTGGTGCCATCCTTTTGGGACTCATCAGCACGGGGCTTTTCCCTACACACTCGAACAATGCAATATTACTTTCTGTATACAGGGTGATTTTTTGACCGACTATTAAAAGTATCTAGAGAACGAAAAAAGATATTGATTTGAAATTTCTGGGAATACCGGAATTTGAAACCAACTTTATTATCTGAAATGGAATGCTACCATGTTTATTTTTTTAGATTCCACGGAAAATTTTAATATTCGTTTATTAAAAGTTCCGTGTGTCTAAAATTATTTTTTCCGGATATATTTTTTTCGAATATTTTAGCAGTTTGGTAGATAATATAAAAATTGATATCTCCATATCGTTTAGCAGTAAGATATTCGACCGTTTGTGTTGGCAAGACGAGATGTTGGAATTATTAATCAAGCACACAAATCTTCAAAATCTATTACATAAAATTTTAGCCAAACAACTGACTCATTCGACCTTGATAATGCTTCGGCGCAAATCCCAGACAGACCATCCACCTGTTATCAATGTTATCAAGGACGTCGACTTTGTAATGTTCCTGAGGTTCAAATGCATCTGACCAGAATAGTGAAGACGAGTTCCAAAAATGTTTTGAACCGTTAGTCCTTTAAGTCTTTCGCATCTCAAGGAAAGTATTTAGAAGATTACAATAGGCATCAGTCTACAAATATAGGTACCTTCAGGCAAATAAAAATCTTATGAACGCATTCCGGAAATTTATTTGACCGACCTCCTATGATTTACATTTTGGTATTTTACAATACAGTACATCAACAATCAAATCCACCAGTACCAATTTCTACAAAAATTCTAAGTGCTCTACATATTTAGTAGGTATGGTGACGGTTGGGCCAGAAATGTAAACGTATTTATCGACAAGGTCACAACCCAAAATTAGAGCAAGAAAACTCGACGCGTGTCACGTATATATTTTAATGAAATTCAACGGAACACTGACATTTTAAACCGGTTATTTTTGTAATATTCAATAACTCATTTACCTCTAACGCAGGTTCAATCAATGTCGACTTTACTTCAGCATTAAATTTGATAGATTTTAGCCTTGCAGTGTGCTTCCGCATCCAAAAGTAATATAAAATGCTTAACCTGTTTCACCCGTAAGATGGTTATGTTCGCTTTGTTGAAATCACAACATCCAAATAAATCACAATATTTTTAAGCACTTTAGTGTAACTCTCTGCAAAAGGAATCAGTAATTAATTAATTGCTTAATTAATTAATTAATTATTTGAAGAAAAATATCCGGGGAAATGCCCTCTAAAGTTTGATCAACTTAGAGAGAGGGTTAATCAATACCAATTATTTGTTATACATATTTAAAACCCTTAGTTTGTTACTTAACTTTCAATTCATAACGTTGCAGATATCTTCGAGATACCCTCCATTTTGTGGATAAACGTCGGGTGGCAGTCTGGGGCTGGAGCTACGGCGGTTTCGTTGCTGCTCTAGCATTAGCAAGTACAAAAAGTGTATTCCACTGTGCTATAGCTGTAGCGCCTGTGACGAACTGGCGACTTTACGGTAAATTCTTTACTTTAAGTTTTAGTAGCGTATATTAACGGATTCAAGAACCGCCTTCACTTGATCCTGGTTTGTCACAGATTCAGCATACACGGAACGGTACATGGGTCTTCCAAATGTAACGGACAACTATAAAGGTTACGACGAAGCAGATATAAGCAAAAAAGCCAATCAGCTCAAAGACAAAATGTTTTATTTGGTGCATGGTTCTGCCGACGATAACGTTCATCTCCAACAATCGATGGTTCTCGTTAAGTCTCTTGCTGAAGCTGGAACTTTATTCAGGCAACAGGTGGGTAATTAGAGTTCTAAACGAAATATGTTCCATGAATATTTTATTGGCTTTACTTCAGATTTATCCTGATGAAAGCCACGGCCTTTCTGGGGTCAAGAAGCATCTGTATAGAAGTATGGGTCAATTTTTAGACGATTGTTTCAAGAAACAGGTGCCTCCTGAGTTCAAAGCGGGGTTAAGAAATGACGGCGAGTAGTATACACTTAATGATTTTATTCAATACGGAGACATATTATGATGAAAAGAATCAAACTGTTAATAAAATGTTGGTTGCTATGGGGAGCAAGTAAATGTTGAATTAGTGACAGATTTGTTACTTATATTACGAATTATTTTTTTTAAATCGTGGTTGTTTGCGTGAAGCATACTTTTCTCTTGTTATAAGTTAAACTGAACTTACTTGACATACCCACAACTGACACTTTCATAGAGAACATTTTCTGGCTTATTCCACATAAATTACTTAATTTTTCTTATCTCACCTTATTTAAGCTGAATTTGTTTTTACTCTTTTTTTGCAATAGGAGGAGGACATCCATTCTCGAAAGGGTCTAAACAATGGAAAAACGAGGCAAGAATTCAACTTACGTGAGAAAGATTGTGGACTTTCTAAATTGTACATATATTATGACCAATAACTGTGTTTGCACATTAAAATATTATTTATTTTTCACTTTTATTTTATTATTTTTCTGTTATACTGTACCTATTTTTTATCATTGTACACATCTTTTCGTGGAAATTATTCCTGCATATGCAGAGTGTTCAGGATAAAATTATATAATATAGCAATTTGAGAAACCGAAAACTGAAGATATTTCCAAAATGGCGGCAGTACTTAAGTCTGAATATTTTAATCGCTTCGTCGACAACTTTATTGTCATTTAATTGTGTACCCCACATTGTAGGTACATCCTTTTATCTTGGATACTCTGTATAAATGTATGAGTAAAATTTTATTGGCTTAATCAAGTGCTTAGGATCCGACGAGTTATAATTCGACCTTGAGCTTGTTGACGGTATTTCTACGGTTTGTTTCTTTTGCCTGATCTGGCATATAAGCAGATTGCTATAGCGTGACAACCATAAATAATAAAAATCAGCATAGTATCAAACTGAACAGAATGTTACCATAGCTGCTACAACTTTATTGCATTAGAGAAAGCAACAACATCAGCACTACTGGAAATAAGTACTTTCTTAGTGTTTCCCTTATGGTGCACATACCTTCATTAAGATCAAATTACTAATTTTAAGAAAACGGTGAATTTAGTATGGGCACCCATTTTAGGAACAATGTGTTCTTGACACCTACAGTTACGGGTATTTCTGTAGTCTACAGCGTCTCGTTGTTTCAAGTAAGTGTAGGAGGCAGTCTTGTCATTTTATTTTCTTTGCTTAATCTATTCTTTTGAACGATTAAGAAAGTCTAAAAACTTTTAACAGCTTCATTGATACAGATACTGAATATTCGCAGGTAAGTCCTATTTTGGACTGTACAACTATGAGTAGTGCTGCAAACCCCAGAACGAAGAGAAGCTCCAGGACCAGTTAATATAGTTAATGAACTGCAGAAATGTGGGAGTGATCCTTTAATAACAGAAATGATATTCCTAGTAAAACTAATCTTGAAATGAAAGACGACACCCAAGGAATTGAAAACAAGCTTTACAACACCCATTTTCTAAAAAGGAGACTAGCAAGATCCCAATAATTATTGAAAATTCCCCATCGGTATTGAAATTACTAGTTATGGTTATACCCACTGAGCTGGAACGGAATTTGAATATTTGAACATTGAAATAGCTAACACCAAAGATATAATATAGGGAAGTTTACCATCAGACAGAGAAGGGAGAAACCGATTTTGAATATCTCAGAGGCCAGATGGTTCAATAAATATTGAGTATGTTACCGGATTAGGTTACAAAGAGGACAACAAAGAATTGATTTATTGCTTCTCAAAAAAGAAACTTTATGTAAACCCTTCTTGTACCCAACTGATACAGGAGATGTGTTAGTAATTTTTATGCATTTTGAAGTGAAACTTCTTTTGTCTCCGTAGAGTAAGTTCCTGTGTTGGCAAATGCGAGCGTCCCGAAAAGTGAAACGAATGGAGAGGAGCAGTCTGAGAAGACGGGCAGAGGAGAAAGGGAATATCGACGCCCCACTCTTTAGCCACGCTTTGTCATGCTTTGCGCTGTTTCTCTAAGGCAAGCGTCAGTAAAGCGAGGACACAGCGTTTCAGTTCTCATGACTCCACAAAGCGCTTGGTTAGAAGCATTAAAATTCGATTTATTCTTTCATTATTATTATTTTGATACGGATAATACAAATTTTCCATTCCTCTAATAACGTTGAAGTTTCACTTCTATCGCGTGTGGTGACCACGCACCCAGATTTCTTCGGACTTATATTAAAAGGATTATGTATTTTTAAATTCAAAACAACATTTTCATGAAAAATGAAATATTCAAATAGTACGCCATTTACATCGAATAGAAGCAGTTAGTGCTGGACGGATCCAGAAATTTTGACGGATCCGGTTACATCCGTTTCCAGATTTTATTGCAAAATTCGGATTTCGGATCTAAGATTCGGATTCCACCCTCTGACAAATCCGGACTCATATCTGTACCAATATGAAAAACTTATCCATAACTTTTTTCTGAAAATTTAATTGCTGGACGGTAGCATTCCACAGTGGGTAAAATTTCACAAGTTGCAGTCCAAATTCAAAATGATCAACTTTGCAATCTACCCTGGAAGCATATTATTTACCAGGTAGGGAGAATTCCAAACCTTCTTGGAAGAAATGCAATAACAACCTTAGGTCATTTTTTCCTCCAATTAAGAGTCCCAAATTAAGGCGTAGAGAACGCACGCTTTCAAGCCTTGTATATAGTTAAATATTGTTCAAATTGAATTTACGAAATCTTTTTTAAAAAGTGCTTAATGCAAACAAATACTTGTACAAACATAAAGCCTGTGTCTACAGTGTAGTTTAATCGCAAAAATTGTTCCATTTATGACGAAACATTATTTAGTTTAAGAACATTGTTTATGCTAGTATACAAAGATTATAGTTATATGTATACATAGTTTCAGTTTGCTAAACTTTTAAAATCCCAGGTGCATCTGGGTGCCGTGATTTTTTAGTGTGTCAATTACTTGGAGTCTCTATTTTCTGCCTGCAAAAGATGAGCTGCATATATTTGCATCTTTAAAAATAATTGTTAATTTATATAAAAGTTGTAGGGGTGCAGTCGCGGGCACTAACATCTCGATTTTTTTTTATTAGTATTAATGGTATAATATTCAGAGTAAATATAGGTATACTATAATTATAATAATATTATGATACGAATAATGATAATAATAAGAAGAAGAAAAAGAAGAAGAAGAACATTAATAACAATATTATTAATAATACCAGGAAAGTGAACTCACCGAAATTGAAACCGAACCGAACTACAGGAGAAGGTGAGATGCCGATTTGGAATATTAAGATTACCTACTATCTAGTCAGCTTTTTTGAAAATTTTTAATTTCATTTTTCTTTGTGTTTGATTTTTGTGGTGTTTACTAACATACATACATACAGACATTTTATAACTACACAGCTGGACAAAAAAAAACGGGACACTCAGAATTACTATTTTAGTGAATAAAAAAACAACGGATGGTTTGAAATTATATTTAACTATATTCTTTTCATCCAAACAATAAATAAAAAACAAGAAACAAAATGATTCGTCAACAAAAACCCAACAAAGGTATTTTTTAGAGATTAACTGTTACTTATGAACTTAAAAAAAGGCAAACAAAAAAATTATTAACAGGAAAAGCACACTAGTAGAATCAGATTAATAATGGGTGTTACCACCACAAACTCTTGTTACTTCCCCTAAACGTTGTGGCATACTCTGAATGAGGCCATCAATAGATTCTTGGAATATTTGTTCCCATTCTTCTTGAAGCGTCATAGTTAAACCATTTAATGTTTCTGGTAGGGGTTGGCGACGTCTAATCCTTTTCCCAAGCTGATTCCACAAATGTTCAATAGGATTCAGGTCTGGACTATTGGCTGGCCATGGGAGATGTCCAATACCAAACTCTTCACGGTACTCGGTAACAATTCTTGCTGTGTGTGGGCGGGCATTGTCATCCATCCAACACAACACAACACAACACAAAATTGTCCCCTATAAATGGCATATATGGTGTGACGTGAGGTTCCAGGCACTCAACAATGTATCGGTGTGCAGCCATTGTTCATTCTCAATGAAAACCAATTCTTTGTGAACCCCCAGAGATATTCCGGCCCACACCATAATGCTATCACCATTAAAACTGACCCTGGGAGATATGCAACACTGACTATACCGCTCCCCTGGTCTTCGCCACACATTCTCACGCCCATCTGATGACCTGACACTAAATCTTGACTCGTCCGAGAAGAGCACGTTCCTCCATTGATGTTCGTCCCAATTTACGTATTGTCGTGCAAATGCAAGTCGTGCTCTGCGATGTTCTACGGTCAACAGGGGACCCGTAGCCGGCTCTCTTGAAGTCAAACCATATTTGTTTAGTGTTCTTCGAACTCTTCTGGCTGAAACTGCCACTCCTCGAGCATCGGCTAACTTTCCAGCAAGAATAGGTTGTGGCAATGCTCGATGGCGCAGCGCAACAACATGGAGAAAACGGTCATCTTGGTGGTTCGAAGTCCGTGGACGACCAGATCCGACCTTCCTTGCAAATCCATGAGTTTCACGAAATCGCAAGAGTGCATTTTGCACTGTGTTACGGGGTATATTCAGCACTTGAGCAATATACCCCACATTTCGGCCATCGTGGCTTAAAGCAACAATTTGTGAACAAATTTCGGGGCGTTTACAAAATGAAATGTCAACAAAAAAAATAGAAAATACAGAGCAGTCCAATAAGTTAAAAGATTTTGATGTTTCGAAAAAGATGCATGAAGAGTCAAAGTGCTGATTTGGCTGTTTAGGCTTACAAAAGGTGCAATATTCAGTTAAAAGTTTCTTTTTCCTCACTAGTAGGGCAATTTTTAATTATTTGCGTAAGTTAAGTTACATAAAAATATTGTAGTGTTTCAAAATAAAAATTAAAATAGTACGCCGGATAGTGACATCAATTTTTAAATGATTTTAGCGTGTGGCAGAGGTTATAAATTTGGTAGTTTGTGTGATGGCAAACGGGAAAATTGGCCTCTGCCTACTCCGCGTCGGACATTTTACAAATGTCTTCAAAAATTTTAAAGAAAGAATAAGTTAACGTAAACCTTTTCAACGCCTCTGCCTTATGATTCAACTTATCAATTAAATCATAAAAAGCGAGAAAATACCCGAGGCAGAGGTTCTGAGCAGTCCCTGGGCAGAGAAAGAGGTTCTGAAAGTGCTTGGAAAGTAGGCCTACTAGATTCAAACGAGCTGAAATGACTAAGTAGAGCTACTTTTCTAAACACATTTAAAACGTCTTCCTCTGATCTGAAGCTGTTCAAGATCTCTGCCTCGGGTAATTTATTGTTCTTTATGATTTAATTTTTAAATGTTATCAAAAGGCAGGGGCACTGAAAAGATTTAGGTTAACTTTTTTCTTTGGCATTTTTAAAGACCTGCCATTTGTAAAATGTCCCACGCTGGGGTCTAGCACATGGATATTCCTGATTTCCAAAAGACAATTTACAATTTTATATGAATACGAAGGGCGCTGAAATGAGTTATAAAAATTGTCGCTATCCGGCGTACTAAAACATGTATTATTATATGTTTTCAACTTACAACACAATTTTAATTTTAGAATTTTTAAATGATTTTTCTGAAATTGTACAAACCGTATTTAGTATATTTTGCAGGTTTTTATATTTTTATATTTCTATTTTTATTTACAACCAGAATATCTCACCCCCGAGTGCAAATTGAATTTTTTCAAATTTTTCCCCATTACTACTTAGATATCCCAAAAAGTTTTAAAGACTTTGAAACTTTTGGCCGTCAACTCGGAAATTTTGCCCACTGTGCATTCCTCACAGCGCTGAATTAAATAAATTCTTTACTGTAGTGGCTCCATTAATAAGAATTTTCGAAAATGTCGATAAACGCCTAAAAAGTAATAAAATATTTGTTTGCATAAAAAATTATATGCGCGATGGAATTTTCAAAACAAGCAAGGTTTTTTGAGGGACGATTTTTTTAAAAATTAAAAATAATTGTTTTTCTCTCTTTGTAACCCCATCCGGACACACTCTATAATATGATCTCCGGAAACAAAAAAATATATGTAATCAATAAGTGCACTTATGTTGCAGAAACAAGAGTTAGTAAGTGCAATTGGAATTAAAAAAGAACAAGTAAAACGTGAACACAGAAAACTATTATTGATGAGATAATGGAAGATGTTATATTAAATCAGAAAATGTGTCAGCGCTGCAGCTTACGAGACATAACGAAATTCATTAAAACAAGAAGTAAGGAGGTGAATGCCCATATTGACAAGAGGATTGACTGCCTAAAATAGCCAGAAACCAATAGAAAGGTGTGGAAGCAGAATTCCCACTTAAAACAGGACACGGCCGAATACAATCATCAAAAGAAAGACAAACTTAGACTAAATAAAAAAAGTGGCATCCTCCAAGGCCAGACATAACCAGCTTGAAAAATGAGACATCCAAAAGCCAAAAGAGCAACATTAACTTACATGTTAAAAGTCCCAAAATGTTGGAGCTCTTGATTTACAATTTGCTCTCTGTAATTTTCTCACCCACGGGGTGTGAAACTGCCTGCCGCTATGACCGCAATCAGATGCAACCGCGCGCAATCCCAAAGATACCTACTACTGCAATCTCTTCAGAGAGACCGTTGTAATTAATTTCCGGCCGTCTTTGATATTTTCGCTTTATGAAACTGTCAATATTACGAAAGTATATTTTAGCAATCTCCACACTTCAAAGCAAAGTATTATAATTAAAACTTTTTCGGAAACTGCAAGATGCCTTCCTAAACTGAACTTCTATTTTCTGCTCCGAAGTACATATAACTTTCTCTTAACAAGCAAAGTTGTAATAGGATCGTATAGTCTCACACAAACAACCACGACTTCACCCTTGTCATGCTTGTCACGCATGCATCTTTCGTAGTACGTGTTTACCCCGTTGTACCGTAACTTTTGATGTGTAGGATTGATGGCGTAACAGCATCCAAAAGTTCTGGATGCACAGTGATGTACGTAAGTGCCAAATTTTGAATATTTTTACGAATTGATGTTCACCCGGTATCGATACACCATTAAAACTACTTGGCGAAATCGCGCGGATATGTAAACATTAGATAAGTTTATTTAATGTATTTTCAGTTTCATTGACGAAACTACCACCGGAGGGCAGGAAAATTATGTTTATTATTAACCAAGAAATTATGAAAGTTTGAAAACTTACTGCATAACTTACTCGGAAACTACTCATTTTCCGCTACAAATCAAAAAAATTTGTTGATCAAGAAATTACGTATCTAATACGTCATAACCTTTTTTACTTTATCACTTTTAATCCTGTAGGGGGAGCCACTTAACAATGCGAAATCAACTCTTCTTCAATCGTAGTACAACAGAAATGAGCTTCTGTACCGACAGAAATTTATTTGTTTTCAAAACTTTAACAACTTTTTGGTTAATATGACCATTTCGTATCTAATTTCCCTAACCTACCGAGTCAGTTTCACAGGGTGTTATAGTCTTTATGGGGTGCTCGATTAAAATAATTAATTTTGTCCACGACATTTGAAAGCGTCGACCAGCAATGTAAGGACTATTTTAATTCGTGTATTTTCGATACTCTACGCCCCAAAATTAAATGTTACCTCTTCGCCACTTCTTCCGAACGCTAAGCAATATTTGAATTGATTTTGGGGCGTACAGTGCCACTATTTCGAAATCAATAGCAACCTGTTATACAATAAAGCAAAACAATCAGTATTAACAGTATTATCCACCACAGAGACAGTTTGAACATAACAGTAGTGAACATATCCCAGTTGAAGATTCAGTGCAGTTTTCCCTCAACTGTATAGCCAACCAAATTCATTAAGGAGACATTTTTGGAATAGCTTGTGAATTTTAGATTAACGAAGACCAAATAGTTCTACTGTATAGCTTATTATAAGACAGATTTGTAGTAGTTGCTCATCAATTAATGCAATCAATCATGTTTCCGATACATTGTACCGGCAGCGGTCTCCAAACTAATTTAATTTTGTTGCTCAATACCAACTTGGCGCAGCTCTATTAATATACGAAATTAATGACACGTTCTTAAGGGAAATATTTGGGTATTGAAAGCATGTGTCCAAGACCAAGTCAAGTCGCATAACATAAACCTCTGAAGAAAATTGTAAAAATGAAGATTTAACTGAACTTACAAATTTTAGGCATAAAATTATGTACTTATGTCTATACCAGGAAATTTTTTAAGTTAAAATCGGTTCAGAATTGAGATCACAGAATTTCATTTTCAAAATTAATTTGTTGATATTTGTTTAATATTTTTAATATCGATATAAATTTGATGCTAACTGTTACATATAGAGTGTTTCATTCAAGTGTATCGATTATAGCTAAGTTTGTTTCTTTCTTATGGGTGGATTCCGAATTTATTCTGGAAAGCAGGTGGTAGTAAACAGTTCTTGATAACCCTCCAATACTCAACCTTGGCAATGACCTTAAAATGGCCAATGATTTTTCCAAGATCAAGGCTTAAGATGAGTAGTGGGGAGTTACCCAGAACTGTCCATTTTACTCTACTAATATTAACTGAAATTTTTATGCGAATAAGGTACCTTATCAAGTTTATGTAGAGATTTTAGAATCATAAGTTGACTTAAAATTTCTTTCTGAAATACGGTTCTGACATACATACGGTTAATCTCGGCAATTAAATTTTTGCAGATTTTCTGAGAAACTGAAATGGTAATCACAAAATTGTGCATTTTGGTCTCGATCTTGGTGCTTTCTCGTATTTCAGAAGTGAAAACGCCGAGGAACTTTTGTTGACACAAACACCGCTATACAGGGTGAATCAGGAATCCTTCTATGTATTGGTATTTTTGTTATTTGAAGAGCTACAGAGTCGGTTAAATGAGAGAAAAGTTGCACTATTTTGGGGCCATCTTAAACCTACTTTCAGGCTTTCAAAAATTTTCACAGCTTTCTAGATATATGTAATTAAAAAATTAAAATTTCCGATTTTTTCTTTTGTTGATAAGTCAACTGTGGTTTGTGCAAATGACTTGAAACTTGAAATGCTTACATAAAAGAAGTTGTACATCGTTTGGTGACATTGGCAATGCAGTGCGATCTGTCAGTTTTGCAGAGCGACAGTCAACTTTTTTTTCTTTATGGCAGCCATATTCATTTCTGCCGCTGACATTAAGGCAGCATTATTATGATTACAACGGTTTTTTAATTTTTTAAATCGAGCCTCAAATAAAGAAGTTACAGAGAGAAACATGTTAGCACATGTACCTAATCAAGGTAGCCATGCAACAAAAGAGCTGCGGTAAGTAAAAGTCTTTATCAATAAACAATTTACTTTGAGTGAAAGCCCACGTATTCCCACCTTTTCTATTTGAAGAGATAGAGATTCGGTTAAATCATCGAATACTTGCGCAATTACTAGCAATAAACGTTGGTTCCCGAAGAGTTTAAACAATCGGCTGTGGTCAAAATATTTATGGAAATTTTGAAAAGGGTCAATTAGTACTTGGATTAAAATAAAATCCTACATTTATTTTATTTTTTTTATTAACTATGGAACTTTAAAGAACAATAAAATAAATTAACTAAAACGAATAAACAATTTAACAAAATGCCATAAAACAACAACGAATTAACTCAAGTATTCAAATTGTCTACCATTATTTTGTAGATATCTGTTGCAGCGGCACTCCTAATTTGTCTTCCTGGCAATGCTACAATGTGTGCACGAAGGGCCTCTACCAATTTCTCAATTGTATCATACACGGTGTTGTAAATTTTGTCTTTCAGATACCTCCACGGGAAAAGTCAAGGGGCGTGAGAGCAGGCGATCTTACCGGCCACAATATTGAACCGTTGTCCATCTCCCCGGACATTTTTGATTTAAGTATTCCCATATAACATGAGCAGGAGCACCATCTTGTTGGAACCATTGTATTTTTCTTAGTTGTCCTATTGGTAAATTGTCGAGTTCATTTTCAATGTCGTTTTAGTTGTAAATAATTGGACCAATCACTTTATTGTCAGTTATACCACACCACACATTAAAACCGAATTTAATTTGGGGTCGGACTTCTTGTAGAAGACTAGGATTATCTTGACGCCATAATAATCTCATTGTGCCTATTAAAAATTCCACAGTTTGTAAATTTGGACTCATCTGTCCAAAGAATTTATTGATAAAGATTTTTACTTACCGCAGCTCTTTTGTTGCATGGCTACCTTGATTACATGTGCTAACATGTTTCTCTCTGCAACTTCTTTATTTGAGGTTCGAATTAAAAAATTAAAAAAACCGTTGTAATCATAATAATGCTGTCTTAATGTCAGCGGCAGAAATGAATATGGCTGCCATAAAGAAAAAAAAAGTTGACTGTCGCTCTGCAAAAATGACAGATCGCACTGCACTGCCAATGTCATCAAACGATGCACAACGTTCTTTTATGTAAGCATTCCAAGTTTCAAGTCATTTGCACAAACCATAGTTGAGTTATCAACAAAAGAAAAAAATCGGAAATTTTAATTTTTTAATTACTCGTATATCTAGAAAGCTGTGAAAATTTTTGAAAGTTTGAAAATAGGTTTAAGATGACCCCAAAATAGTGCAAGTTTTCTCTCATTTAACCGACTTTGTAGCTCTTCAAATAACAAAAATACCAATACATAAAAAGATTCCTGTTTCACCCTGTATACAGGGTGATTCAGAAATAAATGATTGAATTTTGTGTTACTAAAGAGAGTATAGACCATTATTTTTTCCAATACACTTGGTGCTGCTAAGGTGTCACTGTGACACTACATTCAATATCTCAAAGTGCATGTCAGTATGTTCTGGCCACCCAAATTGTTCCATTTTCAACGTGAACAAACTTGTATATGGTATCTCTTAATTTGACATTTGCAAAACAAACTTCAAACGGCTATGACGCCTACGACTCCTACTTGCTCTAGTGTAGTTTATAATTTTTGCATAGGTAGGTATGCCCAAACATTTCCAAATGTCTACTCGTGCAGATATTTATTTATGCACGATCTTTACGTCTCGTCAACAGCTTTCCAAAGTCAATTACAGATGTTAGAAAGCACCTACAGTCTACCATGGACTGTGAACCAGTATTAACTTATGAAATATCCATACCAAAGCAACTATTAATTCCGCAATTCAACGCATGATTTGCGAAATCTGTTGGGACAAGAATATTGATACAGGGTGTACCGAAAGGGGCGCCTCATAACATTTGTTTGTTATTCTTTTCATACAAATAATAATCATACCGGCTTTAATTCAAAAATTTCAAAAATACATAATATCAACAGAATGAAAGATCTTTAGACTATAAACTTAAGGCTGTTTTCGCAGCGTTCCCCGCCTTTTTTAAATTATATGGGTTTGTTCAAATTTGGAACGCATTTTAAAAAAAATAGCTCCATCACTTTATGTGCATAATAGCCAGGTAGGACACCACAAAATCTTAGAACATTATTTTCAAGAGCAAAGTTAGAAAATTGTGTAATACCGAAAAACGACCGTTACAACAAATTTCCCATCTTTCTAATTTATTTTCGACAATAAAGCTCTACAATTTTGTGGTGGCCTACCTGGCACGTATGCTCATAAAGTGATGGAGCTATTTTTTTTAAATGCGTTCCAAATTTGAACAAACCCATATAATTTAAAAGAGGCGGGAAACGCTGCGAAAACAGCCTTAAGATAGGTGCCGTGATTTGCGAGAATAGACTGCGCCAGTTACAAAATGGTTCTAAACTTTTTAAAATCATGTAGTTAATTTGTGTTTTCCGTGTTCAGCTGACATAAATTGGTCTTGAAAACATACGCGAGACTTGAAATACCAAAATCGCCGGAATATGTCTGAATATGATGATTCTCTTAAAAGCTGCTCGATTTGGAAACCATTGCAAGGTACAAATTTTACAGTAGATCAGAAATGTAGTTACCACCTAAACGGGTCCAACACACATAGTTCTTTGTACTTCCTCTACGAAAAACATTTCCATTTCTACTTTTCACTCTTGACACCGTTCGTGTAAGATTTAGTTTAAGAAGAGTGAAAAACTCATCTGTGTTATGATCATCTATGTTACGCTTTATTAACTTCTCTCAGGTTAAGTTTCAAATTGTTTGTACAATCTCATAAGTGCCACTTAGAAATTGTGT
This sequence comes from Xestobium rufovillosum, assembly GCA_963966045.1. NCBI lineage: Eukaryota > Metazoa > Arthropoda > Insecta > Coleoptera > Ptinidae > Xestobium > Xestobium rufovillosum. Next base: position 14,418,454 of record OZ014495.1, on the reverse strand, counting down.
TTGTGTTAGATTAGAGAAAATATTGCAGTTTCTTGATCGTGCATTAGTTACAAGAAAATGGAAGGAAACGTACTTTACAACATGCAAGTGTACTTTCTGTAAATTATTGCTGCAATATATTAGCTAGTTAAGACTTTTGTGAGCAAACTGTGCGTACAGGTGTACTTTTACGACGTAGCAAAAAGTTTTAATTCATTTTGATATACAATGTAGTTTTACCGCACATAGACATAAATTAGAACGAAAGTATATTAAACCATCGTTTTAAACCATAAACTGGACTGTACTGTTACGTCTTAAATGCGTAACAATTTTATTTTAACTGACTTCAAAATTGAGTTTATCTTCGTGCATTTAAGAACGTAACTGATGTAGAAAATACATAGTGTTATAAATTTCATTATGCTTCTTCAAATACGTCACTTATATCAAAACTTTCAATCTGTTAAAACGCCAGCTAATTCAGACTTTTCGAAGCTCTTCTTCGATTTACTACATAATTAGATCTAAAATACAATTCCTTCACCATTGACATACGAAGGTACTGAAAAAACTTTTGTAGAAAATAACTTTCTTGGATCTAGGCGTTCCCGATAAAATATAATTAATTTTTGGCTGTTCGAACGGAGATATTCAAGGTTTTATTAAACTTAACCGTAAGTAACATGTTTTGCTATTTTTGGTAAATTCTAAAAAATATAGGGTATAAAAAGTATTGTCGGCCTCGCAAGCTCGTCCGCCAAGCCTACAGACTCTTCACTAAAAAGTGACACTTTTCCTCCTTATAAAACAATATACTAATATTTCAGTAGGGTTAAGTGGCAAAAGAACTATAACTTTGTTTATTTGGATAAAATATATTTATAGACAAATTCGCCGCTAATTTCGTATTTATGTCATCCTCAATGATATCTGATTTATATATGGTATGAGACATAATAAACTTATGTCGCCATTATTCAGATTTTTTTAAAAAATCATGTTGGTGCCACACTTACCCCGCGTTTTGGGGTAAGTGTGTTTTTGACGGGGACAAGTGTGACAGACACGTATTTCTGCTAATAGCTTAATGTTATCTTAATGGGGCAATAGTGGTAAATTTAACAACTTTAACTGACATTATTTTTAATGAAGAATAAGTGAAAATTGAAAACTTTTACACAACAAATTAAACTTTATTCGTCTGCAGAGTGATCATTTAATAATCACACTAAATTTTCAATTTTTGTGAAGTCAAAATGGAAAGAATGGGAAAGAATGGTAAAACGCTTTTAATTTCGTATAGGTCAACCACAGATATATCATCCTGTAAAGGATATTTAAAGGCATACGACTTCCCTATTGCTCTTCTCAAGAATCTCACTGTAATTTCTTCATTACCTGAATGGTCTACAATTGCTACGAAATGTTTTCTTTTCTTCTTAGTTGCTAGCTGGACAATAACGTCTTGCCCTATAAATGGACATATTTTGTGTTCTTCACTTCTTGCATTTTCATTTCTTTCGGACATAACGCAGCTTGCTTCGTCCTCCTTCTGCCCATCCTTTATTTTATCATGTTCTTCTTCTGGTTCCTCTATATAAGGAGAATCATTAGACTCTGCAAACTTACCCATTAGCCGGGTACCACACCTACCCCAGTGTTGGGATTTTGCCGAGGCAAGTGTGGCGCGATCTAGTTCACTTCCTTCTATGACAATTAAGTAGTACCCCTCACCGACAGGATGGCGAAAAACTGAATTATCACGGAAAACTTAAAATAACGCCCAGAAATACCTACATTTGAACTTCTAGTGAATTTGAATGTCTCCGCGCGGAATTGCTGATGGCAAAATAATTACAGAGCTCTTTCTAGAATTATATAAACATGCACAAACTTTGCTGGTTTCAGTATTTTTGAACTGGGGATTTATGGAGGATAAAATTTCGCCGTGGTTTGCCCATATTCCGGAAAACACACGTTTTTGCGGCATTCAGCCTGTTGCCACAATCGCCTCGAATCACACTTACCCCACATCACCCTACCTTTCTGCACGTTCCTATTTTTGACAGCCTATGGATTTTGAATTACTTGGCCACGAGTTTTCTATGCGTGAAGATTTCATTGTAGCCGCAGTTCCACCACAGAAACATTTTTCAAGCGTTTGGTGCCATCTGTAGCAGCATGGTGGCCTCCACTTCGCTAGTCAACCTTAGAATTCGCTTGGCCCTTTGGTGTTTGGTGCACATCACAACATTACAATTCGGATACTGTGAAAATGTCAATGGCTGACAAATTCTTCACTTCTGAATTACTTCTTTTCACAAGAGCAAATAAATTAGGCGCCTCGTATATCACGAGAAATTTAACTTTATCAAGTCAAGACAAAGAAGGTTTAAGTAATTATGAGTATGACTTTAGAAACACCTGTGGCACAAGTTGCTCGTAAAACGTGAATAATAAATTTGGCACTAGTATCCTAAATCGCACACCTTCATGAACTGTACATATTATCATTAGTTACTATAAAATTACACCAAAACGTTGGAATTGTGATAATCCAATATTATATGTTGTGTAATTCTCAAATTTTTAAAACTACGTTGTTTAACCCGTTCACAATGTAAATAACGTATGTCCCATAAGTTTTGAGAAAAAATACGCTGGAGCTTATCAAACAAAAAATGCTTTCAACCTGGTTGACGTTGGAAACAAAACTTCATAATTAATCACAGTTTGCAATTAAATGTCATTTTTCAACAATCTTGTGGTTACAATGGCTTACAAGCTTGACATTCGCAAAAATATTTCTAGGCTATTTGGACGGCTACCCAAGCGCGAAATTGTAAGATTGTACAGGGATCAAAATATTTCATTGGTCACGACTTATCGAACAATCAAAAACTGTGAGGAGGGAGTACCTTGTGTGAACCTGCCAAAAAGCAGAAGACCTAAAATATTAAGTTTAGCTAATGAACGAAAACTCTTGTTGAATTGGTTAAACACAGAGTGGAGACATCGTGCATAAATTATCTCGCATGACAGTACGCAGAGCCATCTCCCGAAATCATTTAAAATACAGAGAAAGAAGAAAGGCTCCAAAATACAACGCTACCCAACTCAAAAAATAAATCCGAGATGATGCCGTGCATGAGGTCGTGTTCATTGATGATGAAAATTATTTCACTTTATCCAATTCCGAGATGAAGGGCAACGACGGCTTCTATACGGATAACATACAGGGCAGTCCGGATGAAGTTAGACCAAAAGGAAAAGTCAAATTTACTGAAACGATTTTAGTATGGTATACCATTTTCGAGGCTGGTGTCTCCCAACGAGACATCGAAACTATTCGTGGTGAAGTCATTAATGCCGACATCTGTAAACGGCAATATTTAACAGAACTTCGTCAGTTTATAACTGCGAATCACCCAAATGACGAAATTATCTTTTGACCAGATCCGGCTTTGTGTCACATGCAAAACAAACGACAGACTGGTTAACTGCCAATAACATCAATTTTGTACCGAACGTAGACAACCGCCTAAACGTGCCTCAGACGAGGACTATAGAAGATTTTTGGGGTCTACTAACTGGAAAACTTTACGATAATGGCTGAGAAACCCAAAAAGTTGAACAATTATGTCACCAGATCTACCAGAAAATTCGACAAATCGACACTGTTGCCGCCCAAAGGCTAATGGCGCAAGTTCGTGTTAAATTGTGCATCGTTGAGGAACATGGACCATTATCCGTAGTTTAAACTTAAAGTTTTATAAAACATAGATGTAGAAATAATTACTTGTAGTTGAATTTATTACAAATTTAAACCAAAATAAAATATGACTTTTAATATTTTTTCTCAAAACTTTTGGGACATACGTTATTAGTATTTAGTACGATAGAAATCATTAATTCATTTAAATAACTTATTCTGCATTTTTTCGAAACTTTTGCTTCGTGATCTATGCAGATTTTCAGTAAAAATGATCGTAATTTTCCAAAAGAAGCTTCATTTATAAAACAACACTTGGCTTGTTGGAATATCGATCAAAGTCTTTCTTGATATGTGATAAATCTTTCTCTTGTAAGATGTTTCTGTGCAATAAACACATTTAAAATAAATTCATGATGCAAAACTGCATAGCTCTGTTACCAAATTCGTCAATAAGTATTAGGTCACTATTTTTATGAACAACGTTACTACATGAGAAATGGAAACTTAATGTGTATTATTTTGGGCCCAGGAACATCTACAGCATCTCAGAACATACCTTTCTAATATACGATGGATATTATGATAATATAAGCCAACGCGGAAATATTGTTTTATTCTAAAATCGAAATTTTCTGCGTGGCGGTCTGAGAAGAAGGTTGCAAAATTTTCAATAATATTTATTATATGAAAGTATTAGGTCTGCTCCTAAGTACCTGTAAATATTTACATACATACACACGCAAAAATTCATCAAATAATGAGATGTTATTCAAACACTACATTTGTCTTTATAGAGAAATAATTAGATTAAGATATCGAAAACATTAATAAAATTTAAATTACATTCTTTGTGTTTTATTTATTCCCACCTATGGTAAGGGCTGTTCTCTTTTTTAACCGTATACATTCGGCGTATTTTCAGTTATCCATCTCATGTACTTCTTCACGTTCGTGTAGACACTTGGAATCCCTGCAGCTCCGCACTGATCAGATCCAAAAGATAGTATTCCAACCTAAAATATCATTTTGAATTAATAATATACCTCGCGTACTACCAATGAAAATAGTTTATGAGAATATTGACCGGTTTCAAGATTAAAAAACTCGTCTTCAGAATATGTTTGCATAAAGTAAAATAATTGTAAATAAATAAATGTGACCCTAAGGTTGATCTCGCGTAATTTTCAGAAAAACAACACGATTTTTTTTGATTTCCGAACACTTTCGTCCATCCATTTTTAGATTTTTATGCAAATACGTCAGAACAATGAATCATGATCAGAATAATATGAAAAATCGTAAACGAGGAAGTAGAGAATGAATATTTGAAACATGGCTGAATGTTTTTTTCATAATGGACCACGTGGGAATTTCCCAATAGTATCCTTAGGAATTGTTGGAGGACATTGGCCATATTATTTTAATAATGTTAGAGTTTTCAAAATATTCTTATAATACATTGAAAATTTGGTTAATAACTTTTTGGTCTATTTTCTAAGTAAGGGGTGGGGGGGGAGAAAGAATTCCCTTCCAATATCTCCGGAATGCTGGAACCAGTTTTAAAGTGAATAGAAATCTGCATTTATATCAGGGGCGGCTCCTTAATAAGTGTGAGGTGTGGGTCTGTTCGGCGCTCTAGGCAAATGCACATTCGACATGGGAGCGAGATCGGCGCGACTCGGGAAAATTTCGTCGTATGTGCTTGCTTTGGAGAGCTGTTTGAGTACACACTTATACAGTTGGGCGAAGCATATACAGCAGGATACACGGGACACGGAGTTGGTACTTCTACGGGATTGTTTATTGTTTTTGTTTACCATATTTAGGTCTGAGATTGGTTCGTTGCTTTGCTTATAACATTTTTATAATGAATTTTGTGAATTTCTGGCAATAAAAAACTGTTTAAGTATGTAATATATCGGCGTTTCGCCCCCATCCGGGGGCTTTGTCAAGATTTATTTAAAAGAAACGTGTAAAAAGAAAAAATATATAAAATATTTGACAAATTTTTTTCTTTGTCAAATATTTTATATCTTTTTACACGTTTCTTGTTTCTTTTTAATAAATCTTGACAAAGCCCCCGAAAGGGGGCGAAACGTCGATATATTATATACTTAAACAGTTATTTATTACCAGAAATTCACAAAATTTATTATAAAAATTTTTAACTGGCACGAATCAAGCAAGAATTTTGCTTTTAACGTGAGTAATTAGCTGTATTATCGTGTCTATTATTTTTAAATATTGAAATTTCCAATAGCACGGCTAGTGGTAGTGGTTTTATTCAAGTAACGCTTAAACATTGTGGAGTGAACTTAACAAAATGGTCTCCTGATTTTTGCATTTTTCAAAATTATTATTGTGTTGTAATACTCCATTCAGTTAAAAATGAATAAGTATTTTTTCTACAGTTCTTTTCAGATATCTTGGCGTGTGTGTGCAGTAATCTGCGCATTACGTTCATATGTCTCTCTCCCTTTTGTAAAATGGATTTGTTGAATTTTAATTGCTGCCGTAAGATGACTTGAGAATATTCTCACGTTTCCGTATTTGATCTCACTCTTTCTTACTATGGTTGTGTGAAACAAAATGGTTTCAGTATTAATATGCTTATATTGCAATATCCAGTGGTCACCAAGCAATTTATAAAAAATTATTGCCTTTCAAGTATAACTGTCAGTTTGATTGTCAGGTGTAAAGATGGCTGGAAATGTTTTTACCAAACACTGTCGAGAAGTTTTACGAAATATTTTTGAATACTTAACTCGAGAGAAGGAAAATAATGGTCCACTGTTGCCTTTAACTTGTGACCAGGAGCGATTGGCCGATGCATCAAAAGTAAGTCTACGCAGCGTGTCGCGCATAGTTGGAGAGGAACGAGGTTTGTCTGCTGCAACGCCAGGAAAAAGGCACAGCAAATCAAAATTAAAAAGTGAAGATGTAACTGACAGCATTAAAACCGATGTAAGGAATGCTATTTATTCCATGAAAGAAAAGAAATAACACATTACATTAAAAATTTTAAATAACAAATTAAAAACAAAACAAATAGTTGATATTTCTGACACAAGTTTGTGGCGTTTATAACCAATAGCAGATTTAAGTACAAACTAGAAAATAACCGGTGTTTTTTGTGTGAACGGGCTAATGTTCTGGGTAAAAGAATACATTTATTGAGAGAAAACGTCAAAATGCTCATTGCCGTGTGCCGTGTCCAGAGTCGCGGCGCACACGCTTGCGGGGTTCCTGGCAACAGCAAAATTTTGGAAACTACTGAACTGCTGGCGGTTGCTTGGATAATCGGATATGGCCGCGCAAACGCCAACAAATCTGAAAAATACTATACACATGTATATGAAAATAGTAATGTTTCAACTGTCTTCTCTATATGAAAGTGACATTTTTTTAAAATGTCAAATTTATAGTTTTAATAATGGATAAAAGAAACACTTTTATTTAGTAGCCTGCGTATCTATGTTGTATGTTACCTAGCAACGACTAAACAAACAATAATTAATAATTTGCATTCCGACAGTTCGTTTATAATTTGATAGCATTTTAAATGATTATTATGGACTCAGAAAGTGAATACAGAATCATATAATGTGTAGAAAAAATAGCATTTCCTACTCGAGATGAAATATGTTTTTTTCGTTCGTGCACGAACTTTTCATCTCTTATTGTAAAATATACTATTGTATAAATATAGACTTTTGACGAAAAACTTGATATAAAATTAAATGGACGTCCTAAGCCTGTGCGAAATATCAAATGCTTTTCGAAAAGTCGAGGTAAAAGTTGTGGGCGAAAGTTTAACCTTTAGCACTTGGGATTTTCGTCAAATATTGCGGTGAGTGAAATTTCTTGCTAGAAAATGTTTTAAAATGACTTTTAAAGCACTTCATTGAAAAAACTACAGGGGAGAAACCGCCAGACCCCCCAACCCCTGAGCGGTGATTTCATTCCAGAGCACTGCCAAGTTCTAAAGTCAGGAGCCGCCACTGATGGCGTTGTTTCAAAAATTATGAATTTTCCAAATTTTCTTGGAAATTTTAAATAGAATGGTATATTTTTACAATATGGTGTCGTTACATATAAAATGGAGGAAATGATATTGAAAACCGGAAGTTGATATCTTATTAAACAGAAGTTATGATCTAGGTCCTAGGATATGGTTTAAGGCATATAAGAAAAATTTTAAAAAATATCATCATAAGGTTTTCAGTCCGAAGACTGGTTGGAGACGTACCTACATCCTTTTCTATCCTGAGCTAACCTACGCATTTCCCTAAAAGTAGAACATCCTACGTTAACACTAAAAAATAGTTTGACATGAAATCTGTTTCACATTCCTTAGGTTTTAGTTCGATTTTTGTATTTTACCTTAAAAATAAAAAATATATAAATAAATGCTCTCCCAGCCGTAAATCTGTACTGAGATACCTTAAACCAATAATTCTATTTGACAAGAGTTTTTCGCGACAAATATTTTTTTTACTTTTCTTATGTCTAGCCCTTTAATGCGCGTAAGCCATATTTTTGATCATAATTTCCGTTTGTAAAAATATATCAACTTTTGATTTATGGAATTCTATTTATTTTATGTTTGATGTAATAAGACCATGTTATAAATAATATAACATGCCTTTTGAAATTTTCGGAAAGATTTCGAAAAGTTTAAAAATAGCAGAAGGTTTTGAAAATTCTAAGCGCCACCTACCGTTCCATTCAAACTTTCGAACAAAATCCGCTTTCTATTAAAAATGTCCCCATAGCGGTGAAAATTGAAAGCTAAAAATATTTTTAGGGAGTTTGTCCATAATTTTTTTTAAATTTTAACCAGGCACCCGGTATAGATATAGTATTCATCTATTATTTACATCAAATAGAAACATTCCTTATTTGATTTTCTTATAACTAAACTGATAGTTTGCGAAAAGAATAATTCCTAATACTGCAATTGAATATTACCTGGTAATATGTATCTCCCTGCCTGGCTAGAAGAGGAGCTCCGCCAAATCCAGAGCAAGCATCGTTGCCTAGTTGTCCACCGGCACATAAATGTTCATCTGTGATAGGTATCGTTGATCCATAAACATTTCTGCATACTGAAGGGTTTATAATGGGCAAGTTGAGCACTTGTTGCCACACAGGAGCGACTACAAAATAAAAAAATACCTATATCAACAAAGTGCTCCTTATCTTGGCCAAAAACTTCTTGTTCAGAATAAATAAAAACTATGTTCTATCCATTTATTTGATGCGCTTTCCACCTCATTAAAGATCTAAAATGCTACCCCGGACGACTTATTCAGCTTGGTAGAACTGTTCAAAAGATAGTCAGCAACGATAAATCCTCTACATTAGCAACGAACTATAATGGTCACCTCTCCAGCTGATGTCACGGCTCCTGCTTTCTTCTGGTATAACCCTATTGTGCAGAAACCTTGCATTTTACTAATGCTGATATGGGAAATGTTAGTAGTTTCAAGAACAATCATATCCCACTGTCTTCATCTTCCAAGCAAAGGCTAGGCAGGTACAGAAATATCTCAACATATATACGTACTTCCACATAGTTTACTAACGCATTTCAGCACTCTCTGTCTAGAATCTCAACACCGACAAGGAATAATATTATTTTTTGATATAATTTCCTCCAACGTTGTTCCTTTCCAGTCCTAGAGTTTCTTGTTTCTCGTCTTCTTTAACTTTTCACTGTCCTCTCCTGAAAGCAGGTATGTATCTACTTTTGTATGTCATTCTACTCTATCTTATGCAACCTGGTACCATTTATTTATTTTACAACCTTCTTTCTAGTGTACCACCCATTTGGTTCACTTTGCTCCGCAACATAATATAAATTCTGTGTCTTGTGGTGTCCATTTACGAAGCATAACTTTTGAGATATATATTTCTTAATTAGTTGTCCTATTTTTTATTACCCCTTCAACGTGTTCTACCTGTACGGACATAAGAATATCTTAAACTGCTCCATACGTTCTAATTTTGTACCTTCTGGTACTGAACCAATCCGATCATCTCTTTACCCTTTCACGTAGATTTTCTAGTATTTCCTTCAAATTCCTCTTTTCAGTTGATGAATCGTTTTATTGTAAAACAAAAACTGAAGAACTTACCGGTTTGCCTTGCCGTTTTACCCCACCCAACTAGAATTCCATTGTTGTTTGTTTCCAGCCAAGAGTCTGGTAAGCAGAGGGGTTGAGCAGTAACTAGAATAAAGTTACAATTGCTATAAAAACAAAGCACATGCTGTAGTTTAAAATCTCGAGGTACCTGTATAATTAAGCCTTTCTTTTAGTACCAACAGAGCAATATTATTTCTGTAATTATGCTTCTCATATCCCGGGTGTATAATTACGTGACTCAAAGGAATATCCTGAACGGGCAACCCACAAAATTCATCCCCGCAGTCAACTTGTGTGTCTGTCCTGTATTCTCCAGCCCTAACAGCAAATCTGCAATCATAATATTCGTAAATAATAAATTTTTAGGTATTATGAGTGTATTGTTACAGCTTATAATTATCTGCCTTTGCTGTGGCACAATGAGCCGCTGTTAGTATAAGGTTGCTGTTTATAATGGAACCTGCACAAGGAAATTTCACTTCTCCTGTTCGTATATCTGAAATACAATTATTAATAATGAGCAAGTGGATTAATATTAAAGATAAATTTAGTAGATAAGCTATGCCAGTCGGGGACCAAAATAAACGTCATGTATACGTCAAATATACGTCTTTTTAACGTCATTTTATTTTTACTTCCGGTAAACGAAAAAATCTTTCCCGAGGTTTGATCTTGACAATTTGTTAAACAAGACAGTATTATTACGTGTGATCACTCTAATGAGCTCCTCATGTAACTTATTTACCTCTTTATGTGATATGGCTCAGCACACTCGAAGAGTCCAGTGCGTGAACACGAATTTGTAATACTGTTAAGCTACGGTTCCCTAGGAAAACGGTGCCGCCATTACGTAGTGGCCTTAATGTTACAACGTTTCCATATAAACACAGTGGTTTCCCAGGAAACGATACTGAATACCGCAAAGTAATAGAGCGGTGTTATATTTGAGACGGTAGCAGTTCAGCGGAAACAATTCGTTGACGTTTTCTGGCAGTGAAGTTGACTGAACGATTATTTTTATTTGTTCCCATTTCTCACGCTGAACGCGGTAACTTCGATCATACGATATTTATCTACGGTTCTGTTTAAAAACCGACAGAGTAAATCAAATATAATTATTTATAATACATAGCAATAAAATGTATTCTAATAATAATAAACCCTCCACGACATAATGTATGTCCATATTACGGCCGTTAAATGGCGGCACTGCTTTCCTAGGAAACCCCAGCTTGAGAGAAAATTGATCGCGTTATAAATACTGGTCGCGAAGTGGCGGTAAATATTCACTGTTGAAGAATACCCATAGTTGATTTTTGAACATTCGATTAAAATTTTGGATGTAGTGTTTGCATCAGTGCAATTTGTAATTAGGGTAAGAAAGGAGCTCTAGCACATGCCCTTAGGCTTGAACCGGCCATACAAGCTTCAATGGTCCAGGTGAAAATATGACAGCTGAATTCCATGCGTGGCAATGAAGAACATGAATTCAGTATTAGAACTATAAATGGCGCAAGATATTCAAGAAGTTGGACAGTTCTGGGTGTCATGATGGGTCAGTTAGTTCCAGAGAACGAGCAAAAACCCAAACTTATCAAGCATCGCTGACAGTGGTTTCCAAGGAAGATAGGAAATCGGAAAAGACTTACTATAGCAAATGGCAGCGAGATCAGTTCTACCATAAGGTTTATTGGTGAGAAATCTTCATGTGGTACAACGAATGGATCGAGTTTAACTCGATGATTATTTTCGTGAGGAACATCCTCAGCGGCAGGTTCTGAAGAAAACATTGATGTTATAAGCTGCATGACTGAAGAAGACAACCATATAACTACTTATTATGCTATTAAGGCTTTCTTGGATATTGGTCTGTGCCAAACTGAAAAAAACATTTTTGTTCCCTTAGGGATCAATTACCTGCGTTCTCTTTTGGGTCCCTTACAATCTGACAGCAGCTGAAGAACATTGAGTCAAGAAACCAAGAAAATCTATCAAAATTTAGGTGCGTTCGTATAGGTGGCCGAGAAATGATAAGAATATCATGTGGTCACGATTCCTCTAGAGAGCAGAAGACTGTTACTTCTGGTGGGAACACACGCGAGATTCACCTTCCCCACGAATACTCGCCTCTACACAGAGCTCAAAGTTTAACTTTTTAACTCTTCTGGAAGTTAATTTAGTGAGTTATTCTACCTAAAATTCAGTCTACTATTTTTTATCGAATATTAAAATTCGTTGAAGAAGCTTTGACTCGCCTTAAGCTGCTTGCTAACGCCTTTGAAAGGTAAGTTTCTGAGATCCCCCAGGACCAGGCTAGGTGCTTCAAGCTTCATCAACCGGTTTCGATACAAATTTTCCAAATGTACCTATATTTTTTTAAGTCAAACAATTCAAACTGATCTACTTGCAGAAAATAAAAGCAGGAGCACACCAAAAATACAACAGAAGTAAATGGCACGGGTAACCATTATATTACCCGTTATTGAACTGCTGACCTGTATTTTATTTACAAATTCAGAACTACCGAGAAACATAAATGGAGATATTTCACGTGTACTGAATTAAAAACAGTCTCGTTTATAATGAATTAGTCAAATATGCATTGGGCGATAATTAAAAATTAAATACTTGGTATGCCAAAAATACGTCGAAGTTATTCTAGAAAATTCGAGGAACTATTTGATAGCATAACATTAAACCAGTGAGTAAACAATAGAAATTTTAAATTCTAATCTTGATTATAAAACAAATTTTGGATAGTGCTAATCAAAACAACGTTTATGATTTAATTTTTTTTGCGGTGGCAAATATAATAATCAGTATGTGCCAACTTACTTTTGAAACCAACTCGTACTATCCATGGGTAAGAACCAATACCGTTGTAATCTGCACCCTGAACAGAAGGAATGCCACACTTGTAGCCGTCAGTTTGTCGAGCTATTAGTTTAGCAGGTTCGACAACTTGAGGACAACAAACAAGATTTGATCCCTGGACGCCGCACCCTATGTTACCTATTCTGCAAACCAAAAAAAATCATAAGTCATAAGAGTTGCATAAAGATACACGCACTATGCGACACTTAAGCCGGTCCCAGACCATGCCCGAATGGCTTCGCAAATATGATCGAATATGACCGAATAATAGCAAATATTGTCGTGTGGGAGGTTAAACAAGTAAGGGCGATGACGAATAATTGTACTCGGCCATATTCCGACACGACGCGGTTTTTGGGTTCCGAGTCAAAGGCTAGCGAATATTCGGTTACGCACTCGCGTTATTTCGTTGCACCTCCCAGACGATGCGTTTTAACTCGGAGAGGATTTAATGTACTTTACAGTGTACAGTCAGTTCCAAAACAGTTTCCAGCCAAGTTTACTCCTATCTTTAAAGCCGTCACATAACTAAGTACTTACATCCATGTTTTTGATATCTTAAATTAACAAAAAGAAACGGGAAGCAAAACTTTAACATGTACCTACTTACGACAAATTTTAAAACCTATTTCTACACTGCACTGACTGTACTAAATACAACAAGTGAGCGATGAACGAAAGAAATATTTTCGAGGAGACTCGCGAATATCTTCGACGAATAGTGTGGGAGCGCTAAACTTGAATATGGCCGAATGTTCGGGAGCATTCGCGAGGACCTTTGCGAATACACTTGCGCTTGGTCTGGGACCGGCTTTAAACTAAGCTTCTATTGCGAGTTTTTTTTAATGCTAAACATTAAAGATTATGCCTTGCTATATTTCGTGTCTCTTTTTGTGAAAAGCAAATATTTATAAAGATCTCGAGAGCTTAACAGGAACTGTTTATATAGTAAAATCTCTTGAAAAAACCATCTACGGCAACTTGTCAACAAGAAAAATATGCCGGAATACATAAGTTCATGTTGGTTGGTCTAATTTTAATGACGAACGAAAAATGTACCGAGTTAACCTAGGGACATCATCTTCAGTGTTTACCACAAAAAACTTCAATAGGTACCTAAAAGATCTATTTCTAGTCATTTACCTTGTACTGAGCACGCATTCATTGCTCATGATGGCATTCAGTATTGGACACGAACTTAAAGGAACGCATTGCGTATTTCTTGGACACCTAGCGAATTCGGATGTTCTAAATGCCCTGTTATCTAGTCCGATGTTTTGACTCCATAGATCTAAAACAAGACAAGTTACGCACATAGTAAACATATCTGGCAATTTCTCAATAGATTCCCCTTATTCATTTATCTTATAGTTATCAGAAGATTCTATTAATTTTAGGTCAATAATATTTGTTTTGTATTAATTTTACGTGAATGCTAGATGCTACAAGAATTATCCAAATATTTTCCAGGAAATTTTTACGTGAAGAATAGTCCCGATAACGCTAAACACGCTTCCCCATCAACGAGGAGCTACAGGCGTTTAGACGAGGGGTTCAGACGTTTTTCTACAATATTCATATTTTTTGGTGTAACTGCTTATTGTAATAAAAAGTGTACCTAAAACGTTGTGAATTCTAAACTAGCCAAATGGTCACACTTGTTATTAACTTCAAATGTCTTGGCTGCTCGGCTCATCAAATGAATCATTACATATCGTTTTATAATATTTATTATTTAATGATAATCACGTATCGTAATGTATTCGTGGCATCCGAGAAGAGGCCACTGAGTCATAGATAACCGTCAAGGAAAACTGGGCAAGGAGGCATCCCTGCAATATAGGTAACCCTTTAACATATGGGGATAGGTTGACCCAATAAATATGAATACTGATTAAAATGCATTCCGTGTTTTATTATGATGGTGATAACCCTGAAGGAAAACACCAATAATAAATACGAAATGACGATAACCCTAAAGGAAAACGTCTATAAATTACAAATAACAAAATTTTAATGACGATTGTTTGATTGTTGTCAGTAACAAAATATAGCAAACGCATTTTATGACTCAATAAAGAGCACTAAACACTCTGTGTTTATGATTAATACAAATGGTAACCAATCTGATTTTGTACCCAGATGATTAATGATAATTTAATAATACTTTGAAACATATGAATAAATTTTCATGTGTTTATGTTTATTATTAACATCCTCACGATATCTTTTCTCAACCTTTAATTTACCACAGTGCCGCTGGTGAAGACTTGTAGTCAATAAAGTATTGCGACCACGATGTTTTAAAAATATGAAGATGACTGAAATTGGGGTACACTGATATACAAACAAAAAGTCTTGGATGATACGAGAAATTTTTACCGACTGGACGAAAAAATTGACGAGAAAAAGAGAAGGGAAAAGAGAAATGTTCTGTTAGTATTAGATAAAACAAATTGCCATCCTGCTGACTTGAAACCGACCAATGCAGTGTAAGAGTAGCATTTTTGATTGCGAATATACTTAGTAGTTAAACCGCCAACCCTTGACCTCATGCTTTTTATCGGTGAAGTATATTGGCATGTTGCAAGAATGAATGAAGCAAATGTCCACTAAGTTGTGAAGAAAATTAATCTGGCAGATGCAATAAAATGGTTAGGTATGTGAGGCTTAGGAGAATATCCAACGTATACGATTTCAAAATGTTTCGCTGTAGGTGGCATTACAAAAGATTCCGAAGATATGGACAACGATGAACATCAACATTAAATAATCTGGAATGATCTGAAATTTTTAGGTGAGCAGGGTAATATTTAAGTTGATTCGGATTTTGTGGAAAATCAAACCACATGTGATGTGGAATCGGAAGATTGGGAGCAATATTTTTTAACAGCACTGCTGAAGGGCCGAATGCAAATGTTTCTGATGGTAACATTGTAGAAAAGAATCGTCACGGAACAAGACCGATTTCACAGTGCTCGTTTTTATTTTCTATGTACATATTTTGAAAAATGCGGGGAAAAATATTCCATCTTTACAATTTGCGTTTTCCATTGTTAGTGAAAATGTACTCAATTAGTACACAAGAATCAAAATATAACCTATATCACTTCGTAGGTAGGTATACTACGCTAATCAAAACGAAAAAGGAGCCACTTTTAAAAATGTTGCTATTTTTTCACTGGAATGACGTATTGTTACAGTTTTTTTTAATTTAAATATACTGGACTGGTGTTTAAAAATTTAGTACAATTTGTTATAATCTGCTTGTGATTCGTACAGAAAAAAAAATAAAAATGCAGAAATGTGTGATTAAGCTCTTTATTGTTTTAATGAAAAGTACGCAAAATTTCAAAATCAATAACTTGTGTGGCCTCCTCTAACTCGTAAAACTTCAGCGCAACGACGGGGCATACTTTCAACTAAATTTCGAATAACTTGAGGAGGCAGCTGTTCCCACTCTTCCAGGAGGATTTCTTCAAAGTGTTGAAGGTTCCGGATTTTCTGACGTTCCTTCAGTCTTTGCCCAGATATGCTCGATTGAATTTAAGTCGACTGCGGGCGGGCCAATCCATAACCTCAATATTGTGGGCATTGAGGAAATTTTGCACTATTCTGGCGATATCTGGGCGGGCATTATCTTGCTGCAGAATGAATACTGGACCCATATTCTCGGCAAATGGTACAACATGTGGTTCTAGAACTTCGTCTATATACCTACGTGCAGTCATAGACCCCTCACGAATTTCCACCAGCTCCGTGCGCCCATTCAAATTTATTCCACCCCAAACCATGATGGACCCACCTCCAAATGGAACCCTTTCTTCCACAGTGCAGTCTGAAAAACATTTACCTGGGCGTCTCCAAACTCGAACACGTCCATCAATGTGATTTAAACAGAACCTGGATTCGTCAGTGAACAGGACGTTGCTCTACTGCCCTAAGTTCCAATTAACATGTTCTTCAGCAAAGAACCTTCTTGCTCTGCGATAATCACGGCTTAAAGGAGGTACCCTAGCTGGCTTTCTTGCATGAAACTGATGTTCGTGAAGTCTGTTACGTATCGTTTGGGAACTTATTCTGAATCCTGTGGCCTCTATGAGCTGATTTTGGGGCGTATTCTGCGCATTCTGGTGGCCCAAATCCGTATTAGACGGTCTTCTCTCCCGGAAGTTGCCCTTGCGCGACGTGGATAAGGTTGCCTTCTAACAATACCATACATTTGAGACCTTATCTAGGCCCTATTTATGGCAGCTCTACTGACATTTAAAATTCTGGCTACTTGCCGTCTTGAGCGGCCCTCTTGAATGAGAGTTATTACCCTAGCAATCTAAATTTCTGTTAGGTACACTTTACGCCTTCGTGGTCTACCAAGCACATCAACATTCATATTTATTCTTTTACATTTGAAACGATAATAAAGAAGAAAATTGAAAAATACATTTGCTCTTGCTAAAAAATTTGGATTTTTAGGTTTTTATTGCTCCAATAAAAAAACTATTGAAAAGAAAAAATGTTTCGCTACAAACTTTTCAACTGGAGTATGTTTACTAAGCGGAAGATAAAATGTATCTTTATATTTTGTGGCACGACCGAAATTTAACAAAAGAAAGAAACGGCTCCTTTTTCGTTTTGATTAGTGTATATTGCATCACTTTTTGTCTAAAGTGTATCTACTCTTGCACTCCTTCCCATTAATTCATCTTATGAAAACAGTAAACAATGTCAAAAATTTTTAAACATTTTAAACATTTTTTAAGAATCAGTTTTGTGCTCATAAATTCATTTATCGATAATTAGAATACAATTGAAGAGGGGCGTCATTTACATATCTAAGAACAATGCATCAAGAACACTCCCCTGAAAAGTAACGTGATTTACTCATTATAGTAATAAGAGCAATTACAGCAATGAATAGAAACAATGATTCATAATGACTACATGTCATTTCAGAAAATTTCAGATGAAAGAAAAGAAAACAAATTTAATAATGGCATACTGTAATTATTTCCGTATCTTTCCCATACGTTCATCGCACCAAAATCTGATGACAGTAATATCATGAAACGGTTGGTCAGTTAAGACCTTGATGGAACAATATTATTAGAAAAAATTAAAAATATGAATAAAATCTATGCAGAGATAAAGTCTGAATGTATGCATGAGGTCAGGGGAAATAACGTCTGTAAAATTACGATGCGTTAAAATTTATTTTATTTACCATGCTCAGCTGGGTTTGATAAAAGTAGGAAGACGTAGAAACGTCGATCCATTCACCGGAAGAGCAATTTGCATTTGAGTAGATATACTATGGAGGAGCGGGACCACGATTAACATTGATTCTCCCATAAGAGCAAAAAAACTGCTTTTCGAGTGGTTCTGAACTAGGGTTTGTCAATTACTTGAGGTTCTCAACTAGGGTTTGCCACTTGCGGTTCCCAACTGGGTTTTGTCAATTACTTGAGGTTCTGAACAAGGGTTTGCCACTTGCGGTTCCCAACTGGGTTTTGCCAATTACTTACGGTTCCCAACTTGGTTTTGCCAATGCCTGCTATTATTCCCCCGTTTTCATTAATAATCGCGGATTAGTTCGAATCCTAACGGTTCCTTTTGCTACCCGGAAGCCAGTAGTGCCGCTGGTAGGTCACACTGCCTCATGTCGGTAAGGCAGATTCCTGCAACGTCATGGTAGAATGGCCCCAGTCCTTAAGCCTTCGCCCCGCTAGAGACACAACCCTAAGTGGGATTCGACAGACATAAATTCAGCACCGCCGCCCGCAGTCTCAGAGAACTTATCTGTGTGCGCGTGTTGACTACAGGAGAGCGGTCAGTTCCTGCAACAGGTTTGTACCATCAACGCCACAGCCGGCGTTCGAGTCGGCCCTTACGTCAAAGCTCTAGCTCCCACCCTGGGAAATCCGGAAAAGGTAAATAAAACACTCGCAATTTTGCATTTTATGCCTTCTTGCCCCCCCCCCCCCCCCCCCCCCCCCCCAAATCGAGCTCTTACGGGAGAATCAATGTTAATAGTGGTCCCGTATCCCGGGCCTACATCCTAGTTGACGCAATTATGACGTCAGCGTCCACGCAGACGCCAGCGTTTGCACCAGCGCAACGTTAATAAAACACGAGCAATATCTTTGTCTGTCCCACTCTTTCTCGAAGGAACGATGACTAAAACACAGTTTAGTATATTATCTTGTTATACCGGCCCTAACGTTAGTGCCAAATAGGCTTTAACTCATAAGGAACGTAAGTAGCGCATGTGAGGAGAATCGGAATAAACAGTTATTTCGCCGCGATTACTATTGGTTACAGACAGCTGGCCCCTATGTCAAAGCCAGCCCCCCCTCAACCCCCCTTCCGCGGTGGTTTGAGTATGGCGTAACCGAGACGGAGCAACCTTGACGTCACATGTGGGCGCTTTCGCGATACGCACCCAAACCGCTACTGCTACGTCACCCAAGATGGCCGCCACCGAGCAGCCAAGTTGGCGGCAGCGTTCAGCTTCTGTGAATGTGAGAAGGTTAAATAAAACACTGTTGCGTATTATTTTTATTGGAGCATATTACACAAAAGACCCTGTATGTCCTGACATGATGCAATTTTATTGAAAATGTTTACTGGAATATAACGCCCTGTATGTAAGTACTTGCGAAACGATGAAATCTTATCGGACAAAGGACTATAATTAAATAGCACCCCGTATGTACGCTATACAACGAGCCGACTTGCAGGGTGAATCAGTTGACGATAATTTTCAGATTAACGATGGCGGACAGCGTCCAGCCTGCAACACATAAATATAAATTAAATAAAAAATAATAAACAGAAACCTAGTATTGAAAATGTTTACCGGAATATAATTACATAACACCCTGTATGTACTTACACAACGATGAAATTTTATCGAACAAAGTTGTATTGGACTATAATTAAATAACACCCTGTATGTACGATATACGACGAGCCGTTGCGTATTATCTTTATTGGAACATATTACACAAAAGATCCTGTATGTCCTGACATGATGCAATTTTATTGAAAATGTTTACTGGAATATAATACCCTGTATGTAAGTACTGCGAAACGATGAGATCTTATCGGACAAAGGACTATAATTAAATAACGCCCCGTATGTACGCTATACAACGAGCCAACTTGCAGGGTGAATCAGTTGACGATAATTTTCAGATTAATGATGGCGGACAGCGTCCAGCCTGTAACACATAAATATAAATTAAATAAAAAATAATAAACAGAAACCGAGACACGAACGAATATTTCGCAACGTACTAGAGTCTAAGATAGGAATAAAAAGAGGAATAGGTAGGCCCAGATTAGACTACTGCTCTCAAATAGTTGGGGATGTGCGATGTTCTACTTGCAGACTAACGATAGCGTGACAAAATAAAAGCACATACCAGAATTTCGCTCCTGAAACCCTTCCAAAAACATTTGCTTCACGATGGAATAAATACGTTTCTGTTTCAAAGTTGATGAATTTACGTACCGTGCGGGGGCGGCATACTAAATTACCTGCGTGCATTTTACCTAGAAAATAACCTCTATTAGTTCGTTGCAATACATTTGTAGATATGAATCAAAAGTGTCGCGTCAATTTATTGGTATATGACTAGGTGAGAAACATATCAATTAACCCTGGTATTTAATAAATGTGGTTAAATAAAACACTGTTGCGTATTATCTTTATTGGACAACACAACAGACCCTGTACATCCTGACATGATGAAATTACATTGAAAATGTTTACGGGAATATAACGCCCTGTATGTACCTACACAACGATGAAATTTTATCGAACAAAGTTGTATTGGACTATAATTAAATAACACCCAGTATGTACGATATACGACTAGCCAACTTGCGGGGGGGGGGGGGGGGTGAATCTGTTGGCGATAATTTGCAGATTAACGATGGCGGACAGCGCCCAGTCTGCGATACATAAATACAAATTAAATAAAAAATAATAATAATAAAAGGGAAAAACTTTTCGATGCACGAAGGAATATTTCGCAACGTGGTAGAGTCTGAGATAGAAATAAAAAGAGGGATAGGTAGGCCCAGATTAGACTACTGCTCTCAAATAGTTGGGGATGTACGATGTTCTACTTGCAGATTAACGATAGCGTGACAAAATAAAAGTACATGCCAGAATTCCGAGCCTGAAACTCTTCCAAAAACATTTGCTTCGCCATGGGATAAATAAGTTTCTGTTTCAAAGTTGGTGAATTAACGTAAGTACCTGAGGATCCGTGCGGAGGCGGCATAGAAAATATCCACAATGCATTTTCCCTACAAAATAACCTCTATTAGTTAATTGCAATGCGTAGAAATGAATAAAAAAATACATCTTCAATTAGTAAGACTAGGTGAGAAACATATAAATGTAAATTATATTTTTCACCAAATTAATTCGGATATACGTCGTGTAAACATTTGACAATCCTCACTGTCCTTAGTAAGACTAGGTGAGAAACATATCAATAAACCCTGGTATTTAATAAATGTAAATTATATTTTCCACCAATTAGTTAATTGCAATATGTAGATATGAATCAAAAAATACAACTTCAATTAGTAAGACTAGGTGGGAAACATATCAGCAAACCCTGGTATTCCATAAATGTAAATTATAATTTATTATTGTCCACCAAATTCATTCGGATATACATACAACAAACATTTGACAATCCTCACTATCCGAAAATTATTATGATCGTGTATAATATTTATAAATAGGAACTTACCTGTGTCTAATTATTTCGGGGGATCACTCATGTAAAATTTTGGGCACGATATATTGCCATGTTCTACTTGTACGAGTAGATTAACGATGACGTAACAAAATAAAAGTAAATAAAAAAAACTTTCCGAGACACGAAGGAATATTTTGTCACTATAGATTGCCTCATGTAACCACTGACCACCACTAGATCGAATCTCGTGAGTTACTCTCCGAATATTCATATTAGCACATCAGTTGGTATCATTTATGAAAACTAGGTGCAGAATGTTAAAAATTTACTAATCTGGACGTTCTTTTATAACGTATTCTTGCGCAAGTTCGGCGTCTGCAAAGCCATAAATTACACATGGAAATGCTATTCTTTGATATAGGTACATGATGCAATGTGGCCAAATTAGTAGAATCGACGCGTTATTATTTTAATGAAACATAAACAATAATAAATTCATGTCCGAATTGAAAGTCTTATCAAAACAAATCATTATTTAGATTACCGAAGACACCCTGTGGGTAATAAAAATGACAATTTATAATGCTGACTCAATAAATAATTTCTGTTTAGGTATTTTATGTATGTCAGATCGAAAATTAATTCTGGAACATCATGAATCAAATAATGTTAAAATACAACAAGACCGTGTACTTAAATTCGTAAGGAATGGGGTGCGAGGGGGTAAACGATTATCTATACGACAAAACCGTGTACTTAAATTCAATTAAGTTCTTCCATTGTGAGCGAATATTACACCTGCTGTATGTTGGTTACAAATAAAAGTATTGTAGCTATATATTATGTAACTGCTAGTACCTACCCTGTATAATTGCGTTTCTAAATTTAGCCCATATCATAGACTTATGTGCATACACATGTAAGAAATTGTTGGCGCACCTTGTATAAGAAATGTTCCTGGGAGTTGTTTTGCATATTGTCACGTATGGGAGCGATAAGGAGCTCCTAACTGGGCGACAAGAGGACGGGATTCATTCATTGAGAATCGGGCGCGGTCCAGGTTTATAATAAAATCATATCAAGTATCATAATCATTTGTTAAACTTTTGTGCCGAATATATTTTTTGGGAACTTTACGTAGTGTGGTTTTAGTACCTTCTTACACACATATACACAACTAAATATTCCCGCTTTACTTCTGATACCCGAGGCACGAAGGCATAAATATTTCGCAACATACTAGAGAACCTATATTAGTTCATTGCAAATACATACATGTAGATATGAGTCATAAATGCAACTTCAATTTAGTAGTATGACTAGGTAAGAAACATGTCAGAAAACCCTGGTATTCAATAAATGTATTTTATTTTCATCAAATTCATTCGGATATACGTCCTATATAAACATTCGACAATCCTCACTGCCCTATGACGTAACAACATTTATTAGAAGACATTGTCAAATATCTGACGGGTGAAGTTATTGTAAAACATAATTCGATCCGTTTGCTGAAGCCGCAGGAATAATCTTATGTAAATAAAATATATGTATACCTGCTGTATGTTTGTAACAAATAAAAGTAACTGCTAGTAAGTACCTACCGTGTATAATATTTTATTTTGCATTTTTAAATTGACCCCAAGAGATTAGTATAATAACCACTATACACACATACACATCCCACGCAATGCTCTAAAGTAAAGTAAATAAATAAGGACGCCGAACTTGTATCTGTAGGTACCTACCTTAAGTTTGTCAACTCAAAAGAACCTCATAAAAATTAATTGTGTATAAACCGATCTGGAAATGCATAGTCTTATGTGTATATACAACTAAATATTCCCGCTTTATCTCTGTTACTTAATGAAGCATGCGAAAATCTAAACAGAAAAATTCTTACGTTCACGTACCTACTTCTATCTACTTACCTTAGTATCAAACCCAGAGAGATACTTGAAGATTGTGTTGAATAGTCTCCATGCTTGCTAAAGGGATATCTATTTATTCCAAAGACTGGGTCGACGTACCCCACACTTTTTTTACGTAGGTACATAGTTTTATAAACCGAAATTGCATTTTTTCTACTTACTAATAACTGAATATGAGTGTGCTTTTCTTCTTCTTATACAGGTAAATTCTAGGGAGCCGTCAAAGAAGTCGCTCGCATGTGCGTGGGAAGTTTTAAAATTTGTGATTAGGACCCAATGAACTATACAGTTTCATAATATTATTCCTTTGCGAACTAATGTTTGTTTTGATAAAAATCGCCAAATACAAACATGATTAGGTATACCAATATAATTATTCTGTAACATCTGCCCATATATTGTAATTTAAAGAACTCGCGGACATTTCGCTTGACCACGCACGAAGTGTAATTAACATTCATTTACCACCGTGGGCTACAGTAATTACTAAATAGCGCTATTCTTGTGTTTTCAATTTTATGAGTTATAGCACACGGACAGACTTACGTGTTGGGCTTTAGGTGGTCTGGGATTCACCCTTCCATATAATAATGCCTATTTATGCCTATTTAGATATATTTATGCATTTCAAATCGAAAATTCTAGAACATTATAATAATTTTCAAAAGTTTTCATATGAGACAAAGTAGGGGCGCCGAAATAATATATTAGAGTTGTCACCAACAGCAGACGCCACCGTCGGGATGAACGTTCATGCTAAATGGGCGTTAACCCATAAGAGTAGTAAAATTATGTCATGTGGGGTATCAAATTAAAAGACTCGACGAGGAGTATCGGAATAAACAGTTACTTCGCCGAAAAATGGCCGCCCACCCGTAAGCCCTGTTTCGGACAAACGTAGGACACCATCACGGCGTTAACCCATAAGGGAGGTAAAACAATGTCATGTGGGGTATCAAATTATAGGACTCGACGAGGAGAATCGCAATAAACAGTTATTTCATCGCAAAATGAACGCCCACCCGTAAGCCCTGTTTCGGTCAAACGTAGATCATCATCATACCGCTCCGCCACTCTTATTCCCTTATGGTCGACTGACGTCATGGGTTGAGATGCCACTTCCAGCCAAACCGGATCTGCGGTTTTGCCAATGCGCTTTACTTGCGGTTCCCAGCTAGGTTTTACCAATTACTTTCAGATCCCACCTAGGTTTTGCCAACGCACTTTACTTGCTGTTCCCAACTAGGTTTTGCCAATTACTTGCGGCTCCCAACTAGGTTTTGCCATTACGCTGAGAGGGCTCTCGCCCTGTGTACTAGAATCTGCAATATTACCAAGCGGACTTTTGTAACACATTGTATGTGTATACAGGTGTATACACCTGTATGTACTAACAGATGTAACACAAAGGCCTTGTATATACGAGCAGATAAAACACAAGTGTCCTATATGTACCATGCTATGTGCCCCTCTGGAATCGCATTACATGATTGACACAACTTTTGTTCCCAACCGCTGGACCAATCAGAAGACAGGAACAAGATGGCCGCCATTGCAACGTGACGTCAGCGCCCGACGTCAACGTCCACGGGCCGTTCAGTGCAGCGACAAGTTTAGACAAGGCTTAAAGCCCGCGTGGACGTTGACGTCGGGCGCTGACGTCACGTTGCAATGGCGGCCATCTTGTTCCTGTCTTCTGATTGGTCCAGCGGTTGGGAACAAAAGTTGTGTCAATCATGTAATGCGATTCCAGAGGGGCACATAGCATGGTACATATAGGACACTTGTGTTTTATCTGCTCGTATATACAAGGCCTTTGTGTTACATCTGTTAGTACATACAGGTGTATACACCTGTATACACATACAATGTGTTACAAAAGTCCGCTTGGTAATATTGCAGATTCTAGTACACAGGGCGAGAGCCCTCTCAGCGTAATGGCAAAACCTAGTTGGGAGCCGCAAGTAATTGGCAAAACCTAGTTGGGAACAGCAAGTAAAGTGCGTTGGCAAAACCTAGGTGGGATCTGAAAGTAATTGGTAAAACCTAGCTGGGAACCGCAAGTAAAGCGCATTGGCAAAACCGCAGATCCGGTTTGGCTGGAAGTGGCATCTCAACCCATGACGTCAGTCGACCATAAGGGAATAAGAGTGGCGGAGCGGTATGATGATGATCTACGTTTGACCGAAACAGGGCTTACGGGTGGGCGTTCATTTTGCGATGAAATAACTGTTTATTGCGATTCTCCTCGTCGAGTCCTATAATTTGATACCCCACATGACATTGTTTTACCTCCCTTATGGGTTAACGCCGTGATGGTGTCCTACGTTTGTCCGAAACAGGGCTTACGGGTGGGCGGCCATTTTTCGGCGAAGTAACTGTTTATTCCGATACTCCTCGTCGAGTCTTTTAATTTGATACCCCACATGACATAATTTTACTACTCTTATGGGTTAACGCCCATTTAGCATGAACGTTCATCCCGACGGTGGCGTCTGCTGTTGGTGACAACTCTAATATATTATTTCGGCGCCCCTACTTTGTCTCATATGAAAACTTTTGAAAATTATTATAATGTTCTAGAATTTTCGATTTGAAATGCATAAATATATCTAAATAGGCATAAATAGGCATTATTATATGGAAGGGTGAATCCCAGACCACCTAAAGCCCAACACGTAAGTCTGTCCGTGTGCTATAACTCATAAAATTGAAAACACAAGAATAGCGCTATTTAGTAATTACTGTAGCCCACGGTGGTAAATGAATGTTAATTACACTTCGTGCGTGGTCAAGCGAAATGTCCGCGAGTTCTTTAAATTACAATATATGGGCAGATGTTACAGAATAATTATATTGGTATACCTAATCATGTTTGTATTTGGCGATTTTTATCAAAACAAACATTAGTTCGCAAAGGAATAATATTATGAAACTGTATAGTTCATTGGGTCCTAATCACAAATTTTAAAACTTCCCACGCACATGCGAGCGACTTCTTTGACGGCTCCCTAGAATTTACCTGTATAAGAAGAAGAAAAGCACACTCATATTCAGTTATTAGTAAGTAGAAAAAATGCAATTTCGGTTTATAAAACTATGTACCTACGTAAAAAAAGTGTGGGGTACGTCGACCCAGTCTTTGGAATAAATAGATATCCCTTTAGCAAGCATGGAGACTATTCAACACAATCTTCAAGTATCTCTCTGGGTTTGATACTAAGGTAAGTAGATAGAAGTAGGTACGTGAACGTAAGAATTTTTCTGTTTAGATTTTCGCATGCTTCATTAAGTAACAGAGATAAAGCGGGAATATTTAGTTGTATATACACATAAGACTATGCATTTCCAGATCGGTTTATACACAATTAATTTTTATGAGGTTCTTTTGAGTTGACAAACTTAAGGTAGGTACCTACAGATACAAGTTCGGCGTCCTTATTTATTTACTTTACTTTAGAGCATTGCGTGGGATGTGTATGTGTGTATAGTGGTTATTATACTAATCTCTTGGGGTCAATTTAAAAATGCAAAATAAAATATTATACACGGTAGGTACTTACTAGCAGTTACTTTTATTTGTTACAAACATACAGCAGGTATACATATATTTTATTTACATAAGATTATTCCTGCGGCTTCAGCAAACGGATCGAATTATGTTTTACAATAACTTCACCCGTCAGATATTTGACAATGTCTTCTAATAAATGTTGTTACGTCATAGGGCAGTGAGGATTGTCGAATGTTTATATAGGACGTATATCCGAATGAATTTGATGAAAATAAAATACATTTATTGAATACCAGGGTTTTCTGACATGTTTCTTACCTAGTCATACTACTAAATTGAAGTTGCATTTATGACTCATATCTACATGTATGTATTTGCAATGAACTAATATAGGTTCTCTAGTATGTTGCGAAATATTTATGCCTTCGTGCCTCGGGTATCAGAAGTAAAGCGGGAATATTTAGTTGTGTATATGTGTGTAAGAAGGTACTAAAACCACACTACGTAAAGTTCCCAAAAAATATATTCGGCACAAAAGTTTAACAAATGATTATGATACTTGATATGATTTTATTATAAACCTGGACCGCGCCCGATTCTCAATGAATGAATCCCGTCCTCTTGTCGCCCAGTTAGGAGCTCCTTATCGCTCCCATACGTGACAATATGCAAAACAACTCCCAGGAACATTTCTTATACAAGGTGCGCCAACAATTTCTTACATGTGTATGCACATAAGTCTATGATATGGGCTAAATTTAGAAACGCAATTATACAGGGTAGGTACTAGCAGTTACATAATATATAGCTACAATACTTTTATTTGTAACCAACATACAGCAGGTGTAATATTCGCTCACAATGGAAGAACTTAATTGAATTTAAGTACACGGTTTTGTCGTATAGATAATCGTTTACCCCCTCGCACCCCATTCCTTACGAATTTAAGTACACGGTCTTGTTGTATTTTAACATTATTTGATTCATGATGTTCCAGAATTAATTTTCGATCTGACATACATAAAATACCTAAACAGAAATTATTTATTGAGTCAGCATTATAAATTGTCATTTTTATTACCCACAGGGTGTCTTCGGTAATCTAAATAATGATTTGTTTTGATAAGACTTTCAATTCGGACATGAATTTATTATTGTTTATGTTTCATTAAAATAATAACGCGTCGATTCTACTAATTTGGCCACATTGCATCATGTACCTATATCAAAGAATAGCATTTCCATGTGTAATTTATGGCTTTGCAGACGCCGAACTTGCGCAAGAATACGTTATAAAAGAACGTCCAGATTAGTAAATTTTTAACATTCTGCACCTAGTTTTCATAAATGATACCAACTGATGTGCTAATATGAATATTCGGAGAGTAACTCACGAGATTCGATCTAGTGGTGGTCAGTGGTTACATGAGGCAATCTATAGTGACAAAATATTCCTTCGTGTCTCGGAAAGTTTTTTTTATTTACTTTTATTTTGTTACGTCATCGTTAATCTACTCGTACAAGTAGAACATGGCAATATATCGTGCCCAAAATTTTACATGAGTGATCCCCCGAAATAATTAGACACAGGTAAGTTCCTATTTATAAATATTATACACGATCATAATAATTTTCGGATAGTGAGGATTGTCAAATGTTTGTTGTATGTATATCCGAATGAATTTGGTGGACAATAATAAATTATAATTTACATTTATGGAATACCAGGGTTTGCTGATATGTTTCCCACCTAGTCTTACTAATTGAAGTTGTATTTTTTGATTCATATCTACATATTGCAATTAACTAATTGGTGGAAAATATAATTTACATTTATTAAATACCAGGGTTTATTGATATGTTTCTCACCTAGTCTTACTAAGGACAGTGAGGATTGTCAAATGTTTACACGACGTATATCCGAATTAATTTGGTGAAAAATATAATTTACATTTATATGTTTCTCACCTAGTCTTACTAATTGAAGATGTATTTTTTTATTCATTTCTACGCATTGCAATTAACTAATAGAGGTTATTTTGTAGGGAAAATGCATTGTGGATATTTTCTATGCCGCCTCCGCACGGATCCTCAGGTACTTACGTTAATTCACCAACTTTGAAACAGAAACTTATTTATCCCATGGCGAAGCAAATGTTTTTGGAAGAGTTTCAGGCTCGGAATTCTGGCATGTACTTTTATTTTGTCACGCTATCGTTAATCTGCAAGTAGAACATCGTACATCCCCAACTATTTGAGAGCAGTAGTCTAATCTGGGCCTACCTATCCCTCTTTTTATTTCTATCTCAGACTCTACCACGTTGCGAAATATTCCTTCGTGCATCGAAAAGTTTTTCCCTTTTATTATTATTATTTTTTATTTAATTTGTATTTATGTATCGCAGACTGGGCGCTGTCCGCCATCGTTAATCTGCAAATTATCGCCAACAGATTCACCCCCCCCCCCCCGCAAGTTGGCTAGTCGTATATCGTACATACTGGGTGTTATTTAATTATAGTCCAATACAACTTTGTTCGATAAAATTTCATCGTTGTGTAGGTACATACAGGGCGTTATATTCCCGTAAACATTTTCAATGTAATTTCATCATGTCAGGATGTACAGGGTCTGTTGTGTTGTCCAATAAAGATAATACGCAACAGTGTTTTATTTAACCACATTTATTAAATACCAGGGTTAATTGATATGTTTCTCACCTAGTCATATACCAATAAATTGACGTGACACTTTTGATTCATATCTACAAATGTATTGCAACGAACTAATAGAGGTTATTTTCTAGGTAAAATGCACGCAGGTAATTTAGTATGCCGCCCCCGCACGGTACGTAAATTCATCAACTTTGAAACAGAAACGTATTTATTCCATCGTGAAGCAAATGTTTTTGGAAGGGTTTCAGGAGCGAAATTCTGGTATGTGCTTTTATTTTGTCACGCTATCGTTAGTCTGCAAGTAGAACATCGCACATCCCCAACTATTTGAGAGCAGTAGTCTAATCTGGGCCTACCTATTCCTCTTTTTATTCCTATCTTAGACTCTAGTACGTTGCGAAATATTCGTTCGTGTCTCGGTTTCTGTTTATTATTTTTTATTTAATTTATATTTATGTGTTACAGGCTGGACGCTGTCCGCCATCATTAATCTGAAAATTATCGTCAACTGATTCACCCTGCAAGTTGGCTCGTTGTATAGCGTACATACGGGGCGTTATTTAATTATAGTCCTTTGTCCGATAAGATCTCATCGTTTCGCAGTACTTACATACAGGGTATTATATTCCAGTAAACATTTTCAATAAAATTGCATCATGTCAGGACATACAGGATCTTTTGTGTAATATGTTCCAATAAAGATAATACGCAACGGCTCGTCGTATATCGTACATACAGGGTGTTATTTAATTATAGTCCAATACAACTTTGTTCGATAAAATTTCATCGTTGTGTAAGTACATACAGGGTGTTATGTAATTATATTCCGGTAAACATTTTCAATACTAGGTTTCTGTTTATTATTTTTTATTTAATTTATATTTATGTGTTGCAGGCTGGACGCTGTCCGCCATCGTTAATCTGAAAATTATCGTCAACTGATTCACCCTGCAAGTCGGCTCGTTGTATAGCGTACATACGGGGTGCTATTTAATTATAGTCCTTTGTCCGATAAGATTTCATCGTTTCGCAAGTACTTACATACAGGGCGTTATATTCCAGTAAACATTTTCAATAAAATTGCATCATGTCAGGACATACAGGGTCTTTTGTGTAATATGCTCCAATAAAAATAATACGCAACAGTGTTTTATTTAACCTTCTCACATTCACAGAAGCTGAACGCTGCCGCCAACTTGGCTGCTCGGTGGCGGCCATCTTGGGTGACGTAGCAGTAGCGGTTTGGGTGCGTATCGCGAAAGCGCCCACATGTGACGTCAAGGTTGCTCCGTCTCGGTTACGCCATACTCAAACCACCGCGGAAGGGGGGTTGAGGGGGGGCTGGCTTTGACATAGGGGCCAGCTGTCTGTAACCAATAGTAATCGCGGCGAAATAACTGTTTATTCCGATTCTCCTCACATGCGCTACTTACGTTCCTTATGAGTTAAAGCCTATTTGGCACTAACGTTAGGGCCGGTATAACAAGATAATATACTAAACTGTGTTTTAGTCATCGTTCCTTCGAGAAAGAGTGGGACAGACAAAGATATTGCTCGTGTTTTATTAACGTTGCGCTGGTGCAAACGCTGGCGTCTGCGTGGACGCTGACGTCATAATTGCGTCAACTAGGATGTAGGCCCGGGATACGGGACCACTATTAACATTGATTCTCCCGTAAGAGCTCGATTTGGGGGGGGGGGGGGGCAAGAAGGCATAAAATGCAAAATTGCGAGTGTTTTATTTACCTTTTCCGGATTTCCCAGGGTGGGAGCTAGAGCTTTGACGTAAGGGCCGACTCGAACGCCGGCTGTGGCGTTGATGGTACAAACCTGTTGCAGGAACTGACCGCTCTCCTGTAGTCAACACGCGCACACAGATAAGTTCTCTGAGACTGCGGGCGGCGGTGCTGAATTTATGTCTGTCGAATCCCACTTAGGGTTGTGTCTCTAGCGGGGCGAAGGCTTAAGGACTGGGGCCATTCTACCATGACGTTGCAGGAATCTGCCTTACCGACATGAGGCAGTGTGACCTACCAGCGGCACTACTGGCTTCCGGGTAGCAAAAGGAACCGTTAGGATTCGAACTAATCCGCGATTATTAATGAAAACGGGGGAATAATAGCAGGCATTGGCAAAACCAAGTTGGGAACCGTAAGTAATTGGCAAAACCCAGTTGGGAACCGCAAGTGGCAAACCCTTGTTCAGAACCTCAAGTAATTGACAAAACCCAGTTGGGAACCGCAAGTGGCAAACCCTAGTTGAGAACCTCAAGTAATTGACAAACCCTAGTTCAGAACCACTCGAAAAGCAGTTTTTTTGCTCTTATGGGAGAATCAATGTTAATCGTGGTCCCGCTCCTCCATAGTATATCTACTCATTTGTAAAAATTATTCTCTGACAAAACAATTCTTATATTCCATGAGTGGAAGCAAACATTTCGGTATATTTTAACTTTGTCCCTAATATAGCCAATGCTTGTCACAATATTACTATTGCTTCTATAGGTACCTACTTCCGGTGTTATTGACACTGAACTGTTTTGAGGGGAAATCGCTAAATCAATTTCCGTGAAGAATTTACCATATAAACTTTGGGTTCCCGCGTATTAAATTCTAAAAATTATTGCTTAATTTGTGCCAGTTCAAATTTTTAATTATTTTTTTAAATTTTGTGAATTTCTGGCATTTAAAAATTCTTGTTTGATTTGTGCCAGTCAAAGTTTTAAATTTTTTTTTCAATTTTGTGAAATTTCTGGCATATATTTATTAATAAATAACTGTATAATTGTATAAAATTCGACGTTTCGCTCCTGTTTAAGTGCTTTGTCAAGAATAATTTATTAAAACGTGTAAATATAATTATAAATAAATGATTCTTGACAAAGCCCCTAAACAGAAGCGAAACGTCGAATTTTATACAATTATACAGTTATTTATTAATAAATATATGCCAGAAATTTCACAAAATTCGAAAAAACTTGTGGCATTTACTTAGTAACAAAATACTTAACTGTATATATCGACGTTTCGCCCCCGTTCGGGGGCTTTGTCAACATTTAAAAGAAAAACGTTTTAAAATATATAAAATATTTGACAAAAATTTTTTTCAAACAATCAAAAATTATATGGTAACTTTGATACAAATATAAAAATTTTAAGCACTTTTGATTTTGAAGACATTCGAATTTATGAAAGAGAAAAAGTATTAAATTGTTTAATAAAAAATAACTATCCTAAAAATTTCATTATGAACATTATAAAAAATAGAATCCATCAATTTTACAATAATAATACCGATAGCAAAAAAACCGAAAGGAACTAAAAATTACATATCATTGCCATAAATATGAAAGGCATGTCACAAAATATTAATAAATTATTAGTAAAACACAACTTACAAGTAAGTATCACACCAACTTAAAATTTTTGTATTCTAATTTAAAAACACCCATTCCTAAACTAATGAAAACGCATACTGTATACAAAATTAAAAAATGTAAAGACTGAAAAAACATGTATTGCTCAATCTAAAAATCATTTAGAAACCAGCAACAACACAAATACAAAAACAGTAATTCAGCAATAAGTAAACATATGAAAAACAGCAATCATACTTTTTGAATTTAACGACACCAAAATTTTAGAACAAGAATAAAATTTAAAATCTAGACTATTTTTAGAAATGATCTATATAAAAAAAGAACAAACCTCTATTAATGATATACAAAATTGAAGTCAAATTTGCTGTAATATAATAAAATAAATCATACTCTCTGCTACTTACTTATTAGTATTATTGTTAAATTTTCTCTTTCATAAATTCGAATGTCTTCAAAATCAAAAATGCTTAAAATTTTGATATTTATATCATAGTTGCCATACTTATAATTTTTGATTGTTTGAAAAAAAATTTGCAAAATATTTAATATCTTTTAAAACGTTTTTCTTTAATAAATCTTGATAAATACAGTTATTTTTTTCTAAGTAAATGCCAAAAATTCACAAAATTTCAAAAAGTATTAAATTCTAAAACAGAGGGTTCGTAAGAGCTACGGTCTTTTTCCAAAATTTTACCAGCAGTATCAGATAAAAATTATAACTATTGCCTACATACTTTTTATAAATAGAGCCGACCGTTTTCAGTGAGACCGCCTTCAACAGATCATGCCGCCGGGCCTGAATTTAGAAGCTACGTCACTGGTACCCTCTACTGGGCTTATTTTGAAATATTTAAATATTTAAAATTTATGGAAAAATTGGCTTGACAGATTGACAGCAGGTAACCGAATTTAAAATTTCGCAGTTTAAATCTAAAACAAAAATCAAAAATCTAGCACTGTCAAGCCAAGTTGGGGGTGAAGCTAATGTTCAAGGCGCAAAAGCAGAATGAAATCCCTTTTAAAACAGTTTAGATTTCGCAAAGGATATAATTTGAGTTTAATAGAGAATATGTATATTTCCTAATATTTTATTTACTATTATTTTATTTACTATTTGTTCTACTTTATCTTATGCCTTTTATTCATACTTATTTTTTTATCTGCGATTTTTAAGATCTTGTATAATTTTCCTGACTGCACATTATGTGCTCCCTATGTAATTTTCGTATATTTTTAGGCCAGTTTATTAATTTGCCGTAAAATTTTAAATAGAGGCTGGCATATTCCATATTAACATTGCGCAATTGTTGTTGATAATCAGTTTATTTCACAATAATTAATCTGGTACTTTGCTAAATATAATTACTCATGTTAAGAGTTTTTCAATATAATTACTTCTAATTAGGTAGTAATCGTAGCGAAAGTCATAATGATAGGTTTCATTCCGTGATAGCACTTCCCTTTCGTACAGTTTAATAAGTGGTGCAGGTAGGATGAATTTGTATTATGTGTTGATAGCAGAAGCAATAATTATAAATAATGCAAATCTTAAGTAAGTCACATAACAAGCATTCTCTTAAAATCAATATAATCTTAATATTTAGTATACAAGAATTCTGATAATAAGTGTAGTAAAGATTACAATTAATTAAAGTGACATTTTGACTCTATCAAGTTAGTTCCCAAAACTGCAGCTCTTTACCCACTTAAATGTCTCCTTCAATAACCGAGACTCTATGCAGGGACGTTAAAATTTGGTAGATTCAAAAAGGCAATAATTGCATTGAACGTCAACTTTTTAGAGTAACAATCTAGAATGAAAAAATAGCATTAAACTCACCCCCGTTATATTGCGCGAAAACGTTTAAAACTAAAATGAGAACTAGTAGCGTGCGGTAGTATAACCTCACTGAAAGATCGGCCATCGTTGTTAACAAAAATCGCATACAACAATACAAAACCGGGACTAAATCAGAAATGACGGTCAGAAATATAGGCTGACCTTCTGCTCAAAAAATAATCATACAAGTGTAACACGTTAACCGAGCCAGGATTAGACATTGTACCCCACTAAACCAAATGTTATTATGTACGTGTATGTACTCGGCGTAATACGCGAAACACGTAAAAAAATATCTAGTTCAGTTGCTTCATGGAAATAATTATTCAAGTTTTTCCAAGGAAAACTTCGGACAAGTTACAGGTCTCAGAAAAAAAATTACTGATCATTTAAATATTATTTAATGATACAGTTTCAGTTAGAATGAAATCATTGCACTTGGTTGTTTCACAAATTAATAATATTAGTAAGAAAATCCCGGAAAATCCTTACAATTGTTTCAGACGTTGCCGCCCTTCTTCAGAAGAATACAAGTACTAACTTGTTTCACAAACAACCAAGTGCATTTATGTTATTTAACTAGTTCAATTATGTTTCACCAAGTGCCAAGCGAGACCTCTCTCAATTAAAAATCAATGCCCTTTGAGACCAGAAACAATCTATCTAAATACTAAATACGTAAACTAAGGGTGTTTATGCAAAATTCTATGCCACATACGATTGTACTTCGGTGATGGTAAAGCTTTAGGAATCCCCTTAAGGGCTGTAGAATTTACCCAGGAGAAAACCAAAATATTGAAAAAAGGAAGGGTGTGATACATCAAAGTTTTACGATCCATCCTATCCTAATTTGAGCTAACCTAGACTTGTCTTCAAGTAGTGTAGCACATATCCTGCATCCCTAATTATTTGAGAGCAGTAGTCTAATCTAGGCCTATCCCTACCTCTTTTTATTCCTATCTCTCCGACTCTAGTATGTCGCGAACTAACCTTTCTCGTCTCGGAAGGTGTCCTATCCTAAGTTTCCTATTCATTATTGTCTTCCGTACATTTCTCGCTTCACCAACTCTTTTTGTTCTGGTGAAACTAAAATATTATGACACACGTGGTAGGTACATTCCAGAAAAAAGACAAATTACTAAGAGACGTAGAGGTAGAGAAATCGAGTCTAGTACGAAAAACATTTGAAACGAGGCGGTAGACATCCTGATCGGAAACCAGTAAACGGCACATAATGCAGCAGGAATTTATACGCGGGACAAGAATTAGGAGAAAGACCTTAGAAAAGGAAATTATTATTTAAGACGACAACCTAGGGACCAACCAGTAGAAATTAAATGTCGAATCGGAAAAGCACAAACCTCCTTAGCTAAAACCGTCCTTATCTTGAAGAACCATCACCTAAATTTAGATACCGAACTGAAATAAAAGAAAAAACTTGTGTGTGTCAGCTCCGACGCACGACTGGAGTTTACTCCTTACGAACGATTATTTTAACTTCAATCACTTGATAATAGGGTACACGCGAATGTCAGTTTTATACCCAAATGTGTATTTATTAGATGGTTTATGTTCGAAAATGTCCAACTACATCAAAATATAAATTGTTTATAAATTCAGTAATTAAGTGACAATCTACTAAACGTCGATCCCACTGGCAATGAAATAAATACTTTTCCTCGTGTTCGAATAGGCGTTGATTCACATTTCGGCACTAAGCAATATTTGAAGTATTTAATATTTAGGTTTTTCCATATTAAATCAAAATATTCAACAAATTTAGGAACGAACAAACACTGCAAATGCTGACTTTACAACGACAACTGTCATATCTACTCTATGCCACTCTATTTTCACTATTTCCATGCTCTATGCAGTCAGAAATAAACAGCCGTATCCATAGATACGTACATAATTTAGGAGATCTTAATAGTAGCTCCCGATTGCATACAATACGCGTGACCATTACACTGTATCAGTAAAATGACGTTTACGTAATTCGTTATTGGAAAACATGGCCAACGATCTCGGTAGGTGTTCGGGTATCGTACAGAACTGCCATGTTGTTCTCCTACGGCTAGACGAGTTCTGATCCCGTAGGAGTTTGATATATTTTGCTTGTTTTTGCATCTTCTTTTTCAAAAAAAATGCGTGTGTCTGGTGCGAGAGGGCAAGTAAATGGTCTGTTCCAAAAATGCGTTTTCTCAGCTTTAGTTTTTTACACTTCCAAAATGCGTGCGCATGCGTATTGTATGCAACCGGGGGCTACTATTAAGGTCTCGTCATAATTTCAATGTGACAGATAACGTAACGCTTGATTCTACTCCTCATAAAATTTCCGTACCGCGGGCTATAACTGAAAATCGATTAACTGTTCTAAGAGGCATATGCAGAGGATATAGAATGGCTAAATGAAGCAAAAGAAGGGTAAATGTTTTCCAGAATTATGGGAGAGGGTCTCAGAATTGAGTCACCGTTGACCTTTAGCCGACTTCGCATTATGGTGTACCATGACTTAAATAAATTCAAATTAGGATTTTTCAGAATAGGTTTCTAGACTAAAATTTGAAGAAAAAGGATAGTATATCAAAGTAGCATTTACAATGCATCTTTAGTCATAAAGTGGCCTTGGGGACTTTTCAGTTTAATAAATGCCGTAACAATTGAGTCATTCGACTCAAACTACTGTTTCCAAGTCTTTTTCTTCAGAGGACGGTATGTGAGACTGCATACACGGTAGTGGTAATTTAGTCTGAATTTGGCCACTATATCCAAGTCTTTTAATCTTCAAAGTGCATGGTGTGAAACTGCGTGCCTGGTAATGGTCATAATTCAGTCTTTAAAGTAAATATTGTACATACGTTCAGAATTAGAATAAAGTTTGAGTTTTCCGATTTTTAGTAGCGTGTTACCAATAATAAAGTTTAAGTTACCGTTACAAGTTGTTATTCTTCAATACAACCAACAGCCGTACTCCATGCATACGTCTTTAAGGCCCGGTTTTTCAAAGAATCCAACACCGGATTAAGTCTGACACCGCCCTCGTTGCTATGAAGCCAGCCAATCAGAAAGCCGGTATCATAGCAACGAAGCGAGTGTCAGACTTAATCCGGTGTTGGATTCTTTGAAAAACCGGGCCTAAGAGTCTCTTTCGAGTTTCTACATTAACCTTCCCGAGCATAACAGTTGTTTCTTTTTGTTAAACGCAACTCGACCGTGCGCTACCATCGCGAGTTATTTTACTTCCTAAATAGCAGAAATCCGCGACTTCTCATTTCCTATTTGTATTTTAGTACGCTTTTCATAGATTACACATCCAAATTTCTAAGTTTGTACCTGAAATCTTGAGCACTTAAGCTTCTCGTTATGCAGAAATGCGCTATGATCTCAGTTTCTTTTATAATTTTAGAAAAGGCATTTTTTTGATTACTTAAAAATTGACATTTTTTAAATTGGAAATAAGGTGGTTCTTTCTAAAATTACAAAAGACTGAAATCATAGCTTATATCTACAAAACAAGAAGCTTACGTCGGCGTCGTATCGAAAATTTCAGGTAGAAACTCCGAAAGTTGTTTGTGTAAGATTGTGCGCGAGCGAAACAGACAAAGATCAGTTAAGTGATAAAAAAATCATAATTTAAACAACACAAGTTCTAAAATGATTGGGACTATCTTTGAAATACATCAGTTGATAAAACATCTATATTTCAGAAAACAAGTCGACTTTATTGATTAAATAATAATACGAGCAGTAACTAAACAAGACGTAACAATAATAGCCTCAAGTTTATGCAATATTCCTTTTATGTGATCCGAATCAATATTAACACTTCATGCATACTAAATAAGCAATTTGTTCATTACGTATAAAAATACTACTTGCATACATTAAAATTCAAACTTTGAGAAAACACTACAGTAACATGTACTTTTACTTACATATTCTAGTTAATTTGATTATTAATAAATATCTTCAGAACTCTCGATGTCTGCTACTCTTTTCAGATGCCAATGCAGACATTAATTACTTAAATAATACTAATCACACTGTAGTTCACATTAAAATCGAAAATGGTTCATTTCCGCCAGGTTTACTGTTTAGAAATTATGGTTGTCAGGACATCATCCTGCAAACGGATTATCCTGTGGAAGTTTTACAAGATTTAGAAACACAAATTCGTCTCCGCGCGGAACGATTTAATTCAAGAAGATTCTTAATTTTTCCCTCGGGAAATGCAAAAGAGTTCATGAAGCTGTTTGAGTCTGAAGATTTAAAGCACATTGCTGATTTACTGGTTGTTTTTCCCGGGAAATACAATTCCGGTGGAAGAAACAAAAAACTGATTGCTAGTGGTAATGACGAAACATATGAACTCAAAACCCATAAGTATATCGGAGCAGATAATAATCAACAACCTGTTCTCTTGGATAAATGGTTTTCAAGAAACTACAGTTTCCTGTTTAATAACAACTTATATCCTGATAAGTTGTATAATCAAATGGGGAGAGTTATGAGACTCTCAACATTCACGTATTCTCCTTATGTCATTGTTGTTGGTAAGAACATCGAATTTATACACAAACTTTTAGTTGTTAATCTTGGTATCTGCTACACCATCGTGTTTAGTTTTAGGAGTAATTTTCCAATAATTTGATGCACAGGATACTTCCGAAAATGCTGGTATTCGTGTGTCATTAATTTAAGCAGCCTTATTTATACATTTTTTAGGCAATTCATCTGATGACTCCGACGGTACTGAAATGTCAGTGGCGAAAACGTTTGCTAAACGGCATAATCTTACATTAGAATTGGTTGTAAAACAGGAAGAAGAATGGGGTGAAGTTTATGACAACTGGACAGGATATGGAGTTTTAGGGAACATGGTACTAGACCAAGGTGACTTTAGCTGTGGTAAGTACGTACCTACTAGGTGCTATGCGTTACTAAAATGCACATCTTGAAGAAATTCATTGTGATCTCAGTTTATTTGCAATTTCAGGAAATTTGACTTAAATCGCGCTTGAATTTAGAAAGACTGTCAATTTTCAAGTAATCATGATACATTTTTTCTAAAATTTCGAAAGACTGAGATCATAGCGCATTTTTGCGTAATAAGAAGTTTAATTGTGCAATACTTCAGGTAAAAATTCCGAAAGTTGTATATACGTAATATATGAAAAACGAACTCCTAGATCTCGGGGACAAGTAACGTGCGCGAGCGAGATAGGTGAAACTTAGTGAAGTGCCGTTAAAGCTGTACCAGTATAGACGCATATAAATAGTAATAAAATATGTATGTTGGATACTCGCTCACCTTTGATAACTGAACATAAAAACTGAAATAAAAAATTGAATCGGTTCTGAGAAATAATTAATAAATTAAAGTAATTATTTTCATAATTAGTTTAAATTCTCAAAAACTGCAATTCCCTCTGCAAAAACAGTAATCAACGAACTTACATAGTTGGTAGGTTAGGCAATGATCTTACGAGATTTATTACTCAAAATGAAATATTCGTAGGCTTTGCGAATGGATGTAAATGTAAACCCTTTGAAGAATAACAAAGAACATAAAAATTGTACATTTCCCCAATACTCCTTGTATACTATATAGGTACCAGCATGGTTTGAAGTTCGACTTCCTTTCTAAAACTGATCCTAAAAATCAACCGTATTCATAATTTGAGTTGTTTGGACGGTATGAAGATCAGCGGCGGCTCCTTAATAAGTGCGCTCGTGCGTGCGCACTGCCTACAAAAATATGGTTTTAACCTTTTTTGATAAAAGGTTCAAACCTTATAATTATAAACTAATAAGTTTAAAACTTTTTGAATCTCTGCCGCAATTTATACCTATTAATTATTATGCGAGATAATAAATAGTACGCGCTCTAAGCATTCCGCGTCGTCTTTCAAAATGCTTACCACACATGCAACCAGCCGTCCGAGTACTGAGGTGTATCAAGTGGCACTCTAAGGCAAATGCACATTCGATATGGGAGCGAGATCGGCGCGACTCGGGAAAATTTCGTCGTATGTGCTTTTAGGTGGAAGAATAAAGCTCGTCTGGGAGCGCTGTTTGAGCACACACTTACTGTTGGGCGAAGCACGGGACGCGGGAGTTGGTACTTCTGCGGCAGTGTTTATTGTTTTTGTTTACCATATTTAGGTCTGAGATTGGCTCGTTGCTTTGCTTATAACGTGAGTAATTAGCTGCATTATCGTGTTTAATTTTAATTATTGAAATTTCCAATACTTAGCATGGCTAAAGGAAGTGGTTTGGTTCAAGTTAACACTTAAACATTGTGGAGTGAACTTTAACAAAGTGGCCGCCTGATTTTTGCAATTTTCAAAATTACTATTGTGTTGTAATACTCCATTCAGTTAAAAATGAATATTTTATCTAAATATAGACTTTTGACGAAAAACTTGAAATAAAATAAAATGGACGTCCTGAGCCTGTGCGAAGTATCAAATGCTTTTTGAACGGTCGCGGTAAAAGTTGTGTGCGAAAGTTTAACCTTTTGGATTTGGGATTTTCGTTAAATATTGCGGTGAGTGAAATTTCTTGTTTGAAAATGTTTGAAAATGGCTTCTAAAGCACTTCATTTAAAGAAACTACAGAGGGGAAACCGCCAGACCCCCTCCCAACCCCTGAGTGGTGATTTCATTCTAGAGCACTGAAAAGTTCTAAAGTCAGGAGCCGCCACTGATGAAGATCTGAGATTTACCTATAGAAAAGAAAAAAAAACTGACGTGAAGTGAAAAACAAAAATGAAAACGTACGTTTTCACCTGCTTCACATAATTCGTACCAAAAAAGTTTCAAAATCTATAACAATATTCGGAAAATTTACTACAAAACTTGAAAAATAAAATATTTTCATTAGTGAGTCACTTCAGATTTTACCGAAAGTTGGTACCAACTTCAATGTAGTGGAGCGAGTGAAACGTTTCAGCTGCACTATTCGAATATCTGATAGTCCCGACTGCGTTTTAAGAAAATATCCCATAAATGCATAAGCCGTAAAGTCAATTTTTTTAATCTATACGAAGAGCAAACTGCAGTTGTAGAATTTGAGCAGGAACATAGAGAAGCAGATATCCGAAAGCGAATGAAGCAGGGATATGCGTTATCGCCTCTAGTTTTCAATGTATATATCGAAGATGCGATTAATATTGTTAAAGACAGAATAGCTGCTGGAATTAATATAGAGGGCCAAACTATTAATATGCTCAGATTCGTGGATGATATAGCAGTATTAGCATCCAGCAAAGAAAAATTACGAAGGGCTCTGAACGAAATGGAAGCTGTTTTGACGGAGGGTTGTGGTATGAAGGTCAATAAAAGAAAACCAAAATTTTGGTATGTATGGGGGCGTAAAAATAGGACTAAAACTAAAATACAAATTGGAAACGAGAAGATAGAGGAAGCCTCAGATTTCTGCTATTTAGGAAGTCAAATAAAACAAAGAATACCGCAAGGCCGAGTTGTATTTAATAAAAGGAAACAACTATTATGATCGGGAATGATAAATGTAGAAACTCGGAAGAGGTTCTTACAAACGTTTGTATGGAGTACGGCCTTGTACGGGTGCGAAACTTGGACGATAGGAGAAGCGGATAGGAAAAAATTAGAAGCATTTGAAATGTGGTGCTATAGACACATGATGAAAATACCGTGGATAGATAAGGTTAGCAACAGAGAGGTATTAGAAAGAGTTGGAGAAAAGCGAAATTTATCGAAGACAGTTTATTGTTCCTTCAATTAAGAAATAAGATTTCACATTTGACATCTGATGTGCGTAGCCTAAAATGTCATTTTAATTGTTGCATGTTTTCAATGTTAAAATTCGAAATATTTTCCCAGTGAAGTAGGTCGCAAAAATTATGCAACTTCTGCATTATTTTTTGGTTGTGCAGATAGAAATGTATGTTAAATTTGCACTGACACTGCTGCAGATGCGGTTGGCTTATGCGCAGTTATGGTTTTCACTCAAGAATTAAGCTAAAACGTTGAGGGTTGGCCAAGATTCACAATCGTCACCTGTTAGAGGTAACATTTCGTCGTGCGATTAAATGTTTACAATGCAACAAGGAATTTCATAGGATCTCTCACAAATTCCATATATACAAAGGAAATTTCAATGAAGACTGCGAAGAGCAGATAAGGTAATAGGTAAGATGTTATTAGTCTCATTCGAGAGAGACAAGACTTCTGTATTTGAATGGATGTAAGATACGATTACACTGTATGTACGTTTCCGGCCACTGAATGCATTTATACAAGAGCGGGTTTTCCCACTGCATATTTGAATGAAATCATACAATTCGGGTCTAGCTCTTTATTTAATTAATTAAGAAACGGAACCAAGGATAAGAGTCACGTACATAGGATATTTAGCTGGTAAAATATTCATTAATTACGCCATTGTCTTTTATATGTTAATCTGAAGCGCGAGGGTCATTTAGACTAGATCACCAAAACAAAATTTTGTATTTATTATAACTGCTTACTATTTCTGATGACCACTGTCAATTCGTACTTTTATTTTTAGCTGCCCTGTATACTTGGGAACACGAGTACAGATTCCTGGATTTGTCAAAACCTGTTGTGCGCACAGGAATAACATGTCTTGTACCAGCTCCAAGGTATTCATAGTTATAAAACTTTATATAATTAAATAATAACATACATAAAGCTGCAATTAAATACTTTTTATGGGATCCTGTTTGTATACCTTGCTTAATCTACTTTAAAATGTAGAACTACTTCACCTAAAAATATAAAATATCAACACTTTTAGATTAGCTGGAGGATGGTTGATGCCTTTATTTTCATTTGATCATTCTATGTGGGTTGCAGTGGGTTTGTCATTTTGCCTCTGTTTCTTCTTCCTGTGGTTACTAACTTTAGTAGAGTATCAATCGTGAGTGAGACACACAAACCTTATAACTTCACTTTATACTACTCTTTTATTTTTTAGATGGCAGAAATCCTTAGTCGTCGGCCTCAATGAAGAAAAAGTTGAGAAATTGACAACTTTAGAAAATTCCATTTTTATAGTCAGTTCTATTTTTCTATTGCAAGCTGTATCAAATATAAAGCTACGAAAATGGAGGGCTATTAAGTATTTTGTAATCTCCATTTTCATACTGAATGTTTTCCTTTCTACTTCGTACAGCAGCGGTTTAGCCAGTATCATGACAATACCCAGGTAGGAAATGGTGAAATGAATGCTACCTTATCATACAAAAATGTTTACAGCGTATACTCCTACATCTACATCCATATGTTTTTGTCAGAATGACAGCGAGAAAAGTTAGCCCTAACTATTACAGCGATAATTGGAGTTATAGCCCGCGATAGGGAAATTTTATGAGTAGTAAAATCAAGCGTTACATTTCGCGTTAACTAAAAGTAACGCGTTACGTACATTGACATTATGTATGTATCTATGGATACGGCTGTTTATGTCCGACTGCACAGAGCATGGAAATAGTGAAAATAGAGTGACATAGAGTAGATATGACATTTGACGTTGTAAAGTCAGCATTTGCAGTGTTTGTTCGTTCCTAAATTTGTTGAATCTTTTGATTTAATATAGAAAAAAATAATATTAAATACTCCAAATATTGCTTAGTGCCGAAATGTGAATCAACGCCTATATTCGAACACCAGGAAAAGTATTTATTTAATTGAAAGTGGGATCGACGTTTAGCAGATTGTCACTTAATTTATAAACAATTTATATTTTGATGTAGTTGGACATTTTCGAACATAAACCATCTGATAAATACACATTTGTGTATAAAACTGACATTCGCGTGTTCCCTATTATCAAGTGATCGAAGTTAAAATAATCGTTCGTATAGAATAAACTCCAGTCGTGCGTCAGAGCTGACATACACAAGTTTTTTTTATTTACCTTTTGCTACCATGACTACGTCATAAAGTTCGTATTTTTGATTGTAAAATGCTTAAAAATCGAGTCTCCCAGATGTGTATTCTCATATTCATTAAATTATCTAGCCAAATTTGACTCGAACTTTTTATTTTGCCTTGATAAATTATTGTTTTGCAAACTAAATTTTGTTGCCAGACGGCAATTCGACTCATAAAACTGACAGCCAGTAAAAGCGCGAAGGCGAAGCCTATGAGCACTCTTACTGGCTGTCAGTTTTATTCGTCAAAGTGCCTGGCAACAAAGTTTCGCTCAAAAC
Source organism: Xestobium rufovillosum (assembly GCA_963966045.1). Taxonomy (NCBI): domain Eukaryota; kingdom Metazoa; phylum Arthropoda; class Insecta; order Coleoptera; family Ptinidae; genus Xestobium; species Xestobium rufovillosum. Next base: position 14,373,455 of record OZ014495.1, on the reverse strand, counting down.
ACAAATTTATCCGGCAAAATAAAAAGTACTCGTTAAATTACTGTTGATCATTTTTTGACGTTTTCTAGAACCAATGAAATGTTAAATATTTTTCGTTTCGACCAATCACGTCATTATTATAGGGTAAGTCCGGGATAGTTGGCTATAGTTTCTAAAAAGATACTGATACGAACTTTTGCCCCGTCAGCGACGCCCCTGGTGGTGACACATTATTTGTTTACGGCGAGCAGGCTTTGATTTATTACGGCGCGACCTTGTCGCTGTTTATGATTCCCGAAAAGAATAGTCTATCTCGAAGATTCTCATTCTGGAACAATGTTTGATCGATAATTTTCGAGAACCTTCTAAGACCATTATAAAATGGGAAGCAAGAAGCCGAGTGGACAGTCTTACAGTTTGAAGTCTGAAGTTTAGAAGCGAATGTCGAATGCGATAAGAACCGGGCGTTTAATAGTTCCGTGCGAGTATAAGTGTACCGGGGCGTCTTCGTATGTGATTAACCGTCGGTTGAAGACGAGTGTTTTAGAGAGTTTAAACTGTGGACTTGTGTACTGTGGATTGTTTAGGTTAGGTAATTAATTGTTTAATTGTTCACTTAATTGTTTAATTTTCACAGCTTGTTGTTACTTACTGCTTGTATATATTTCGCTGCTTATTGTTCAATTTGTTAATTTTAAGTTATCAAATCACTGTTAATCATTGTAAATATTTGTACATATACATAAAGTCACTGTAAATAAAAAGTGGAAAACGAAATACGTTAAATAAATACTTAAAACTAAACATATTAAAGCCAAGTCTCTTTATAATTTTTATACTGAATATTCAAACTTTAACTGAACATAAACTCCAAATAAACTTAAATTAACATTTAACTAAAAAATACATATCCAAAGAACTGGAGGGAGTATTGCAGAATAAAAAATGATTGTCGAATTATTTTCAATTTTTTCTCACTCTCTTGTGATATTACTAGGTACTAATCGTGCCAGTCCTTTTTGAAATATTTATTTGTGTCAACATAAACATAAACGTAAACGCAAACATAAACACAACCATAAACATAAACATAAACATAAACACAAACAGAAACAGAAACTTTGACAAACACAAATTTGATACATGCCAAAGAACAATTAAAAAATTCTTGGTTTTAGTGTTGGGTGACATTTGATTTAATTGTATTAGGTTAGTGTTTGACTTTTAACTGGATAATCCATATTATATAGTTTAAAGCCATCATTCGCGTGTTTTAGGTACGACGACCCAATAGATACTGTTCGGGATATGATAAATAGTGGAATTTCCTGGGGAGCCACATCAAATGCCTGGATAACATCCATAGAACAATCGGAACAGGTAGATAAATGATATGTAGTTAAATCACATATATTACCTAACCTACGTTCCCAAGAAATTGTAAAACAATGGAAGTGTCCTATCGTCTGGAACAGTCTTCTACACACTACCGACCATTCAGAATAAGAAAAAACCAGAGGTATCATCTATTGGTGACGTAACCTGCCAGATGAAAATGACAACCTCAACAAAAAAGTAATAGGGGGGTTCGGAGAAAAATAAGATATCTATTTTTGGCATGAAATGACAGAAAATTGTTATTGTAATTGATTTATGGCGAAATTTTTTTCTAAAAAATTTTTTTGCGGCGTAATAAGCGAAAGAAATTAGCTTATCACGCCCATATGCTAGTTCGCTTTGTTATTGGTTTGACGTCAGAGATTCGTAAGGCGCTCCTCCCACTTCTCTTGAAGTGCCCGTGAAGCGGTACCTATCTCATAACATACTTATTGGGACTATTTCGAACGTGAATTTTTAAAGTAAGGTGTCAAGGAAACATAAAACAAAGACAACATACCTAATCGATATAATGATGCAATAAGGGTATCAAAAGTCCGATTCACATAATTTTCCATATTTATGTAGTAGGTAGGTAAACGTCCCGGTAAATGTGGAAATGGTGTGTGATTCTTGCATCTAACCCCAATTTCATTCAACCTCAAAACAGTATAGTGTAAAGGCAGACCGGTATAAGTAAAACAAAGTCAACAATTTATTAACTGTACATGCCTTTTATAATTCAGTATAAGTAGGTATGTAGATTGTAGATACCTGCTTACTTCTGTTTGTAAAATAGCAAATAGGTACCTACCTATATTCTCTAATACAATACAATACATACCTACTCATTTATGTAGGTATGTATACCTAAGTGATTGACAAGTTATCAAGTTAACAGTTTTATAACGGATTGGAATTTTTTTCAAAAAACGGAAACAAATAAAACTCACGCGAATCAAAAAACTACGCTACGTAGGTACTAGGTACTTGTTTAACAAAAAGAAACAACTGCTATATTCTGGAACGGTTAATGTAGAAACTCGGAAGAGACTCTTAAAGACGCATGTATGGAGTACGAAATTATACCTATGGGTGCGAAACTTGGACAATGGGAGAAGCGGATTGAAAAAGAGTAGAAGCGTTTGAAATGTGATGCTACAGACGGGTGTTGAAGATACCGTGGATAGACAATTTAGCAATAAGGAGGAATTAGAAAGAGTTGGGGAAAAGAGAAAAGTATGGAAGACAAAAAAGAATAGGGGATAGGATCGTAGGATGGTAGGACACCTTCTGAGACACAAAGGAATAGTTCGCGACATACTAGAGTCAGAGATAGGAATAAAGAGGTAGAGGTTGGAGCAGATTAGACTACTGCTCTCAAATAGTTGGGGATGTAGAATGTTCTACTTTTACGGAAATGCGTAGGCTAGCTCAGGGAAAGGATGGTGGTACGCGTCCTACCAGTCTTCAAAAGAGAACTTTATGATGACGTACTATTTAATTATTATTGTAAAATAGTTAATAAAATTTCCTTTTATAGTTCAGGGAGGGAACGCTACGGCGATTCAGTATTTGGCTCCGTCATGCTCCTAGCATCCCGTTTCAAATTATGCTAACCGTAACACGTTACCAAGTACCAAGGGGTCCCAGAAAACTGTCGATAAATTACATTATGTTCGATTTTATTTAGAGTGGCTGCAATGGGGCAGCCGATAATTTTATAAACTTTTGCAATGATAAACTAACTCGCGAAAATATCGATAATGCTGACCAATTTTCCTTCTGGCTCCAACGAACCACTTTTTCCGTTTTATTGGTGTGCTGTACGATGTATTAGTCTGGGCACAAAACAGAAAACACCAGTTAGAGCCAGTTAATAATATTTAACAATTTAACTACACATGCATATGCATATGCATATGGGACTGCTGCGCGCTGAAGCTAGGACTTGTATGTTATACTAAGTTCTGACGTCACGCGGCCTACTCTCGCTGCAAGGTACGATTTCTAGCCTCGCACCGACGGAAAACTTTGCAACGGTTTCACAGGCGAAGGAATTTTTTTTAACAAAAATTAACAACATAACTGCCTTCAGTATAATAAACTCTATCAATTTTAATGAACCGAACCTGCCTATTAATGATATGTGAGGATATAGGTCATCTTGACTTTTGTTGGCAGGGGAAATAAAACACACATTTATCAAAACGAAAGAGCAACTATAGCACAATTTTTAACAGTACCTAATTTATAAAACTTTCCTTTATATACATTCGTAATTGAATTTATCACTACTATTCTTACTACCAATTACAATATAACATACAGTCGTTCTTAAATGCATTTTCGGGAATTACTTCCAACCTTCAGAAGACGTTTGTTTCTGTTATTTAATTTCAATAGTATTACAATTGAAAATAAATAACAGAATTTCAAGAGAACCAGACAACTTCAAAAACAATCCATGGCACACTTAGAATCCAGAAAGATTGCAAACAAGAAATTATGAGTGATTTTGACATTATTATTGACAGATATGTTAGGGAACCTAAAAACCAAAATTACCTACCTAAGTAGTTTACAATAATTTAAACAGATTAAATCAATTTATTCATTAAGTACATTATGTTTTTTATCATGTTGATTAGAAAAACGTTATCAATGAGATATTTTGGAATCAATAAAAAATAAATAATAACCAAAAAATTCTAGCACCTGAGTAAAACCCTGCTTACTGCGCATCACGCCTCTGGCCTATTCTTATTCTGAATGGACTCTATGAACATTCACCTGCCTGGCTGCTTGTTCAATGCGTCTAGGGAAGTTGTTAAAATTGCAACACAAAATTAACTAACTCTAGACATACACCTATTGAGTGTCGTATTGTTATAAGTAATATACCATTATTTTTAGGAAACGTACAAAACTCTGGTGGAACGATTTCAAGCACTGCCAAAGGACAAATTAAAGGTTCTAACACGTACCCATTATTTCGCATTTTCTGTGGAACGGCTACAATACGGTAAAGTAAATACGCATATTCGCAGCATGGACGGTCATATAGGTACCTCATAAGAAAGGGTAGGGTAACTAGATAGTTTATTATGAGGGTTAAAACGCTGTAGCTCCTAACGAAATGTGCTGCAAAAACTGTGTATAGACTAAAGATTATTCTAAACAACCTCATACTGAAAACGTCTAAGTATTTCAATAATATTCTCGATAAAGGTTGTTTCTTTAAAAAAATCAAGTAAGGTGCTGTGCAGAATGAAGAGGTCAGGCTGTATGAATAAAAATAAAATAATTTTAAGGTATAGTCAATAATTTTAAGGTATAGTCAATAATTGACTATACCTTAAAATTATTTTATTTTTATTCATACAGCCTGACCTCTTCATTCTGCACAGCACCTTACTTGATTTTTTTAAAGAAACAACCTTTATCGAGAATATTATTGAAAAAATTGGCATCGTTGTTTTTTTAATTATTAAAAAAACAACGATGCCAATTTTTTCACCATGAAGTCCGATCGAGATGAGTTCTGCTAGGTGGATACACTGTATAACGTTTGACCTCAGTGAAGAAACTGCACAAGGCGGTTCGTAGGAAAACTATTTCAGTACAACTGGTTGCATGTAAATAACGAAGGGGCTGATGTGATTTAAGTCTAATATTTATCTAGTAAATGAATGACCGCTATGTCGTTACCCGATCCTCCACCAAACATTCACTTTAATCATCACATTTTGAAATTCCTCTGATAGAAAGAATGTTTACAATCAATAAAATTCGACCAGTTATACTTCTGAAAATACACTGGCGAGCATAAAATTAGGGTCACTTCAAAAATTCAACTTTTCTGGTTAGTTATTGTATCTTATTATTGTAAACAGTGGCGTAACAAAGGATGACAGGGCCCGTATGCAAAACTGCTTAGTATGCCCCCCCCCGTGTTATAGAAATATTTTGAATGCGAGGTTTCAAAATTGGGAGCAACATAAAAGTTAAAAACTTTTTTTTATTTCACTGCTAAATACAAATAAAATAAAACCCAGATAAAAACCAACGTATGTATTAAAATTATTTTCAAACTATAACCATCTTAATAACTAAAATAATATTTTCTTCTGGCCTTACTATTAGCAAAGCCCTCAACTAGGTCTTTGGTATTCTTTGTCGATGCAGCTGTATGCTCAATTGCTAGAACAGAAAGGTCATGTAGGCGAATTTGACTAGTCCAATTTCTCATGTAATTTTTGATAATTTTAAGTTTACTAAATGACCTTTCTGTGGTTGCAGTTGTAACGGGAAGAGTCAAAAATAAAAGTAAACAGATTAGCACTTCTGGAAAGTCGCTTTCTAGAAAGCCGTATTTTTGAAGCAATATATTTGTTAAGTCTCTCACATGTTTTAATTGATAAGGTCTTTCACCATTGAAACCGCATTAACAAATTGAAATTAACATTTTTTACTAACTGCTTCCGAATATTTTAATTGTATCCTGTCACAGCAATCTACAATTTCGCTGTATTTCATACTAAGAAAATGTTTGGGTTGTAGAAATCCAAATACCTATATTTGTAATTCCATGGAAACTTTTGAAACGGTTTTCAAGTTGCTGGATGACTACGTCAGTTGTTAAATAGAACACATTAATCTTAATCCTTAAACAGCATTTCTGGAGTTAGAAAAAGTGTACGGAGTGGTGAGCCAAAAAGCGAGGTCCCACGCTTTGAATACCCCATAGTCGGCGTCTTTGATAAGAAGGACGCAAAACAATTAAAATCATAACAAGACACGACAAAAGGGATACAATTAGAAGCAAAAAAAGAACATAGTTAAATGTATAATTATTATATTACAACCAATAAAACCCAGGATCGAGCCCAGGAGAAATTCGATTCGAGGCTCGTTTAGAGGTACGGTCTGGTCGGTGTGGTCAAGGGCCCCCCTAGGTGTTGGGCCCGTATGCACCGCATAACAGGGCATACCCTTCGTTACGCCACTGATTGTAAATGGATTTCGTTGTATACATATCTCTAAACAGGAATGTTTTAAAAAGAAAACGTTTCATTTTCTAATGTTTTTATTGAAAATTCGTAAAGAAGCAAATTTTAACAAAATTGTCTTAAAAATGTGTAGTGAGAAAAATGTTGGAATAAAACAAGGAACTGTTAAAATTTTGACCCCTAATAACGAGTGGTTCCTCCCCGTGCATTGATGACAGCCTGGAGGCGACGTGGCATGCTCTCAATTAAATTACGGATCACATTTTGGGGGATGTTATTCCACTCCTGTAGTAGGAGCTCCCTAAGATCCTGTGCGTTGGTGGGAGACGGCGTATGACTTCGTACACGTTGTCCTAGCTCATCCCACACATGCTCTATGGGGTTCAAGTCGGGACTCCGTGCTGGCCAATCAAATCGCGTAATTTGAACCTCATCCAAATAACCGCTAACAATCCTTGCCACGAGGGGTCGAGCGTTATCATGCATAAAAGTTGCATTTTCTCCCAGAACCGTCATAAAAGGCATGACATGATTTTCTACAACTTCCGTTACGTACCTATGCGCAGTTAGGGATCCATTGCCGATAAACACTAATTCGGTACGTGCGTCTGAAGAAATTCTTCCCCACACCATAGCTGAGCCTCAACCAAATGGAAGTCGCTCCTCAATACAAGCCTGGGCATACCTTTCTCCGAGTCTTCGCCATACCCGCCGACGTCCATCCGACCCATTTAAACAGAAACGCGACACGTCTGAGAATAATACCCTCCCCCAATCGTCATTTGTCCATCCCAAGTGATCTCGAGCAAAGTTCAGTCTTGCAATTCTATGGCAACGGAGAAGTGGAGGACCCGTAGCCATTCTCCGACAAGATAATCCAGCAGAACGAAGTCGCCTCCTAGCTGTCCATTCACTAATGTTAACATTTCTGACTTCTTGGAGGAGATTTCGAAGCGAAACTGCCGTAGCATTCAGATTCCGTAAAGCCATGGACACAAGAAAACGGTCATCCCTTGGCGTGGTGGTTCTTTTCCGCCCTGATCCTGGTCTTCTCGTCAGCCTACCAGTTTCCTGAAATCGTTGGGATACCAGCTGAACTGTAGAAAGACTTACACCAACCGTTCTTGCCGTTACACGTTGCCCCCGACCATCTTGCAACAGCGCTATAATTCTGGCCGCCGTGACAGGATTTAAAGCCATTATAAGGAAATAAACGAAGACTACACTTTTCGACCGTCAAGTTATACACAGGAAAGTTAGTGAATAAATGAAGGAAATTGAAAAATAGACCCCGAGAAATAAGCTTCCAAGTAGCGCACCTGCAAGCATTTCCTAGAAATCGGAAATATTGAATCTTTGTTGTGCAAAAGAAACCACAAAAAGCTTATAACAGTTCTCAGAAATGCAAGTGTTATTGCCTTCAAGAATTAATTAAATTTAATATTTTGAATTCTTAGAAAAATTGGCAATTTTCAAAGTGACCCTAATTTTATGCTCGCCAGTGTATTACACACTTCTGAGTGTTCAGCATAGGCTGTTTTATAAAAATAAATTGCTAATATAAGTAGTGCTTTCAGGAGTAGATTATCAATGACCCATTGACGATTGACCTCAAAGGACTTTACTAGTCCAGATATAACTCTTATTTTAAGGATTTAATGATATAAAAAGCAATTTAAAAACGCGTCATAAACCGTATTGAATGAAATATGAATAGCTGCTAGGGATATGTGATATTGAATCGACAATCGGAAGAATTAATTCACTACAATTGACTACAAAAGTGGCTAGTCTCACAACTATCATTTTTCATATCAAACAAGGCTCATCCCTGCAGCACGAGCCATTAAGTTGATTATTTACAAATTACAAGCATTTTGGAATGAAAGGGAACCATCCCCTGGTTACTTGATGGATGGTGGAAATTTGTTTAGAATGAAAAGTACGTGATTACTTTTGGGATCAATTTGTACAAGTTCTGTGTATCGATACTTCTTACGCGGTATTTCAACGAATGAACACAATCGTGTATAAAGACTTGTATATTATGCTAAAAAGTCTACCTATTTGTCTGCAAAATTCGAAAAAAAATTGTTTTATTACGTCACACAGATAAAGCGTTATGTTTTAGACAATAATGGTGTTCCCTTCAGAATATCAACAAATAAGCCTAAGTTTTTGAATTGACATTTCGGTATTGATAATATTCACTGAGATATTTGAGTCTATCGATACTTTTGTTACAATTCGTATCGATACACTTTTCATCGTATCAGCACGTCCATAATTAGCCTCTCTACTGATAGAATTCTGTAAATTAGCCACCGTCATATTCTATGACATTGGCGACCGAAAACAACTCAATCAAAGAACAAGGAATTGGAGTCTTCCGCTTCTAGTAGAAGATCGTGCTAAAGTGGGAATCGCTCTCATAAAGTTTCAAAAGTTTATATATATTTTCTTTATATATTATTAGATTCTTGGAGCATCGTAAGTGTCGTTTATGTCGTACTAGCACTAAACAATTATTTGTCTCACAAATCTTCTTGTTCATAGTCGTTGCTGAAATTAATTGGAAACCCAACTTACCGTCAGGGCTCCAAAATGGGAACAACAACTTCTCTTGAAAACTCCACGAACTTTATAATAAATACAGCCCTTTGTGTAGTTATCCGCTACTACGAAGCCAACCAAATAAATCCGGGAATTACAACAGAGTGGAGTGGGTTACGTATACTTTTCAGTGGTGACCGTACCTTGGTACGGCCCTCCAAGTGAATTTGGGGGCTGACAAAGCACCTTTTTGGATTTCGACAATCGGATATCGGAACTGGCTACGAATGTTTCGAAATTTGGTTATGCGGATCTTGGTTATTTCAAAATAACTGGAAAAAATGTCACTTATAACGAAGCTGAAGATCGGATAAGAAACTTGCGATACTGGGGCGATGGATTCAAGATTGCTGGGAAAACTATCACGTTCTGGGGAGGACCTCCCGCATATTTGGTGAAAGAGAGAAAAATCGACGTCAGCCAACATTTTGACCCTATTAAAATCAGCATTCACTGATGAGCGTGTTCGTGTTCGGTGAGAATCACATTAAGTTTATAACAATTTTAATAAACATTATTGTTAATAATTATTTTCTTGAATAAAATTTTATGAAAGTTACGGCTTACGTAGTGTTATTAAGTTAAAAAATGCCAAGAGCACGTGGCGTGTGTTTTGTTGGAATTAAAATTCAACAAAATAATAATTTTTTATAAGATAAGAAATAAAGTTATCGTATTTGGTAAAATTCGATAAACAAGTTAATGCAGTAACTTCAAATATAATTATAGGTTAAAAATATTTTTTGTTTATGTTGACATATTTATTTTTCTGAATTATATAGCGCTCCATATTTTATTCCCAGAATATTGATACACGCCACTGTCGTGACCTATCTACTATACATACACCCTGTAAACAAATACATATTACAGATATGTATCAGGGAGGTTGGTTTAAATTTTGAAACGTTTCCTTTAACCTATGCATTGATGTCTACGACAGGTCTATGGAAGGTCGGATGTCCTAACTCAAATTTGTTTCACATGAAATGTTTCAAATACAACACATCAGCAAGCTAGACTTTATTTTATTTCATAGACGTTTCTTCCATTCATGTTTCTGAAGAAACATTTATGACATGGTATTAAATATTTATGTATGTAACATAACTTTAAACAAATTTTTCCAAAGGAGCACTCAAATAATAGATTTGATAATTTATTTGCATTATAACACAAATTCTTTACAAAAATAAAAAATGACAACACATACTTACGTACTAAAACTATACGTATAATTCTGTTAAGCAACATAATATATTGTGTATAATTTATTATAGATAAATTGACAATAGTTTTAGGTAAAAAATATTTAAACAATGCTGGGTGCCTATCCTATTTATACACTACTCAAACCCGCACAGGGGATATTATGAAAAATCTTTACAAAATCTTTACAAAAGCTTGTACCTACATATATCTACCTATACCTACCTACCTATACCTATATCTTTTATAACGTACTCCGTCGTTTCTAACAAATTCAACAAATAATAATACTGGAGTAATTAACAATTTCAACTTTGTGCACAAACAACAACATTCCTAGCCACCAAACTTTGATGAAGCACGAACACAAACACAGGAACACATGAAGCACGAATACACGATACTGGCGGGAGACTGGGACGTTCTCGAGTTCTCGTTCTCGTACCAGTTAGACGTTAGAAACATGTAAAATACAAATTTCACCAATGGCCGTTGCCGGCGCATGCGTATAGACATGATTACATGATTAGTCTTTATGTCAGAGATATTATCGAAATGTGGTGATCTAGGAAATATTTCTAATAGGACAATTTGAACACATTTTATACGCGTTAGATCAGTGACATTTCAGAATGGTTCTAATATATGATATTTTGTAAGAAACATTTTATTTATCAATTAAAGCGCATGAATCAGAGACTTCCAAATTGCGATGTTGATGAAATGTTACAAATAAAACATGTTTTGTTAAATAATTGTGCAAGCAGAATGAAACATTATTTGAAAATATTTCATAATTTATCTATTGGCTAATACTTGAAACATTTCATTTATGTATGATGTTTAACGGGCAGGGTGATTCCAAACGCGTACGCCAAATTTCAGGGAAAAATAGAAAAACTCGAAAGAAGGAGAAAAGTTCCTATGAACAAGTGCCTCAAAGTTACTATTAAAAAAGCTACAGGGTGGCGAAGTTTCCTTAAAAAATTATTCTTGCTTTAGAATCTCCCAAACTATGAACGCCACTGGATTGAAATTTTATGGGGAATTTTGATTTATAGACATCATATACTATTCTACACCTACACCGAGAGGTAAAAGGTGACCAGACTATATATATATATATATATATATATATACTATTCTAAATGTTTTGTTTTGTTTTTGCGCTACATGGTAGGTGTTCTGCTCATTTTACCTAAACTGTATTACGCCACTGATCTATGCAAGTAATTGTAAGATACCTATATAATATTTGCGTTCAATTTGGAAGAAAATCGACACCTTTGAATTTTTCCGTAAGCTGCTTGGTTTCAGAGTAAAATCGTTTATGATCTACACCCTGTATCTTTGTTAGTATTAACTTTTGGACACGTTCATAGGAACTTTTCTTCTTATTTTGAGCACCTCTATAAGTTTGGTGTATCCCTTGTGAATCACCCTGTATACAAGTATCGACTGTATCTATACAGGGTGTTCGCGCGAAAGGCATAAGCAAGTTTATATCGGAAATGGGGAAATTTGCGAAGAAATTTTTTCGACAAGTTGTTAGGCTGTATCTACTCTATAATAGGAAAATATGTTTACTTATACAGCTTGTCCCATTTAACGGTGGCGAACTAAAAATACAGTTTTTTAAATACAATACGCTGGTTATTTGATTTTCGAATTCTGCACTTAATTATAAATATAATTTTTGAATTATTTCAGTTTTTTCTAATTATCATCCGTGTCGTGAAGTTTCCCGAATTTGTTTGCTCTATGTCACGCCACATAAAAGTTATAGTAACGTTCGGATTCTAGGTGCCACTTGGGATGGGCATAAATGCGAATAATTGATTAGCAAAATATAGGTACTAACGTAGTTCTCATTCCAAGCAAACCCTCCGAGCTCCGACATCCATCAGCTAATCCGTTGATGGTTCCCCTTCTTTCATCATCTTTATACATACCATCTGATTGGCTAGGGTTGCAGAAAGGGAACTTGTCAGAAATGAGAAGTGACAGTTTGTAACGGACTGCTTTTGTAGTGAATATAGTCCGGAGCCCTACCTTAAAATATTGCAGAACATTTAAGCTAAACTTGAATTATTAATTTACTAATTACCTATGTGGACGCCCGTGCATCAAATCATAAAAACAAAATTGAAAATAAAATTTAAATTTAAATTAAAAAAAAATTAAATTAAAAATAAAAATAAATTAAAATACCTATCTTTATTATATTTAGCATTTATTTGTAGGCCATTTCGCAATTGGAGATTACATAGACAACGAAACTGTGAATAATTTTAGGCTCATGCTAGAAGATTTCTATTGGGAACAATGCGTATTTTTTCTAAGGAAAAACTCAGTACTTTTACCTCCTTTAGACGAACTGATACTAAGAATTGGAGAATCTGGCTTAGGGTCCTATTGGGAAAGTCAAGTTATAATTCCCCCCTAGAATAACTATAACAAAAATTTCGTTCTGTAATTTTATAGGTTACCGACAAATTTGGAGACTCAAATGTACAAAAAGCTGTAAAATATTTGGCTACCCACTACAATGAGAGGGCAGTAATCAAACTGAAATGGCCGCACGTAGAAGGGGCGTTTGGAATTTTAGCTATTGGAAACTTGGCTGCTTTAGTTTGTTTCATTTTAGAAATTGCTTTTCACAAATTTCAAAGAAATATTCCATATAGAGAGTAATAAACAATTATTTATTTTTGATGAAATTCAATTTGCTTAGGTTTACCTATATCAGCCCAAAATGGCAAAATATAAATGTCAATTTCACAGCCTACCAAGAATTATCGAAAGTGCAATGTTTGAAATGTAGTGGACGCCGGCGGTTTTCAAAATAAAATAAATAACTAAACTTGGTTTTATTAGCAACAAACATAGAACGCGCGGGAAGGCGCCATTACACACACATACATAACCTAACTTGTCCTGCCCTCTACCTTACCCACTAAATACATAAATGTCGGCAAGGTAGACACAATGTAAGGCGCAAAAATTTAAATTTAAAAAATGATCACTACAACTCGGCGATCCTGACATCACGATCGTCCTCGATCGTTTACAAAAAGGCAAAAAGATACACAAAAGTTCACAAAATCCAAAAGATAACTTATGGTAAGTATCGTAACAAATCTAAAGTATGCAGCGAAAATTGCATTCAATACAAAACAAAAACATGGTACAAAACATGTCGAGTCAAAAATCGTAAGTACAGTACAAAAATGTAACGCTAAAACGTAAGGACAAAAGATTAAACTAAGTACAGTAGTTGACACTGTTTGTCAAAAACCAAAACACTAAAAAGAATCGAAAGTAACAATACTTAAAGGCTAAGTAGAAACTAAAACTAAAAATTTAAATACACTGGAAAATTCAACGCAGCCACAGCTTCATATTTGCTGGACTACTAACCCCTTCAAAAGGTATCTGTGTCACTTGGAAATTTTCTACGTCTGTAACTAGGTATCTATCATTTCCCAAACATTTTTTCACTTCATAGGGCCCCTTAAATTTTGGAATTAACTTTTTGTTAACACCGGCAGTAACGTCAACGTTTTTTAACATAACATAGTCACCAACATCATAAATAACAGGGGGTTTATGTCTCTTATCATAGGCTATTTTGTTTTGTTCCTGTATCTTAACGTTTTGGTTTTCAGCAAATGAACGAATTTGCTCCAAATTCCTTTCACTGGGATTCTCGGATTCTACAAATTCTCTTAGAGGATCGTCAACATTCCTCTGATTCACACCAAACAATAAAACTGCGGGGGAATTACCAACAGAACGGCAAAATGAATTGTTTATAGCAAATTCCACGTCACCTAGAGATCTGTCCCACTTTTCTCTACAATCAGCTAACTTTGACAACATGGGAGTCAAGTCTCGATTTATTCGTTCAATTTGGCCATTGGCCTGAGGGGTACTCGTAGCAATTTGTACTAATTTTACTTCAAAACTACTCAGAAAGTCTTTAAATTCTTGTGATTTAAAGCATGAACCACGATCACATACAATGCACAAAGGCACACTATAATAATTAAAATAGTTTTTCAAATGGGCAATCAATTCAGAAGTTTTAGTTGTTTTTACCGCATAGAATTTAACAAATTTAGAAAAAGCATCTATAATTTCAAACACATACTGTTTTCCACCAGTGGTTTTTTGCAATGGTCCATAATGATCCACATGGAGGGTAGCGAAAGGTTTATTACCCTTGGGAATATTATGTAAAATTCCTTCAGTTTTTCCATAACCGGGTGAATAAGTTATACATTTAATACAATTGGCAATGTAGTTTGTCACCTTGGCTTTGACATCTGGAAACCAATACGCACGAGATAGGTATTCGACGGTTTTACTGATACCTACATGGCCTAAGTTATCATGACACATAAAAATCACTTTGTCTTCCATTAACCGGGGTACATAAAATAGAACCCTTCCCTTCTTTTTCCTGTAAACCAAACCATTCCTAAGTTCAAATCGGGGACTTTCTCGGAACTGTAGCTCTTCTTTAATACGAGTAACTGAGTCATCCAAGTTCTGTGCTATTGACAGATTTTGTTCGAATGTATTTTCTTCTAGAATTAAGATATTATTGCACCTGCTTAAGGCATCAACATGCCTCATTCGATCATTGGTTCGGTGTTCCAAAATGTAGTCATAATTTTGCAAAATCAATGCCCACCTACTTATCTTAGGATTCATGTCTTTCTTATTTAAAGCAAGCTTGATGGAATTACAATCAGTCACAATTTTAAATTTTATTCCTTGCAAGTAAACATGAAATCTATTCAAGGCATTAATAATAGCTAGCAACTCTAACTCGTAACTATGCAGCTTTGCCTCAGAATCGGTAGTTCGCTTACTAAAATATGCATTTGGTTGAAAACGGTTATCGGCTTGTTTCTGCATGAGAATAGCACCGTATCCCTTAGAACACGCATCGCAGTGCAGTTCAGTTTCCAACAAGGGAGAATATACTGCTAACACAGGGGGGCTAATTAAAGCGGACTTTAATTTCTCAAATGATTCTAATTCTAACTCTCTAAATCTGAAAATGGCATTTTTTCTAATTAAGTCGTAAAGGGGTTTCGCCACAATCGAAAAAGATGGCACAAAACGCCTAAAATAACTCGCGAGGCCTAAAAATCTGTGAACACTCTTTGAATCTATCGGTAAAGGATAATCAACAACTGACTCTATGTTTTTTGGATCTGGGAGTATACCATCTGAACGCACAACATACCCTAAATATGAGATTTCGAAATTTAGAAAAGTACATTTATCTACTCGAAACTGTAAATTATTTTCAGCAGCTACCTGAAATACTTCCGCCAAAATCTCAAGATGAGTATCAATGTCTTCGGTGGCTATCAAAATGTCGTCTAAGTAAAGAATTATTTTATGTTCTCTCAAAAGATCGGAAAATATCTGGTATATGTACCGCTGAAACACCCGAGGAGCATTAGTTAGCCCGAATGGCATCCGGAGAAACTCAAACTGTCCTAGCGGCGTCACAAAAGATGTGTATTTAACTGAAGAGTCTGCCATTTTAATGTGATAAAAGCCATTCTTTAAGTCTAGGGAACTAAAATATCTTTTGTCGCGCAACAAATCTAAATTGTCTTCAATTAAAGGTGTCGGAAAGTTGTCCTTCACAGTAATTTTATTTATTTCGCGATAGTCGACACATAACCTAATGTCACCTGTCTTTTTCCGCACCAAGACAATTGGACTACTATAAGGAGAACTACTGGGTCGTATAATCTGGTTTGTCAACAGATCATCGAGAATCTTTTGAAGCTTCTCTTTTTCAAAAAATGATAGACGTCGGGGTCTAAACGATATAGGCTGATCATGTTTCAGTGAAATAGACATTTCAAATTCAGTTTCAAGCTTAGAGCAAAGCTGATTGATATAAACATCATTATACAATCTTTTGACACAATTCTGAACATCATAATCTACAGACGGGTTAATTTTCAAAGTTTCCCGTACACTTTCAGGATCAGTTACATAATCTACATGCAAAATTTCATTAAATGGTATTACATCATTTTTCATTACATCTACCTTAACATCAGCACCTAAAGTAATCTTAATATTAGGTGAAGAAATAAAATCTCTCCCAAGTAAACAATCGTACTTCATTGTCGTCGATGGTACAACGAAGAAATTCAAATTAACCTCAAAATCTGACAGATTTATAAAGCATTGTCCTAAAATTTGTAAAGGCGACTGATTAAGTCCACAAAATGAATCGTCAACAATAGATTGTATGTAATTATCGCCAATTAAGGTGTCTGTTACCAAAGAAATTGGTGAACCTGAATCTATTATCGCACTCACCTCAAAAGTTTTCCCGGAATCACTAACCTTCAACACAACCGGTAAAATGTAAGCGGGCTTGGCTGCTTCCAAAAGATACATGGTGTTCTCTTTATCCTTTTCTTTCTTTCGAGGACAATCTTTGTTCCGATGACCAAGATCACCACAGCTGTAACAAGAACCCCACTCTCTCTTCGGCTTTGGACATTCCCTCGAAGTGTGTCCCACCTGACTACAATTATAGCACTTAAAAACAGCCCGTTGTGCATGTGATGTATTCTTAAAATCTTCTCTAACTATTTTAGGCTCAGGCTTCTTCTTAAATTCACCGACCCTTTCTCTTCTCGCTGAATCAATTCTACCATAATTAATTAAGTCTCTGTACAACTCGTCTACGTCACGATGACTTCTGGAAAGGAGAAAACTACTTAGTTCTTTCGAATACAAACCAATTGCTACCTGTTCTTTTATTTCTTCAAACGTCAACTCTAACTCTCTACATAAGGCAACCTTCTCATGAAAATATTTCGACAAACTGTCCTTTTGCAGTTGGATTGTTCCTTGCATCTTTTTCCACATCTCTGTTTTACTTCGCTCGAACAAGAAAGTTTTCGAGAAAGCTGTTTCAAAACTGGACCAGTCTTCTATTTCTGAGCGTCTTCCATTAAACCAGTACTTGGCAGCACCTCGTAAATGACTTTTTGCAGATTCCAATTTAAATTCGGGAGGCCACGAATGTAGTTTAGCTGTCTGTCGTAAATTTTCCAACCATCTTTTTGCTGCTGCTGGGCCCTCTTCACCATCAAAATCATCTATTGACTTTGAAAAGTCTGGCATAATGTTAAAATTTCGGACATCATCCACCGAGTGACTTGAGGACGAACTCACTGGTACTGGAGATGAATGTTGTAATTGTAACATATTCAACATAGTGGTGTTCTGCTGCACGAGCATCGAAATTGTTTGCATAAAATCTGAAACACGCCGTTGGTCGATGGCGTCGTCCGTTTGACCTTGAC
Source organism: Xestobium rufovillosum (assembly GCA_963966045.1). Classification (NCBI taxonomy): domain Eukaryota; kingdom Metazoa; phylum Arthropoda; class Insecta; order Coleoptera; family Ptinidae; genus Xestobium; species Xestobium rufovillosum. Next base: position 14,355,904 of record OZ014495.1, on the reverse strand, counting down.
CCATTTGGGATTGGCAAAACGTTTCAAAATCTTCTCCGTTATAGGACATCACAAATAATTGTTTAAATTCACAAAACAATCCCACTTCTGAAGTTTGTAGTGGACGGCGGCGGTTTTCAAAATAAAATAAATAACTAAACTTGGTTTTATTAGCAACAAACATAGAACGCGCGGGAAGGCGCCATTACACACACATACATAACCTAACTTGTCCTGCCCTCTACCTTACCCACTAAATACATAAATGTCGGCAAGGTAGACACAATGTAAGGCGCAAAAATTTAAATTTAAAAAATGATCACTACAGAAATAAAATGAAATATTTATTCCTGAATTATTGTTCATTAAAACTAAAAATTGTGAATAAAATAGTAAACATACCTCGCTGGAAAATTTCATTACAGCCTCACGCTACAATGTAATGAAAGATTTTCCACCTCGGTACGTAGTATACCATTTCTAGTAGATCAGATCATTGTTTAACATCTTTAAACAATGGTGGTAGCACCCAAAGTTATTAAATATATAATAACTTTGGGTAGCACCGAGGTGCTCTAAATCCTAGACGGGGTTTTGGTCGGTGATTTTCGCAGAAGCACCAGAGTGCAATCGCGTTAGAGAACGCCACTAGCTTATGCGTAGCGAATAAGTAATCAGATCTTCCTTAAGATTTCACCAAAGGCCGCCGATTACCCAGGTGCCATCGATTTCTGCCGTAAAAAACTTAATGTTCCAGACCGAAACGTAGACTGAATTCAGTCTACGACCGAAGTTACACGGGATTGCCAAATCGATCTAATCTTCACCAGCAGACACCCCTTATTCCCCGACTTGAACACATTACTACGCATAAGATAGACCAAGCCAATTTGTCACTGGGTAATGGTTTAATTGTTGATATTTCAGCAAATTCACACAAAGCTTGAACCAACATTGCAGTCGATCTTGCTCGGTACCTCCAGTTGCCTTAGTTTTGCCATTAAATACGTCACAGTCTGCCCGGGCATTTTAGTAAGTTTCTGAACGTACCCATGATACAACGAACCCTAGTTGTGGACAGTGTTGCCGTTTCAGTACAAATGTACTGAATTCAGTACTATGTTTGTAATTTCAATACGTCAGTACTACTTTCTGAAATTTATGCAGTTTTCGGTACGAAACCAGCTATAGGAAATTTATTACCAAAACAGCAATATCTTTCTGCCAACAATCAATCTGCAAACTTGTCAAAACGAAAATTATAGCTTTAAAACTCGGCCACCTCGTTTTGGCGGCATGTCGCAAAAGAGCCCGCAGCGCGCGGCGGCTGACTGAAGTCTACGGCAGTGTTGTTCTGCGGATCTAAGTGTTAGTAAGCAAAATGTATGTTTTCTTTGGAATAGATATTGATATTTAATAAACATTTTGACAGATTAGTATTCATATTATGTTTTATAATAGTGGCCTTGAGAATTTTTCATTTTTTTAAAATTTTGTGTTTGACAGTTGGGTTTTATTTGAACAATAATGTTTTTTGTACTGTTAAAACTATTTTTTTTAATAAATGGAGAAACGCTAGGCGTTGTTTCATTTAAATTTCGCGCCGGTCAGTACGGAAGGGCGGGGATTCAGTACGTTTTGGAACGAAAAGTCGGTACGGAAATCAAGGCAGGAGCGGCAACACTGGTTGTGGAACTGTCAGATTGCACGTTGTATGTCTATATTTAGAGGTTAGAATCTGATAGAAAATGGGAAAAATTTCAAAAGATAAACGAGACATTTATTATCGAAAAGCTAAAGAACAAGGATGGCGTGCAAGAAGTGCTTTCAAACTAATACAGATAGACCAAAAGTTTAATATTTTACATGGTTTGTACTTATCTAAAAAAAAGTTATTTTTTTACCCTAGATTTTTAAGGTGTTACTCGAGCTGTCGATTTGTGTGCTGCCCCAGGAAGTTGGAGTCAGGTCCTTTCACGTAAATTATATTTAGGAGAAGACGTAAGAATTACAGAAAAAACGAATATATTTAAAGATGTTCCGGCATGTCTAGAAAAAGAAGCTGTGAAAAATGAGAACGTTAAAATTGTAGCTGTTGATTTGCAACCTATGGCCCCTTTGCCAGGTATTATTCAACTACAGGGTGATATAACTAAATTTTCAACTGCTCAAGAAATAAGAAATCATTTTGAAGGGGAGAAGGCAGATATTGTGATATGCGATGGTGCTCCGGATGGTATTCCTTTTGCATTGTTTAATAAATTACGGGTTTTGATGGAAATATGTTGTAGTTACTGGCCTTCATTGTATGGATATTTATATACAAGCTCAGCTTTTATTAGGGGCTCTTCATATAACGTGTAACGTTTTGAGAACTGGAGGAACGTTTGTCGCTAAAATATTTAGAGGAAAAGATAATGATGTGTTAGTTGATCAATTGCTGATGATATTTGAGGATGTTAGTGTGGTTAAACCCAGTAGTTCGAGAAATTCCAGCATAGGTATTGGATTTTGATTTAAGTCCTTTTGTTCAAAAACAATAAGAGACTTAATTCGGACACTGACTCAGTTGCTATGATACAACCAATCAGAAAGCCAGTGTCAGACTTAAGCTTAACTTTTTTTTGAACAACCAGGCCATAGTACTTTTGAAAGTAACTTTATTATTCATATATTTTAGAGGCCTTTGTTGTTTGTCGGCAATATAATCCCCCCGAAGATTTTGATCCAGAACAAATTACTCCATATCTAGACATAAAAAATAGAGATTTCAGTTCCTTGACTGGAGTAAATAGAAAAATTATTCCCTTTATTGTTTGCGGTGATGTTAGTCCTTATGATGTATATGATTCAGACACAACCTATCCTCTGCAGGTGAGATATATTTATAGCATTTCCGAAGTGAAACAAATTGCTTACTCTACAACAGACCTGGTATATAACATAAGTGCATTATAACAATGTATGCGGCCCCAAAAATATACTTGTTATTTGTCCTGATAATGCACACATCCTGTTATACAGTACCAATCTTCCATAACGACCCTGCTTTCTGCTCGACTTTCTGCTCATTCTCATAACTTTTCGAAAATTTAATCACTAACTTTGAATCGCTAATAGGTATTTCTACCAAGTAGCGTGTACCTACTGACATCATCTAATCGAACTCTATTTCTGAGGCAAATTGTTACTGACGTCAAAATTGTTCAACTGCCACTGTTCTTCCACTTCCTCCTCTTCCACGTCCTGCTCTCCATTTTCTTGAATATTGAACCAAAAGTACCTCAGTCATCTATAGTTCAAAACCACTAAAATCTCAGCCGAGCTGAAAGATAAATCCAAACAAAATTTTTCATCAAAAATATGTGTCCCATCAAAATTATTTTTGAAACTGTTTTTCTTTTTCGACACACAACTTATTTACATTTCAGCTGAAAGGTGAAGGGCAGTATGAATATAAAGAACCCGTACAACCACCAATAGCTCCGCCCTATTCGTTCTCTAAACCAAACCTTACGAAAGAAGACGTAGAAGCAGCTCAACAAAATTTAGATGAAGTTGCTGGAACATCATCTAACGTCTCAAACCAGACGTACACATTGGAACCTGAAATTGAACAATTAGAAGAAAATTTATTGGAAATGACTATTAATCCAAAGCCTTCTACATCACAAGAAGGATATTCGACGAGCGCTGCTGCCAATGATAATACTTTAGATTTAGATGAGCTTTTAAGAGAACTTAAAACTGACAACCAAGTAAACTTGCCTGAAGATTTTACTCTCCCAGAATATAATGGCATCTTTGCTGCTCCCAGTACTCCAAATATTTTTACTGATTTTGTAATGAAAGTGTCTGCACTTCGGAAAGAGAAGTCTGACAAAAAATTTGTTACTGCCTTCACTTTACATGAATTGAATAAGCAGACGGGAGATTCAGAAGTACAAGCCAATAGTCGTTTCATTAAACACATTAAAGCGCAGTGTGATACCCGCACTGGAGGACCAAGCACAAATGATGAAGCTGCAGAAGTTGAAGGAACTGTACTACCCGAGTACATGACAGTTTTAAGAGAAGCATTTAGCAGGAGTAAGGATGGTCCTGTGGAAAGAGAAGCTTTCATGCGAAGATTAGATGATGCAATGAAACGTGACCATGAAAGTTTCTTTAGTGCAGATTGTATTTGTTATGATAGTACTTCCTCTGAATCTGACAGTGATAATTAGTTTTTCTCTTTAATTTGTAATGACTGTGCGCTGATTGATGTTTTCTATATGAAATAAAGAGCAATTTTTCTATTGTAATTTTGAGTTTGTTTGGAATATATACTCGTCACGTAAGTGCCTTTCTCACCCACTTAACTTAAAGGTACGGAATTTGAGCACTAAAAACGGGACATGTAGACACATTTCTATTCCAACACCATTCTGAAACTAAAGTAGATAGGGCGTTAAATAAAAAAATATTTATCAATAATAAAGGATCAACTGCAAGACTCGCCTTAAATAAATCTCACTCAAATAAATTATTGAAAAATCTTATAAAACCGTCATAAACTCGACATCTTTTTTACTATTTGTACACATTTATCATAATTAGAAAGTAGGGTTGTCTAAGTTAATTATTCGTTATTCATTTTCGACCAAGAACGTCCTGATAGGTTACTTGGTTCAGCCGGCGTGTTGGAATGAAAATTATTTTGCAATCTCCATTTTGTGAATATTTGGGCGGGTTGCACAGTAAACTAGATTAGACTACTGCTCTCAAATAGTTAGGGATGTAGGATGTTCTACTTTTAGGGAAATGCGTAGGTTAGCTCAGGATAGAAAAGAATGGAGGTACGCGTCCAACCAGTCTTCGGACTGAGAACCTTATGATGATGCACAGTAAACTGGACGTTTGACAGTAGTAGTAGTGTGGTGCATTGCAATGCAGATGGCGCTTCACTTTATCCTCTTATTTCTAAATAGAAAATAATAATTTAAAGATAGGACCGCCGACTAATCCTCCCAGATTTATTCGGTTGCCGCTAAAGCAAAAAACCTTGAAAATTCCAATCTGTAGAGGTTCCGTCGGAAGGGTGCAGCTGTGCTAGAAACCAATCATAATAGATTGTGAGTATATTTTGCATAGTCCTAATCACACTTTTGGGCGATAGGTGGCAGCACTTTATAGACTAACAGCCTAAAGATAAATTAGCATAAAAAAAAGTAAAAGTAATGAAGTATAGTTAAACCAGAATAAAATTTAATGTAACCAACAACATTCCATAAAGTTAAACCAAAATTTATGGCTATTAATTCCGTCAATCTATAGAAAGGGTAGGTGGCTACATTTTGTTACTTGGTTCTGTATTAAGTACTTGTATAGTTTTCGTTAATTTCTAGAGCAAAGTGGCGTTTCTACCTCGCATTTTCTCAGTAATCAACTATTAAGTCTAGTTTTCATTTTTCAAGTACGTTTCGGCTATTTCTTTAATCAGGTGCACTTCATGTATATCCTCAACCAAATTTGTTACTCTTACCTTACCCCATGAAACGATAAGTTATTATCTGGCTGCTAAGTGCTGAACGCTTTTATAGTCGTGATCAACGTAAAATATCACCATGGTAAACAAAAAACTGCTACCTGGGCAAAAACACCTGATCATCTCTTCGCGTTAGAAAAGGATTGGGATACGTAAGTAGTACGGGTTGCATACACAGCAGATATGTTTCAGAAAGCTTTTACGGCGTAAACAGCAATTGGTCTATTCAATTGGTTCAGTGGGTCTGCATTACGCTCCGAAAGCGTACCAGACATTAAGAGACAGATGTATACAAAATCTGCATAAGTCGCAACCGTCCACCGAACGTACCTACTTGCGCATGCTTGGTATGCATCTAACAAATATAAACGACGAAGTAGAATATACTATTTCTATCGCCATTCCTCTGTCACGCTTTTTCCACATGCATGGAATGGGGAGTTGTTTGTAATAGGTATATGGTAGCATGGTAGAGTTTAAACATAATTCGGGAGATAAGTGGCGCGTCACAAAGGTCAGATTTTCATTCCAAACAAAACAAAGCCACGTGCTTTCTGACGTTTTAACCTAACCTCTGAAATATAATTATAATTACATATACACTGACGGACAAAAAAAGTGGTGCACCTAGATTTTGCCGTAAGTTTTAAGTTTAATAACTTTTGAATGAGGCAGTCGATTTTAATAATTCTTTTTTTTCTGAAAAGCGCGACTTTTCTAGATAATTATGAGATATTTTGCTTTCCACTAAAAATTTTTACTTCTTCTATAGTGCCTTTAGAAGTCGAGTGTGTTTCTTACGCAAACTTTGATTGACGCTATGGAATGAAATTGTAAGTCTATTGAATTCTTACATTAGTCACGTGATACCCCATTTCCTTTTCAATAAATTTCCTTTTATTTCACCTTTTAAGTCCTTGTGCCACCGAAAATGCCACACTTTAGACGAAGTAGTGCAATTTAGCTTGTAATTAACAAGGAGGCCATGGAATTACATGAGCCAAAGAACATGGATTTATGAAATGCATTGAGGAAGTGTTTGAGAAAGAAGAGCAACAATTTCGTAAACAACTGTAATTAATAAAGAAAACAACAAATAACAACATGAAAAATAAACTGAAAAATAAATTGATAAACAAGCTGGCTAATATCGAGTATTTCCTCCCCCAGGCTAGTCAAACTTGTGATGTTGATTTGAGGAATATTTTCCCATTCTTTTATAAGAGCGACCCTCAATTCATGAAGATTTTCTGGATTGCGGCCGCCAACACGTTGTCCCAATTCATATAATAAATTTTCGAAAGGATTCATATCTGGGCTTCTTTTGGACCACGGAAAGCGTTTAATTACAGTGGTTTACAAAATTGTTGCTCTTCTTTCTCAAACACTGCCTCAACACACTTCATAAAACGATGGCGTTTTTTGGCTTTTATAGTTCCATGGCCCCCTTGTTAATTATAAGCTAAATTGCACTGCTTCATCTAAAGTGTCGCATTTTCGGTAACATAATGACTAAAAATGCGAAATAAAAGGAAAACTATTGAAAAGGAAATGGGGTGTCACGTGACAAATGTAAGAATTCAATAAACTTACAATTTCACTCCATAGCGTCAATCAAACATTGCCTAAAAAACATACTCTACTTCTAAAGGCACTATAAAAGAAGCAAAAAATTTTAGTGGAAAGCAAAACACATCATAGTCATCTAGAAAAGTCGCCCTCTACAGCAAAAAAAGAATTATTAAAATCGATTGTGGTTCAGAAGTTAATGAACTTCAAACTTATTGCAAAATCTAGGTGCGCCACTTTTTTTGTCCGTCAGTGTAGTTGTTTTCAAGTTTTTACGCTTAAGCCCAACACACAAATTGAAAATAAACTGTTTTCACTGCAAAACGTCTAGAATTATATTGCAAAAACTAGTTTAAGACGTTCTAAATAATATCGATAAACGTCAAATGGCACGTGCTTTTGTTTTGTTTGGAATGAAAATCTGACGTATGACGGAGGCACTTAGGTCCCGAATTGGTTGTAGATTACATTCTACGTAGTTAAGTGTCTTCTATGGTTGTAACTTGTAAGTTGTTCTGTGGTTGTAACCTTGTTTGTTGTTTAGCGATTACTACGTAGTAGTAGGTATTCTCTGTTACCATCTCATGACCTGTTGGTTGTAGGTGTTTATAAGCTAAAGCTTGAATATTTTATACATATTTATTTACTCTTAACGTTTTACTTGAGAAATTAAACAATAAGCTATCAAAATATTGAAATGACTTCCCCAGAAAATGTTACAAAGCGTAAACTGGTAAGCAATGCAGTAACTTGTAAAATAGGACTTGCCAAAAATATTTTTCAGAAAGGATTATTTGAAATTAATCAAGAAACGTATCCTATATATGAAGGATTAAATACAGTCGGTAGATGTCCAAATGCAACAGTAATAATTAAAAATGTGGTAAGCTTAAAACTGAAAAAAAATTGAGTATTGAGTTAGTGTGATTGTGATAAAATATTACAATTTTTTGTAAATATTGGTAAGTGGATGTGTACTCAGGATCATGCATTGAAATTAATTTGATTATCATGAAATTCATAACACTGATGTGAAGTACTTGTTATTGTAAAAGAATTCTTAATAAAATGTCTGCGTGAGAGGTGACGGATGACAGCTATTCCGAGTTATTTTGCTTGTCAGCTAAAGTTGCAAAGTAGATCAAAGTCAAGTTCCTGTAAGATTTTGTGGCAAATATACAGTTGTACGGAGTCGGTAACTAATTTAATATTTTATTATGTTGTGGTTTTACGCGGTTTTACGATCTTCAGATAGCAAAAAAAAGTATTCCATGATTGTAAAAGTGGTCCTGAATATGTTCAACGACGCTGAGATTTTTTTTTCTGGGATAAATATATTTACGTCCTGTATAGAATGATGAAAGTCACGGCATAGACTGGCAGTATCTCTCTGAAGTTTTCTGGCTTCATTTGGTGACCTCCAACTATACATAATTTACGATAGAGCGGTCAAGTCAATTGGTTTGATGTTTGACACTCGGAATAGTTTTAGAAAATTTGAGGGACCTCCACAATTCTTGGTACCTAAGTTTGCAAAGTGTATTTATTAAACACTACTGACATTTTTATGTAGTAAACGCTTTGAATACAGTAGAACAAATACAGGTAGAGAATAAGAATTGATTTGCAGAAAAAGACATCATTTTTCTCGTCATTTTTATTTGTTAGTAGTGTGCGAGGGGGCAAACCGCTGTGGAAGCTTGGTGTACAGGTATGTTGAAGTTAATGGAAGTTTGTGGCAGTTAGTGGAAATTAGTGGAAGTTTCTGGACATTTATGTACATACTTATGCACTGTAATTCTAGATGGTCTGTGCATTTTCGAATTTGAAAATATTTGAAGTCTTGCCATTAAACCACACTCACAAATTTCCCGGGATTTATTTATGGAGATGTGTAAACCCTAATTACTGAAAAGGCATTACTTTTAATTCAAAATACTTTACAATTTACAAGATATTATACCTTATACCTAATATCTAATGTTAATAGCTGCTGTATAATTATTATTAGAGCAATTAAGACCCGACCTCAAAAAATTCGACACTATGACAAAATTCAGACTTACTCCCTAGTATCTTTAGCCTTTGCTATTTTTGCTATTTTATCAATTTCAAAATCATCCTCCATAAAAGGATTCTATTTCGCGTCATTACATGTTTTTGTTGAGTGAAATTTGCATAATTTGTAATGAAATAACAAAGTAATCTGCCGAAAAATCTCACTTCGACGGGTATTTGGATAGATTCTTCATCTACATAGTCTAATCTAGGATAATATAGACATTTTAATGCGAAATAAACAATTTTCCGTAAATGTCGAAAACTGCCGCCTACTTGTTTGTTGTAAAATCAAATACTTTTAGCAATAGCACTGCAGTTTTCTGTGTTTGGTTTAATTTAGAGAAATAGTGAATTGTTGTTGGTCTAATTGCAATGGTGTTGAATAATCTATGAGCTATAACACAAATTTGAAGTGAACAGACTGGCTGTAGGATAATAATAAGCCAAGCGATGGCAATTGTACCTGTATCCTACCGCCAGGCCTGAGTTCTGACTTCTGAGTGACGCAGTAATCGGCCCACACACCCGCTCAATATTTTCCCTACAAGCTGCAGTGTGAGATAACCATTTCAATTTACTGACCATGACCTGCAGTAGCATTGTTATTATCATTTTTAATCCCTTTTAGAATTTACTAAGTATTTGCAGCCCAAATTAAACACATCCACATACCTAAATACCTGCAATGAAATCAAGGAAATTAAATATGTTTTTTTGAATAGGTAATCCATTAGTTATTCATTGCATTTGCTAGAATCAGATGCCCAAATTGCTTAATCGCTGAAGTTTGTCGGGTTTTCGTCAGGTTAGTCAGTCAGATCACACACTAGCAGCACTATAATTTCGGCGATTGATTAAATTTTAAATGTTAGTTCGGCGATTGAGCAAATTTGGCATCTGAGTCTGACACATATACCATGTAAATCCACAATAACGTAGTAAATGAGAAATGAAGGTATCAGTTATGTGATGAAGGTACATTACAAAATTAAAACTCCACAAAAAATGTACCTTAATATGAAAAAAGACACGCCCAGTAGCCTAGAGTTTAAGCAGGCTATACAGCACGAGCTAGAAAATTTAGAGAGAGAGAGACACTTCTGATCTATGCTGTGATAAAGCCTTATTCCTTTGAACCGGTGTATGTATTGCCTATCCTTATCTTTCATGTGAAACTGTATGTCCTTTGTAACTTTCTGACATCGTTGAAATTCTTAAAAATGAACTTTTGTTCTAGAATGTGAGCCAGCAGCATGCTGTTGTAACGGTGTTGGACAATAAGCATTTTATAACTGAAATTCATTCCTCAAATGGGACATTCCTGAATGATACTAAACTTTTACCATTCCGATTGTACGAAATAGAGGAAAATTGCACTATAAAATTGGCACATTTGACTGGAACGTACAAAAAGGTATTTTCATATAATTTTGTGAAAAGGAATTTTAAATGCTCTAAATTTCTTTAGCTGTCTTCTGAAGATGATTTTGATCACCCAGAAATAGAACTCACACAGAATTTTACGCAGTCTATCTTTAATGCCGACACGCAAATACATGATGTAGATGAAGACTCTGAATTGAATCACAATGGTGAAGCTACCCCGCCTCTAGAAAGCAGATTAGATATTACAGCTGACCAGGGGCAAACTAATATTCACGACATGCCTACTCAATTGTTTGATATTGATATACCAGGTCCAAGCAAAAGAGTAACATTTTCTAATAATGTAAATATTCACGAAATGCCAACACAAATATTTTGCTCTGATATTGCAAACGATATAGAAGTGGAGAATGTTAGAAATACAGAGGATGTTGTGAATGCACTCGAAGGCAATAGTATAGAACTCAGTAACACAAATATTGAAACATCAATTGAAAATACGGTATTGAATGATGAAAATGTGGTATTGAATGACGAAAATACGGCATTGAATGATGAAAATACGGTACTGAATGATGAAAATGTGATACTGAATGATGAAAATACGGTGTTGGATGATGAAAATGCGGTATTAAATGATGAAGCGAGCAATGATTCTGTTGATTTGCTAACTATGCCTGGCGCTGATTATGAAGATAAAGATGAACCTCAATCACAAGTTCAAGTCAATAAATTGAAAAAACGTTTAAGCAAACGTATATTATCTGACGAAGAAAGTACTGATGAAGAAGGAAGTAAATTTATTACACTGAAAAATAAAGTATTTAAAAGAATTATATTACCTTCATCCAGTTCTTCAAGAGATAGTGCAAATCCTGATTCAGAACATCTATACACTAGTCAATTGAAAGGAAGCGTAAGCAATCGAATAAATGATAAAAATGAAATTGAAATTCTACCAATAATTAATTCAGACTCGGACACAGACATGGAAGAAGACAATAAGGATAACAGTGGTAAGAGAAATGAAGCAGGTGCACCAGAAGAACCAAGAATTACGGAACTGAACATTAGCATGCAACAAGGTGAAGAAACTAAAGTCGGTTCAGACTCTGAGACTGATATTGATGAAGAAATTGATAAAAATGTAAGCACAGGTTCGGAGAAGAAAGTAGTCGAACTGGAAAACACTTTAATATGTGATACTACAGATTTAGAAGAATTAAATAAAGCGGAAACAAGCACAAGAAATAATGAACTTGATAATACAGATGTTATACCAGCCACACAAGATGGGTTTGGTGAAGAGTTAAGTTGCACATTTAAAACTCAGGAATTGACGATGGAATTTAATAAATCGGCATCTATTAATGCAACACTGGAGTCACAAAAGTCTTTTGGCTCTGAAGGTTTCTTTAAATTGCATCTAACGCAGTCTGTGAATGGTGAGTCTGAAAGGGCTTTAGATTTGTTAGATAGCGAGGGAGTTAATGCAGAAAATAAATTGAAGGTTGATGAAGGAAGCACTTCTGGTAGAGAAGAAAAAGATAAAGGCTTAGAAGAAGTTTTATCACTAGCATCTATATCACTTATTAAAAAATATTCCAATGTAGTGCAAGTAGCAAATGATGACTCTGATGCTACTCAAGATTTGCAAAATTCAGAAGAGACTAATGATGGACTCACGGATGAAGAAACTGTTTTTGAAAATAAAGGTTCAGTTCGTAGTACATCGAAATTGCCTGACACTGTTGATGAAGATGTTTTTCTGCTACCAACCCAAAAATTTTCACTTCTTAGAAATGAAGAGGATTCAAGGAGTAATGATAAAACTACACAAGATATGGGAGATGACAGCATATTTTTGCAACCTACGCAAGCCCTGTTCAGTATTTGTGAAGTAAGAAATACTAACCAAAGTATAGATGATATTTATGAACAGCCTACACAGAAACTTGCTCTGGATGTTAACATGGATACGGAGAAAACTGAAACTTATGTTTTTGATGGGCCTACACAAAAGCTCGACTTACCAATTGAAGGCAATAAGTCCGATACTGGCAATGATGAAGACAATAAACATCCTGTGCAAAAACTCCCTATGAACATAGACGCAGAGGGCAAAGTTGAGCAAGAAACTGAAAATCCTATTCAATACAAGATTGATACTGATGATGATGAGGATGATGGTGATGATGATATACTTCTGCAACCTACTCAGAAGTTTGAAAGTCTTTTAAAATCGAAGGTAAACGAGGATGATATATTATTAGCTCCAACTCAAGCATTCGTTGTAAATCCTGATATTCTCCATGGAGATGAAATCGAAGAACAAACTCAGAACTTATGCGATTTAATTAAAAATGATATTCATGAAGAAGAAAAACCTGAAACTTTAATGACCACATCAAACAAAGAAATTAATAAATATGCTTCTACTTCTGCAAGTTCAGAAAATAACAAATTTGAAGCAGTCGAAAATCAGCTGCAAGTAATTTTTCGGAGTCAACCAGGTCAACCAAGTGAAAGTTCCTCTACATCAAAAAGTTCAGAAAGTCAGTTAGAAGTTACTTTTCCAAGTCAAAGTATAAAAGTAACTGAAGATTTGAGTAAACGTCCAACTAACCCTTTAGCAAGTATTTTAAAAGATGACAATATTTTAAGTGGAAAAGAAGACCTTTCTAAACAAAGTGATGCTGATGAAATGGGCCAGAATAGTACCCAAACAGTTTTAAAAATTTTAGAGAACAATGAAGAGAAAGAGTTACCTATAAAAAAACGAAAACTGAATACAAAATTAGAGAGTATTTCAGAAGCAAAACTGAAAGATTCCCCTACTCTTGTGAAGAGACCTACACGAAAGCAAAGAGGTGCATGTACAATTTCTAAGAATTTGGAAAATATAAATTCTGAAGAAGAATCAAAGGTCGTAGATAGTAACTTGAAAAATAATCATGCCACTAGAAGTAGAAATTCTGAAATATCACTGTTACCTTCTAAAGGAATTAATAACAGCAATACACGCACAAGAAAAACTAATAAAAGGGAAGTATCACCGAGTTCGTCTTCTACAAGTGAAGATATGAATACCAAGATAGAAACTACAAGCATCACCAAAAGAATATCAAGTAGAAGAAAAGTTAGTGCCGATGATTTTTGCAGCAATACAACAAAGAGCAGAGTTTCAGCGAGAAATAAAGAAAAAATATTAAAGTTGGAATCTAAAGAAAATAAAAATGACGAAGTAATTTCTGTGAGTTCAGCTTCTCCTGTTGACTTACCAACAATTTCAGAACTACGCACTAGAAAGAAGGTTTGCAAAGAGAATAATAATCCAAAGCCACCTTTAAAATCTAGCAGCACAAAGTCAACAAACTTAGAAGATAAAACAAAAAGTAAAGGGTGGAATATTCCAGTTATAGACAGTATTTCAGATGTACCAACTCCAAGTGTTTCTAGAAACAGAAATAAAGAAAAAATATTAAATTTGGAATCTAAGGAAAATAAAAATGACGACGCAATTTCTGTAAGTTCAGCTTCTTCTGTTGACTTACCAACCATTTCAGAAGTACGTACTAGAAAGAAGGTTTGCAAAGAGAATAATAACCCAAAGCCACCATTAAAATCTAACAGCACAAAGCCAACAAACACAGAGGATAATAAAACAAAAAGTAAAGGGTGGAATATTCCAGTTTCAGAGAGTATTTCAGAGGTACCAACTCCAAGTGTTTCTGGAAACAGAAGTAAAGCTAAAAGAAGTAAAATAGAGGTCGTAAGTTCGGCGCACTCAACACCAAAGAGAGGCCGGACTAATAAACAAGATCCTAAATTGTATTCTCCAATTAACGATACTCCACCGCAGAGTTCAGAAACGCTTAGTAATACCAGCATTTCAGCTTTAGATACGCCAAGTGTAAGCAATTTTTAAATTCATTTGGAATTCACTTAAGTCGGGTTTAATTTTAGAGGCAAAGAAGAAAGCAGAAACCAAAAGTAGTATTCACAATGATGGATGATCCACAGTTGGAGTCGTTAATAAGACAGTTAGGTGAGAATTCAAATTTATTTTTTTTGGACTTGAGTTTGAGTTTGGTAGGTATTCATATTTTAAGTATCAAGATAAGTTACAAACCTGCGGCTGTGAAATAGCGAAAAATCTTAAACTTTAATTTGAGCCTTTTTTGAACGTTAGATAACCGATTATAATGACCGGTTATTATATTTGATCATTATAACTGTTTATAATCGGTCATCATACCAAACGATGCTGGTGTATTGACTCAGGTTACACGTGCATGCTTTATGTAACACTGTAAATAATAATCGATTATGATGATCATATATATTCTGTTAAATTTACTGGTCAAGATTATATGATCGATGTATTGCTATAAACATTTTTTTTTCGAAACTGACCGTGCCATACTATAACCGGTTAAATCAATTTTCCCAGAAATTGACGGCTTCAGAATGAATCTCGCTTCTTTTACTTGTACCTCGACTTGTACATACATTTTTTATTATTAATATGGGGAGAGTATTGATGCTGAGGGGTAAATACCCCGAAAAATTTTTGTACACAGGACTCGGAATTCCAAAGATTTCCAAGGATTTCCAAAGATTTCCTAGGAATTCCAAAGATTTCCTAGGAATTCCAAAGATTTCCAAGGAATTCCAAAGAATTTCAAGGACTTCCAAAGATTTCCAAGGAATTCCAACGAATTCCGAGGCCTTCTAAAATAATTTTATGGAATCCGAACGTCTTCGAGGAAAGTAAGTAATCTCCTGCAATACTGGCATAAACCTTTTTACTTTTATGCTTAAATTTCTTAATAGAGTGCTTAAAGAAACAAAATAAACTAATTTTTGATTATTTAAAACAACTATTCTTTTATTAAAGAAAACAAAATATATATGTATATAAAAAAGGCAGCTCTTTAAACTAAAAATAACAAAATTGTAGCTTGAAAATAAACGTAAATACTAATGCAGTGTGCCTCACTTTTTACGACTTATTGCTCTGTTATTAAAATGGACGTCATGAAAAGTGAGATATATTGTGTAACGAATGAATATCATTAAAAAGAAACATAGAACGTATAACCTCTAATATAGGTAACTTTACATAAATGTTACGGTAATTGTGATTAATCCGGCTATTTTGTATAAATATCGGCAATTATACAGTTTAGTCCCATTTCGTGCGTTCCCGTTTCGGGCGTCGATGAAATTTGTCCCGTTTCGTGCGTCGCCCCAAACCTCTACCTGGTTTGAGTGCCGTTTCGAGCGCTGACCTGTTGATAATACAGTAAGCCCCTAATTCCAGTTTATCTTTACAACACAACGCTGTTAATAACTAGACTTCGATGCGGAATTGTATGTTGAATTCGCTACTATTGTTTTCAAATAATGTTTTTGTTTGGGGGGGGAATTAAACGCTCAGCTCGCTTCGCGAGCTGAGCTTGCCCACAGATCAGAGATAGTGAGCCGCGGAACCACTTTTTTGGCCGTATTCAGTGACGGGCAACTATAAAACAAAGCAGTACGTTTTGTATGCCTTTATTGCAACAAGTACCTATAACGCACGAACTGGCACTATTTCATTACCCAGTAAATTCTCGACGCTCGAATCGGCACGAAAACAGGTAGAAACCCAAAAACGCCCGAAATGGGAAGATACCAATTATACATACCCAATCGCCACGAAATTTGGCGAATATAATAAATTCTTTAATATTTGCAGTAGGTAATTAATTGAATTGGCTAGTTTTTATATTTGATACCCACAACTTAATGGTAAATGTAATGAAAGCCTTTAAACTATACTATTTTTAATTAACCGGGTGATATATAAAATCACCAGCCAAAGTATGGCAAATGTAATAAATTACGTTAGATATAACCGACCTGCCCTGTACGGAGTTCACCCTTGGAATGTAAGACACTTGCGTACAAGGCAAATTTTATGACATTAGCGTCCATGAAGCAAAATAAGGCTCAGCAGGTAAATTAAACAACTCTGATCTAGTGGCACTTGCGTACAACATAAAATTTGGATTCCTAATTTAAATATTTATTTCGAACACCTATTATGTTAAATATTGAGGTAAGTTAACTTGATCCCCCTGGTGATTTCTTTTGTAAAATGTTTGTTGAATGATCTTTGAGGAGAATCATATTATAAACGCTAACGACTGAGACTTACAACGCCCCGCTTCGCTCCGCTTGACCTTACTTAACCTGGCAGATTTTTATGTTACACGCAAATGATACTTGTTTCGAGCTACCCGATTTTCCTGCTGGACATCTTTCCTTATGTACGCAAATGTCACGTACACAAGTACCTTGACGCCCACCCTAGTACTACTACAGCTCCATGCCTTAATAATTGGAACAGAAAGTAGAAAAGAAAATAATTTATTATTATTAGTATTATTTCCACCGCGTCTTGGAACCCTTTCGCAATTTCCTAAATCAAATATTCTCGAAATTATCAAAAAAGTACTATTTAGAACCCAATAAAACCTACAATGGACAGTTACCCAACTAAATTCACAGATTAGAGACTAAACTTCTGAAACTAATACAGAATTGTGACAGCACTGTACCTCACCCCACCCTCAAATTGAAAACTATTGGCCGGTGGATGCGAATGCAATGGATGCCTGCAGATTGCAGAAACTCAGAAATACCTATTACTCATCATACCACTAAAATTTTATTTTCATTCAGATAATGAATAGAATATTAAAATGTATTTCAAATATTCTTAAGGGACGTGTGGAGAAATTAATATTTACCGACAAAGTTCTTCTTGGGAAAGATTGTCCTTCCATAAAATTTGCTATTCAGCATTAATTGCTGAAAAACCATTAGGAATCTATTGCTTCGTGCTTCTTTTTCCCGGAAAAAACCGAGGAAAAAACGATAATTAAAACGAAATCAAAGTTGCTTTAGAAACATTTGGAATTGACTGTTTTACTTCATAAGGACCACATACAGAATTAACGGTTTCGGAGAATTCCAGGGAATTCCCAAAGAATTCCAAGGACTTCCAAGGAATTCCAAGGACTTCCAAGGAATTCCAAGGACTTCCAAGGAATTTCAAGGAATTCCAAGGACTTCCAAGGAATTCCGTTGGAATTCCAAATAAGCGTACACAAATTTTTCGGGATATTTACCCCTCAATTGATGCCTACCAATAAACAGGTAACTTAATGACTTTGTGATTCCAGCACTTAGTCATGTAATCAGGACCCTAGATTAAGAACTTTTGTTGCCTTGAGACTGAGTACCATGCCAATGATGTAAATTTACACCTCCAAGAAAATGTGCCTCAGTTGCGAATGATGTAAATTTATGTTCGTGTTTAGGTTCCAACTGCTGGTGGTGTAAATATATTTTTGATGGTGGAGGATGCAGTAGGAGGTGTTTCAGCGCATCCATTACATTTAAGAGGTGGTTATACTGCGAGCGATTTGTCGAGTTTGTCCGTAAGAGGCTCATGTATTTCTTGCGTTGCCGGCTCTTTGCAAGGGTTTACAAAATACAGTTTTGTGTTACCAATTCTTAACCGATTTTAATTTTAAAAAGCTTGCTGGCATCGCAAAACTTCGAGCATGTTGCCTACATCGAGTTTTTTCTCATAAATTTGCAGCAGTAACATGCAGTGGGACGTAAATATGACTGAAATTTCGTTAATTTTGTGCATTTTAAATATTTTTTTCTTGATTTCACAGTGAGAAAATTGAAAAAAGTCTCATGTAGGATTCAATTCCAACCTTTTAACTATGCACTAGAAAATTTTCACATTTCTAACTTCAATCTTTTAGATTAGAAAGGCTGTTTTTCGCCTAAAATCGAGAGGTATAACCTCCTCTTAACATCCAATGATTTTTAATCTGATGATGGGGTGGGAGTGCAGTTGCCCCCACAGTTTCAGTATTAGTTGGTATAACAAATTACGTTCCCTTTGAACTCCGATCAGTATTTTTGTACGTGTGGTTGGGTGTAGACAATTTATTCACAATGCCGTTGTCTAAACCGAAATTCGGAAAATACTATACTAGAAACTAGAGAGGAGTTGGAAGAAATTTTATCATTGACTATTACTTTATTGTTATCGACCAGATGAACCCCAATCGGACAATGAAAATGAAGATCTTCAAAACAACATTCAAAATACCGATATTTCGCAGTCTGTTTTGAGTGCCCTTAGGAGGAACTCGTTTGATACACAAACAGACTGCTTTTTTTCACTAAAATAGCCGCACAGAATACTCGCGAACTCTACACAAATAGCCGCCGCGAAAGGGTTAAAATTGTAAGACGCTTAAAATGTTTTTCTCCAACAATAATAAATTTTCGAAAGTTTATATACTAATAAACTCGAAAATTTATTGCTGGGGAAAAATATTTTAAGCGTCTTACGCTTCATTCAGAGTGGGACACCGTCTAGCGTCACAAATGTGAGAGAATGCCACAATAGGAAAGCAGTTATTATAAATCGGTGCAGGTGTTTTATGAATAATTATTTAACACGCTATCGCGTATGCGGAAATATCCCAAACGCACAAGGGTTACAGTCTGCTTTGTCATTTTCAATGTCTCCCCCGGTTGCATCTTTGCGAAGGCTGTGAATTTTTGCTTTCCAGTAGTAGAAATTTTTCACCAGAGAATGGAAAATTTCATCATCAAAACTGCACAGAAGTAATGATGCCATATATCAGCTATGGCACCGATGGCGTACGATATATGTCGGAAACTGTTAAACTGAATCAATAAGAAAAGAGTCAGTCGTATATTTGTTGCCTTGCAAAACTTCTTTGTGCTGACCCTACTTCACTTTCCGTTCTCTGTGAAAAATTCCTATGTATCATTCTAAATGGTTTTATCAACTTTTGAGCGATCCCCTCGTCGATCCCTGTGCAATTTCAACAAGTTCGCTAGACAAAAATGAATGAATGAATGAACAAATAAACGAATTTCTCACTGTGCCTTGCTAGTCCCGTGATCTTTACTACCTCTCTCCAGTAATAACCGGTGTGAACTACTCTCACTACTTCGAAATCATTTAATAAAACAAGTTGTTTAAATTTGCTAAAACCATTAACTAATGACCGAACATTCAAATGAGCTAATTTTGTTAGTCATTGTTATTCAAGTTATTCCACATAATACTCCCCTAGTGGTAACCGTGTAATTAATGGTAAGTTTTTTTTTTAGGTGGAAGCGTGGTGGACTCAGTAGATGCATGTACAGTGCTGGTAACCGAACATGTTAAGAGAACACAAAAACTACTGATGGCTGTTGGTCAAGGAAAACCAATTTGTTCGCCACAGTGGTTGTTGGAATCCAAGCGGGTGCATGATTTTCTAGGTACATTTGGCATTACGAAAATTGCTGATAATAAACTTTAAGTTTTAACATTTTCTAGATCCATGTGACTTCATTCTAACAGATAGAGAAGCAGAGAGAAAATGGAACTTTTCGCTGAAAGAGTCCATAAGGAGAGCTGCAAGTAGCAAGCTATTGGAGAATTTTACAGTACAACTAATGGTCAATAACGCAGTAGATGTTCTTAAAGGTATAAATATACGTATTTCAACTCTAAAGGCTGTTGTGTCACAAGGCTTTTTCCACTAATCCTGTCCATTCCTCTCTATATCCTGAGATTGACGTCCAGTTCATTGCATCTGTTTCTGACATGTGTTTGTCACCATTTCTCTTTTGGTCTTGCACCCTTGCTTTTTCCCTTTCAACTCCATTTAAAGCTTCTTTTGTTATCCCTTTCCATGGAAGCCCAAGATGTCTCCAAATGTGTCACAGCCATCTAATCCTATGAGCTCTAATAAACTGCCTTATTGAAGGTTGTCAGTATAAATCTATCAGCGCTTCATTTGTTCTTCTGTATTTCTCCAATTTTTCCCCCGTAGATCCTCTTAATATTTTTCTCTACCACACTTTCATCTCTTTCTTTCACCCTTGTTCATATTCCAACTCTCAAATGCATAAATCACAGTATGTCTGATTGCTGTTATATACATTCTTAATTTATTATTGAGCGATACCACAGATGAAATTAACTTAAGTTAATTTCGTCTGTGGCGATACACAACTCATAGGTACCATAACCAACCAGAATGCTCCCTCACTTGAGTACCCTGTCATGAGATGTGTACTAATTTCTGTTGGTCTATTTTTTCGTAACATTTAGCTTTTTCTTCACCATTGATCTTTTTCTTTTGCGTGGGGCGCATGAGATTGTTGAAAGTGGAGTTATTCCTGCACCAAACATTTCCGATCATGATATAATCTTTGCCAGACTGCGGGTTTGTTTAAATGTTTTTAATTCACCCAAATTTTGTAAATATAGGGATTTTAGAAGCTTTAATTACGACGCCTTTAAGAACGATTTGCAAATGTTGCCTCTGAATACGATGTTTAGATTCCAAAATATCAACGATAAGGTAATGTTCCTGAATGAAATGCTTGTCTCAGACATATTCCAGTTACTGTCTCTAGGTGTGCAAGACCCCCTGCGCCCTGGATGACCGATAATATCAAGTTAATGATTTCGCTCCGTGATCGTGCTTTATTACGGTTTAAACGTACACGTGTGCCTGCTCACTGGGACTATTATAAAGTTCTTCGCAACTATGCTACCAGTGCAGTTAAGAGGGAAAAGCGAGCATTTTTCGAATTTAAATTTTCAAACTGCACTGTAAAGAGTATATGGTCATCGCTGAAAGGATTTGGCATTGTTAATTCTAGATCCCGTGATTCGATTATCGACTTTGCTGATGCAGAGAGTGTCAATAATTTCTTCATCGACTCTATTCCGCGTTCTGATGTTGACAGTGCTAACCTTTTATCTTTTTATAGCAGCAATACTATAAGCAGTAATATTTTAGAATTTACCTTGATCAATGAGTCTCAAGTTTTTAATATAATTATTTCTCTATCTAGCAGTGCTGTTGGTAATGATGGATTAAATATAACTCTTATAAAATTATGCTGCCTTTTCATATTGCCGTATATTGTACATGTTGTGAACACCTGCATTCTTGATAACTCCGTACCAGCGGCATGGAAGAGTGCCTTGGTTCTACCTCTGCCAAAAGTGAAGCGTCCTACCGAATTAAAACATTTGCGTCCGATTAGTATACTACTAGTTATGTCCAAAATTCTAGAGAAAGTCATTTATTTACAATTGCAAGAACATTTAACTAAAGAGTCTGTCCTCCCTATAATTCAATCAGGCTTCCGGCCTGGGCATACCTGCACTACCGCGCTACTGGACCAGGGTAAGTATGCTGCTTTGGTACTCTTGGATTTCACCAAGGCATTTGACACTCTTGATCATGATGTTTTGCTTTCTATCTTGGGTTATGTCGGGTTGGGTGACAACGCGATATCATTCTTCAGGAGTTATCTTGGTGGCAGATCTCAATCAGTATTGCTGAATGGTGAGACTTCACAGTATCTCGCGATACATTCGGGTGTGCCGCAGGGATCGATTTTGGGCCCTCTTTTGTTTACCGTCTACACTTCTAATTTCATCAGCGCTCTGAAATATTGTAAATGCCACCTGTATGCTGACGATACGCAGATTTATGTTGATTTTCATCCCCAAGACATTCCCAATGCCTTTCGCAGGATTAACGAGGATCTGAATTCATTTGGTGTCATGTCTTCATTACACAAACTGGTTATAAATGAAAGTAAGTCAGATGTAATGGTTTTTGGTAATAAAACTGCTGGATTACGTGCGAGTCTTCCTAATGTCGTTTTAAATGGTCAAATTATTCAGTATGCGGAATGTGTTAAAAGTTTAGGTATTAGGATTGACTGTGGATTGAGATTTGACTCGCATGTGAGCCAGATTCTATCAGGGGCTTATGCCAGTTTAAAAACCATTTATCGTAGTCGTGAGTTCCTCAGCCGAAAGCTAAAGATTATGTTGTGTGAGTCGTTGGTACTGTCAAGGTTGAACTTCTGTGACACACTTTATGGGCCATGCATAACTTCTTTTAATAAAGCGAGGCTACAGACCGTTCAGAATTCATGTCTTCGTCTCATTTACGGCATAGGACGCCGTCAGCATATCTCGCATAAGTTGGCTGAGGTGGGATGGTTGAATATGTCTAATAGACGTTTGTTGCATTCAGCTTGTTTGTTTCGCAGAATTATATTGAATAAGTGTCCGCCATACCTTTATAATAAAATTGTGTTTCGCACGGATGTACATACCTTGAATATTAGGTTTAGAGGTGCCTTGTCACCACCTTTACACAGAACGGCACTGTTTACTAGAAGTTTTAGTTACCAAATCTATTCCGTATATAACTGCCTGCCATGTTCTATCAAAGATTTCACTCTTACAAAATTCAAAACTCGTTTGCGCTCGAAACTCTTTATAGATCAGTGCGTTCAGTTGGCTCATTAATATTTTACCTGCCTTGCTCGCCTCGCCGTAGTGTTGTATTAATTAAATTATTATTAAAATCATTATTAAATTATTATCAATCTTCATTTTCTTTCTTTCTTTCTATCTTTCTTTCTTTCTTTCATTCTTTCATTCTTTCTTTCTTTTTTTTTTTCCTTCTTATACAGGGTGAGTCATTAAGGCGAAATCGGCCGATAACAAGAGTACAGTTCAAAATGGGAGAAACTTTTTCAAATAAAAGTTTTTCAAAAATAAGTGCTTAATGAGATAAAAATATTTTCAAATATGGCGGACTTCCGGTTATACCGGAAATGGACACTAACTATATTATTTTAAATGGAACGCCCTGTATTCGTTTGCATTTTTGGATTTCGCATGAAAAATAAATGTCAGTTTGTTAATCAAACATTGGGTCTAAGTCGAACCGCTATGGAGTTTTTTAATTTTTTTTGGAAATTTTGACGTTTGCAGTAGTTGGCGCCATTTTGAATATCTTCGAAACGAAAGCACTTAGAGGAATGCGGTTTCGACAGTTCGTCTCTGGAAGTAACAGCCTATTAGACACAAGTATAACATGGAATCATAACTTTTTAATTAAATTAAATTTATCCATGCCAATATTTACTAATTCAAACAGGAATAACTCTTTTTTTTTAAATGGAATGCTACATTGGTTCTCACCTCACAAGACGCAACATTAAATTTCCTTTCTGACGATGTATGGTTGTTGGCATCTGTCACCAGCAGTTTTTAAGAAATTTGCGTTTTTCTGGAAATTTTAAATAATATCGTGTTATTGCGTTAACAATAGTTGGCGTTCAGCGATTTTGTTTTGTTTTGCCAACGAAATGTCATTTCTATTAAATTATTGTTAAGTAAGAGTGCAATTTGAGTTCAATTAGTGAGAGTATTGATTTCAATTTTAATAGATATCACTGAAAATGTACACTCAAGAAGAATTAATTGCTATGGTGTATTCCTTGGGTGAAGCAGAAGGAAATTCGTTACTTGCCTCAAGAATGCATGCGCAACGTTTTCCCGAGCATAGACATCCAAATGTAACGGCATTCGCAAAATTAAAAGAGAGGATTGAACGAACTGGTTGTGTGGGATACGAGAAGAAAGAACGTGTAAAATCAGTGACACATGAGGAAAATCAAGTTTTAGTAGCTGCTACTGTTGTCCGAGATCCTCATTTAAGTACCAGAGAAATTAGTCGCGAGTTAGAAATAAGCTAAACTTCTGTATCTCGAATACTGCGCAAAAATAAATTTCACCCGTACCACGTTCAGTTGGTTCAGGAACTAGATCAAAATGACTTCAACAATCGGTTGCAGTTTTGTGAGTGGGCTTTACGTAAACTTCAGGAGCGAAATAAGTTTTTCGATCATGTTCTCTTTACGGATGAAGCTTCGTTTCATAAGAACGGTTTTGTTTCAAGATACAACTGCCATTATTACAGTACTGACAATCCCCATTGGATAAGGCCATTGGATCATCAACATAGGTGGTCTTTGAATGTATGGGGTGGCATCATTGGACGACACGTAATTGGACCACATTTTTTCGATGGAAATTTGAACGGTAATAGCTACCTACAATTTTTACAAAACGATTTGCCAGAAATGTTAGACAATTTACCACTTGCTGCAATACAACAGATGTGGTATCAACAAGATGGAGCGCCTGCACATTACGGGAGGGATGTAAGGGAGCACTTGACTGCAGCATTTCCAAACACATGGATAGGAAGAGGAGGTCCGACACCTTGGCCAGCGCGATCTCCAGACCTAACAAAACTTGACTTTTTCTTGTGGGGGTACGTAAAGCAGTTAGTTTACAGGGAACCTCCAACTACTCGAGAAAATATGATGGAACGAGTTCGCGATGCATTTCAAAGTATCAATGAAGATATGTTGATAAATGTGAACAATTCTTTGTTGAAACGATTGCGTGTTTGTTATCGTGAGGATGGCGGTTATGTCGAACATTTAATCTAATTACATTAATTTATTTTTGTTGCTGTTATTATCTAATGATCTTTGAAGTTTTGGAAATAGTATAGAAAATTTGGAACGAACATTTTGTAAGACAAAACAAAACAATATCGCCAAACGTCAACCATTGTTAATGCATAAACATGATATTATTCAAAATTTCCAGAAAAACGCAAATTTCTTAAAAACTGCTGGTGACAGATGCCAACAACCATACACCATCAGAAAGGAAATTTAATTTTGCGTCTTATGAGGTGAGGATCAATGTAGCATTCCATTTAAAAAAAAAGAGTTATTCCTGTTTGAATTAGTAAATATTGGCATGGATAAATTTCATTTAATTAAAAAGTTATGATTCCATGTTATACTTGCGTGTGATAGGCCGTTACTTCCAGAGACGAACTGTCGAAACCGCATTCCTCTAAGTGCTTTCGTTTCGAAGATATTCAAAATGGCGCCAACTACTGCAAACGTCACAATTTTCAAAAAAATTTAAGAAACTCCATAGCGGTTCGACTGAGACCCAATTTTTGATTAACAAACTGACATTTATTTTTCATGAGAAATCCAAAAATGCAAACAAATACAGAGTGTTCCATTTAAAATAACACAGTTAGTGTCCATTTCCGGTATAACCGGAAGTCCGCCATATTTGAAAATATTTTTATCTCATTAAGCACTTATTTTTGAAAAACTTTTATTTGAAAAAGTTTCTCCCATTTTGAACTATACTCTTGTTATAGGCCGATTTCGCCTTAGTGACTCACCCTGTATAAGTTAAGTGGAAGAGCAGATGTACAATAAGTTGTGCATCTGAACTTCGCGTAGTACCCCAAATGTATTTTTGTGTTCGTTATCATATTACATGTTATGTTTTATTTTTTTGGGATTAAAGTCGGTTATTATTATTATTATTATTATTAAATAGAACATCGAATTTATTAAGACAAATTGCAAATCAGTATATTATGTTTAAGGTGCCATTAGTGCATGTGGAGGTAAACCTGTGATGAAAAACCCACCTAAGAATTTTAAAGGTAATTTAGTGATAGTAGCTGATCCCGAAAATAAAACAAAATACAGCAAATTACTTAAACAAAATCCTCCACCAACGATAGTAGCTCCTGAGGCGATATTAGACGGAGTACTGCGGCAGGAACTTAATTTTGAAGACCATTTAATTTCATAAAATTTGTAAAATTAATGTATATTAATAATAATTAAAAAAGTGTAAATATTTCTTTGCTTTCGCTTATTCCATATCTTGTGTGTTTATATTATTATACAAAGTACATAAATGTAAAGAAAAAGTATCACAATACCCTGTGTGACTGAAGAGCTAGTGCAGCAGCTTTCAAATCCATCGAGCTCATGATCGATTCTTGTGGTGGTTATTTTTATGCGTTCTTTCATTTTATTTTTTTAAGCAAAAATCAGGTTTTCGATAGTTGGGTGAGAGGCAGAGTTGGTATTTGATGTATGAGTACTGAATGCACTTATGGAATCGAAGTTGAATTTGCCTCGGGCTAGTGTATTGTTAGATAAAGTAGGTTACGTCAGGTACAGCAAGTGCCCACTTAACTCAAACAAATAAAACCTGTATTTGAAGCCTTTTAAGGCTGGGATTTATCAGCTGTTATTCAATAAATGTGCTGCCACCTATCGTCCAAAAGGATTATGCATGCAAAATATAGTCACAATCTATTATGATTGGTTTCTATCACAGTTGCAAACTCTTCAGACAGAACCTCTACAGCTTGGAATTATCAAGGTTTTTTGCTTTAGCGACAACCAAATAAATCTGGAAGGATTAGTCGGCTGTCCTATCTTTAAATTATTCTTTTCTATTTAGAAATATGAGAATAAACTGAAGCGCCACCGCCATCTGCATTGCAGTGGCTACACTACTACTACTGTCAAACGTCTAGTTTACTGTTCATCTCGGCCAAGTATGCTCAAGATGGAGAGATTGTAATATAGTTTTCATTCCAACACACCAGTTCAACGAAGTACCGTATCAAGATGTTCTTGGTCGAAAATGAATAAGGAATAATTAACTTAGACAACCCTACTTTCTAATGGGTTGTATTTTACCGAGCACCAAAATAATATTGATTTGATCTCTAAATATTTGTCTTTTGCCACCAAAAATTATATTGGAGCAATAAAATTTGAGCACCAAATTATTCGTAATTGATCCCCAAAATGTAAAGTTTTGTAGCCTGTTTATCATTTTCAGCAAGAAATATTTGTTTTTGGCACCAAAAATCTTACTTGAGCACCAACATTTGAATGCCAAAATATATTAGCTATGATGTCAAATAAAACAAAATTTGGTAGTATATTCAATATAGTATATAGGTATGTTACGGTCAATAACGTTAAATAGGGAAATAAGGTTAAAGCCCGCCGGGATGCGTCTTTACAAAATGTACCCTGTCTGAGCACAAACCCCGCCTCGCGCGAATATATCAACAATAAAAGTCAAATGAGTGAAAATGTCTCTGGCATTGATGGCGATGACCTTTCTGTCCCTTTGGACCTGACCGATTTTTTGTTCATAATAAGAAAGCTGAATCACTAAAACAAAACAAATCCACCGCGGCGAGACGCGAACCTCGAGACTTACACTTTTGTTAAGGACGCACATAACCACTGAGCCACGAAGGTGTTGCCGATTGCACTTAATTAAATAGTGTTTAAGCAGTCGCTTTCTTGATAATATGGATGGAGGCGTGTCTTGTGTTAGCGATAAGATGCATTTCTGAAACAGCCCACCTAACTGACGGAGACCTGACACACATTTTTTATAAAAAAATAATGTAAAACGTAAGAAGAAAACTAACTTCTACGGGAGTCGACCTTCCACCCGCCTAATAATATCGAACTACTAACTCTATGCGATATCTACCCACGGAAACCAGTGACAAATTACTGGAACGAAAGAATAATATTAGGTGTACTATATTGTAAGTAGACACCTACGTATTAATATAAAGTTAGTTTAGGTAAGTACTCGTTTACTATTTCTGGTGATTTTCATAACATATTTTAGTACTCAAAGTCTTAATTTTCAGTAGCAATATTTTGGTGCTCCTTTATTAATTTTGGTTCACAAATATTACCTAGGCGGCAAAGTACAAAAATTGTTATCAAAAATTGGTGCTCAGTAATTATTTTGGTGCTCATATAAAATATTCCCCTTTCTAATTACGATAAATATGTGTACAAATGTACAAATATTCAAAAACGTGTCAAGTTTATGACGGTTTTATGACGGATTTTTCAATAATTTGAGGGAGATTTAGTTAAGGCGAACGAAAAATCTAATATATAAAAATCTCGTGTCACGGTGTTTGTGGTCGCACTCCTCCGAAACGGCTCGACCGATTTTTTTTGTACATTTGGTAGGTATGAGAATAGGTCGTAAAGTATTTTTCACCCTCCTACCCCCACCCCCCAATTTTTAATCGCGATTTTAGTATTTTTGTATGAACAATATCCAAATACAGTGGTGTCCGCATATAACGAACCCGTTTATAACGAATTACTGGTTAAAACGAACCGTTTATGAAAGTGCTAAAACACGCCCATATATTAATAGCAATGTATGTATTGTCTTTTATAACGAACTTCGGTTATAACGAACTTCGGTTATAACGAACTGTTTTAAGCAGTCCCTTAAGGTTCGTTATAGGCGGACACTACTGTAATTGAATTTTTTTGTATATTTGGTAGGTATGAGAATATGTCGTAAAATATTTTTCACCCTCCTACCCCCACCCCCCATTTTTTAATCACGATTTTAGTATTTTTGTACGAACAATATCCAAATATGTAATTGAAATTTTTTTGTACATTTGGTAGGTATGAGAATAGGTCGTAAAATATTTTCACCCTCCTACCCCCACCCACCATTTTTTATTCGCGATTTTAGTATTTTTGTATGAACAATCTGTATACAGGGTTACAGCTAATTCAAGGGCCACTATGCGAATATTTGAAACCGTAATACATACAAGGTTGGTCAAACGGGATAAAAGTTGCGTAATTATGGGGACATCTCACACACATTTACAGATCTCGAAAATATTTCATGGATCACTAGATATAACAAGAAATGTGAAATTTGCCGATTTTAATCTTAAATATCTTTTTTGCTATTAGAGATAGTGATCTGAAATTTGGTACCGTTGCATAAGCAAATATTCTGCATCTAATAGTAGTCATATAATCTTCCCAAGCCTACTAGTTTCTGCAGGGTGATAATAAACTTTTGTTTTCCTTATGGGCGCCATATAGGTTTTTAATCGCATTAAATAGGCAGAAAAACTCTGAATACAATGGTACCAAACATATTATAAAAACTTTGGAGAAAAAATGCATATTAATAGATAAAATGATATTTTTTAATTTTTTCAACTTGGCTTTTCAATTTTGACAATTACACTGCTTTTTGTTATCAGTAGGCCTGCGACTTTTTTCGATATATCGATATGGATATCGATATATCGATATATCGAATAACGATACCAGAATGTCGATATATCGAAATATCGATATTTCGATATATCGATATTTTTATGTCGATATATCGATATTTCGATATATCGATATTTCGATATATCGATATGTCGATATTTCGATATATCGATATGTCGATATGTCGATATTTCGATATATCGATGATCCGATAAATCGATCTTTCGATATTGCAATATGTCGATATTTCAATGTTACGATATTATGGGTACCTATTTCAATTATTTACTACCTAACCTACCTATATATTATACTAATGAACTTAATAATGATCAAATACTTAACCTTATAATTATAACCTTACAGGGCGTTAATAATTGACCACCAGCCGCCCTGCTATTCGCTGAAATATAATGTAATAAGTGTTCAACACATATACGTGATACGGATACGTAATTCACTAACGAAATACTTATACAATATATTCACTTACTTAGACTATACCATGCTATATGCTACCCCTGTTAAGAGGAGGTAATACCGCGACCGATTAGTCGAATTGACGCTTTTACTACCCGTCTATTTAGCGTGGGTGTCAACGTTTTACAATGATTTTTTTATTAACCCCCAACGCAAAAAGAGGGGTGTTATAAATTTGAAATGGCTGTGTGTCTGTCTGTGGCATCGTAGCTCCTAAACAAATGGACCGATTTTGATGGTTTTTTTTGTTTGAAAGCTGACGTGATCGAGATGGTTCTTGGCTATAATTTATGAAGATCTGTTCACGCGCTGTGTCGGGGGTTACTTAAAATTTTGAATTTTGTTACTTGTAATAACTTCTAGTACCGGAAACCGTTGAGCCTACGTCGAGTTTTTCCTAGTAAAGATTGCAACTAACACCACTTTTGCTGATAATAGTAGATACAAATAGCGAACAAGGTTTGCTTAGAATAAATAGATCAGATCAAACATTATTTTGCTGTAAATGTACAGGACAGCCACCTGGTATGGTACTTGTACTTGCCCGAACATTGTTGGAACCATCCAGTATAATTAGAATCTCATAAATAATTAATGAAGTAAATAGCTCTTACTGACATCTGACCGTAGGAGGTCAGTATATAAGTATATTTCGTTCTTAATGTATAGAGCTGTACCGCACTGACGAGTCCTAAAAAGGATGAAACCAGTTGTCTTTGGTTACCCTGGTCATTCAGAACGAAACAATGTTTGGTCTTATTTTTAGCTATATGACTACAATAAAAAATCGTAACCATTTTTCAAACTAAGGGGCCTCCTTTCAAGTATTGCTGGCGGAGTGGGGAGGCCCCAAATTCTAATCACGCCACTAAATTCAATATTGTTTGTGATCTGGCGTTTTCGCTTTGTCTTATTATCCTTCAACATGCAGCCAAGCCTTCAGGTGACAATAAATTACTCCCATCCTAAAATTTGTCTTATTTTGGAGAAGAATTAATGGACTACTTACATCAAAGTGGAAAGTGTGGCTATTACAGGCAGAAGTAAGACGTTTCATAATGAGCAAGAATTATTTCTTTCTAATTGATAGAGGCAGTGGCGGACATATAGGGTAGCCCCACTGGGTAGGGGTAAATACATATTCTAAAACAGAAATGAATACCTTCTTCCATAATGCATGCGGTCGTGTGGGAACCTAGCAACTCTGCATAATTTTTGATATTATTCGTCTTACTTTTAGTAACAAGCACCAACTTTTACGTAGGACAAAGTTTTCTAAGAAATCAATATAAGAGTTCTCCTCCTGTTGCACACTTTTTTGGACACACTGTATAAGTATCTATCGAAATATCGATATTTCGATATACCGATATATCGATATGTCGATATATCGATATTTCTATATATCGATATTTCGATATATCGATATTTCGATATATCGATATTTCGATATATCGATATATATCGATATTTCGATATATATCGATATCTTTTTGATATCGATATTCGATATCAAATTTTCAATATCGCGCAGGCCTAGTTATCAGTTGACATCTCTTACGATGAAAATAATTTTTTTGCAAACGAAATTTTTATTAGCATCACATCTATTAATATGCATTTTTTCTTCAAAGTTTTTATAATGTGTTTGGTATCATTGTATTCAGATTTCTTCTATCTATTTAATATGAATAAAAACCAATATGGCGCCCATAAGGAAAACAAAAGTTGACTATCACCCTGAAGAAACTAGGAGGCTTTTAGGAAGATTATATGACTACTATTAGATGCAGAATATTTGCTTATGCAACGGTACCAAATTTCAGATCACTATCTCTAATAGCAAAAAAGATATTTAAGATTAAAGAAATCTGCAAATTTCACATTTCTTGTTATATCTAGTGATCCATGAAATATTTTCGAGATCTGTAAATGTGTTAGAGATGTCCCCATAATTACACAACTTTTATCCCATTTGACCAACCTTGTATGTATTACGGTTTCAAATATTCCCATAGTGGCCCTTGAATTAGTTGTAACCCTGTAGATGTATATAAAAAAATCGGGTTCTAGGAATTTTTTTTAACGGCTGGACCGATTTTGATAAAAAATTTTGTGTTTGTTGGAGTGGTACCTGGATGGTTTACATTCACAATTTGACCCGGTAGGTGGCGCTGCTGCAATCTGGTGTTACTGAACTCCCAAACGGCTGGACCGATTTTGATTAAATTTTTTGTGTGTGTTGGAGTGGGTTCCTAGATGGTTTACATTCACAGTTGGACCCGGTAGGTGACGCTGCAATCGGGTTCTAGGATTTTTTTAAAAACGGCTGGACCGATTTTGATGAAATTTTTTGCGTGTGTTTGAGAGGATCCCTGGATGGTTTACATTCACAATTTATTAGACCCGGTAGGTGGCGCTACAATCAGGTTCTAGGATTTTTTTTAAGAAAATTTTTTTAATGTCGGGCAGGACAACGTCTGCCGGGCCCGCTAGTATTACTATAAAAGCCTCTAAGTTGATTTTTTATTGATAAATATTTTTTTATTTAACACCCTATCTACTTTAATTTCAGAATGGTGTTGGAATAAAAATGTGTCTACATGTCCCGTTTTTAGTGCTCAAATTCCGCACGCTTAAAATATTTGAATACTGCTGATGTATTTGGATACTTTCATTATTCGATGAATACTTGCTAACATATGTTGTGTCGGATACGGATAAGAGATACAAAATTGGAAAAGTATCCGAATACAGCCTGTGTATACACCGACAATGTATTCAAGTATTGTATCCGAAAATCGAAATATCGGATACTACCTATAGCTCTGCTTTGAGATGTCATAATTTGTATGACTATGTTGCACAATAAATAAATTGTATTTTTCTTGAATTGTCAGTAGACTCACATATTTTAAGCAGTACATATGACAACAGTACAAATGGAAAATTCTGCAAAACCATATTTTTGGCCAATTTGTTCAAAAAAATAATGCAAGATAAAAATAGAATACCTAGATAGAATTACAAAAAATCGTTTAAAAATAAGTTTCTTAATATTATACAGTAGAGTCTTACTAGTCCAACCTCCATCTAATACTCATAATCCAAAGAGATTTTTGGCTTCGTGCGTTTACTTGTTTGTTTCATCCTGTGTTAATTTCAAATGAGGGCTGGCGACACATTACAGATACCTACCTACATACTATTAAACCTGCAACACCATGTTTGGCATAATGGTTACTGGTGGGTGTCATAAAACATTACTTAACATTAAATTGAGCATTAAATGTTACTAATATTCAATGTATCATATTCCGAATAAAGCTGTGTGATTTAGTTCAGGTTAACGAGACTCTCCTGTATTATTCATTGTTTTCTTTTAAGGCTTCAGACATACTTATCCATTGCTGTTTTTATAGTTTCAAGTTGTAATTGCAAGACGCACTATTTATGAAGCTAGATCAGCCATGTTCCATCAAAAGTTTCACATGAACAAAATCCATTTGATTTTTCGAACATGTTCCGTTTTGCCTGCGAGTAAGACGAAGTGAGTGAGTGAGTGTGTTTGCATTAAGTCTTCTTTAGAACTTGCATATTATGGTCACAGATGAATCATACCCAGATATGAAACTCCACAATATCATCCGGTCTCGTATGGTAACCCCCACGTCCAACTTGGGGTTCAGCAGGTCACTTCACAGAGATTTACTAGATGCACCAGTTTTATTACAGCACGGTGATTTTAAAATAAATTATGCCTCTTATTAATCCATTTGCAGCAAGAAACTGCAAATTTTTAAGTTCTCAAAAGCATCTTTCGTTACTTATCTAGGTATTGAGTCGTAGTTGTAAACTTTGCAACTCAAAAACTGTGCAAGCAAAATGGATAAATTGGGCTGTCTGTGGTGACCTTTACTGCTTTGCTTGTTTCAGTTGCTAAGTAACCGATGTCCTATACAAACATCTGTCATTATTTAAGTGCATGTCAACAAACACCAACAAGAATGGCACCTGTAGAGGTAAGTACATACCTACCTATTATTATTATTTGTCAATTATCAGTTTAGATTTTTTATTATACACAAGTTCCAATTTTTAGGAAACATCTACAGAGAATAATACTATAATCTTTAATATGACTAAAAACGAGTTATTTAAGTTGCACGATAATTATAAATCAATACAACGTAAACTGAAAATTTATTGGAAAGTTCATGTGTAAGACAATTGTTTAAATGTTTCTGTTGAAGGGTAATGATACGTTTGTAGGAATAAAGAAGATATAAGTTCCCAGTTGCTTCAAAATTGTAGTTTGTTTGTCTTGCCAGGACCACAAACACCCTTTAAAGAAAGTGAGTTAGAAGCTTTAAAAAACTTTGTGAACAGTGGTGGTAGAATTTTAGTATTGCTTTCTGAAAGTAATCAAGATGATGTAAGCAATATTAACGTACTTCTGGAAGAATATGGAATTATTCCGAACATGGGTAAGACAATAATAATTATTCCAATTTAATTTTATTTAGCTGCTTTACGAACACAAGCATTTTGTGTAAAATATTAAATTTATCAATCATTTTCAGACTCATTAATAAGGACACACTATTATAAATATTTTCATCCAAAGGAATGTTATATTCCTGATAGTAAAATCCATTCAACCTTGAATAAAAGCGAGAATCGAACAAATTTGGTGTATGGATTTGGATGCACCATGAATGTGAACAGGCCAAGTGTAGTTGCCTTTACTAGTGGTAACACAACTTTTCCTGTAGAGCGCCCTCTAGGAGCTCTTTATTATGACTCCAACACAGGTAGAATAGAATAGCCGACCGAAGTTGTGACAGAATACTGTTCCTCTTGTAGTTCATATATTATACACTAGATGGGAGCTAATGATTGTTTGAAGCGTTTTAATTCCTTTGTTGTTTCAGGGGGTAGATTAGCGGCAATAGGTTCAGGCCATATGTTTTCCGACAAATATATTGACCAAGAAAACAACGAGAAATTCAGGGAAATGATTTTCGATTTTTTAACGACGTCTACAAATATGAAGTTAGTGCCTACTGACCATCATGAAGATATTGATGTAAGATCTTGTCATCTACCAAATAAAATACTTATTAGTAATACAATGGAAGTAACATTACAAAAAAATTACTCTCGAACTTCCTCTACCAAACAGGTGGTGTAGAGGTGTGATGGTTTTCCTCCATGATGTTTTGTCTTCGTTTGCTTTCTTGGCCTATATCTAGCCGGTCTCCTGTTCCAGAATATTGATGATAGTCACGTGTTCATCGGCCGCTCTCTTTTTTATCTCCAAATTTCACTTCCCATGTTTTTCAACCTTTATGGCGTCGTCCAAATCAAACCATCTTAACTTTTGGGTTTTGTTTTCCCGACTGCTCTGCTAAATTTTAACCTCCTTCTGATTCCTTCACCTACAGGCACTTACCTAATTATTTACTTAGTTGTTTTCCGATATTTTCCCATTTTCAATAAAAACTTTGATTCCCTTTTTAGGGCTTCACGATTAATTTTAAGATTGTACTCTGTCATATTTCTACTTCGACGTTCTATGTCTAAAGTCCTTTATTACAAAACGCAGGTAAGTATTAAATCATCAGCATTACCAACAGTGGGTCAGCGGAGTCTTGCAACTTTATTATGCATTTTACAGAAAAAATTATATAGGAGACACCTTCTTATTTTTAATTTTGTATCCTTTAAAATTATTTACGTTTATACAGATTGTCCAATTTATTCTCCATAGCCTCTAACTTTGTTTTTTTATTTGATAGTATTTCTGGATTTCTTAACAAATTTTACTATGAGGTACCTAAATATTTTTTTTGCATAAAGTGCACATTAAATTTGTGAAGTTACCGGCATTTTTTTAAAGATTTTGACAGATTTAGAGACATTTTGAAAAATAAAAAATATGTAGGTTTCTTTTTATTGAACAAAGTTGACGGTATGACATTTTGGAAATGTCAAATCAGTATTTAGGAGTGATGGCTGCAATAATTAAAAAAATTGAAATTTTATGCAATTTCATGGCCAAAAACCCATAAGTAATTAATTTTTTTCAAATGGAACTATATTTTATTTTATTTTTATTTATTATTACAAAATCAGTCACCAAGCAACTTACAAAATAAACATCACAGTTGTTTTCTGTTACAAATTCTCTTTCTGTTATGGAAAGTATGTTCCCGGATGGACCAGTAAATTTTCTTATTTCGCATTTTTAAAGAAAAGTCTTCCTTCATAAAAAGTGTTGCTTATTCTGAGAAGTCCTTGGTCGTAGTCAGAATGTCGAAATAACGTACAGGGTGGTTACGAAACAAGGAAACGTGAAGTTATGTCAAGAGCAAAGTGCCATTTATTTAAGAGGAGATTAAAAATGTTACAGGGAAAAGATGTTTCTAATGTCAGTGAAAGTTCAGATATGAAATTTGAACGTTGTATCTCAGAGTTGATATTTTTGCCATAGTTATGATAAAAGTAATTGTACAAATTCAATTCTGGATATTTTCTTCTGAAAAGTTCAATTTGCAAAGGGATGTTCAGCCTTTACCATAACATTTTACTAAACGAATTCGTTGCTCTAGGGTCAAAATTTCTGATACCAAGTACCGAATGAAGACGATATTGAGATACAACGTTGAAATTTCTTATCTAAACTTTGACATTAGAAACATCTTCAAGTTCCTGTAACATTTTTGAACTCTTCTCATATAACTGGAATACTTTTTTCTTAGCACTATTTCACCTTTCCTTATTTTTTAACCACCCTGTATATTTTGAAATTCTGACTATGGCCGAGAGCTTTTCAGAATAAGCAAAACTTTGTATGAAGTATGACATTTTCCCTTAAATTGTGAAATAAGGAAGTTTACAAGTATGTTAGGTCCATCCGTGCTGGACACACTGTATAAGCTTTCTACTTTCATAAGCTTTCTAAATCTTTGAGATAAAATCAACCTCATATAGCTACTAATAGTAATTCTCCGACAAGAAATTAATATTTTATGCAACCTCATAGTAAAATTTATTAAGAAATCCAAAAATTCAATCAAAACAAGGGTGTTCCATTTTAAAAAACAAAGCTAGGTGCTGTGCAGAAGAAATGGAACAATTTGTACAGATGAAAATAATTTTACAGTTTGGAAAACTAAAAATAAGAAGGGGTTCTCCATATAACTTATTTCTCTATTATGTATAATATGTAATATGGACACAAGATTCCAGTGACATGCAGGACCCTGTGCAATTCGTTCTTGCAAGCCACAAGCCTGTTTCAATGTTTCTATACTCTATGTAAGCTACCTACTTTTATTTTATAGTTGCTCTTAATTTTCCGACCTATTTCAACTACTGGCGCAATGAAAAGCAGGGGATTCGTAAAAAATAATAGTATATTATACACGAGTTTATAATGAATGCTATTATTACCGAGGATGAAGTTTACAACACGAGCGAGCGAGTTGTATACTATACTTTGTCCACGACTATCAAAACAAGTAGTTAGAAAATGAGAGCCTCAGGCCAGGCCATCGAGTTCTCCAGGTGCCATCGAGTTCTTCGGCAGTGACCTTGAAAGAGACCAGAGGCTGCTGAAGGAGTCGTTGCGTCATCCGAAGAAGTGTCTTCAGCAGCGGCATCTGCAGCAGCCTCTGGTGTCTTTCAAGGTCATTGCTGAAGAAGTGTGCATGTCTTCAGCAGCGTCTGGTGTCTTTCAAGGTCATTGCCGAAGAAGTGGGCATGTCTTCAGCAGCGTCTGGTGTCTTTCAAGGTCATTGCCGAAGAAGTGGTCTTCAGCAGCGGCCAGGCGCATGCGCCGGGGCTATTCCTCAGGTCAGTCCACCCAGTTCTTCGGCAATGACCAGAGGCTGCTGAAGAAGGGCCTCTGGTGTCTTCGGGGCCTTTGGTTGTGGCTCAGGCGCCTGCGCCGGGGCTTAAAAAGTGCGCGTGTTGCTCATTGTTGCGCAATGGAAGAATGTTCTGGAAATGCTGATGCAATAGTACGCAGATGTTGCAGAATTAATGTTTTTTCTCGGAAATTCGAACGTTTGCAATTGTTTATAATACTAAATAAATATTGTTATCAAAGTTTGAGAAAGAAACATGTCCGAAGAGATGTTATAATTGTTTTTATTATGATTAAACATTAATAGCTAAGAACGTTCTAGAAAAACCTTTCAACTTTGCCGATAGGATATGTATATTTGTTTGGTTTGACTCCCACGGTCTGCATGCCAATAAGTGCGTGTGCACTTAATATGTTCAAACTCTACAAGATGACCGAGATTATGTTATACCCTGTTGTTTGTATTATTACAATAAAATAAGAACATTTTCGAAGCTTACCGCCAGATAAATAAACAATGCTCAATTGATTGTTTTTTCTGATAACCTACATGTTATCAAAATTTAGCAAACTCGGCAAAAGCTGCGAAATAAATAGAACGAATCTAATCGCGAGCATTTTATTCAGTAGTTAGTTCAATTGTTCAGTTGATTTCCACGGAATAGGTGCGGTAAAAGTTAGTTTCCCAATATGGATGCGGTAATTAGCCAAGACGATGTTGGGGATATTTTATTGTACCATTTTATCCTGCAAAACTTGCCGGAAAATATAAAAGTAAGTCCATTTGCAGTAATCATTTCTTTTATTGTCCAAGCAGTATGTTAATAAATCTCATTCATAATAGAAGTCATTCATAATAATTTCATTATAAGTAATTAAAAGCATACATATTATCTAATTGTAAACTATTTTCTATATTTAGAACAGACCCAAAATGATAATTTGTGGAAATGTGCCACACATGGCGTCAACAACAACAGAAAATGTGTTATTTTCGGGCCTATTCATGGAGAAAGAAACAACGATAATTTTGTTGGAATCGTGCAGTGAACTTGTGGTCATTTGGGTCAATATTGTAGATCGTAAGTAAAGCATTTAGATTTTTTTAATATTCAGTGATAGTAGTGTGAAATTGGGGATTTTTGATTCGCAATTTTAGTAGTGGAAAATTGGGATTTCTGATTCACAATTATTCTAGTGGTGGAAAATTAATTGTTTTTATAATGAATGAAGTTATTTCTTTGTTTATCCGCCCGTTTGTTTGTTTGTTTGTTTGTTTGTTTGTTTGTTTGTTTGTTTGTTTGTTTGTTTGTTTGTTTGTTTGTTTGTTTGTTTGTTTACT
Source organism: Xestobium rufovillosum (assembly GCA_963966045.1). Lineage (NCBI taxonomy): Eukaryota > Metazoa > Arthropoda > Insecta > Coleoptera > Ptinidae > Xestobium > Xestobium rufovillosum. The sequence continues at coordinate 14,316,760 of OZ014495.1, read as the reverse complement.
AGTACAATTTCTTATCTTTGTTTGTCTGTCAGTTTGTCTGTACGTTTTGTTTGTTTGTTTTGTTTGTTTGTTTGTTTGTTTGTTTGTTTACTAGTATAATTTCTTAATTATGGTATTTTTCTCTTGTTGCAGTCAACGATGTATAAGCAGCGTCACGAGTTTGATTACACTGTTATATTATTTTAATGAATAAAATGTATTTTAATATAATAATATCATATTATGAACAGTATTATATTATTTTAATTGACAAAATGTATTTTAATATAATAAATTATATTATATAATTTACCGTATTCCATGGGAACTAACTAAACTAATGAATTGATTACTGAATAATACTCCCCATTATGTTAGAAATATTTGTTGTGTGCTTTCCAATAAATGTATGCTAGAAGCGTGATTTTTTGACAAGCTGTCTGTTGACACCAGACAGCTGTTGACCCAGACAGCTCTATTCGCAAACACCATGGCTGATGACACAAGCAAGAATAGAAAGAGGAAAAACCCCTCTATGTAGATGCAGCTTAGATGCGGCAGTAAGTAAACGTCTTGTTGGTGGATTGGTATGCGAATTTCGTCATTGGCATTGAATGTTGTTGTTGACACGAACGGCTGATGTAACAGACAGACAGATAGACAGACAGGCAGGCAGGCAGGCCGGCAGGCAGACAGACAGACAGACACAGACAGACAGACAGACACAGACAGACAGACAGACACAGACAGACAGACAGACAGACAGACATCTGATGAGAATTCTGAAGTAGGAGAATAACTATAGATTCCTATTTGTCTCATCGAGCTGGTTAATTTGATACCCTCCATGACCTAAGTGGGCGGGGCAAGGGGGCGTGTGCAGTGGGCCCTAATCTATATTACCGACATTCAATTTGCACTTTCCAGTAAGTGTAACAGAAATCTACATGTGTTCTATATTACCGACACTCAATTAGTACTTCCAGCACTCACCAGATGGTTCCCACACGTGTCCGAAACGCATTAAGATAACAAGTAATTTCAAAACATAGTACGTATCAAAATAAACAAACTGACGAATGTTCTAGAATGTTATTTTATTGTAATAATACAAACAAATAAACGGGTCACCTTGTAGGGTCTACAACGTAGTATGTGCATATACAGAACGTGGGAGCAAACCTAAACAAACATAATCCTGTCGGCGAGTTGAAAGGTTTTTTACCCATAATAAAAACAATTATAACATCTCTTATCGGCGGCGAACGTGCTTTTTTCTTAAACTTTGATATCAATATTTATTTAGTATAAACAACTGGAAATTTCCGAGAAACTTCTGTTTACAATCCTAAGTATATATGGATGATTTAAAAGACGGGCATGTAGGCAGCCGATTAGCTCAGTTGGTTGGAGCGAGAGCTCCGGTGCGTGGGGACCCGGGTTCGAATCCCGGTCGGCGCCATTTCCAGAACGTTTGCGAAAACCCTGGCGCATGCGCCTGAGCCACGACCAAAGGCCCCAAAGACACCGTTGCTGAAGACATGACATGGACTGGCCTGAACAGTGAGCAACACGTGCTTTGTACGCGACAGCCCCGGCGCAGGCGCCTGAGCCACATCCAAAGGCCCAACAGAATGAGAGACACCAGGGGGGCCGCTGAAGACCACTTCTTCAGCAATGACCAGAAGCTGCTGAAGGCGGAGCCCCGGCGCAGGCGCCTGAGCCACAACCAAAGGCCCCAAAATGGCGGCTTGGGTGCGCAATGGCAAGACACCAGAGGCCCTTCTTCAGCAATGACCAGAGGCTGCTGCAGACACGCCCACTTGAAGTGGATGGAGAACTCGATGGACTGATCTGAGGAATAGCCCCGGCGCATGCGCCTGGCCGCTGCTGAAGGCCACTTCTTCAGCAATGACGTTGAAAGACACCAGACGCTGATGCTGAAGACATGCCCACTTCTTCGGCAATGACCTTGAAAGACACCAGACGCTGCTGAAGACATGCACACTTCTTCAGCAATGACCTTGAAAGACACCAGAGGCTGCTGCAGATGCCGCTGCTGAAGACACTTCTTCGGATGACGCAACGACTCCTTCAGCAGCCTCTGGTCTCTTTCAAGGTCACTGCCGAAGAACTCGATGGCACCTGGAGAACTCGATGGCCTGGCCTGAGGCTCTCATTTTCTAACTACTAAAACAGATTCCCAGAAAGAATTTACCTTCATTTCCCTTCTCCAGTGTAAGAAAGATTCATACATATGCTCTCAGGTATAATTTTCTTGGTTTTTTGGGCAATGAATCTAATGAGGCAAATTCTGCAGCTTCTTTTATTGCTGGTGCTGTTTAAGAAATCTCGTTTTCACTCTCACTACTCATTATATCTTCTTTTTTAGAATATGCATTTCAAATTAAAAGCAAACCATGCTGATTTGACGTTTCAATTTGAACTAACACATCGCAATCGCGGCCTACTAAATAAATGTAAAAAAGGGTCAAAGCGATGTTCCTATTGGTTTAGTGAATAATATTCATTAATCACTGCGGTGAATAATGTATCTAATTTTGATTGAAGAAACACAAGTATAAAGAGTATGTTCTAAGATAGTCGTGGACAAAAACATTTTTTTCATAGTTTCACTTTTTTTTAAATCTCAGTAACAACCCATAGTTTCAATTTTTTTCAATAACACATTGCCCCAACTTCGTATTTCTTACAGTTTTCCAGATTCCTTGGTGCTGGAACGGAATCTGAATAACTGATTTTGTTTATCTGCAGGTGTGGGATTACAGTGTAGTACCTGATACTGAGCATCTTGCTGAGAAACCACGCCTTTGTTTGACTGATGTAATCAGTAATACAATATCTGTGGATTATACAAAACTTTTCGACCACAAAATGTATTCAATAAACACGATCCTGGGTAATAATGAGAAGAGATAATACAATGCGTCTTATTTTCTAAAATAAATTCTTGACTTTCAAGCATTTATTTGTAAATGTGTGTCTCACTTTTACACCAGAATATTTTTGAAGAGATAAGTCATTTTTTAATGTTTGCTCGGCTATAACCATAATGTATTGGACATATGTTTTGAGAAAAAATTCAAGAGGCTTAATCAGCAAAGTAAAGAAATTGTATTTAAACTTAAATATTAATGTTTAAATCTTTTGACAACATGAAAACTAACCTATAAAACTGATAGCGGACGATGGTTCTCAATGGCACGCAATTTGACTAAAACTTGTCTCGTCTTCCTCTGGACGATGTTCAGGCCAACTTCGCGAATTTTTCTAAAAATTTGTGCCCGCAAGTGCTGTTCATTTTCGGCACCACAACCATTTTCATAATCCTTTCGACACAATAATGACCAAAATTCTTCTCAGAAATTTGTATTCTTGATGAAAGTTGGTGTATGGAAAAAGAATGCCTTTGTCAATACCAAATTTTAGGTAGGTATCACGTACGAGGGAGTGCAAAAATACAAAATAACGGGCACTTTTACAAAATGAAAATTATTTGAAATCAACATGTTTAAAAGAGTTAAATAAAAGGCCATAAAAATAAAATTAAAAAAGTCTTTTAAGCTTTTTCGTATGAGATATAGGTACTTGCTGAGTACATTAGGGTCAAAGAATAGCTTTTTTATTTTTTTTTTCATTTCCACCTTCAATTTAGTCAAAAACTACTCATCTTATCCAAAAACTTTATAACGCTTTTTGCTTTGTATTTTTAAGACCTTTAATTTTCCAATTTCGAATATATTGATTTCAGATAATTCTGTTTTCGCAAAAGTGCTATTTTATGTTTTTACACTCCCTGTACATCATACCTGAAATTTAGTTTTATCAAAAGTATGCCTTTTTCAGGCGTAAACTTTTATTTTCTGATAAATTTACCACAAAAATGTTTTTCATACATGGCCAACTTTCTACCTGTCACTGTAGAAATAGATTTATCCTTTCTATTTTTTCTTTTCTTTTTCCTTTACAGTCAAAAACACGATTGTCTGACACTGCTCTATAACGGCAATATTTCATAATCGGTAGAAATAAAATTCATTGACACTTCTTGTTTGGATTTTTGATACGGACGCCTCTCCAATCTACCTACGATAATTTATTTTGTTATTTACCTTTTGCTACCCTGACGACGTTGCAAATTTCGTATTTTTCGTTGTAAATTGTTTAAAACTCCAGTCTCATGTGCATTAAATTATCTAGCCGAATTAGACTCGAACTTTTTATTTTGTCTGGGTAAATTCCTGTTTTGCAAACTCAGTTTTGTACAAAATTTCGTTCAAAACAGAAATTTATCCGGCAAAATAAAAAGTACTCGTCAACATTTTTTTTATGTTGAAAACTAATTACGGTATCAGACTTCCGCCAGCTCATATAAATTAACTAATTTTGTGCGTCTCTTCATGAGCCTGGATTAAAAAGTGCAACACACTTTTCTCAGATACTTATTTAAAGACTATTACTGTAAGCTTCAGTTAATTTTTACTGCAAAAACTCCAGAAAATAATTCGTATTGTGTCGTTTAGCATGTGATTCGACGAATTTTATGCAACAATTGTTTCAGTCCCAGACGCTTTAAGCCTGTACGAAAAACTGGCGGTTAAGCACGAACCATTAAAAGTAATCAGCCCTAATTTCGAGGCTCCACTACCGCCTCTCCAAGCGGCGGTAAGTTTTTGCCTTTTATTTTTTCGTATTTCACGACCTATTCGGCGTGATTCTCATGCACGCGAATCAATAAAATCCATTTTAAGAAATGCTGCACTGAAGCAGCTTGATTACTCGATTAGCTGTTCATTGTTCTATTTTTGCAGGTATTTCCCCCGTCATTTAGAGAATTGGGTCCTCCTCCTTTGGAGCTTTTTGACTTGGACGAAGCGTTCAGCTCAGTTTTCTCTCGATTGGCGCAGTTTACAAATAAATACATAATGACTGATACAAGTTCGGAACAAAGCGACAAGGAGCTTACTTTTTATATTCAAGAATGCTCTAAAATCGTCCGATTAGATGGTGATTACAGCGATGCCAAGGAAATTTTGTATAATATTGGAGTACAATGCGCTCAGTATAAAAGTATCGATACAATTAAATGAGGTTGCCTGTTTTACTAAGTAAATGAAGAAATGAAATATCTAACAAATATATTTAAGTGTTTCCCAAGTGCATTTTCTTCATTTCTCGCACGGAAATGATTAAAAGCACTATACAGGATGTCTCAGCTAAGAATATTGTAACGTACTTCCATTTTAATAAATACAAGCTCTATTTAGTGACTTTGCAAATTATTATTTACGAATATATACAGGGTGTCCCGGTGAAGGTGGGAAATCTCTCGGGTGCGTATAGATTACACGAAAATAACACCCCAAGTTCATATAAAATTTTCTTCTACGACCTTCCCCTGCCGAGATATTCTCCCCCTAAAATTGGAGAAATAAAAATCATTTTTTTACATAAAATTTTTATTCTTAATTATATTTCGATACTTTTTTGGTGACGTACGTAGTGATTGAATGTCGATAAAATAGTGCAATAATGCAGTTTTTTGATAGTGCATCAAGGAAGCAAAGGGTGAACTACCCCTTACCTTCTTAACTTCATATTTTTTAAAGGGCTGGATATTTTTAATTCTTAACCGCATTTTTTGTTTCCCCGGACATTTTGATAATAAAAAGTTACTCTTGTTAGGTTTCGATAAAATAAAGCGTTTTCGGGAAAATTAAACTCAACGAGCAAGAGGTACAGTGTTTCTACCATTTTCGTCTTTATTTTTTCTGGCATTATTTTCAAATTTTGGTATATTTTGTGCCAGTTATATTTTAAGATTTCAATTTTTTGTGAAATGCTGGCATATATAATTAAAACACTGGATAAATCGACGTTTCGCTCCCGTTCGGGGGCTTTATCAAGATTTATTGGTATAAATATAAAATATAAATTTGTCAGTAAAAATTTCTGACAAGAACAGAATTTTTCTCAAACAATAAAAATTATTTATGTAGGTAACTATGATGTAAATATAAAAAAGTTTTAATTATATGATATGACAGCATTTCACAAAAAATTGAAATCTATTATTTTCAAAGATATCAAAAAATTAAAAGCTCTTTCAATCAATTATTTCTTAGGAATTTTTTAAATATGATTTGACCCTACATTAGCTATTTCTTTTGAAATTCATTAAAAATTGTCCAGGTCCGTATTAAAAAAAAATAAAAATTGACGTTGTAGACAGCAGACGAAACGTCGTACAAAAATAACCTTAACAGTTTGCGAAAGGTAGTTAAAATTTACATTAATAAATTGCTTTCGGTTTTTCGAATGCTAGAAAAAATCAAAACGAAAATCGTAGAAACACGGTACCTCTTGCTCGTTGAGTTTTATTTCCTCGAAAATGCTTAATTTTATCGAAACCTAACAAGAGTAACTTTTTATTAGCAAAATGTCCGGGGAAACAAAAAATGCGATTAAAAATTAAAAATATCCAGCCCTTTAAAAATATGAAGCTAAGAAGGTAAACGGTAGTTCACCCCTTGCTCCCCTGATGCACTATCAAAAAACGGGTCGCATTATTTTATCGACATTCAATTACTAGGCACGTCACCAAGAAAATAATCGAAATACAATCAAAAATAAACATTTTACGTAAAAAAATTATTTTTATTTCTCCGTTTTAAGGGAGAATATCTCGAACAAACTCGAATGCCCCATTAAGTACACCTTCCAGAAGGAACAGAATAATATCGAACCAATTTAATAATGCGGTGTTGTGCAAACAAACAATGTTATTAGTATGTACGGCCATAATAAGTAATTCTCGCGACAAGGATGTTTCCAAAGGCGGCGCACTTGATAGAAGTCCTTCATAACAGTATCGAATATATATAACAAACCATTTTAATAGGTAATAGGTAAAAGTTGAGCAAAATCTGTTCTAAAATTATCTTCAAAAATGCACAGTGTCCTGCTGATTACACTTGCTTGTATTTTTTTCGACTGGACAAGATACGCAGACCTGGTTATTATTTTAGAAGGATAAGGCCCTAGATGCCTAGATGTGAAGTATATCAACAGTATAATTTATTGTTCGGTGGTTCTATTATATCAGTATATTTCATTACTAGATATAATTTTTTTCCTTTTTCCAGCTATTAGTTCTTCGCTTGCCTTACTACCGCCAACTTTACAAATTGAAAATTATTTGAAATCAACATGTTTAAAACAGTTAAATAAAAGATCATAAAAATAAAAGCAAAAAAACTTTATAAAGTTTTTTCATATATGAGGTATGGTAACTATACCTACACTAACAACTGTTGTTCCTGAGTACAGGGAGTCCCACTTAAGGTAGGATAACATGGGTAATGTATGCTGAAATTTGAAATGTCACTAATAGTTTCAAGTTATTTTGAAAAAAAAACAGGAAAATCCAAAATTTGTTTTTGGAACGGTTATTTGATGTTGGATGGAAAAACAAAACGCACTTTGTTAGGGCACTTTTTCATGATCTTCCAGCTGGAGTTTTCAGGTTTTGCGTAAAACGTTCCGTTCCTAAAAAACCATCTCCAAGTTCATTTTTTCTTATGAAGGCCATATTGAATTTTTGCGTATTTGGAAAGCCCTAACTTTTCTGATTAAATTGATATACCACATGATATGTTTTAACTCAAAGTTAACTCAGTTTAGTAAAAACCTACACGTCCTATCCAAAATTTGTATTGCCTTTAATTTTCCATTTTCAAAAATGTTGATTGCGGATGATTTTCTTTTCAGAAAAGGGCTCATCATAAAGTTCTCAGTCCGAAGGCTGGTTGAACGCTTACCTCCATCCTTTCCTATCGCGAGCTAACCTACGCATTTCCGTAAAAGTAGAACATCCTACTGTAGCACCACATTTCAAACGCTTCTTTTATTTTTCGACCCTCTTCTCCTATTGTCCAACTTTTACCAATGCCAACTTTTACCAAGAATACAATTTTCGGAGAAATGTACCATAAAAAAGTTTTCCCTATGTGACCAACTTTCTGCCCGTCACTGTATACCTATTTCTATCTGTAGATACATTCATTGAGATTTTCGCATCAGTTCTTAGGGCTCGCTTCATTGGAGAAGAAACGGTGACGTAATGCGCAGAAACCGATTTATGTTACCTGCCCTACGGTTGCCGGAAAACGAACAGCAAAGAGTTACAGGCATTTTGAATATGTTGGCCCTAGCCACGCCGTCGCGTTTCATCTCCGATAAAATGAGCTCTACCTGTATCATAAAATTCATAGGAAGCCCTACTATCAAAACACCTTGTAGTGTTCCATATTACCCGAAAAGAGTCGCTCCATCTCATCGTCCATACAAAATATTCTGCAGATCTGAAATCAAGTTTTTTAATGCAAATCAGTATGATTACTTTATGCAATTTGTGCAGCAGCAGCTACCCAGGTTTTCAAATAACCGCAGGTAGGTATATTTTATTATTTCTTATTTCTTACGGGGTAGGTTTCTGGCCCCTAGCACTGAAGCTCAAGCTTATTGTGCCTCCATACATGATTATCTCATAAGTTCGGTCCCCTCAAAAAATTTTAGCGCAAGACTTATGGGTGCATCTGCTATTCCTTTTGGTTCTACAAACATAGTTCCAAAGCTTGTATGTCTAGCTGCTCCAAGAGCCGTACAGTCGCATAGTATGTGATGAGGAGTTTCCTCCTCTTCTCCACACATCCTGCATCAGGATTGTCCTTCACTCCAATAGTGGTAAGATGTCCCATAAGTGAACTCTTCAGCTCTCTTGCTGGATGGTCCTCTAATAACATCCGCGGTTGCCTCAGTCCAGGAGTTCCCATCCTGTAAAAGGTATGTTTTTGTCTTAATAGGTATATTTGGTCTAAAGGAAATTAAGAAATTGGGACGGCGATGGCATAAAATGCAGTGCAGTAGAAGTCGAAAAATTTTTGTTACAAACTATTTGCATAAATTTAGATTTGATTTCCGAAATGATAGGGAGTAGGAACTACAAATAATAAATTGACGATTTTGAAGTTGAACACAATTTTGGTAAGGTTCTCTGATGCAAGCAAAACATGAATTCCAAAGATGGAATTGAAAACGCGAACGAACTGCCTGCATTTTGGAAAAAAATCCCACTGGTTCAGTCAAACGAATGTCGTGGAAATACTCAATTTTAAGCCAATCATCCAAATATAATTCAATCTTGAGCAAAATCGCGATACTTTTGATTTTGGAAAACATCACATCTGAAATAAATTCACTGCAGTCGTAAAGTTGTGCGTCGGTTTTGTTAATTTTTGGAGCATACAATTTTTTTATAAATAAACCATGCTAAAAATTACAAACATGCATTCTTATTATTCTCTCTCAACAATCTTTAACAACTACTGAAATTAGTTTTCTCGTTATACTGCTGCTCTTTATTACGAGCAGTACATTCGACATTTTTGAGACGGGCACTCTCTAAATGTGTGCAGGACAGGTTTAAACCTAACGGTTAACCCCCTGAGACTTCTATAACCATCAAAAAATTACTTTAGCTCTGCATAAAACAGGGCCACGAAACCACTAACGATTGACGCATAAAACTTTATTTGCATGCCTGTGTGATAAAAGTATTTTTACGACGACAGCGATTCTCAAGAAAATTTACCACTCCCGATCTCTGTACTAAATACTAATGGCAGTTCACTTACCGCAAACAGACTGCATTTTCACAAGCACAGAGCCCATAATTTTTCAAATCTGCTTTTGAAATAAATCTATGGATTGCTCTGTCTGTGCCGCAGAACTCGGCAGCAAAGCCAAGCGCATTTAAATTACATGGCATGAACTAGCGGCGGTCTAGCAGCAGCTTGATGCGGCAGCAATCAGCATCGAGTCCAATTCAGTGGCGGATAGTAAAGGGGAAAATTAAAAATTAAGTATGTTATTACAGCTGTATTTTACTACACCCAACCCTTATAAACCTTTGTTAAGAAATCAAGATGTATTCATTTGAAATTTTCCAAATTATTTAATATTACTGTTCAATCGTTTTGGCACAAAATCATATTTGTCAGTGTTTGCGTTGGTCATGAAAACACAAAGTGTTTCTTACATCAAACACTTTGAACAAACACGTTTTCCCTGATATGCTTTGTTCAACAACAGCAATCATACTCTGTATAATATGGCAGTCGTATTGCAATGACTAAAACCTAGATGGCCCAACCCATTAAAAAAAATATATTGTTTTACCCCTATGGATTATTTTAGGCCACTCACCTCTAATATTCCTCTAGTTGATACTAACTATGGGCATAGATTAATTGATATTATTTTATTCTATGCTATGGGCAACCCACCATGACTTAGTTGGAGCAACACCCACTGATAGTCTGGAGGTTGTCGGCTCGATCTTTGTCGTTCAAGAGGGTTACAATGTTAACTGTCGTACATGATTATAACCCTATTTTGGACTGTACAAAATGGCTTAACCTTATCATTAAATGATTAAATTTTAATAATCATTACGGTCTTACTAAATTATGTTTGAACATCGTGTTGAAAACTCACGAGTTACCACTGCGTCTAGCAGCATTTACAAGTGGCGGTAGTGTCCGTATCGGGCATAATTTCCCGATAACTGATTACCGAGTATTCTTAATTACATCCGTCAAGTCATCAAAGTGCTCAGGGTAACATCAATGGGTCGAACAGGATTGTTGAGACTGTGGACCGGCAACACGACGACCGCAATTAGATAAGTGCTGGCGACAACCGGTAGTAAATTCAACAATCAACAGTTCGACAACCAGCGGACGCCATATGCTCCATTTATTCATCTAGGTCGTGGCCTATCTTACAAATTACCCAAACGATGAGCACGGGCACAGATAGACGCCAGTAGATTAACTCACGCTATTACTGTAATAGTGATCTATGCTCCTTCATTAATACCTAAAATATGACTCGTCAGCTGTACTTCGGTTTCCATGGCTACGGGTTTATTGCTTCGTGGACGCTCGCAGAAAATTGGAGTATACGTATCAGGGAACATAAAACTATTATAATGTTAAATTCCGTAAAAATGCCGCCGACCGTGAATCGAACCCGGGTCCCCGCGCTCCTAACCCACTGAGCTAATCAGCGACCTACACGCTGTCTTCCTACTCGTCTATATATACCGGGTGGGGATTTAGTGTGTAATCGGTTCATATCTCTGGTACTGCTTAAGATATCAAAATGAAATTTTACACGTATGTGGGGAACGACATGGAGCATTTCATAAAATTATTTATGTATATACAGGATGTTCACATTCTGAGCACCAGACCAAAGTTCTATTTCTTTAAATGGAAACCCCACAAGTATTTGCGTGATTTCGATTCCCCTTAAAATTTAACGAAAATTGATATACTACATGATGTGGTTTTGAGTAAGGACTGTTAAGATATTGACATTTTTGTGTCATTATGGTCCCAAATTTATGACGCTACTGGCGTCTACTGACCAAAGCCACATAATTATTTTTTATTGAAAGGGGTTTACACATTGCTGTATTTGTGAAATCTATAAATGCTTTCACCATAATACTTAGGATTATACAAGGTGGTTAAATTATGCAAAAGGGAATTTTTTTCAAAAATTTCAAGTAGAATACCATGTATATTATTTGCACAACTGACAGTCAGTTAACTAAGCTTTTAATTGATGTAGATATTGCCAGGTCTACTACTGATAGTTTCGGCAGATATTACGATTGAACATCAACATTTTTGAATTTCATTCAAAAATTCCCCCTATTCTGTTGCTCAAAACTCACAATAATGTTTATATTTTGTATTTGCAAATTGGTATCAATATAAAGACAATAAATCTTGTAAAATCGGTTCCTAATGGTTATATCTTAAATGTATGTCTTTTTAAAGTCGGGTATAATGTTCAAACAAGGAGTGCCATGGAAGAAAATATTATCTTTAAGAAATAATCTTGCATTGAGATTTTTTGTGTTAATGTAAACTTCATTTGATCAATATTTTATAGAAACAAAATGCAGACCTTTTTTGGAGTTTTGGGTGAGAAAATAGGGGAGATCGTCAAAAATAATGTAAAATACTAGAGAAACTCTACATTTTTATAATTCAATTGTACATTATGTAGAAATTTTTACTGGTAGACTTGACAATATCCACATCAATAAAAAGCTTAGTAAAATGACCATCAATTGTACAAATAATATACATGTGTTCCATTTGAAATATTTGAGAGAAATTCTGTTTTGCATAACTTAACCACCCTGTATTATCTCAAGTATTATGATAAAATTATTTATAGATTTCAAAAGTACAGGAGTGTGTGAACCTATTTCAATGAAGAAATTTTACCCGGCTTTGGCTAGTATGCGTCAGTAGCGTCATAAATTTGGGTCCATAATGGCACAAAAATGGCATTATCTCAACATTCCTTAGTCAAAACCACATCATGTAGTATATCAATTTTCATGGAATTTTATGGGGAATCCAAATTATGCAAGGACACGTAGGGTTTCCATTTAAAGAAATAGAACTTTGGTCTTGTACTTAGAATGTGAACATCCTGTATATACCTAAATAATTTTAAGAAATGCTCCATGTGGTTCCCCACATTGGTGCAAAATTTCATTTTGATATCTTAAATAGTTCCAGAGATATGAGCCGATTACACACTAAATCCCCACCCGGTATATATATATATATATATATATTTATGATTGTAACAGTTCGGCCCGTCCTGACAAGGTAGCCATCCTCGGCTACCCCAGCCACTGGCTACTTTCAAGTGCTTCTTGTGCCCTCCGCCCGCCGTTCTTTCCTAGCACGCGGGTTGCCTATCCCTCTTATGAAATGTTAAACTCCATAAAAATGCCGCCGACCGGGAATTGAACCCGGGTCCCTGCGTTCCTAACCCCGCTCTCCAACCCACTGAGCTAATCGGCGACCTACACGCTGTCTTCCTACTCTTCCATATATACATACTTATGATTGTAACAATAAGTTGATACATCAAATTCTGTCATTCCAAGAAACTAAACAGTGGTAGCAACGCAAAAGCCCATCGTGCATACGAGTGGTAGTAGATGTTGAGTTTCTTTAAAGACATTTGGGCCGCTTGCGCATACGAATTATGTTGGGTTTGGAAAAGAAAATGAGAAGCTGAAAATTTGTGGCTCGGTTTTCCGCAAATTGGAAATTGAATTGAATTGAGAGATCTGGAAATTTGATCTTCGGGGCCTATTTGAGCATTATGTGAAAATTGTAATTTATTGTAACTTGTGAAATATCTTTGAATTCACTGATTATATTACGATGTACCTACAATTATTATAAAAAATTAATAGTACTTATCAAATTAGAAAATGTTCAAATCGGTAAGTCGATCACCTAACTCCTTCATGCACACGTAATGAAATATAAGTAATTATTTTATACGTACATAGGTACTTAACATTGATTGAAACCAATTATGTACATCTAATCGAGAAATGTAGCAGAATTTTCACTACAAATTACTGTACCTCAGCAGTAGATACAGAACCAAAACAATTTATACAGGTACCCTTCGTTGCAAAATACTTCATACCCTACTAAACCAACCCGAATTATGTGGGCTGGAGTATTTGTGCTTTGAAAAAGAGCGTAGTTAGTCGCAATTTTTGTTATTTTAATCCGACCAAAAAAAATCTTCTGGCACAAATATGAGCACAAACGAACTGGTAAAATTATTTTGTTTGTGCCCAAAATGTCTGGTTAAATTCTCTCCACCGAAGTTAAAGCCGATTCAGACAATTTACCCGTAGTCAGTAGTGAAATGATTGACAATTATTATTTATCCAATTTGGACTATTTCAGCGCTGAAATGAAAAATATTAAAACGAAACGGCGAGTGCTTCATTTATTTGGGAACTAGACAAACTGAAACACAACACTGGACACTATCTGTCAAACGACTAGACTGCCACGATTGTTTATTAATTCAGTTTACGTTTGACGCGTTTGACAAACAACGGTTGTACTTTCCGGCTAATATCGACAATTCTCGGCATTGCCCTGGATACGTCATCATTTAAAAAGCGTAAAGGGCCACCATCTTAACTTTGATGCTGGTTTAGATGCCTAAAACGTTCGCTGTGAGAAAAATAAAAAGATACGGGTCAAATATTTTAAGACAGTCTTCGGGAAAATACGATTTTTAAAAATTGTGTAACGATCACAATTAAGGCAAATATTAAGGTAGGTACATTTAATTTAATTGTAGTCTTACTGCAATGGGTTCCAGTAATAAAGATGATGAGACAGTCTGTGTAACAGCATCCACTCTGTTCGTTTTCAGAGTCGACGGGTTACTTGGTATCTGGTATTTGCTGTTAGAATGTTATTCATATTCGTCAATTTTCTAATTAACCACTTACCTTATACTACCTTACAATAACGTCAAATACAAATAGATAATATGTTCCCCCATAGTACTCGTACCTATGTTGTCATAAAAATTGTTCACATTTTTATAACTATACATTTACATTTGTATAAAACGAATTAGACAAGTGACAATGCTTAATTTTCAACCTGTCATTCGGCTTCAATAGTACAAAACAAATTGCAAGTAAAATAATTCGATAATGCACTTAGGTGTAAATATTACTTCAGCTGTTCATATGCAACCAAAATAACCAAAACAAGCCAGTTTTAAAATCCAAATCCAGTTTTAATACTTTTTCCGTGAAGGACCGGATCTACGGAATACATTACGATGTGATACTAGAATGATTTAGGGAATATCCCGGGAACACGCCGCCGATCAACATCGGAACAGGTTACAGATGCTGAGGGTTGTTCAGATGTAAAGGGTTGATGGGTGAAAGGTCATCACTGGACCACAGACGCTGTATCTCGGAGTAACTGACCATTCTCTCTCTCAAGCTTTATAAGACGTTAGATATAACGGTTTAGCAACAACAGGTTTCCTTTTTATCGAAATTTCGGTTAAAATACATGAGAATCCAATACCTCAGTAGGCGCTTGAAATTCCGTGTATTTTTATTTATTTGTTTATTATGTAACATAAGAGTAAAAAAAAGAACTCAAAGAACAATTATCTTTTTCTCGGTTTTGTCGTTCTTCTGTCAACTCATCCATTCTATCGCGCCGTTCTTCCTCCAGCTCATTAATTATTTCTTCGATTCAACAGTTTTATCTTGTTAAGAAGCTTTGGGTTCATTTTCTTCAACTGTCCTTACTGACTTCCATAATGTAATTTATTTCCAGAATTTTCAAACACTGATTTGATTTATAAGTAACTGGTGGATCTAGAGTCGATAAATATACCGATGGTTTGGATGTGATCTTAATATTTATAATGATTCTCAGTTCAATTTCATAATTTCTACTCGCTTTATTGATAAATTTATCATCTCTTCTACCACTTCTTTCATTTTTCTTCGGTATGCATATTCCTCGTTGTTCCCATTGCACCGTTTTGTAACAAACGATGGAGAAAAGTATATGTGTGTTTGCTGAATGAAATAAAGTGTATAATAATTGTAACTTTATATCTTGTACGAGTTGAAAAATTGATCAAATTCTGAAAATAAAACAACAAATTCAACATGCGTATGTGTATCAACCCTCTAATGTTACCAGAAAAGCCAAACAATTTCACGCCGTCATACCCAAATTCAACAATTGAATTTCCTGTGTAATTATTCAAAATTGAGTTACAATGCCCGCTATATCAATCTACCCTTTATTAATTGAAAGTAAACGCGGTCATAGTTTACCAAAGTAACCAGTACAACAAATTTCATTCGCTGTGTATGTTCAGGATGTATGCAGGTCTGCATTTTATTATGACTTGTTTCTAGTTCACTAACCAGGACTATCCCAAAGTGACCCGAAATTCCAATATTGTTTGTTCAACAAACATTCCGAAAGATATAATAATATTTTCATTTATCAGTTCGTAAATCACGGTTTGGTTCATCGGAATACTGGCTGGATGTTGACAGAACTCAGCCGATTTTTGAAACAAAAAATCTCTATTTTTACAGGTTTTGTTTTTATTTTCCTGTTTCTGCTCCACTCGATGAATTATTCTCGGGTACTTTCAGTGATACGGCGTTCATTATCTGTAGCGTTGTGATCAAAGTTACGCCGTGATTATATTATCGATACCGGTTATCTGAAATTCGATGTGTACCACTGGAATCTAGGTTAACTGAAGACTTTATCAAATATTGAATAAAAAGCTGCATAGCTTATTAGTACTTACTGCATTAGAATATAATAAAAAAACAGCTATTGCATAAATAGAAGTAGTAATGAGGTTGTTGAGGCAGAAGAACGACCTACGCCAGATCTCCAGGGAAGTTGCGAAAGATGCTCTCCTTCAATCTGGTTTCCAAAGCAGTGATTGTGTTTAAAAAGTGTAATGATACAGCTGATACGCCATCATGTTGATAGAAAAGAGGTTATACCTTGTACTTAACAGATGAATTCCCGTAAGAGGAGCATTTTGAAGGAGCATTAGATGCTTTAATTCCTGTAGAACTCCCTATGACATGATCCTCTGTTGTTCCTCCTTGTAAGCTACTTATTGCAGCCTATACGGTCAAGTAGACAATATGGTCAACTCAATGCATTTCAGTAACTGTGTGTTGTGGCCGTTAGATGCCTTTACCGATATTTGCCGGCTTGTTAAAACCGTAAATAGCGGCAGCATGAACCCTTTGTAATGCAGTGGTGCAACGACGTTTTGTTGTGGTTGCTACAATGTACTAACTCACGAGCTGCCATTATGAAGCAACTTCGCCAAATATTACGAACGGCATCATGGCCATGGGCCATATTGCAAATACATGAACTCAAGGTTTCTTTGCAATATTAAAACTGTTTTCCATTTGGAGCTGATTTTTAAATTTCAACAAATTATTCACAGCAACAGAAAAATGCCAATGTCCAGAAGTTTAGAAGAAAATATGGATAGAGCTGTAGCGGATGTGACAGTCGGAATGCCCGTAAACAAATCCAACTAAAATTTTCTCGGTAGTTCTCTCTCGTAAGGCACTGGGCATCTGGGCAACCACCGAGGTATTATGCTTTAGTAACTTCCCCTAAACAGGAATTTTTCTGGCTGTTCGGAATCTACTTTAAACTGTGGGTCCTCTATACACGGTGTACCAACGAAAACTTGTACCCCCGTATAACTCGGCAAAATAAACGTTTTGACAAAAATCCAAAAACACGTCGATTTTTATATCAAAGGGGGCCAATTTTTATGCAATATTCATTCTTGTAACTCTAGCCCTGTGCGGGGGGTAGCGACCCCCCAAAATTTTTATATGGGACAGGGAGTCAAATGATCCCTCCTTTGGAAGGGTTTTTCATTACTTACACAACCGTATTCGTTTTATTCAATTCGATCAATTTGTTACGGAGAAATTACTTCTTGAAGTTTCCAAGTTAAAAAATTAATAAAAGCACAAAATGGTTTAAACTATCGCATGTATTGCTCGAAATGACCTCCACCAATTGTCATACAATAATACATTCTGGATTCAAATTTAGATCTTACATTTCTCAAGAACTCAGGAGTTATTAGCAGGCATTCTTCTTTGGAATAAACCATTTTGATTTAGTAAATAAACACGATTTTATACTGCGGCGAATAAGTTTATTTTGACATTTGTTCTGATGTTCTTTTGTTCTTACTTTTTATTCTTATTAGTTTACTTGATTTTGTTACTTTTCCATTCTAATACATTCGATAGTTTAAACCTTTTTGTGCTTTATTAATTTTTTAACTTGGAAACTTTAAGAAGCAATTTCTCGGTAACAAATTGATCGAATTGAATAAAACAAATACGGTTCTGTAAGTAATGAAAAACCCTTCCAAAGTAGGGATCATTTGACATCCCGTACCATTTAAAAATTTTGGGGAGTCGCTACCCCCCGCACAGGGCTAGAGTTGCAAGAATGATTATTGAATAAAAATTGGTCCCCTTTGATATAAAAGTCGACGTGTTTTTGGATTTTTGACAAAACGTTTATTTTGCCGAGTTTTACGGGGGTACAAGTTTTCGTTGGGACACCGTGTATTTGTGTATACTGTAATGACACCAAGCCAAGTCTAGGAGGGGGAGCGCCTAATCCAACTTTGCAGCAAGCAATTTTCTACGCAGTGCCCTAACTTTCTCAGCATAGCAATTCGTAACCCCGACTTTGCTTCTAGCCATCCTGTTATGCATTACTCACTGACATGTATTGTTGATACTCCTCGAATCAGTCCCCTCCCGGAGATCCAAGTATGAGACTAAATATCAGTGGCGTAACTACAAATTTTTGCCCCCCCCCCGCAAAAGGGCCTGCACCCACGGGGGGTGTGGGGGGCAGTAGCCCCCCACTAAGTGGGGGTCCGGGGGTTTTTCCCCCTGAGATTTTTTTTATTTTGCGTTTTAGAAACCATTTTAAAGCATTTTCAAACAAGAAATATCATTATGTGTATGTTCATTTACAGACCACAGAAAAAAAATACGTAAGTAAATTTTTAGCTGCGGAAAAAAAAACATTTTCTAACCCTTGGCAGGGCGTAGGGCCCCTGAAACTTACGCCCCCCCCCCCGCCATGGCGGGGGCTCGCGGGTGTGTGGCTACGCCACTGCTAAATATTATTTGCTTCCGAAATCTTCTATTTAGAGGTATGCCATCGTTACAGATATTAGTATGCTGTACTAGAGATGAAATAATGTGGTAGTTTCCCTGTGTCTTTCACATCATAGTTTTATATGACCCCCACGGTCTCTGGCAGTCTTGTTTCTTACTAAAGGGCCCCATGTCTTAAGTTCCGTTACACGGTTTTAACGTCATGGACCAAACCGTACTAAGTGGACCATTTCTAATTTACACCCCCTCCCCACACATTGTGAAAGCTGTTCGTGTGCACTGTGTCAGATAGCAAGTACTTATTGGCAGTGGCGGCGGCACTTGCAGTAAGAAAGAAAAGACCAAAAAATCGTAACAGGTGGTGTAAAGATTGATTAAGATTGATTAAGATATAAGGCAGATATAAAGAAAATTACCCCAGTAATATACTTTCTAGTAATATGCTGGTAAGAACTGGTAAAAACCGGCCTGTTTGGCCCATGCGCTAATATTTTCAAACCCGCATGGGCCACTTAGCGCGGTTGAAATCTGTCTCTGGAAGATATGAAGTATTCAAAAAATCCGAGACCGAACAACCCCATACATTGACAGTTTGAACTGCACGGTCAATTCCGTACAGTTAAAACAGTGTAAGAAGGAAGTGTATAAGGGTCCTTCAAACTAACTTAATTTCGTTAAACCCATAGTTCGGTCCACTAAATAGCTGATGAAATGTGTTAGTCATCGTCAGGTCCAAATTCAGCCGGGCAGGAAGGAGACAGAGGTATAATATTTTTGGGACTTCAACTAATATTAACAAACTTATTGCTTAAACTTAACTGCTGTTAGTTCATCATATCGTACCTACCTTTCATTTGCGTTCTCACAACATAAAATTAATTGCGTATTTAATAATTTTAATCGCCGTTTTTAACATCCAAAATGTTGCCATTCCATAAGGCGTCTCTTATTATACAATTTAATCTTTCCAGTTTCCACCCACCACTCGCTGGTTTCAAGTAACAGTACCGGGACTCTAATTTTAGTGCTGAAAACGGACAGCTGTATAACGGATCCTTGGGTTAATGGTTACAAGTCCATCAAACCTTGGCAATGTGTTTCGCGTCAGTAGAAACTCTATAGCGGGATAACACATGTACCCATAACAGCTGACCGGTTAATTTTAATATGCGTTAATATTTAATTAAGATCTAGTAGTTTATCATTGGAAAATCTGAGGAAAAGACTAAGCCGATTTAATAAATAATTAATTGTAAGTAGAGAATTTGATAGTAGCATTGAGCATTGAGGAAGTGAGTTTTTATTTTGGAGCCGAAATAAAGTTACTTGAAATTGTTGTTTACCTTGGTTTTTCTTATTTAATCTACATATGCAGATATACCCAGACATCATGCAAAATACTACTGGATGTTCACACGAAATTAGCTACCTAATTCTCACGGATATCAATTATTGTGGACTTTTTGCACACTGCTCGGCTACCAACTGTTGTTAAGTATTATTCGAGGGTCATACGCCAGAAGCTATCTAAATTCACCGACATGATTTGTAACAAAAGTGTTGACTGATTTAAATTAATTTGTGTGAAAACGATGCCTACGAATTAGGTTAATCCCTGTACCCACATAAGTATAGATTTACCTAATCCAATTATAGGATTTTTCTGCTTGATTTCAAACTGGTGAAATTTCGAACAGGCCAGTTGTCTGTTTGGTTCAGTAATTTTAGTATAAAATTAATCATCAAACGATTTTTCTTTTCCATTCACGGAAATGGAAATTATGTCGTTGAATAAGTACCGGTATAAATGCTTCATAAAATCAACATTCAAAAATTAATTTAATATTGCATCGTTGCCACCGACCGAAGCAGCAATACAGCATTCGTTCTGGACGTATCATCAGGTCCAGCAGTAGCGTGGAGTTGAGAAAAATGCAGAGCAGTGGAGGAGGAAAAAAGCAGGAACGGGCTAATTCCTGTCACATCACTCCAGCCCTATCTGCTCCGAATACCCTACTAAAACTTATTTATTGCAAATGCACACATGGAAGTCTGGGAGCATGTGGATGTAGAAAGGCGATGAACAAACAGAGACCGACCACGAGCCATTCTATGACGAAACCGATGTAGAAGCCGATTTCACATAATTCATCCCTATCTGTGCAGTTTTGCTTCATCCTCCCAGCGAGAACCTCGCCGAACCTGCTCCATCAGGGACATCGAAGCGAAGGAGAATACACTAAATTTCATCATTAGTACATGTGGGTTAGTCCTATTGGGGATACAATAAGATAACGCACCACGTACTCTACCTCCTGGTTTTGGAAATGCGTAACTTTTGCCATTACACATTATGGAGCAGAATTTGTGATGCTCGTGCGGGGAAACTATTCGTTTTAAAAAAAAATATTTGGACCTAAATTGCAGGAAATTTTCTCTAGTTTAATGTACATTCTTATACCGCAAAATGAATCAGAAAGCAAATACTTATCGCCAAAAAATTCGTTTTCGATGCCATTTTTCGAATATGGCGACGCCAACGGCAAATATACGATGAGCAAAGTGAAAATTCGAAAAGAGGACTTCAAAATCTAAAGTGCCAAATATAAAAACTTCCGCCAAACTTTATAAATATAGTAGTTTTAAAATTGGAAGAGGTCGGCAATACAAGTGCGCAGTAGACAGATTTTAGCGCATTGTGAGTACTTGTCATTCGACTGGTAGAAACACCGCGCAGATTTAGCTCCTTCCCTGACGTCTTCTAGTGTTAATATTGCTCTATTATAGGAAAATCTAAATGGCACTTAAGAGTGAAGTTTATTAGCTACAAAGATCGTCTTCTTGAAAATCTAAAAATGTTTAAAGGGACCATGAGGATCTAACGCGCAAGGGTTGGCATGTCTTAAAAGCTGCTAAGGTACTGTTTAGGAGAAGATGCGCCTGGCCAATTGATGGGAGCCTATGGGCGCAGCATGGCAGTGGAAAGCGGATAGTGAGAGATCAACGGGCTTCAGTCGCTCATCGCTGGGGATCTTACGATTAATGAACGGAAAGCTGGTTCTAGTGATGTGTTTGCGAGTGGTTCATGTGGTTAATTTTTGTGCCCTTCAAATTATGAAAAGCACATTTTTGTAATAGTGCCTTAAATTTTCTCTTTTATATACTTTTTGTTTTCTGTTACTTTTAGTTTCATGAATATTTGAATATTCGCTCGTTGTTGACAAGTTTTAATGATTTGATAACACATAACAGGTGCTCGTACGTCCCAGTATTCATGGCGGTCAATGTAAGAGCGAGAGGTCTAAAGGAGGAGAAGTAACAGCAGTCTGAATTCTCCAAAGCGTGCCGGGAAATAAATTCGATATTTTAGGTAGGTACTAGTTTTAACTTTTAAGTGATCTTTTTACATAAGTATAAGTTTTATAGTAATCGCCCTCCTGAAGAAAAAGTAAGGACAATTATTTATTTGCATAAAAATTCTTAAGAAATTCATATTTTTTAAGCCTACATAAAAGTCATATACCAGACAGAAGATTGTTCTTGATCAAAGCTGGTAACATCAAACTCCTTAAATCTTTTATAGACACCGCTAATAAATTTAACAAATAAATACTTCGCGAACTACCAATATATAACGTTTTATTTAAATATTTTACCGGTTTCAGGATTCACAAAGATCCCATCATCAGAAATGTACGAAAAATTGTAAACAAATTATTATGACAGTTGGCAAGGAAACTAAAATTGACAAAATAATACAAAGAATAATGATATCCATGAAAAAAGATAACTAGATAACTGAATTTCAGTATTTACCTACGGGGTATAAGAAAAACACAAAGGAAAATCGAATACCTCGTAGCTTGAATGAATTTAAAGAAAACCATATTGGAAAAAACAATAAATTCAATTGAAAAAACCTTCAAGTGAAATATCAGAACAGAAAAAACTAAATAAACAAAATATCCATGGAATCTTGACAACTGCCAACTGCTAATCTTGAAATAAACTCTGTGGTCAAGTCTATGTGTTCTGTCTTGACAACTGCCAACTGCTAGAATTGTAATAAACTAAAAAAGAGAGAAATAAGTCAAAAAACGGCATAATGGCAAAAAAGAAATAAGTCAAGGATTAAGATGGAGAGACTGTTGTTGAATAATTAATTCAAGAATCAATCCTAATAATACCAATAATAAAACAAAAAGAAGAAAAAGAATCCCATATTGCCAAATAACCTCGAAGGTCCATGGTTTATATGGGCTAGCAAATAAACTGTAATTGATTATTGAACTAATGTCATAATGGCAATAAGAGAACCTGTCCTACCGAGACATGAGAATCATTTTGATCAAAAGACATTTACAAAAGTTTAAATAAACTAGATTGTATTAAATCTACTTGGTCATTAAGTAAGTTACAATTTTTATCATTTTTATGTTTATAAATTTCCATAGACTCTAATATATCTAACTGATAACTTTTTACAAAATTAAACAATAATTTAGTATTTTCTAAAGGAGGGAATCGATGATTGTTATCAAAGAAATGATTAGCAAAACTTGAATGATAGTTTTTTAAACGAAACGATCGTAAATGTTCATTATATCTAATACGTATAGATCTGCCAGTTTGTCCTATATAAATGCTGTTACAGTCTAAGCAATTTAGTTGATAAACACCTGTGTGGTCAAGTTTATGTGTTCTGTCTTTACTGTTAAATAGAATATGTGATAATATATTTGAAGGTTTAAATGTGACCTGTATGTTGTTTTTTCTTAAAATACTGGCAATCTTTTCTGAAATATTTCCAAAATAAGTAATTCTGCAAAATTTGGTAACTTTATCATTACATAATTTAGGATATATGTTGTTACAAGCAATTTTAAATTTTTTATTGTTAATGATTCTATTGATGATTTCAATTTTAAAACCATTATTTATAGCAATTGTTCTAATTACATTTAGTTCTTTATTCAATTTATCCAAAGATAGTGGTACTGTAAAGGCCCTGTGTATCATAGAATTGTAAGCAGAAATTTTTTGACAAAATGGGTGAAATGAATTTGATGAAAGAGTAATATCTGTATACGTTGGCTTCCTAAAAATATCGAAAGTTATTTTATTATATTCATTTATTAAAGTTAAATCTAAGAAATTAATTTTGTGTTCAGTTTCTATTTCTTTTGTAAATTTTATTTTTGGGTGAATACTGTTCAAAAAATTTTGAAAATTGTCTAATTGTCTTGTTGTTCCTTTAAAGCAAGCAATTATATCATCTACATATCTATACCAAAATAGAATATGTTGTTTGCCTAATTCTGAATTCATAATTTTTTCTTCAATATCTGACATGAAAATATCTGCTAATAAAGGACTAATTGGAGAACCCATAGCAAGACCTAAATTTTGAGTATAATATTTATTATTAAACTGGAGATAATTTTGTTCAATACAAAGTTGGAAAGCAGTAATAATATCATTTTTTATAACAATATTAGTATGAGTTTTATCTAAAATATTTTCAATTAATTTCAAGCATTCATTAGGAGGAATATTAGGGAACATATTTGTAACATCAAAAGAAACCAAAAAAGACCCTGTAGGAATATTTTTATTTTTGATATTGCTAGCCCATATAAACCATGGACCTTCGAGGTTATTTGGCAATATGGGATTCTTTTTCTTCTTTTTGTTTTATTATTGGTATTATTAGGATTGATTCTTGAATTAATTATTCAACAACAGTCTCTCCATCTTAATCCTTGACTTATTTCTTTTTTGCCATTATGCCGTTTTTTGACTTATTTCTCTCTTTTTTAGTTTATTACAATTCTAGCAGTTGGCAGTTGTCAAGACAGAACACATAGACTTGACCACAGAGTTTATTTCAAGATTAGCAGTTGGCAGTTGTCAAGATTCCATGGATATTTTGTTTATTTAGTTTTTTCTGTTCTGATATTTCACTTGAAGGTTTTTTCAATTGAATTTATTGTTTTTTCCAATATGGTTTTCTTTAAATTCATTGTTTTTTCCCTTCAAGCTACGAGGTATTCGATTTTCCTTTGTGTTTTTCTTATACCCCGTAGGTAAATACTGAAATTCAGTTATCTAGTTATCTTTTTTCATGGATATCATTATTCTTTGTATTGTTTTGTCAATTTTAGTTTCCTTGTCAACTGTCATAATAATTTGTTTACAATTTTTCGTACATTTCTGATGATGGGATCTTTGTGAATCCTGAAACCGGTAAAATATTTAAATAAAACGTTATATATTGGTAGTTCGCGAAGTATTTATTTGTTAAATCATGAACTTCTACCAAAAAGTAAAACAAGAAGATATTAACTACCGCTAATAAAAATATGATCAACGTTTCTTGTTAGTTATAAGAATGGATGTTACGCAAAGCAACCTGTAAGTGTTAATATATCTTATGCATATGAACTATGCCTAAGACTATAGCGAAATTTCTTGGACAACCAAGCGGGACACTGCTTCCGCAGATCTTCAGTCTGTAGGTTTGGGTGCGCACATTCTTACACGGCCGTTGGAAATCAAGTCCTTGCCAAGGCAAAATTCTGTCACCACGATAGAGAATGAGGCTATGCAAGTCTTACGATTAATGGAACACACAAGAAACTCAAACTTATAAAGTTTATACTTGTTCACGTGTGACTCGAGACGATTATGTAAACACTGGCATTTTCTTTGTGCTTCCTTTTTAGGGTTCCGGTCCCCAACTTGAGCTAAATGAACAGGAATAAGCCTCATCGACTTTTTTATTTTGATGGTCCAATATGGGGAGTTGGGGAAGCCAGAAAGTGATCAGTTATGTCATAGATTTGTCGTGGATACATAGCACTTGGTATTCACGATTGCAATTCATTAATATTCATCAAAATGTGTTCAGTGGTTTCTGAGACAAGTTGCTCAGAAACTCCCGAGATTGATGGAAGTATAAATGGAGTTAGAACTTGCCAATTTATTATGGTTACTGAGCTTTAAAACAAAAAATTATGTTTTCCTGGTAACGCTATTCTTATACCATTTATATCTGTGCGTAAAGACCTCTCGAAGCTTGGAGAAGTTGCAATCAACCGTCAACACTTTTTGGTCAGCAGAAAACTTATACCCCGCAATAGTTTACCTGTGCAGACAAATGAATACCATCGTTTGAAACTAATATTGTAAGTACCTACAAAAAGCATTCTCAGGATTTTCCGCTGTCGTCTAGATAATGCAATGTAGGGTGAATGTCGAGATTTATGTCTATCCTGCAACCAGTAGAGTAGGTATACGAAGTATACGTAGCCATGCAGTGCTAGGTGGTACCAGCTGTAAACCCGTGTTCTGAAGCAGATTTACACGGATGCGGAACCAGTAAACCAACCCTCAGTTCTGTTAATTTAAATAATGATTGGTACTATTTTCTGTTATAGTAAATTTCTTTACGAGTTTTGCAAATATAGTCGCGAAATGCGGTGTGGAAGATTGGCAATAAATTGACAGTGTTTGCTAGGTAGTTAATGCATTATCTCACATTTCACAACACCGCTATTTCAAGAATGTGGTTTCTAAGAACTGAAGAACTGATTCTGATATGGCTTGCAGTTACTATTATCTATTCGTTTATTTAAAAATAGAGCTTCACGGTCAATGGAGGAATGCAATAAATAGGAAATTCCTAATTTTGTGTTCACAAATAGACTGATTTAGGTTGTGTATTCTTGCAACTGTAATTTAGTAGTACCCAGGTACTTCACAGCTTTAACAAGAATATCGGTCAGCAGAAAGAGAACTAATGAACTGAATTATAAAATTAACTAGAGTTTTTATAGGTATAAATATATCTAATAACAATTGTTGTACCCGAGATGGGAACCAATTATAGTCGGGCTCATCTAGGCTTTGGCTGCGACCACTTATTTGAATTCAATGGCCAGTCGGGTATCGTAGATATATCTGAATTCCTCCACGAGAGAATAGTTAATTCTAATTATGATTATGCTCCTTTTGGCGGAGGCCACGTGGGGAGTAAATAATTTTCTGGAAATTCCCCCTTGAATCTTAAGGGTTGGGATACGCTACGACAGGACAGGAGATCGGTAGTACATGTGTAAGACAGAAATAGACATAGCTTTAGCAACCGCTTGGTACAGACAGTCCAGCAGAAAATTTAAATAATGAAATTAGGCAAATATAGTCTTAAAATAAAGCTAAAAGATCGGTGAGTATGCTCACATATTTTATTTGTCTGTTAACTAAAATCCGAATGTACAATTTGTGTGTGAATAATGCTAAGATTTCCGTTAAAATTTGCCGGTTTTCAATTTCCTTTATTTTAACAACAGTGTAAATATGGCAAATAAAATAGTTATAAGCGTGTTCCACCAACCCTCATATTTCTTTTACACCATAATTCATGTCTATAAGTAATACAGTTTTTGATCTGGACTGTCTGTATTAACACCGTCTCAGAAGCTAGGAGAACGCTTCTCAGGTATTCGAATATCCCAGCCTTAAATAGGTATTTTGAAGACTTCACAATACAAAACATATTACCATAATATGTACTGGACGAATTATTTGGTATTGTCTCCACCTCAAGCTATGCGAAGCTGTTTTGACTATTTTGTTTCAATTTCCAATTTTACTCAATACGAGGTGGTATTGATGTCTAGTTAACATAGACAGTTTTCCGCGCACAACATTGGTTTATTTGAATTATTGGTCTATTTAATTATTTTTCTTCAAAAATTAAAACATTATTGAGTGATAAAATTAAAATTAACCTGCGTTTACCAAAATCCGGAAAATCTATAAATTTGAGTATCGAGCAATTATTAAGTACGTGGTAATTTATAACACATGCGACTGTAATAACTTCTTCTGGAAAGTGCATCGGTATTGTCATGTTTTCGTCCTGCTGTAGCTACTCTATCCAAGGACCAACTGACCTTTTTCAAGGAAGCGTCGTTCTTGCCTACATAAGAAAATATGGAATTGCTCGATGGTCTGTACAATGACTAACAGCTCGCTTCTGGTGACGCAGGTTGTATATTTCGCAAGAAGTAAAAAGATAGGTCTCACATTTTCTCCTTTTCAAAATTTTGGGCGAGACCTACGTCATTTCTTGGACATTTTGGCTTTCACGTTTCGTGTTAAGAGGTCATTTTATAGAATTTTAATTGTGAATTCCGGCCTTTTAGAATTTGAACAGTATTTAGTAAACGCATCCAGAAAAACTTATTTTTAAAGCATTCGTGTGTTCGAGACTATGAGGTGTTTTCTTGGAATTGCCATCATTCATACCGCTTTCGAGGTATAGGTACCAGTTTTTGAGACTTCTTAGATGATATAGCAGTATTAACATCTAGAAAAGAAGAATTAGGAAGGGCTCTGAACGAAATGGAAACAGTTTTGACTGAGGGCTATCTATTGTATGAAGATCAATAAGAAGAAAACCAAAATTTTGGTAGGCGGGGGGCGTGAAAATAGGACTAAGACTAAAATACAAATCGGAAATGAGAAGCTAGAGGAAGTCTCCGATTTTTTCTATTTAGGAAGTCAAATAACGCGCGATGGTAGGAGCTCTAAGCGATATAAAACAAAGAATAGCGCAGGGCCGACTTGCATTTAACAAAAAGAAACAACTATTATGCTCGGGAATGATAAATGTAGAAACTCGAAAGAGACCCTTAAAAACGTATGTTTGGAGTACGGCAATGTACGGGTGCGAAACGATAAGAGAGGCGTATCGGAAAAAAATAGAAGCGTTTGAAATGTGGTGCTATACAGACGCATGATGAAGATATACTGTGGATAGATAAGGTTAGCGACATAGAGGTATTAGAAAGAGTGGAGAAGAGCGAAATTTTTGCAAGACAGTAAAGAAGAGGAGAGATAGGATGATGGGACACCTACTGAGGCACGAAGGATTGGTTCGCGACATACTAGGGTCAGAGATGGGAAAGAAGAAAGGTAGAGGTAGCCCCAGATTAGGCTACTAAAATAGTAGGATGTTCAACGTTTGGGGAAATTCGTAGGTTAACTCGGGAAAGGATGGTGGTATGCGACCAACTAGTCTTTTCGGACTGAAAACTTTATGATGATGATATTCCATTTGTATTTCCCCATTAAGGCATCACCAGAAACGTTTGACTGAAACGATGGGATTAAAGCCAAATAGTTTTTTATCCCCAATTAATTTGGAAAATCATCCAAAGGCTAGTTTTTAAGTAAGGCCCGGCAACACCTTTTGATCTTTTGTTCGTTATTCGACTTGTATTTAAGTATTTACATGGCAACGGTTTATCGTGGCCATCCATTTAGTTCTTTTGAATTCAGTACAGCCGACACTTGCGTTGCGAAAGTTATTTTTTTAGGTAATGTGCGTGCTATAGACCCGTCGGTGCGCTTGCATGTAAGAAGCTTCGACCGCTTACGGGTTTCCACGTTGTCATTCGCCTTATTTTGGTTAACTTTTTTCGGAACGTTAGTACCGGATGACTAACTGTATATTTTTTGTAAGATCAATCGACAACTACTTAATGCCCTTTTCTCAGTCTTAGCCCATTCCCGTATTCAGCTAGGGTTTGATCGCTGCCGAATGCTCTCTTGTGTGGCGTTACGTCACATTTTCTAACACTCTAATATAACACCCCAATCACTATACATTAGACAATCACGCCTCTTATTAGGTAGCTTGCATCTTTTCATTCAAAATATGTTTATCTTAAATAGGTACTGTATGTTTTACTTTTGACCAGTATCTTCGGAAAACTGTGAGATACTGCTGAACAAAATATCTAAAGATATTTTTAGAAATTATTCCATGAAAATGGAGTATCTTAAATTATTCTTTCTAGGAGTTTCTAACGAAAAGAATATTTTTTAAAGCAGATATCTTGAATAGCTCTGAAATATCTTGAATGAAAGATAATGTACCTATTGGAAAAATTCAAAATGTAGAAATAGATGCATTACGAGTATAATCTGTTTGCCATTTAATTATTGTCTTGTGAATAATAATTTGCAGTCGACAGGGTCCAAAACGGTAAACAGTCTCAACCCTTTCAAACATTGCTCGCTTGGGTTTTACGATATGGGGAGGTACATACGCCGAAGTCCGGAAACCCATCCCGAGAATTACTAATCAGAGATTCCCGGTAAAGTTCGTGCCAACTCCGATATAATTTGCACACTATCGGAAACTAGCCGGAGGCAACAAAACTACGTAACATTCTCTGATGGCTCTGCTCCCAGAACTTTGCCTTAACGCGCCGGATATCTGCGTCCGTTAGCGGCGGTGCATATCACATAATCAATGACCGTTACGACCAGATTAATTCACCGGAACTGGTCCAGCATCCCGCATCTTGTTTGCCGCGGTACAGCACCGGCCGCTGCTGTTGTCCGGCGTGTCCACGCCGGATGAAGGTTCTTGTGCATCTGCGGGAGGTCATTACGTTTTCTATTGAAGAGGTTTTTATAAAAATGACAATTGAATCAATAAAAAGATTTAATAATTGTCATTAAAGTTGTTTTGGTTGAGTTAGTGCTTCTGTTTGGATGATAATGTAATATGTAAATGTCGCTAACGATTTTTTCGGTTAGCTCACGGTGGCGGCACATTTCCAACATTTTTCATGGTAAATTAGCACCTGCAGTTCTATAGGTATAAAATAACTGGTTTGAGTTTTGCACGTAGGTATCCCAACAATCGTTTTGAAATTAAAATACCTACGTTTAATATAAAAAAATATATGTTAATTGAGTTGTGTGGCAAAAGATAAATATTGAAGCTGTTAAATGTTTAGTTATGCGAGGTCTGTAACTAAATTAATGAAACTGGTTTTTGAAAATACTAGTTGGCCACACTTCGAGCATCAAAATATATGATTACTTTTGGCTTTGATGCCTGCTGAGGAGATCGAGAACATTTATGAAAAGAAAGCAATGAAATATAGGATAAAATAGGCCAAAGAGTTGATACAAAGGTTCGTGTTTCAAGTGGAAACTGTAAAGGGCTTCATGATCCGAATAAACATTGAAGATACTTGTCTGTGCTGAATGTGGCACTAATGCATCCTTCATTTGTTTGGTGTGCAATAGCTAGTGGTAATCAGACCTAACCCGTACGTTTTTTCATGTTTAGCCATACGAGAACGGTGTCGATTGAATGAGACAGGGAGGTAACGATTCGTACCATCAGTATATAGACAAAATAACGAAGAATTCCATCAAGAAAATCAAGAACATTTAAAAATCACAACTTTGATAACTTTCCACCAAATTATGGCAAATTACGAAATTTCCAGCTTGTATCCAATTTCTTTAGCATCAGGAATCTTAGGGAACTAATGAAAATCACAACACACCGCTTTACATAAAAAACTTTTTCATTTTGAAAGCACAACTTTAAATTCTAGCATTGTACACGGTGTCAGAATACAATTTGAGTAGATGACACGAACAAAGAAAAAGTGTTACTACCCTTAATAATAATAATAATAATAATAAATTTATTCAGTCATCTCAAAAACATATTATCAAATATAAATAATTATAAGACCACCTGACTGAAATGGATGGTATTCGGTTTGTGATTGTATAAATACAATCACAAATTCGGTCTTCCATACCACCCAGAACTTAACCTAAACCTAAAACTAACAGTATGTAGTAGTGTTAAGTTAAAAAAATTGTTAGTATATCAAATACACACCAAAATAAACAAGAAATTAAATTTTGAACGTAATTAGAAATGTGTTATCTGAAAGTAAGGATTTAAGTTTGCGCACAAACGCGGAACAGCTATTACAATCTCTCAAAAGTGAAAAAAGCAGATTAGCAACCTTGGCCATGACATAAGTGAAAGATCTCTGAAACATTGAGGTAGCATAAGATGGTATGGTGATGAGATTTAGACGTCGGATATTAAGACTGTGAACCTGGCCTCTAAAGCTGATTTTAGAAAATAAATAAGAAGGAGTGTGAGTATTGATAATTTTGAAGAAAAGGCCAGCACTATGTAGAAATCTACGTCTTCAGACAGGCAGCCAGTTCAACTCAGATAACTTTGCAGACACCGAATGACGCCCACGTAACCCATATATGAGACGTATACACATGTTTTGAATTTTTTGTAATCTATTGCTATTATATTTGGTCAGGCACGGCCCGTATACAACGTCACAGTAGTCGAGATGTGATAATACCAACGATTGACATAACATGGTTTTGGATCGCAAATTTAGTAGCTGAGAATTATTATAGATTAATTTTAGACTTGAAAAAGAATTCTTGACAATCTTATTTACATGATTTCAATTTTTTGTGAAATGCTGGCATATCATATAATTAAAACACTGGATAAATCTACGATTCGCCCCCGTTCGGGGGCTTTATCAAGATTTATTGGTATAAATACAAAATATAAACCTGTCAGTAAAAATTTCTGACAAGAACAGAATTTTTCTCAAACAATAAAAATTATTTATGTAGGTAACTATGATGTAAATATAAAAAAGTTTAGCGCTTTTGATTTTGAATACAATTGAAATTATGAAAGAGAAAAATGTTTATGTATTTAATTTAACAATAATAATAGTAAGTAGCAGAGAGAATGATTTATTTTATTATATTACAGTAAATTTGACTTAAATTTTGTATATCAGTTCTATCATTAATAGAGTTTTGTTCTTTTTTTATATAGATCATTTCTAAAAATAGTCGAGATTTTAAATTTTTTTCTTGTAAAGACTGTGAAAAAACCGAGGGGTCAACA
Source organism: Xestobium rufovillosum (assembly GCA_963966045.1). Lineage (NCBI taxonomy): Eukaryota > Metazoa > Arthropoda > Insecta > Coleoptera > Ptinidae > Xestobium > Xestobium rufovillosum. Next base: position 14,284,292 of record OZ014495.1, on the reverse strand, counting down.
GCTGTGGATTTCTGGTGTACGCCCATGTGGGTTTCCATGGATTTCCGTGGATATCTGTGGATGTCTGGATTTTCATGGATGTCTGTGGATATCCGTGGATGTCCGTGGATTCCTGTGGATGTCCGCGGATTTCTGTGGATTTCCATATATGTCGAAGTTGCAAGTGCGCATCCGCAAATGCGCACGCACTTCATGCCTTGAGCTGTTTGCAAACAAAACTGAAGTAGGTACGAGGTTGCTATAATACGAGTTAGAAAGTAAGTAAGCACCTTCGATTATTTTTTACTATGTTCGTCAGGACATAGCCTAGTCACTTAATTTAATACCGCCTCGAGTTTCGAAAAATTTAAACAGAATATTTGTGACTATAAAATTCAAACCTTAGTTTTTTTTTAATTCTCTGGTCTCTTTTACCAATGGGAATTATTATAATTCTCTGCTGATAGTATTGTACAGTACGTGCAATACAGATATAATATTGATTCGATTTTATTTCTTTCTGGAATGGACCTCCAACCTGAACCTGTGTTTCTCTTAAGAATGATGCAACAACGCTGCAATCTTGCGCGGCATTTCTGAGGAAGATTTGGAAGAGATAGAGAAATTTATGGTATCAGAGACATCTCTCGATTTAATTCCAGAAAGCGATTACGAGCAATTTTATGGCGTTCTTTATAGGAATACACTGAAAATATGGATTGTTCCCAAGATTATTTTTCAAATCATCCTACAAACATGACTTCTTCGATTGTTGGAACTTCCGCTTTTAATCGAAACCTCGAAGATTCTCTTCAGCCACAATGCGGAAAATTTTATGTCATCTATTACAAGCAACGGTGGTATTTTGGCCCATGGATGTCCATGGATTTCTGCGGATTTCCATGGATTTTTTGGATTTCCGTGGGTTTATTTCACAAAAATGGATTTCTGGTGTACACGTTTTGGTCAGCTGTTGGCCCCTCGGAAAAAACATATATTGGCCAATCTAAAAATCATTTAGAAACCAGACTAAAACAACACAAATACAGAAACAGTAATTCAGCAATTAGTAAACACATGAAAGACAGCAATCATACCTTTGAATTTAACGACACCAAAATTTTAGAACAAGAAAAAAATTTAAAATCTAGACTATTTTTAGAAATGATCTATATAAAAAAAGAACAAAACTCTATTAATGATAGAACTGATATACAAAATTTAAGTCAAATTTACTGTAATATAATAAAATAAATCATTCTCTCTGCTACTTACTATTATTATGGTTAAATTAAATACATAAACATTTTTCTCTTTCATAATTTCAATTGTATTCAAAATCAAAAGCGCTAAACTTTTTTATATTTACATCATAGTTACCTAACCTATTAATAGAGGAAAGGCGAAAATAGGTTAGATGAAACAGGGAAACAAAGATATAAGGCGATCAAGTGGGAAATTATTCGGGAATGTAGGAAATCGAAAGAGCAATGGATCGATAATAAATGCAAAGAAGTGGAAGATAAATTCGAAGTAGGAAAGACTGATGAAGCATATAAAATAATTAGGAGAAATTTTAGAGAAATTGGATCTAGTACCAAAAACATTAGAAATGAGGCAGGAGATATCCTAATCGGAAGTGGGGAGAAGGCAGACCGGTGGAAAGAATATTTAGGAAACTTATATGCGGGACAGGAAGTGCAAGATATATTAGAAAGCGAAAGCAGTGTAGAGGGGGATAACCTAGGGAGTCCTATAATGAGAGAAGAGTTTGAGATAGCACTAAAAAGTTTAAGGAATAATAAAGCACCAGGTATAGATGGCTTGCAGGCAGAAATCTTAAAGTGCGCAGGTCAAGAGGTAATAGATCGTTTATTTAAACTAGTTAGTCGCATATACCTGACAGGCGAGATTCCAGAAGATTACAAACGCAACATCATAGTAGCTTTGCCAAAAAGAAAAGGCGCGGATAGATGCGAAAATTTTAGAACTATCAGTTTAACTTCCCATGCGTCAAAAATTTTAACTAGAATTGTGCAAAGAAGGATGGAGAAAAAGGCGGAAGAAATATTAGGAGAAGATCAGTTCGGATTTAGACGAAATAGAGGAACGCGCGAGGCCATTCTAGCTTTACGAGTAATTATAGAAAAAACGATAGAAAAGAGAAAGAGCGTCTATATAGGATTTGTAGATTTAGAAAAAGCCTTCGACAACGTAAAATGGGGGAAGATGTTCGAAGTGCTGAGAAAGGTAGGGATGAAATACAGGGACAGAAGAATAATACATAATCTCTACAAAGAGCAAAAGGCAGTTATAGAATGTGAGCAGGAACAAAGGGAAGTAGATATCCGGAAGGGAGAGAGACAGGGATGTGCATTGTCACCTCTAGTTTTCAACTTATATATCGAAGATGCGATTAATATTGTTAAGGAAAGAACAGCCTCAGGGATCAATGTACAGGGCCAAACTATTAACATGCTCAGATTTGCGGATGATATAGCAGTGTTAGCATCTAGCAAAGAAGAATTAGGAGTGGCTCTGAATGAAATGGAAGCAGTTTTGACACAGGGCTTCGGCATGAAAATCAATAAAAAGAAAACTAAAATTTTGGTATGTAGGGGATGTGAAAATAGAACTAAAATGGAAATACAAATTGGAAATGAGAAGATAGAGGAGGTCGCGGATTTCTGCTACTTAGGAAGTAAAATAACTCAAGACGGTAGGAGCACTAAAGATATAAAACAAAGAATGGCGCAGGGCCGAGTTGCGTTTAACAAAAAGAAACAACTGTTATGCTCGAGAACGGTTAATATAGAGACTAGGAAGAGACTCTTAACGTCGTATGTATGGAGTACGGCATTATACGGGTGCGAAACTTGGACAATAGGAGAAGCGGATAGAAAAAGAGTAGAAGCGTTTGAAATGTGGTGCTACAGACGCATGATGAAGATACCGTGGATAGATAATGTTAGCAATAGGGAAGTATTAGAAAGAGTTGGGGAAAAGCGAAAGGTATGGAAAACAATAAAGAGTAGGAGAGATAGGATGGTAGGACACCTTCTAAGACACGAAGGAATAGTTCGTGACATACTAGAGTCAGAGATAGGAATAAAAAGAGGTAGGGGTAGGCCTAGATTAGACTACTGCTCTCAAATAGTTAGGGATGTAGGATGTTCTACTTTTAGGGAAATGCGTAGGTTAGCTCAGGATAGAAAAGAATGGAGGTACGCGTCCAACCAGTCTTCGGACTGAGAACCTTATGATGATGACATAGTTACCTACATAAATAATTTTTATTGTTTGAGAAAAATTCTGTTCTTGTCAGAAATTTTTACTGACAGGTTTATATTTTGTATTTATACCAATAAATCTTGATAAAGCCCCCGAACTGGGGCGAAACGTCGATTTATCCAGTGTTTTAATTATATGATATGCCAGCATTTCACAAAAAATTGAAATCTTAAAATATAACTGGCACAGAATATACCAAAATTTCTTATTTACATGCGTATCAAACCTCAAATCGGAATCTAAGTATACGCCTAGATCTCTTGCTGTTTCAGAAACTGTAAGATCCATATTGTTCAGTTTTATTCTGACCTGTCGCAAGCATCTCCCCCTGGCAGACCTACGACCAAACAGCACAACTTGAGTCTTTAGCGGGTTCAAAGTGAGACAATATTTCTGTGACAACACAGAGAAGTTATGTAAATCAGCATTTATCAAGTCATTTGACACTTGAACCTCATTTTCGGAAAACGAGTAATAAAGTTGCGTGTCGTCAGCATAAAAATGAGCTTTGCAAGAAGTTAAACATTGATTAAAAGAAGAAATATATAAAGAAAACAGAAGAGGACCCAGAATCGAGCCTTGTGGCACTCCACTGATGACATCAAGAGGCTGTGAAACCACATCACGATACTTAACATGTTGTATCCTACCCACCAAATAACTTGACATTAAATCCAAAGCATCCGAACCCATACCATAATAATGTACAGTAGCAATTAGCAAGTCGTGATTAATACGATCGAATGCCTTAGAATAATCCAAAAGTATTAGTATTGTTAATAAATTATGATCAGCAGCTCTCAGGATGTCATCAGTAACCTTAAGTAAAGCAGTGCAGCAACTATGCATAGGACGAAAACCAGACTGTGTTTCAGGCAAAATACCATTACTATCGATGTGCCGTTGAATTTGCAAGAATAATATTTTCTCGAAAGTTTTCGCCAAAACCGGCAAAATGCTGATCGGTCGCAGGTCGGCCGGGGTGGTTGGATTACTTATTTTGGGTATAGGCAGCACGTAGGCTACTTTCCATTGTTCCGGAAAAATACTACTCTCAATGCAACTATTCACAATATGGACAATGTAACGAAGGACGTAAGGACAGCACATAAGCAGCATCTTCAGAGTAATATCGTCAGCGCCCTGAGCATTAGACTTCATAGACGATATTACATTAAATAGATGTGTTTCATCGATAAGAGTAAATTTAAAATGATTGACCCCCTGCTATGATAACGAAATATTACCCCCTCCAAGTATAATTACCATCTGTGATCTATTGGCCATTCTTTCAATCAAGTGCTGAATGTCCTCTTGAGGAACGTTTTCCGACTCTTCTTATAAGACATCCCTAAGGTGCTGCAGTGCCAACGATGTTGCCTGGATCACCTCCCCAGTATGTTTCTCAAATGCACCAAGAAGGGTAGGCCAGGACAAGGTGTTGATCACTTTAGATCTTCAGTTCCGAGTTTCTAGCCATTGATGTTAATGAAATGTTATCCAAGAGTTGATACAAAGGTTCGTGTTTGAAGAGGACACTGTAAAAGGCTTCGTGATCCGAAGAAACGTTGAAGATACTTGTCTGTGCTGAATATGGCACTAATGCATCCTTCATTTGTTTAGTGTGCAATAACTAGTGGTAATCTGACCTAACCCGTGCATTTTTTCATGTTTAGCCATACGAGAACGGTACTGCAGTGCTATCAACTGCCAACGATGTTGCCTGGATCACCTCCCCAGTATGTTTCTCAAATGCACCAAGAAGGGTAGACCAGGACAACGTGTTGATCACTTTAGATCTTCAGTTCCGAGTTTCTAGCCACTGATGTTAATGAAATGTTATCCAAGTAAGCTATCATCAAGTTTTATGAAATCCAGGAGAAAGTGTATTTGAAATGTTAACGCAGTAGCGCCTATATGAACCGACACACTTTTCCGCACCCGTTCCACCAAACCGCGCTTTCAAGAAAGCAGAAAGCATGGATTTATTCGGATTGCTCATGAGGCGATGAGCCTCAGATGCCTCCACAAGATTAGCGACATCGAAATTGTATAGCAATTGGGTATCATTTGCATAAAGATGATAATTGCAGCTGCTTACTGTCCTGTGTAAATTATATAGAAGTGCTTCCAGTATGGAACCTTGTGGAACCCCGCATGTCGACGTTAGAACGGCGCACGACTTGTAATTAACTAAAATACATTGATTTCTGGTCACAAATATGATTCAAGCATTCGAACTGGAAAGATTTCAAAACCGACGTATTTTAAAATCGATACCAAAATACCACGATCTGTTGTATCAAATGTTCTAGAGTATAATCAAGTATGACTAGAAGTGATAATTTATCTTTGTCGAATGATTCAAAGGTGCCATCTATGATATTTAGGAGAGCAGTTGTACTACTATGATGGGGCCTAAATCCAGACTGATTCTTAAAAATGACATTATTTGCTTAGTCTCACACTTGACCTTCCACATTACTTTATTAAGAAAATGGGCAAAATACAGTTACCGTCGTCACGAGCGAGCCGAAATGGAGTGTTGACCGGCTTCTCAGAGATGGTAAACGCCAATGGGGAAAAGGAAACATTTCTAACTGTGAAGAAGCCCGATAGACTCGCCGAAGCCACAGGGGAGTATTTGGCCGGTAAATTCTTCATTCTTGAGTTTTTTCCTCGGTCTTTTCCCCCAAAACAGCCGGAGGTTGGTGTTGCCTGACACTTGTGTTCAGTCGTGAACACTTGAAGTCGGCTGGGAGTTGACTGCCTGTGGAGGAACTTCCTCTGGAGCCCTGACCGTGAGTTGGTCTCTGGTTGGCTGGTCTGAGGTTCACTATGAGCGCAGCACGGTGGCTACTTGTCGACTGAATTTCGAATATCTCGCGTTGCCTTCCGGACTGTGGAATATCACACCTCCTCAAAGTCTGCCAAGCATTTTTGGGATTGTTACCAGTTTGATATTCAATGAAGGCTTTTCTTCTCCTGTCTGACCCCAAAAGTGGCTTAATTTCTGAGGAGTTTGTAATAATTTCAGCGTGAAAAATCTTTAGTTTTTCTAAATTCGAGATTTTCAGTTAGCCAAAGTGCATGTGGTTTAGATACCCTGACAGGGGGGCCAGTCTCAGGGAATAATCAAATCTGGCAAATCACCATTTGCTAAACACTTAGTACCTTAGTAAGTTATAATATTGGGTTTTCAGCCAATTTTACTTGATTGTAAAAAACGAGTCTGTTGAAATCAGACTTGTCAGATCATGTTAGAACATAGCATCATGGTGAATTTTAGCCTCCATCTCTTCACGTTTGTGTGAAAAAACATTTATTGCAGTTTCTAGGCAAATCATTTTGAGTAATTTTACCGCTAACACACAATGATTAAAGACGTTTATGAAGAGTCGTTTGCGTATTCTCACAGCTCGGATTTTATGCAATATGTCAAAAGGAACGAGGTAGTCTAGTCGGCGAAGACGCAGAATGGAACGAGTCCCACTATGAAGGAACATCGGCCTGTTATAACAGCAACTAATTAGCGGAGATCGCTAATCTACGATCTCACGGTTCTGCCAGCTCGGCTGTCGCGACAGACCGCGCCTCGTCTGCGTGCAGTTGACGGGCTTATCGTTAGCATCAAATCGGAGGTAATATCTAGGCTCCCAATAAAACAACGGGAAATGCCGCGGGCACGGAGGAAATGTTTTCTGACTCTCTTTTTTCGAAACAATGGTTACTAAGTTGGGTAACTGAGTAACAGGTAATTCTAGGGAAGTAATTATTTTTATAAATATACTTATTTAGAAATACGCAAGTGCAGGAAGCTATAATTTCAAAATTGTGTCGAATGTTTTTGCAGATTACAAAAAGGCGTTTATGCTTTTTGAAAATAAAATGTGCATCCAAGTCACTAGCTGATAAGTTTTGAATAGAATTAATCATTCTTCTCTGAATGAGCTGTCTTTTAAGTTAAAAGTCAGGGAAAAATGTACAAGCTTCGTATTTTTTCCAAACATTTTTTACTGTCTAACAATAAAAATCAGTCTTTTGTCTGTTTTTTGAAAACCAAGTCATATCAGTACAATACTGTGAACGAGGGGATATCACTGGGGAATTTTAGTGTACAAGGCAAGGAATTTCAGGGAAATTTCGTGGTATTTCGAATGTCGGGGTATTTTGAGGAATTCCGAGATATTTCGGGGTATTTCGGGGAATTTTTCTTGAAAGGGGAATTTCAGTCTAAAAATTTTTTCAGTGAGTTCCTCCCTGGGGGAAATCACTGGGGTGTTTTAGCGAACAAGGCAAAGAATTTCGGGGGAATTTCGGGGTATTTCGAATGTGGGGGTATTTTGAGTATTTCGGGGTATTTCGGGGAATTTTTCTTGAAAGGGGAATTTCGGTGTACAAATCTTTTCAGTGAGTTCCCCGGGACTGTGAAGCTCCATATAACATGAATTCATCTTGTTTGGGTTCTCATCTTACAAGTTTGCGTTGCATTTTTTGTTGTCATGGTTTCACAGTAATGAGTAGGTAATAGTTTCATTGAGGCTGAGAAACAAAACGTCCATTTCACATGAAAGTATATACAGACTAACCGAGATCAAACGTCGTTTTTATCGTCAAATTGACGAGGATGCTGACGTTGTCAGCGAAACACGTGTCGAGTTTAATTACTGTGTCACTGTCTTTTGGGGTGTGGGGTTAACTTATTAAGAATTCGTAGTGAATTTACGTCAAAGTTCTTGATCCAACTGCTGTGTGGACTGTCAATGAAAAACACACAAAGTTGTTCGACTTGAGCGTTTGTCAAAATCAGACTATTTGACAGATCGATTTAATACATATTCGCAGTCAAATTTTATGAAAAAATTGCCATGACAACAACATAAAAATGTTAAACAAAAACAACATCCTAGTGGCGATTCCGGAAACTTCTCAGTCTATCCTCATATTGTGGAAAGGACAGCTTGGAAAAAGTCTTCGCACTTTAATACGGGTAATTTCTGGGCCGTTCAGACGACCATCTGTACCTATGACTTCAGCTGTAATGCTCTAATGTCTAATCTATATGGCAACAACAATAAAACAGAGGAAATGCAACAAAAACAGCTTTTTAAGGCGGCTGCTGATACTTAATAGGAGGGCCTGGAGGACAGAAGATTCTGAGGAAGATCACCAACTCGAGGAACCGAATACATGTGTCAAAATAGCTCCATATAAACGCGTTTCACTATAAATTTGTGTAAAACCGTTGGAAGTCTATAAATAAATCAACTAGGTACTTACTTTTTCTAAAAACGATACTTACTTGCCAACTTTTTTAAATAACTTTAACTGAAATGCGCCTTAAAAGCTTAGAATTAATTAGCCCAGTAATAAATTAATAATTACGTATTACAAATAACTCATCAAGCAAGCTTTTAATAATTAGGTGCAACCCATCCGTAGACGATTAGGATCGTTGAAATATTTTTCGCACTTCATCTCCCGTCATAGATAAACACGCCGAACAGTTACATAACTGCGGCCCCTTATATGGCATTTCTATTTACGCGGCGCGGACCAAAACATTAAACGGCGCCTACAACGCGATCTCTACACGGGCCAATATCCATGGTGGGGGATACACTGTCCCGCGACACGGTCGCCGGAGTACGAAACGACGCTTCACCGCCGACAGTACGGGACAGCCCGGCGTATCGCAGCGATCGTATGTAATTTGGTGGCCGCCAGCAGTCGCAAACTCCGCGACTATCGAGATCTCGCCGAGCGTTCCTCAAAAGCTTCCAACAAAAAATACCGATATTGCTTATTTGTTGTTTGTTGGTCAATGTTCACGGATTTTATCGGCATTTTATGAGACAGTTAATTTGAAAATTGTGCGTGCGGAGGTATAATCGAATCGCTTTTGGCGCGTGCGCCGAAGTCGCCGATTGCTCAGATTTTGACTTTTGCGGTGTGGACTTGTGGTTACCGGTATCGGTTTTCGGAGTGACTTCCGCGATAAAAATACCGAACAAATTGGATCAACTGTAGAAAGCGTCCCACATAAAAATAACCATCAATTTTAAATCAACAGGTGTTTGTAAAAAACGTGGAATTATCAGTACTTATGTTGTGTAGGCTAGTACAGATGCACTAATTGCTTCCTGTTTGTATTAAATGGCTAGCGCAATGTTTGGAGAACGCGGGATGCGCAAGAAACTGTCCCAAGAGGATAAACCCACAAAGAAAGCCGCTCCGAAACGGAAGAGCAATCCTAAAACCGCGGCCCGGGCCGAACAAAACAACAATGTCAAACGCCAGCGTCTGTCGGTCGACAGTAAAGAAGATATGTTGGCAAATTACCAACCGTGGGTCATACAGACTTACGGAGACTTGGCTAAAACAAAAACAATAACGATAAAGAAATACGCGCGTATACTTCGCACTCTCCGCGGGGAGGAGGTCGTCAGTGCCGATAACAGTAAATTTCGATTTTGGGTGAAAGCCAAGGGGTTCTATGTGGGCAAACCACCTGGTTATGATGCGAAACCTGCGGATGCAATTATTGGAAGATACAGTGTTTGTGATGCTGATGAGGGAATACCGGCTGTTGATGAAAAATTGAACGGATCAGCCAAGGATCCGCCACTTTATGTACCCAACGCACCGTTTAAGGTAGGATGCACCTATTTTCTTATCAATTTTTATATAATATTATGGTAATAATATGTTCTGTGGAGTTAGTAGTATTGGCCATGCTTTGTTCTTGAGGTATAAAATATAGTGTGTATCCTTGGAAGATTTCAAGAAGAACAATAAATTTATTGGTCAAAACCATGATAAAGAACGAAATAAGTACGAACTCTTTAGGTGGTTATATTATTTTTTCTTTTGTTTCCTTTCCTCTTCTCAGTTCCCCGTTTTTGTATTTTTGATATTTTCTAATTACTACCTACCTTATGCTTCCACTGCGGTTTTGAAATGGGGATTTTTGATTTGTCGGAAGTGGATCACGGTTTCCTGCATGCACATTGGAAACAATTGTGTGCAGTGAGACGGCAAAACGCATACCGAGTATTCCTGTCTTTGTTGTATAATGAATACAAGCAAATTAAGTCCAGTTAATACAAGGGTCCCGCCAAAGTGATCCGACAAAGTTACACAAACTGGCCTATTAATACCGCGTATAAAATTAATGAATTAATTCATGAAAATATAATATGCGTGTGTAGTTACATATATCTAACGCCTCACCTAACACCTTAAAACTTAAATATACGGTACGGAAATTGATATTTAGAACAATTGTTGTAATATTCCCTTCTGATGGTTTCTATCCATTTCGGGCGTTGGCAACCAACCTGATTTATCGTCACTTTGTTGACCCGTGCTTTTATACAGGGTGCCTGGTAAAGTGTCTTTCATAAATTTTGGGCCTTTTAGGCCATTAGTTACTGATGATTTGTAAAAATCCAAAAATTTTTAAAGGCGTAAAAAATCAGTGAATCGTTATTTTAACCTGGAAAATTGCCTTAAAATGCCTTATAGTGTTAGAAATAGAGGACCATAAGTCACAAGTGCAAAAACCATGTACTTAAAAAATAAAAAAAAGATTTGGCTAACTAACTAACTAACTAACTAATTAACTAACTAACTAACTAACTTACTACTTCTGGGGCTAACCTTAGGGTTAGTTTGGAGTGAGTAGAGATATTATTATTATTATTACTAACTTACATTTTTCGATTTTTGAAAAAGTGCGGGTAATGTGGAAACACCCTAAAATTACAGTAAATCAAAGTGTAAACACATAAAGATGTTGGAATATTGAACTTTAAGCAATATATTCTTTTTATAATATGTTTTTATTCATGGAAAAAATTATTCATTGATAAAAAAAATACAACACATTGCCCTCATGCACATGTTTCCAAGTTACCCGCACTTTAGCCAAACGGGATTTTACGAGTTAAGTCCAGAAAACGTTAGCTTATGATTCATTGAAATCAAGCAGCACCTTCCCCATAACTCCCTTTCCCAATACTCTGATACGCATTACGCTTACTCTATGATAAGTTAGACTAAATAATACCACAACGTTACCTCCAAAAGCTTCTTGTCAAATGCTGCCTTTCGTTTGGCTTGAGCTTGCCTCTTTTCTTAGTTTTAATAAATCTTCAATAATATTCGGAATTTGACTTATCTCGTCTCTCAGAAGTTGGTCGGTGCCCCCGCGAGGGGTGAAACCAAATAACAACTCACTGGGTGTCTTACTAGTGGATTTATTTATGACATTATTCATGGAAAATTGAACATTGCGAATTTGTCCATCCCATAAATCTTCCTCCAGAATTGATGTGATCAACGCGCTCAAGATCGTTCTGTTCAGTCGTTCTACTTGTCCATTAGCCCTTGGAGTAGCTACAGCTGTAGCGACGTGACGAATGTTGTTTTGCGCACAAAAGTTTTTAAATGATTTTGCCGTAAAACAACTACCCTGGTCACTAATTAACACTTTAGGAACAGAAACCCTTCCTTTCGGCCGGTGTTCCTCTTATTAAAAATACAAGATATACAACAAGAGATGTACTTTTCTATGTATTCCCTCATTCTCGGGAACCATGTTTACAAAGTTGTTGTAGCGTCTTTTCAACAGCAAAGTGTCCAGCTTCGTCATGTGCACTTCTCACTATCTGATGTCGCATACCGCGAGGTACTACCCAAAGTATTCCTCGTGATGTAATTCCGAGGGGTTTACCACTCATGTAATGGTTGGGACAACCTCATATGTAATGATTTTGTAATACCGTGTAATACTGTGTAATACCATGCAATATGTTCGTAGTGTTATGTAATACTAATGTAATAGTTGAAATATTCATGTAATAGTTCGGTAATGGTTGTAATACTCATGTAATACCTATGTAATTGTCATGCAATAGTTATGTAATACTTGTGTAATACTTATGCAATAGTCATGTAATACTCTTGCAATAATCGTGTAAAAGTTGCGCGCGCAGCATAACCTCCAAAACTTTTGCAAGTATGATTTCGCGCAAATTATAATTGTGTGTTGCGTCGTATTGCATTGTTAAAAGCAATTTCAAAATATAAAGCTTACGGGAGTCGTGGATTATTTTCGCATGCCATTATCATTCGATAGGCTTCTCGTTTCTAATTCTTGTTGGTTAAATGAATATTAAATTTCAGATAGTGACGGAAATGCGAAATACGCAAAAGCTTTCACACAGAAATAAAGTTTTACCAATAAAGTTTAGTTACAATTTAAAAGTTAAGGCGCGTACACATATGAGCGCACATGCGATGAGAATGAACGCATGCACATACGTTCGATCTCGCGCGTTCTCCAAATACAATTTCCCACATGCGTGCGTTCTCACGGCGCTCCGTTTAAACAATGCACAAAAGTTAATTAATGTCATGATGGCCTCCGAACAAGACACATTTGCTCTCATTGAAACAGCAGCGGCATTTTTATTTCTTGCCAAGTGTGACAAAAAAGAAAACAGTCTCCCACAAGACGGGGTGCTGTTCATAAGCAGCAATCAAATCTAAAAGATTTTTCTTTAGATCACTCAATGTTCACCCCGTGTTGGTATATAAACTAAACTGGCATAAATGCAGTCTCCTAGCCGGCACGCCGAATGCGTGTAAATAGTTTTAAAGCAATAGTTTCAATGTCCACACTAAGAAAGATTCATACGCATGATTCTTTTGAGCGGTGACCAAAAATTGACAACCGATGGCTCACCTCATGCGTGCTGAGGGCTTTCACGAGCGTGGAGAGAATTTGCGTTCGGTACGTACACATTGACAAACATGCGTGTATTCTCGCCATACTCAACATATCGTCGCCCTTCTCACGTACTGGCGTAACTGACAATTGGTAAATTTTTCAGGAGAACAAAAAACTTAATCCGCTTACACTTGTAGGACTGCATTAAACACAGTAACATAACCTACGGGTTGTCTTTTTTTATGTAGATTGGTGCTGCAGTTACGCCACTTTCGTGAGGTGGTGCAGACACTAGAGATATGCATATATACAACGTAACTCAATTTTCACAAAATTGTCAGTTACGCCAGTACGTGAGGAGGGCGACGATATGTGCGCTCATATGCGTACATTCCTGTAAATGTTAATTTTGAGTATGACACGTGGGACTTGATTCAAAACTCGTTTTAATTAAAGAATCGAATAGTTTTTTAACAAACTCGAACATAATATGATATTTGAAAACTAAAACCAGGCAATGCAGTAATACAAAGACCTTTGAAATGAGATATCACAGAACATTTAAAATTTTTGATAGGGGATAAAAGGTGTTACCTATGTAATTTTTATGTAAAATATTCCCCCCACTACTACTGTTCTCGTGTCTCGGCAATTTTCTTACGTTTTGTTCATCAAGATATTTGGAACGAGAAGTTATCAAATTAACAATCCTGTATATTCTATATCGCAGCCATATTGTAAATTCCGTTGTTTTATAAAAAGCCTAGTTGAATTCTAAAACGCTCCATTCTCAAATGACTCAAATGACTAGGTTAACACACTTTTGATTAGGTCCATATTATGTTCGTGGATAGTGCTACTATTTAAAAACTATTACCCACGCCCACCGCCATATCTTGACAACCAGAAGAAAAAAACTAATAATTTTATGATCTGACGGATTTGATAATCTGGCTGACATAATAGATAAGTACCCACATCTAAAACGCAAATAATAAATATAGAGGTAGATACGACCTGACCTGACCTCATACTAAAACTTTGCTATTTTTAACATTGAAAATGTTATTAGTATCCTGTATGGGTATGATATTTACCGAAAAGATTGTGTTGCATTTGCCACATATGTCATGCGTGAGACCAGAGCGGTAGCCAGGCGCTAGACCGCTCAGTCTGAGTAAGCTTCATTCAGTGGGGCCGTCTAGCGTCGAAAAATGTGAGAGAATGCTACAACAGGAATGCAGTTATAAATCGGCGCAGGTGTTTTATGAACACGCTATCGCATATGCAGAAATATCCAAAACGCACAAGGGTTACAGTCTGCTTCGTCATTTTCAATGTTTCCCCGGTTGCATCTTTGCTGTGATTTTTTTTAATTGAACAAGATTCAATTTTTGAAACCAAGTCATCTTTGGTGCCGTATCCCTACCCATCTACTTGATTTTCTCCTGTACAACATGATAGATATCGATTGTATCCGAGATTGTATCTATTGCTCTGTCATTACTGTTTCTAAAACAACTAATATATTTAAAATTATCTTATTACAGGGTGTTCCAAGCAAAACTAGACACCCCAAGTAAGTCTGAGTCAACAATATTTTGAAGAATCGAAAAAACACGTCAACCATTATTCGAAGGGGGACACATTTTAGAGTAAAAGGAGTACACCTATCTTCATCCCCTTACCTGACACGATCACTGCCCCTGAAATTTTATATAGCAGGGGGGTGTCAAATGATGCACCGTTTGAAAGGTATTATTTAAATTATCTGAATAACAAAGTAAAAAATTTAATTACTTTTCAAAGGATGTTATCACTTGACCACCCGCTTGACCCACTTGCTGTATAAATTTTCAGAGGAGGCGACCACGTCTGATAAGGGGATGAAGATAAGCGTGCTAGTTCTACTTCAAAATATGTCCCCCTTTGATGAGGACAGAAATCGCAGATCTAAAACCCACCTTATATGCACTTGGTTGGACGAGAATAAAAAATGCATTTATTACAAGAATGTGACCCTTATCTTTGACTTTAACTGGATCACAAATCAACAATTAATGAAACTTCATGTTAAGAATTTTGTCTGAACAAAACTCGAATTGCCCAACAGCAGCGGGCAGAGTCCAAAATAATTAATCAATTTGCGCTTCTTCTGTAGATAAACTGCGTTTTGTTTACGCTCAGTTAGACAAAATGCAAATATTTGAATATATGAAGGAGACCCTCTTTATAGCAGCGCGACCCTCTAAACGCCCATATTCAATAACAACCAGGTATTTTTCAAGCGAATTATCTTAGAGAATAATATTGCAAACGCTATTGATTGAGACTTGCAAAGCTCGGCTCGCTCCGCTTGACCTTAAACTGATAGATTTTGTGTAAAAAAATGTAAAACTGGATCAACAGGAAAGAGCCGACGTCGTACGGTTACACGAGCTGCTGACCAACGCTTGGTAACGACGGTACGTCTTTTGTCGAATCATGGTTGACGCGTTTTCCCGATTTTTCAAAATATTTTTGACACGAGACTTATTTAGGGTGTCTAATTTTGCTTGGGACACCTGTAATATATTAACGATTTGCTGTCCCTAAAAATACGCGTTTTTAATTATTAATTTATAACAGCTAAGTAGTCTGTTCCGATTAAGTCTCTAAACTCGGGCTCCCACTGCATTTTTAACGCGACAATGTTTAGACATTTATTTTTATATTATTTCCAAAGCAATGCTTATTTATCTATTTATTTATATTATTTTTCTTAAATCATTTATATTAGGCAACAATCTGCATTACCTGCTTAAATAAATAAAGCCAGTAAGTAAGTATTATGGCGGGACTACACCAAACTGTGCTAACCCGCCGACACACGCAACCTGCCCGGTGGCCTCGTCGCGCGACTCAGCCCGGCGACTCAAGCCACGCGAGTTGTCGGACTACACTGCTGCGGTTCAACTTGAATTTTATCATCGGTATTAACAGTAAAAATGTACGAGGAAGAAGATTTCCTGCTGTCAGGTCGCAGGTTGCTCGAAATTCTTTTGATCTTTACCGACAATTGGCCGAAAGCAAATTTAGGCCGCGCGGGTTGTGCCGCCGACTTCTGGTTGCCGCAAGTTCCTTTATTTTTAGCAACTTGACTCGGCAACTCGAGCCGGTGGCCCAGGCCGCCGGGTTAGCACAGTTTGGTGTAGTCCCGGCATAACATGTACCTGCATGCATGAACTACCTGTAAAAAATTTGCGATAGTTGTGTTATAGTTATGTAATTCATGTAATACTAATGTAATACTAGTGTAATGCTAATGTAATAGTTATGTTATTTGTTGTAATACTCATGTAACACTAATGTAATATCCGAGAAACTATGTAATACTTACGCATTTTGTGCAATACTTATGTAATTATGTGTAATACTTATGTCATTATTTGCAATACTCATGTAGTAGTACAATACTTGGGACACGAATTTTAGTAGTGGTAAACCCCTCGTGTAATTCGGTACACTTTACCTTCTATTAGCGCATAATTTTTGTAAACATTACGTTCGTAGTCGTTTTCCGGGGGTTTTGTTAAAATTTCCCTTATATGTTTTATTTTGTCGTCGGTCATTTGTCCTGCTAAAACCCAGTCAGCTTGTTCAATGCGTAATATTTCGTCTGAAGGTTTCTCACTTGCTGAAGGATTTCTGCTCAGGGCATCTACATGCTTTAAGCGATTACCTGGTCTGTACTCTACGGTAAAGGTATACTCCTGTAACTGAAACCACCACCTTGCGATTCTAGGGAGTATCTCTTTCTTTGTGCTTGTAGCCTTTAGTGCATTGGAATCAGTAACAACCGTAAACTCTATACCTACTAAATAAAATCTAAATTTTTTCAGACTCTCTACCACTGCCAACGTTTCAAGCTCGTACGAATGGTACTTGCTTTCTGCTTTTGTAGTCTGTCTGTTATAAATCACGAAACAGAAATCGACGCACCACCATTAACTACAATGCCCGACTGATTCCTAGCGCTGCGCCGTGACGAATAGGAACGAGAGTGACTGTTTACGGCAATAGCCGTTAGAGTGAAGCTCTCTGCAGTCGAAATACTTGCCGTTTCCACATTACCCTCATGTTTCCACATTTGCATCCCCTCCCTCCACTGATTTGTAAAAAAAAATCCAAAAGTTTTTAAGTGCGAAACAAACTCAATTTTGTTGCCAGACGACAATTCGACTCATAAAACTGACTGTCAGTTTTTCATAAAACTGACTGTCAGTTTTATTCCTCAAATTGCCTGGCAACGAAATTTCGTCGAAATTTCGTTGAAAACAAAAATTTTTCCGGCAAAATGAAAAGTACTCGTCAAATTACTGTTGAAAATAAATTCAGACGAATTAGAAAATCCCGAGGAAAATAAGTAAGAATCAAAGGCGTCTTTGATCAGAATAAATGAAATTGTCATGGGTAGTCTGATAAATTTCTGGTATTTTAGTTTGAACTAATTATTAACGTAATTTTTGCTTTTAATGCTTTAATAAATTGGAAAGTTGTAGAGTTTTTGATATAGTCATACACAGAAAAAAATAATCTTTCGATTGCTACCTTTACTACCATTCTACTATACTACCTATACATGGGGAGCAAGAATCCCCCAAAACGTAAATTATTACTCATGTCATTTTCCCATGTACACATGGAAGTTTGTCACTCGGTAAGTATATTTCTTTCCAATATTTTGACAACTGTGTTAGATAATGTAAAAATTAATATCTGGATAACGTTTAGCAGTCAAATATTCCATTTTTACGGTGGCAAGACGATATACGTATATGTCGTTGATTAGAAAATTTTATGTACCTACCTAATACTTCTTTTTTCTTTTTAGTCAATCGTTAAACTAAATTATACGAATAAATTCGATAATAAACAACACTTCTTAAAAGAAAATTGTAAAACAATCGCGTCTGCCACCAGCAATTTTAACATTCCAGCTTTTTTCCGGACCATCTTTCATATAGGTACGCTGCCGTAACCGTGTATTTAAATAAAGGTACCTAGAGTATATGTTTGATAGTACCAGCTCAATAGCATCTTTATTATAAAAAAAACAACTGATTTAGGCATATCAGTTATTATTATTTTTAAATTGGAGGCAGGGAGGTTATTGTTGCAGGGTGCACTATTTAAAATAAAATGGTAAAATGATACTGGACTTTGACTAAGCGAAATAGGGCCTAAAATGTGTTTTAGCTTGAGAAATAAACGCATACACGAATGAGAGGTATTTTACATAAAAATGTATTGAATAAATTATTTTTAAACAAGGTCAAAAATGATGTACTTTTGACGTATGTGTAGGTTCGAACAAACAAAGCAATTTGTGAAAGGGTATATAATTATTTTTAATTTGAGTACACTTCGTCTTCAAAACTTCATTTGAAAATTCCCCAATTGCTTTGTATTTGCAGTCTTAAAAGGGGATGGAGCTCATTTCCTTGGCAACAGTGAAGTTGATCAAAAATTAACGAGAGAAAATTATTACTGGAAACAATATTGTTCATCAACCCATTCTCTCTGTTTTATGTTCAAAATTGTGCAAGTCGCGGCACATATTAATTACATTTTTATGCTCAGAACGCTCCCCTAATTAAATACTTTACTGCATTTATTTCGTACCTACAGGTAAAACGTTCACCCCACTTTCCAAAGGCACAGGAAATCTGGTGTCAAAATGAAATACAACCGCCGCAGCAGAAAGCGGCTGCATCGTCATTGTTGAAAAAAACTCAATCTCGACGCAGGGAAAATTAATAAAGTTCTTCCTGTCTTAATTAAAGCTTTCCCCTTTTAATATTTCCCGCGATACGGGATAACCCTGCTGACACTGATGATGGCAAATTAGCGGGAATTATAATATCAGATTGGCCGTGAAACGGGATCAGGTTAGGACAACTTTAAAACGAGCGAGAAAATTACAATTAATTTCTAGGAATTTCGGAAAGTATGGGACCAAATGCTGCAGCAGACGACCGGGGGCTCCCGTAATCGCAGGAGATGATATTTCAGCGTCAAGTGCCTCGCACTCGAGGCAGTTATAATTTAATGGCAACAAACGGAATGGGGAAAGAATAATTTGGAAATAACTGAAGGAGTCAGTGAGAAGCCGTTTTGTTATTTATTCTTATATTTTATTAACATTGTTTTTAATCCCCTGGAAAGGTTCAACAACGTATTTGTACTGGAATTTATTAACGATTCAATTTTTAATGCACAACAATTAATTCGTTTTCAAGTTTGGTTTTGATTTTAATTTGTGGTTTGCGGTTAGTAATTTAATAAGTTACAAGGAAATCCAATTATTATAATCCTTTAGGTAATAGTAAAGCGAGTAGTAAAGTATCGGAAATTTCAATGCGAAATAAAACGCCAAAATTGCCGGCCTTACTTTCGATCTCATAAATAAATCATTGGCAAGACGAAATTTCAGGTGGGGTTTCCAATTAACCGCGATCAAATGTCGCGCCTGATAGTTCAATTCAGAAAGTTTTTCGTAGATAATGGTTCATTATTGGCTTTGTTCAACGCCGCTGATCCATTTTTAATACGAGGATTTTTAGCAGGTGCTGGTGATGTTCAGAGTTTTCAGGAAATGCCCGTTGGAATTATTTAATTTAATATTAATAGTTTGGCCCTGTATATTAATTCCAGCGGCTATTCTGTCTTTAACAATATCATTCGCATCTTCGATATATAAATTGAAAGCTAGAGGCGACAACGCACATCCCTGGCCTCACTCCCTTTCGGATATCTACTTCTCTACGTTCCTGCTCAAATTCTATAACTGCCGTTTGCTCTTGTAATTATTCTTCTATCGCTATATATACTTCATCCCTACATTTCTGAACATTGCGAACATCTTCCATTTTACATTGCATGACTCTTAAATTAAATTAAATTAATTCTTCCCATAACTACCAACCTTTTTATATACATGAGGAGATTAATATTTGCCCAATGATTTATTTTCTTTAGCCTCATTCTTTCAGTACTTTAAACTCTCAATAAACCCTGCCATACCGATGAGATTGCCACTGTATTCAAAAATTTCAATTGCTTTCACCTTTCTTGCCTGTCGCAAGTCCATTCATAGTGGTTAGCATTCATTTTACCTTCCCATCTTGCTTGCTTGGATGACAACGGAATGCGTCTTCACCAGGTAGCCGATATCCGTAGGCATAATTTTGAAAGATTTAGTCCCATTTCGTGCGTTCCCGTTTCGTGCGTTGATGAAAATTTTCCCGTTTCGTGCGTCATCCCAAACCTCTACCTGGTTTGAGTGCCGTTTCTGGCGCTGACCTGCTGATAATGCAGTAAGCCCTCGAGTAAGCCCCTAATTCGCTGTTAATAACTAGACTTCAATGCGGAATTGTATGTTGATTTCTCTCCTATTGTTTTCAAATGTTAATGTTTTTGTTTTGGAGGGGGGAGACTTAAACGTTCAGCTCGCTTCGCTCGCTAAGATTGCCCACAGACCGGCAATGGTGGGCTCGTAAACCACTTTTGTGGTCGTATTCAGTGACGGGCAACTATAAAACAAAGCAGTACGTTTTGTATTCCTTCATTGCAACAGGTAAAACATGTTCAAAGTAAAGGATATCGTTGTGCAACGCACGAACTGGCACTATTTAATTACCCAGTAAATTCTAGGCTCTCGAATCGGCACGAAAACAGGTAGAAACCTAAAAATGCCCGAAACGGGAACGCACGAAACGGGAAGATACCATTTGGAATGGGGATAAATGCTGGTATGATGCTATTAATGGGTTCGAGCGAAGGCAAAGCACTGAATAGTGTTAGTTTCTTGTAACATGACTGCACGCGGGCAGACATAACGGAACACGTAGTTGACGGTTGAAAGGCAGCCACGATTCCGAGTTGTGAAGTTAGTAACACGTATTCGTTCGGCCGAATAGTGTTTGTGGTTCAGAGTAGTTTCAATTCTCACTGCTCCTAGCTTCTTGTTTTTCAAATTATGCTGCCTGGTTCATTGCTACGTTGGCTGTAGCAATTTTCTTCTTGGGGTGATGCGGGGGGTGATGTTTGTTGTCAACTGAAATTCAGGAGGAAATCACTAAATCTGCTAAACTATGGGGCGGCATAATGTTTCGCGGCGATGTGTGACAAGAAATTGCTTTACTTAATATCGTATCTTCGACGGGTAACAGAAAATAGTTATGCTGCAGTGCTACGTGATAATTGAATCGCCTAATCACTGTCCGAGCGCTTTATCTGGTCTGACATAGTCAAAATGACAATGAATGTGTAGACCTCGGTGTATACGGAAGACTTAGTCTCTTCGAAAACTTAAAGAATAGTTTAGCATTAGAAAGAAACAGTAGGTAACCTTTATGAACAAGATGGCTTAGAACGAAAACTTGAAACGTGTTATTATAAACTGGGCGCCGAAAATTAGAAGCCGTATAGAGTACTCGGAACTTCGCACTAGATGGATTAGATTACAATACGTTACTAGCTTAATCTACGGAGAACATTACAGGATCGAGGATATTATCCTGCCATTTACCTATAGAATATGCAAATCCCGTAACATGTTGACGCTGTTTGGAGTTGTGTTCGATATCACTTTCATAGAAGTAATACGTCAACTGATGATTATAGTGGAAAATAAAATAGGAAGAAAACATCCACTAGAGGGAAAGTATATTGAAACTGGTGTTTGGACCTGAATTTTATTTATTTTAATATTTTAAATTCCATAAATTTCCCGCGTATCTAACAACTGCGGCCGGAGCATTTAATATCTGATTTACAAATTTACGACTTTTTGCGAAACTCTAAATTACGGCAATATAACAGCGAGCGCCCCGCTTTTTAAAATTACTGCCCCGATAAGCAATTTTTCCGCGGTCAGAACAGAGAACTATATTCCGCAATCGTATCCTCAACCCGACGCAGAAAACATTAAAAAACCTTGCCCCGCAGATCGAGACACGCCGTCGATATAAAACGCGATATAAGAGGGTGACCGGCCGCACCACCGCCGCCACCTTACCCTCGGTCCCCGTGCGCCAAACGAGCAGGCATTTAGGGTGGAGAGATGTCTGCTCCTGCTTCATTTCACGCGGTGGTTCGCACCCGTCCCGCGCAGTAATCCGACGCGCTGAACATATTGCCAACTGCGTGCATCTACTTGATGCGGGTTTTTCAAAGAACCGAGTTTATGCTTATCTCTCTCGAACACGCAATGCGAAAAACACCATGCCATTTTTGCCATGTGCGAACAATACGTCGACAATATTATTTGCGAGATAAATGAAGTTAAAATGCAGGCTCATTTTGACGGGAACCAGGATTCTTTATACCTTTATTTTTTCGAGTTGATATATCTTGTAGTAGACAAATAGCTTTAGCAATTTCATTTTTAGACAAACTAGTTTAATTGAAGATAACATAGTTGCAAATTTTAGTACCGAGAGAATGAAAATTTTAGCATTTTCCCTATTTACTTCTTCTATATTCATTCATTTCCAGCCATGACTAAAAAAAAGATGTTAACTTTTGTGTACCTTATTTATTATACTTAGTTGATGCAATGACTTAAAGGCATAATAGCTGTTCTTACCTAGTTCGAGGATGAGTTAAATTTAACCCGTTTAGCAATCTTCAGCATTTGTGAACATTGTTGGATAATACTGCCCGTTCAAATATCAGCTTTCCTTGGATCCTCGCTTGGAGCTGACATACTTTTTCGGTAATTGAAATCCTGTAGTTCCTATACTTGTGGTTGGTCCCCCTACTGCTACTTTGAACTCACATTTTTGAAGCAAGATGCCAGAAGAAAAATAAATCCAAGAAGCGGACATTTACACTACTTAGCCCACTCTGTCATGTTAGAGGAGTTGTAAAATTATTCATTGGGCAAAGATGTTGAAGAACGGTGTGGTTGGTGCCCGCATTTGCAGAAATATGATCCGTTGTGCATCCATCATGAAACCATGTCCGTTTCGCATGCGCAGTTTGAGATTAGACGTGGTCCAATTGGGAGCTGCTCGTTTGAAGAAGAGCTCTCCACATAACCGTCATCAACTACTGGGTACACAACTACTTGGTATACTGTTTTCTTGCGTAGGTTCTGATGGGCTTTTGCTAAATATAATGATTTTATATCTGGTTGTTTGCGAAATTCGCCAGAACGTTTATTGAACTTTCGAACCGCGTTCCTAACTCTTCAGATCTTCAACCTTCATAAATTACCTACTTTTTTGAGCTTCGTTCTTCTTGTTTCATCGTTCCGATTTTCTTCATCTGTCGTCCTTACACTCAATGTTTCGCCACCATAACCCATAGTTTGCATTCTGCAGCTTATTTCACAGTCTTGATTTTGGTTCTTACTGCCTTCCTGGTCAAAAAAATGACACTTGTCGACTTCTTCTATCATCTCTCTTCCTAGGTCTATTGTACTCTGCTTATCACGTTTCTAAGACTTCGATTCATCTTTCAGTTAGTTCGCTAGCCAAATTTTTCGTTTCTTTTATAGAGATCATTTAGGAAAATCCCAACTTCGACGGCAGCTTAGAACTAGGGTGGGCAAATGGTATACTTGTGGACTTCTTCTGTTGATATTGGTTCTTCCATCTTTCCAGTCGAAATGAAGGGAAAATTTTTTAGAACTGCCGGAAATGATTCCCGTAAAATGGTGTCACCCTGCCGCATCCCTCTTCCTAGTAGAATTTTCACGTTAGAATCAAATGACTTGGATGGTACAGTATGTGTATCCGTATATGTATGTCACATATTATTTCCGTTCATTTCATAAAATGAAAACCCACTTCAGTGGATATTTCGTACTGGCAAACATAACATATCCTGCAACAGGATCAATTCCAATCAACTTGCCCATCATCTCGCTTATTTACACCTCACTGAATAAAAAAAGTAAAAATAAATTCTTAACGGATAAGGAGAGACAGCTCGAAAGCTTTCGTCGCGTTGTTGACGGAAGAACTTTAGACACGGAACGGAGTCGTGTCGCTGAAACTCGCTAAGGAATCTATAGGGAATGAAGGTGTAGCCTAACCGAGAACTCCTGAGATGTGACAAAGGAGTGGGTGGCAAGGTCTACAGTCATCATCCGGCAGATAGGAGCCGCGCTCGCTGCGCGGGATTCCCCGCTCCCTCTTACCTTCCGGGCGTATCCGACATCCAAAGTTACTTGTCAATGTTTGGAGAAAATTTACATGCTCGGTTTCAGCAGTCGATAACTTATTAGTTTTATTTCTTATAGCTCTGCAGGTAAGATATCGAAAATTATTAAATTAGAATTATCTTTTAGGACAAAGCTGCACTTGACGTTTCCTGCTGTTTAATTAATCATCATCATAAGGTTCTCAGTCCGAAGACTGGTTGGACGCGTACCTCCATTCTTTTCTATCCTGAGCTAACCTACGCATTTCCCTAAAAGTAGAACATCCTACATCCCTAACTATTTGAGAGCAGTAGTCTAATCTAGGCCTACCCCTACCTCTTTTTATTCCTATCTCTGACTCTAGTATGTCACGAACTATTCCTTCGTGTCTTAGAAGGTGTCCTACCATCCTATCTCTCCTACTCTTTATTGTTTTCCATACCTTTCGCTTTTCCCCAACTCTTTCTAATACTTCCCTATTGCTAACCTTATCTATCCACGGTATCTTCATCATGCGTCTGTAGCACCACATTTCAAACGCTTCTACTCTTTTTCTATCCGCTTCTCCTATTGTCCAAGTTTCGCACCCGTATAATGCCGTACTCCATACATACGACGTTAATTAATTAATAAGGGAGTAGAAACAAGACCTGTAAAACTAACTTTAAAACTTTTTTTTTTAATTTATAAACTAAACAGTATTCTACAGTTTTCTAAATAATGGAGATAAAGATATCTGGTATTTCTGTTCTATATTCAAAGTTGGGATGGCAGATTCACGGATCAAATGTCTGTGGTCAAAATACCTGTAATTAACCGGAACGTTTCATGTAATTTGATGGAGACTTGTTCATTTATTTCCCGAAATCGCTCACTATGTCCGGAACGTCACGCATACAAAACGGCTATCGTGGGCTGTAGTATATAGTATAGAACTATCAGTCATACCTTTTGTTAAAGAAGAGCATTGTGCATGTCTTGGTTAGTATCAGATTATTTTGCGCGTCCATGTCCATATTATTCTGTGGTACGTATACTATTCCCTCAAATATTTTTCATGCAATTGGTGGAAAGATTTTCTAAATTTTAAATATCGGTCTTCAAATACGCGAATTATTTTATTGTCTGAATAAAATACAATGTTATACGTAGAGTAGGCTTTGACCGAGAACACAAGAGCATATTATAACAGAAGGCCTGCAGGGGCGAACGCTGACGTCACATTGGGAGGCGAGTTTGCGACCTACGTGCCGCGTTATGTAGGGTAAATTAAAAAATATTGGCAGTTAAAAACATTATTTTAGGAAATCAAGTAACTCCTATCCGTTTGATAGCTCTTCAAGTCGTTGCCATGGACCAACCTCTCCCAACTCGAACAGTCGTGTCGTGGCTAAGGGCCTGAAATGGGGTAAACGGCGTCGAAGTGTGTCTACTAAGCTGGACCCTCCGTCAAACTGTGTCTTCTTGACGTGGGGGCCTTGGCGCATTCACCCGGGCCGAGAGAAAATAACCTCAATAAAAAACCTAAATCCTAAAGTGAAGAGGTCCAGGCTGAAAGGATGTGTGGCTGGATAGAAGATCAGTTAACACTGGACTCGATGTCGGGGCGCCAAAAATCGCATGCTTAACATCCCAAACTTTCACAAACCTTATCGGGTATAACCGGACCGATAGAGGGAGTAGAATACCATGGACGGAAGTCGAGAGAACAGAATGGAACTATCTGGAATACAGATAAGTCCAAAACTGCACAGAGCATTGGGGGTGGGGTATCGCTGGCAAAGGCCCAGGGAATAAAATTAGCATAAACATAAACCTAAGAAGCCTTGCGACCGTACTCCAAGGAATCATACCTCTTTCACCTCCTGGGCAATCGCGGGTAAACAGACCGATGGAGGGAGTCGAGAGAAGAGTGTGGAATGTTCATTAGCGGACCTTCCAGCAAGAAAGTTGAAGAACCAATATGAGATGGACAGTAGGGCCATTTCCGGGACTCTCTCCACTTTTGCCGCATGCTGCCTCAATCTAAAATTTTCACAAACCTTATTGGGTAACCATACAGATAGAGGGAGTGGAATAGGTACAATAGACAGGAGTCAAGAGAGCAGTATGAAACCATTTGGTATATAGATGGGTCCAAAACTGCAGAGCATTGGTTGAGTATCACTGCATACCTAGGACATATGGGCAACACTAAAAACCAAATGCTACATCTGATCATCGAAGGTAAGATGTATAAGAGGAATGCTAGGAGGAATGGGAAGAACAAGGACCTCACGGTTATGTAACATAAGGCACAGCATAGTGAAACTATAAATTTGATCACAAATACACCCCTGTCATTCACCTGTGCTGACTACACCTCGACCAAGCAAGCTGGACAAATTAATGTCTACCCCTGAGCAGAAAGTGTGTTTACTGTTGGTGGTAACTGTGAAGTATTGCGTAATCTCGGATGAAGCTGAATAGTCGCTATGGTCAGAGCTAGAACACCTGACCTACGATAAATTTTTCAACCATATCTGGGTCGTTCATGAAATGAAGTGTCGCTCTTGTTGATTGCCCGATTATTGCTATGGAATCTCACATATCTTAAGTTGCTCATTTGGTTACAATGAGCAGATGTGAAACAAAAATGATTTCATCCAGGACAGGAATCGGTTTGTATTTGAATTTTTTTACGCTGCATTAACATTTTTTGTCATTAAAATTCACTGCTGTCAAGAGAAGACTGATTACTGCAAGAACTAAGAATGCATCTTCCGCGGTGTACACGAATTACAAAGGAATAAGTGAACCATTAAAAACGATAGTCACATTACAATACAGGCCTATTTTCCGGGTTTTAACTTTTAACATCTTAATCACTCTCGGCTCCTTTAAATAAACGACACTCGGAGAGCATTGTTTTGAAGTTTTGTATGCCGCGCGCCCACGCTTTATAAAGTAATTTTATGTCGCCCAATATAAAAATTAAAATCGGTTTGTCTGCTTCCTGGTAGGCTCCGTTATATCCCCCCGGTTCCTGCTCGCTCCCTTATTAACATTTATTATCGAGACGTTGCCTTTGCGTCGGCTGCTCGGTTACGGTTACGCCGGTGCGGATTCTCACTCGGTGGCCGATCGGACGTACACGATATCACGGCCTGAACGAGAAAAACCGTGGGCTATGTGTGGTCTGATGCTGGAAGCGAATCTAAGTGCGTCCAAGTCGTTTTTCAACCGCGCTGCGGTCGAAAATCAGTTTTATTTGTTCTTTGTCGCCGCGCTGGGGTCATAAAGAGACCGACGTCACGTATAATATTCCAAAATTTATAAGGCTTCTTTCTTCCCACAATTAAGCGGAAAAGGTTTCTTACTGTCGGTAATCATCTTGGCAGGCGACGGCGGGCTAGGAAATTGTTTCTTTTATTATCGGGAATGGTCGTTAGGACTTTAATGAATGCTATTTTCAGTTTTTATTTCAGGGTGTCGTCTTTCCGAAGCAGGATAGCGAATTTGCAACCTACACCAACAGCAGGTACCTCGTTTTAGGTACTTACTGGAAAAGTAACAAATTAAATGTCAACATATTGTAGGTTCCTTATTACCTATGTCAAAGTCAAAATAATACGTATTTAGGCATGGAAAATTATTTATTTCCGATTTTTTCATGATTTTGAGGCTTGCGGTGAGGTACTCACGCAAAGTTTCTAAAAGGTATAATTTCTTCTGAACATCCCATCGTCACGGCCGGCTGCAGACTTTGACGGTCGACTACCGTTTGCACCATTTAAACATAAGTCCACATAGACGTTGTATAGGAGTAATAAGTGTGAGATCACACGCCTAGATAAGTAGCGCGCGATATAACGTGTAATGCGCCGCATTGATAAGATTCAGATGTAGCCGAAGTCGACCACAATGTCAGAAACAAACATGGCGGTCGTTGTTTGACAGCTCGTACCGCTTTTCGATATTTTCTAAAAAAATGAGTTTGAAAAAGTGATTAGTGCCTAGTTGTAAAAGTAACTCATAACGCCACAACTCACAGCAAAATATATTTAAGAGTCCCTCATATTGACAGCAGATGTGAAATGTGGACTCACTTCACTAGAATCTACCTGAAAATTGTCTGAATCGGCTTTAACAACATCTTGCTCCATTTTCCTTTCTCAATACCCAAATTGGCACAAGAAACACAATAATTATCATTACTCCCTACCTTACCGACTCAATTACCATGAACTTTTTCGTGGCAAGTGCTTTCTGCTTTGACGCTGGTGATGATGCCTAGGACGGGTGTCTTCCTGTATGATTTTCTGAAGGCACGCCTTATACTAAAATCGTTATTGTTTGAATTTTGAACAATGCTACGAGTCAATAAATGTAATTCAGGGCTGACAAGCGTCTAGTTATTTATCTATAAAAATATATTGATTTTCTATTATCCTCTTTCTCTTATTATTTGTTACCGCTTCTATCTTCTCAGTCTCTCTTCAATCGTATGCCATCCTATAACCATTCTAAAGCATCTTTCCCAACATGGAGCCGGTCTACCTCGATTGAGTCTATCCTTAAAAACCACTGTGTTCTTCAGCCAATTATGGTCTGGACTCTGGACTCGACTTTCCTTCTTCGTGTCTCTTCTATTTATAAAATTTATTTATTCCGGCGGGTTGAAACCTTTTTTTACGTATGGACCTGTTCCACCGTTTTTTGACAGATAGACAGATGCAACTAAGACCAGTGATCGACGTTTAGATAATAGGGTACCAAGAACCCGTTGAGGTAAGTTAAGATCTCATTGAGCACAGCCAAAAATCACCGGCTGGTGTCAGTCTGACCTTTTAATGGGATTGAATTGTAGCCCTGCCACGTTAGGGTTTCCGGTGGGTTCCTCCCCCAAACTTAAGAAATTCGCATAATACAAAGCGTGCCTTTTATTTTTTATAAGAAATTTGAAAGCCCCTTACTTTATATAAGTTATATTGAAAACATCAAGCGAAGGACATAGATTTGATCAACAGTGTCGTATACGAAATTGGAGGTAAGCGCTCAGAGTGCGAGAGCGTTTCCGCGGGTCGGGTATCCGTCGCAAGGGAGCCTTCTTCCTTTGTCCCACGGCCCGCTTTTAAGTACATTAAAATACCTTAGTTATGTGAGTCGCGAGCGAGGGAGCTATTTATTTCACGCAGCGGCACAAAGAGCCGGGCGCTTCTGCGAATCACTCAGTCCGCAGCCTGCTATCATCATCTTGTGGGTAATTTACAAAGAATCTGCCTCGCTGCTGCTGTCGGGCTCCCGTTTGACTCTGTAGCGCTTGCAGTTTGATCGAATTTCGCATCCAAGTCTTCGCCGAGCTTCCACGGTTGTTGTTTTTAATGTAATTATGTACAGAAACGTAGTGCTCTTTCGCTTCGGTAATCACGGAGGTTCTTTGTACCTTCTCGCTTTTGTTGAATCAGATTTTCTGTTCCAAACTCACCAACCCAAAAAGGCAAATCTCGGATATAGTTTGATTATCTTTTTTACCACTTACAACGACACGCCTAGATATTTGGTGATTACATAATATATCCTTTGAACACCATGAATTTACAGAAAAATAGCCAATTCATAGTTTACAGCATTAATGATTACGCTATATGGATCAAGATTCAAGAATAATTATTTATTCGTTGATGTAATTGACGCTTTCAGATTGATCGATAAGTTGATCATTGATTGATGTGGTTTATCTTGTGTTGGTTTCATCTGCGAGCGATTGTTGGTTTTGTCTATGAACTATTCTGTTATTGGTTGCTGAAGGAGTGGAATAAATTATTGATCGTTGATGGAATCTAATCAGTTGATCTGATTGTTGGAGATCAATGCCATCGCAAGGTCATTCCCTATCCGCCATCTGGGATGGGTATCTCACACCACACGGGCGTTTATTTTGCTTATTAATATGAAATTGATTGATAACTTGATATTTGATTGATGAGAGCAATTTGTTGTTTATTACCTGCACAGTCAATCAACTTTCTATTTCCTCGATTAATTGTTGCAGTATTCAAATAAAAGCTAAATGGTAGTTTACTGGTCAGCTGCATTGCAAGTACAGTAATTGCTTCTGAAAAGAACTGTTGAAATAAGTTGATCGTTTGATCATTTGATTTACCACTGAATAAGGTGATCTGTGGATCAACTGATTGCTGGCAGATTCTTTAAATGTTCAATCGAATAAGAAACGTAAATATAGATGCCGCTGATAGTAAAACAAACTAATTATTGTTCGACTGATTTTAATCAGTTGATCAGTTGTTTAGTGATTTATGCAGTGATAAAGTTTAATAGCATATTCGGGTAATTTCAAAAGCGATCAACTGATTCAACTTGTATCTAATAATCAACTGTTTGAGAGGCCTTTCGATTCTCCCTCGAATTCTCCTTATAATTTGTTTTGGTTTTTTAAAATCGGACCACTAACCTTCGAGAAAATGGAACATGAAGATGTGATATTACTTGCTTCGTATATAATACCACAAATTGAGTCAGCATTCAGGATATTAGAACAAGCCAAGCCAAGCCAAGCCAAGCCAAGCCAAGCCAAGCCAAGCCAAGCCAAGCCAAGCCAAGCCAAGCCAAGCCAAGCCAAGCCAAACCAAGCCAAGCCAAGCAAAGCCAAGCCAAGCCATATAAAACTAACTTTCTTCAAAATAGTTTCTAAAATAACAGCTACATTTCGAAGAATAAGCCGCCTACAGTGAGACACCCCTAGTTTAATTCCTTTAGAAATCAATAACTTAATGGTTTATAGACAAAATCAGCAATGATCTGAGATTAAATCAACACAACCCGTCAGTTGATTGTTGATATATCAAAGATTCACTTAAGCCACATTAATCAATAATTGATTTATCAGACAATCGGAAAGCGTTAATGTTATGTCAAATAATCAACAATTCTTGATTCATACAGTGCAATAATTTGGAGTTATAACTGTAAACAAGCAACAGTTTTCTGCAATTAGCAGTGCTGATTCAGATATACCTACAGTTTTCTTGAGGTTTGTTAAACAATGAATACATGACTTGAGCCGTATTCGGTAGTTGCTAATTATTAGCCAAAAGTTTTTAAATTTGAGGCTTTTCTGAGATTCTGCCTAAGTGCGCCCATGATCACTGCACCCTTATAGAATGCTCTTAAGTTTCAATTTATAATAAACAGTAAGTTGGTATGAAAAAATATTGTTTACGACCGTCACCAGACATGCCTGCTTAACCGTATTAGAAATAAGATGAGTTAGTTGTTGCAGATAGATAATACAACAAGAAAATTCGCATACCTATGCATTTTAGGGAATGAAGCAGCAAATAGTTTCTAGTGTCCTTTCCCACCATGCCACTGAAACAACAGA
Source organism: Xestobium rufovillosum (assembly GCA_963966045.1). Taxonomy (NCBI): domain Eukaryota; kingdom Metazoa; phylum Arthropoda; class Insecta; order Coleoptera; family Ptinidae; genus Xestobium; species Xestobium rufovillosum. The sequence goes on along the minus strand of OZ014495.1, from coordinate 14,252,708 downwards.
TAAATAAATTACAGACTATAATATATTTCGTATTTTGTTGGCCCCCTTCGACTTCACGTAGAATCTGTTTCATCGGAGATAGGAAAATTTACCCATTAACTCTGCGTAATGGTGATGGTATTAAACGTGGCATTAGTGGCGAACGACCGAGGTTGGATACTCTCAAAAACACAACGCCACAAGAACGTTCCGACGTGAAGCGAGAGTACATTTTTAATTGGTTTCTTCCCGTTTCGTGCGTTCCCGTTTCGGGCGTTTTTGGGTTTCTACCTGTTTTCCTGCCGATTCGAGCGTCAAGAATTTACTGGGTAATTAAATAGTGCCAGTTCGTGCGTTGCACAACGATATCCTTTACTTTGAACATGTTGTACCTGTTGCAATAATGGCATACAAAACGTACTGCTTTGTTTTATAGTTGCCCGTCACTGAATACGGCCAAAAAAGTGGTTCCACGGCCCACTATTTCCGGTCTGTGGGAAAGCTTAGCGAGTGAAGCGAGCTGAGCGTTTAAGTCTCCCCCCCCAAAACAAAAACATTAACATTTGAAAACAATAGGAGAGAAATCAACATACAATTCCGCATTGAAGTCTAGTTAGTAACAGCGTTGTTTGTAAAGATAAACTCGAATTAGGGGCTTACTGCATTATCAGCAAGTCAGCGCCCGAAACGGCACTCAAACCAGGTAGAGGTTTGGGACGACGCACGAAACGGGAACATTTTCATCGACGTACGAAACGGGAACGCACGAAATGGGACTAAATCTTCTAATTTACCTTCCCAAGCTATCATTAAATTCCATAGTTATTTCACGCTGCGACTGAGTTCCAATAAAATCTCTATATTTATTTCGTGGATATTCTGTGTATAAAAAGGAGACAAAAATGTAACATAGAACTTGGCAATAATATTATACGACCAGAAATCCGTATGGTGTAAAAATGAGGGGACGGAAGCTCCGCAGAAATTAAACGTCAAAATGTCCGCTGGCGTAGATTATACCCACCATTTTTTGGGGATTATGAAGGAGTTTTACTAGTGGATTTTATGTTCTCGTAAAACTGTAATGCTAGGGAGAAGGCTCTAGTGATGGGGAGATATGTTAGAAAATATAATATGTCGAATGAAACTGCATATTTTCCAGACTTTTCCAGTGCGTCTTACAAGAATGCAAAATATTAATAAATAAGGGTTGTTCTGATTTGATAAATAGTTGAACGGTAGAATCCTACGTTTAGGTATTAATGACAGCAGAAAATTAGTTGTTAATTAACCACGACTTAGAGGAACGAGACCACCTGGAATAAAAATTCCTAAAAGCTATTTTTCCTTGATATACCTGTCATTAAAAGGTAGCAACAAAAAAAACGTAATTCATAAACAGGTGGCACAATATTTTTTCTCCTTCAGCAGGTAGTTTGTAGATTGTCCGGAGTATTATATACCTACCTGAGATTGACGTGTCATAAAAGGGACTGCCTTTGCCCTATTTAGTTCGACATGTTGGCACTAAAGATTAGACTCTCCCCATTAATAAAGTGCAGCAGGTTCTACTGTTGCATTCTTCAAGTAGGTAGTTATTATAAAATTAAGGTGGCATTGTGTATTCCAAACACAAACAGCCTAGCCGTTGAATAGAAGTATCTTTATGACATTGACTTCAATGACAACCACACTACGAAAACAGTACTTTAAAAGAGCAACACTCCACCGTAATCTACATAGTTTGATCATGAATAAATGAAAATGCTATTTGGGCGTGCAAATCTTGAACACATGGCCTGTCGGTTGGGGTGCGCACATTTACCCATAAACCAATCTTGACTCCCAGCTAGGTACGAAGGAGAAAGTGTTGCTGGCTGTGACGTGTTTTTGTACATACTTATTCTGTTGCTAATATTGCTACATGATCCTATCAAGTTGTGTTTTAAAAATTAATCACAGATCGATTTATAATAACACAGTTTGGATTACACATTCAGGTTTTGTTTCAGTGTTGTTCATGGATAGAGGATATCCATGGTGTTGTTACATGTTTGGTGTATCAAATTAGTAAAAAAACGTAGAGGAATTTCCAGTCATATATGTATACATATGCAAGGGACGTGTAATCCATCAATACAAAAATTTAAGGATTCATTTTTAGGAAGTACGGTGTTTAGTCTTGTTGGTGGTAGTTGCAACATTGGCGCCCGAGCAGGGACTTCAAGACTACTAATCAGATTATTATAAAAAGGAAGCACAGTTAAGTTAGGAGCTCCCCCGAATTATACACCATAGGTTTTGTAAACACGATAGGGCAATCAAATAAGCACTATCATAACTTCAAAGCAATAGTATTTTAAACATCCTTCTATATAATGTATTTTCGAGAACATCCTCGCCCTGTTTCTTCCAGAGTGTTACTAATGATAGACACAGGCACCTACTTTATATTTCCGTATGCCTTGGAAGCGACCGAGGAGAGATAAAGTTCGGAATTTGAATATCGACGCCTAAATTGCTGTCGGTGTCCGTGGCACGAGTCGCGCGTTTGAGAGGGGTTGGGTTGAGGGTGAAACTGGCAGCCGCCTGTGAGCACGACGCGCCCGGTCGAGAGGCAAGCAGCAGAGCCGAGGGCTTTACTTTAAGGGACGCGACCGTACCACCACCGACTGGATAGAATGCGGAACGGCGGCTTGTGCCACCGCAACGTCGCTGTTTACATTACGTTTCGAGTTCAATCACGTTCAGAATGTAACCCGCAGTGATTTCGTTTGCCGCCTTGTTATCGTGTGGAATGAAAGTCGCTAAGCCTAATGCGTCGGCATGTTCGTAATGAGCTCCGGGAGGAAATGAAAAAAAATCCGTGGTTGTAAAGGGTTACAAGCATCTATTGATTAAAATTACATTCTATAGTAAAGATATCGTGTTGCAACTGTATGCTTGCATTATTTTGCAAAATTGAATCATTATGCCGAAGCTGAACAGTGCGGAGTGTGACGTCACGTTGTAGCAATAGTATCGTAGGCCTAGATGTCATGATAATGTAACCACTAGATACGAGTAACAGAGTTAATGATAAATTTGCATTGTTATTAAAAATAGTTTATCGACACTATATGTATAGCACTTACCCCACAAAGAAGACAAAAATCGCAACTCCACATAAAGGAATTTCCTACCACCACCATTGTATTTGCTTTTTAAGTTCGTTGTGATGCAAGTTTATAGATCTGAAGTAAGTAATTTGTAATCTCCGTGGAATGCTTGATCTGTTAAACTATGAATTTCTACGTTCCCGTCTACAGATATCTTCAGATTCCTTAATAATTGTAGGTGCTAGTCAAGTCGATCCATCTAACAGCAAGTTCTAGACTCCAACAATTTGATGTCATTGTTTTCTGAGAAGAATTGAGTAGACTGGACGTCGTCCACCAAGCCAGCAACTCTGGCAATTTTGAGGAATGTTGTTTAGCCCCTATGCCGCAACTCTCCAAGTACCATCTTCTGGATAAAGGCATCCTGCGAACATATTTTCGATTACATTGACAATTTCTCGAATCCTGGAATCAATACAATGGCCAGATTTCTAATACATAATATAATGACGTCTAGTCGTCTAGTAGCAACAACAAGAAATTCAGTACAAAGAGGTGCAGTCTGCGAAGGACTCAAATCTATATACCTGTACGAGTTCTCTTGGACTTCCCTTCCGAAGGACGATGTTCCTCATAGATAGGCTGATCGATGTCGTGAAAGATGCACAAGGAATCAGAGCTTAGTGTGAAGAAGTTTGACTACAAACTGTCACGATTTCCCTAACAGCCTCAAGCCTTCCTACATCCTTCACGACATCAATGAGAAACATCCTCCATCATCCTAAGCATTCAAATGTTTTCCTGGTGGAAATTTGGAATGACTCAGCATTTCTTAAAATCGGCATTATTTCCCTCGCGTTAATTTCACATAAGTTTGATTTTAACCTGGATTCGCACTTTATCTCTGGACATGGCTAATGCCTCACGAAGGCAATGACATGACCCCAATGACTTCTCCAGAAAGCTGGTCAAGAGATGAAACTCGTGTCGAGCTTGTACCTACTTCGAGGTTGTTTGTAGCTTGACCAAATTTTAGACTTTTTGGATCAGTTGTTATCAAGGCAATCACAAAATCTTCAAACTTGATTCATCACTTGAAACATGACTTCGCGTATGACTTTAAACAGCACAACAGCACATAGGCAGTACTTTCCCAAGGTGTTACAGTGTTATCAGCCCCTGATTTGCCTTTTCAGGGGTTTTGGTCAAGACTGCGTACTGGATAGTCCAAAGCTTCAATGCCGACCATATTGAGGTAGTTTCTAGTTTCTGACAATTCTGGTCACATGCGATGAGCATTATTGGGCATAAAAGGATATGTCTGATAAATCTCTCGGGAACTACCGCATATCCTCCAAGAATACCATTTACACGAGCTCTGCCCGAGGCTTAAGCTTAAGGTAATCTTAGCACAACTACGGATACACCACCACTCACCCGATCACTGTTCGACTGTTAGACTATAATAATCTTATTAATCATCCTATGAGTGCCTATTTTTTATTTTACAGAGAATTAGCCTTTTGGCATCCAAACACGTAAAATTCGTAATCGTGGTAGGTATATATAAAATTCGCTATAGTCCCAAAACTTTCCAGAACACAACAAGTATCGGGAGTTTTCATGCAAAGAAAGCGACGTAGCGAGCGAGAGATAATGAAGTGTGATATCCCTATCGTGAGCAATGCAGAACAAGAAATCAGTAAGCAATCCGCATCTCTAGATCTCTCTGCCCCATATGAAGAAGCGAAGGGCGGCGGCGGGAGCGGGATGAAGTCAATGCCGCTGTCAGTGTCTGGTTTGGCGTAGCGCAAATCCCCTTCTGGATGGGGGAGGTGTTGCTCTGCTTGCCGTTGCGATGCCGTCATTTCATGAATGAGAGAGCCTGATGCCGCGGGCGCCGATACGCGCCGCGGCTTCCGTCGTAATCTCTGAAAGCTTCCAGCCAGCACACCGCTTTTACATGCCATGCCTTGAACGACTTAATGGAAAGCTTTTGTTACTGAGAGGTACGATACGCTCGGGCTGCGGTCGCTGAATAATATTAACATACAGTCCCCGTGCTGCTGTGCTACCAGTATTTCCCAATTAACTGCATGCCCGCCGCGTCTGTTCGGGACGGGATAAATGTATGTGTTGCGAATTCAAGTACAAAACAAATTCAAATTTACAAAAAAATTGCGATTTTCTGTAGACAATATTCAAGGAACAAAATAGGGTACTCACTGTTACCGGGAAGCTGGACAATGGAAATTCTTCTATTCTCAACAGACCGAACAAAAGAGTTTTCTTAACAAACACAATAAAAAACTTTTCTTGTATCGGTTCTTAATAAGCTATACTGGCGCATTTCACGCGTGCAAATTATTCGACGATTTCTTAACGAGTCATTAGTTCATCACGCGACAATGGAGTGGGGGCGATCAGGAATGGGAATAATGGGAACGAAACATACCGCCCACCAAAATCGCCATGAAACAAGATTTTCAAAATGTAACACAAAAAAAGACAAACAATTTAAGTTGATTAATACAAACAAGTAAATTTTAAGCAAACAAATGAATTTTAAGCAAACAAAACGTATATACAAAAGTGAATGAGGTAAACTGCGTTATTGGCGTGGCACAGGGCACAGTTTAACTAAAGGTCTTTTTAACGGACCTTGGGCGGTTCGGACAGTCGCGACGCGTGCAACTTTGTCTACGCCCGGATGCAATTGATCTATGATCCCAAATTTCCAATGCAATGGTGGAACCAGTTCATTCTTAATCAGGACTATAGTTCCGACATCAACATTCTCAAATGAGTGAGTTTTGGCCCATTTACCGCGTTGATAAAGGGTGTGCAAATATTCATCCTTCCACCGTTTTCAAAAATCCTGTTGGAGCCGTTGCACTAGTTGCCAGCGAGACAAACGATTCAAATGTAAATTAGAAAGATCCGAATCTGGAGCGGCGGTCATAGGTTCCAGAGTCAAAAAATGCCCTGGTGTGAGAACCTTCAGATCATTGGGATCTGAGCTAAGTGTGCACAGAGGCCGAGAATTCAACATTGCCTCGATTTGAGCAAGGAGAGTGTTCAACTCTTCGTAAGTGAGAATCTGATTCCCAATGACCCGATACAAATGAGTCTTAACAGACTTAATTCCGCTTTCCCATAAGCCGCCAAAGTGCGGTGCAGACGGGGGATTGAAATGCCATTGAATGGCTTCGGCGTCTACGGCGGTTTTCATGCAATCGATGAGCTCCCGGTTGGCACCGATAAAATTCGTACCGCAGTCGCTGTGAATGTGCGAACATCGTCCTCGGCGAGAAATAAAACGACGTAATGCCGCCAAGAATGTGTCGCTGATAAGTCGGACGCGAGTTCAAGGTGTAACGCTTTTGTAGCGAAGCACACAAACAGACATATGTAAGCCTTTTGGGTCTTGGCACCTCGACGCCTGGACAACAAAATGGAGAAAGGGCCTCCGTAGTCAACACCTACACGACTAAAGGCTTTAACCTGTGTAACACGCGCAGCTGGAAGATCACCCATGGGCGGAATAATGGAAGGGGGCTTGGTGCGAAAGCAACGAAAGCATTTAGACAAACAACGACGAATGGCTTTGCGAGCAGAAAGCACCCAAAAGTTCTGTTGCAGTAGATGCATTGTTGTTTGAATACCAGGATGGCAATTTCTGTGATGAATTTGCTCGATTAGCAAATCAGTAAGTCTACTGTTACGAGGTAGAAGAGCTGGATGCTTGGACTCGAAAGGTATACCCGACTGAGACAACCGGCCACCAACACGAAGAATTCCCTCAACATCAACAAAGGGGGAAAGGCCTTGCAGATACTTTGAACAAGTTCCAGTCTTCTGTAACTTCGCCAACTCTTCACGAAAAGCCACCTTCTGAATCGATTTGACTATACACAACAGAGCTTGATGAAGCTCCAAGGCATCCAAAGCTCCCACACGACGCTCCTGCGGATGCATGTAGTTGTGAATATAACGACGACAAAAGGCTATGATGCCTTGGATTTTCCTTAAGGAGGAAAAACGACGAAACAAATTTTCCACGATTGAATAGGCCTGTGAATGAACCATTAAAACCACCGCCTTACTCTCCAGAATGATGTCAGAATTGGCAGAAGAAGTGGGGAGGTCGAAAGGATCACATGGCCACGAATCTGGGTCTTCCTTTAGCCAAGGTGATCCTGCCCACCAAAGCGCACATGACACAAGCTCGTCCGGAAAAACTCCCCGAGAAGCTAGATCAGCGGGATTGTCCGCAGATTTCAAATGGCGCCAACAGCTGGGAGGCACAAGATCTTGGATATGACTAACGCGGTTAGCCACGAATGTCTTCCATTTATGTGGCGACGAGCGTATCCACGTGAGAGCCACAGTCGAATCACACCAAGCAAACACTTGACCAATTGGAAGCAAAGTTTGGTAAGTTTGGATTACGAACGATATAAGATTGGACAGTAAAAAGGCCCCGCACAATTCCAAGCGGGGAATAGACACTCGCTTCAAAGGAGCCACCTTGGACTTTGCAATAACAAGAGAAACGGTAACATTGCCATCAGCATCAATAAAACGAAAATACACGACAGCAGAGTAACCTAGCTCGGAGGCGTCGCTAAACCCATGCAAATCACAAGAGACAAACGAAGGAGGTTTTACGCAGCGAGGAATCTTCAAAGTTGTCAAAGCCGTTAGGGAAGTTCTGTATCGCTCCCACTGAGCACAAACATCGTCAGGCGGAGTATCATCCCAGTCAATGCCAAGAGTCCACAAATGCTGGATCAAGTGTTTTGCACGAAAGGTCACTGGACTTAGAAACCCAAGAGGATCGTAAATACGAGCAATTTCAGATAGAATACCTCGTTTGGTACAACGTGAACCAACCGGCGAAACCACATAAGAAAACGAATCTACCACAGATTGCCACTGAAGACCGAGTATCTTAACTAGCACGCAGGAACTATCATCAAAAGTGGTAGGTTGGAGCTGACAGAAATCCGCAGGGATATCTACTAACAAAGCGGGATCGTTGCTTGCCCACTTACGAAGTTCGAAACAACCCAATTTCAACAAACCAATAAGTTGGTCTCTCAACTCAATGGCTGTTTTCAAATCATCAGCGCCAGACGCAAAATCGTCCACGTACAGATCTGACCGTATGGCATTCGAAGCAAGAAGAAACTGGTCTTCACCCTCCTTGGCTAATTCTAACAAACAACGAATGGCAAGGTAAGGTGACGAGTTAACACCATACGTGACCGTGTTCAACTGAAACGTACTAATCGGATCTTGAGGAGAAAAACGAAATCTGATCAACTGATAATGTCTATGTGATTGATCGACCATGATTTGACGGTACATCTGACGTACGTCACATGTAAAAACGAACTGATGAGAACGAAAACGAAGAAGTATCGAAACGATATCAGACTGTAATTTCGGTCCCACAAACAAAACGTCATTTAACGAAAGACCTTTCGCATCTTTGGCGGATGCGTCGAACACAACACGAATCTTTGAGGAACTCTCCTCCTCCTTAAAAACGCAATGATGTGGAATGAAGTAAGAACCCTCAGGCGTATTGCTAATAAGCGTCATATGACCAGAACGAAGGTAGTCATTCATGAACTCCAAATACTTCGTGCACAATTCGGGTTTACCTAACAAACGACGCTCGAGAGACAAAAAACGACGATCAGCTATTTGCAAGGAGCCTTCAAAAGTAGGATTAGGCTTCTTAAAGGGCAAGAATATGCCAAAACGACCGAAGGTATCCCGAAAATGTGTTTTTTCAAAATGATCCTCCACAAATTGGTGTTCAGGATCCACCGAAGTATGGACAGGGATTTCTTCAATTTCCCAAAACGCTTTGAGGGTGTTATCTAAAGAGGGTGCGGCAGACACGAAGAACGATTGAATCTGAGGCGAAGAGTGTCCCGAAATGGTACCTAAAAGAATCCACCCCAATATGGTATTCATGGCGGCAGGATGATCATCACTTCTTTGAATGTGTCCCCCACAAATTATGTCAGCGAACACATCAACACCAAGGAGCATATCAATAGGTCCAGGTGTGTTCCATTTAGGATCGGCTAACTTTAAATTGTTGAACGACGTAGAGGATGCTACAGGTACACTAGGCAAATCTTGGCAAATCGTCGGCAAAACCACAGCATCAAAAACGAATGTGGGCTGCGGCACACCAACCGGACGAATACAACACTCCGTAACTCCGCGGGATGCGGTAACCGGAATATTCCCTAAACCAGACAATGGAACCGGCATACGCTTACAAACCAAACCTAGAAGCTTCCTACAACCTTCCGAAACAAAATTGGACTGACTTCCGGAGTCACACAAAGCTCGAACAACCCTATACTGGCCCCAACGATCACGAACTTCCAGTAAGGCAGTTGAAAGCAAACCCGTACCCGAAAATGCCATAGAAGTCATTGCGACTGAACTTGAAGGCTCTGTCGATGAATGCGCAGGCGTCAAGGATGATTTCGGTTCTGAAACCGTAGGCGCCCGAGAGGTGAAATCAAAATGTAAAAGTGAATGATGTGGTCGAGAACAATGATCACAAGAAAGGGTCGATTGACAGTTCTTCACTTGATGTGTGCTTTCTAGGCACTTGTGACATAAGCGCTTCAACTTAGCACTTAAGTACCGATCGTAAGGACGAAGTTTCAAAAAATCTGCGCATTTATTGATACTGTGCAACCCTTTACAATAACCGCAAGCTGCCGATGCAGAGGTGGAAGTGGAAGCCTCAGTGGAGACTGGGCTCGATGTCTGTTCAACACGGGCCAAGAGTGCCTGCTTCTGCTCTGCAATTGGACGTCGAAAGCCCCTATCAAAATTTCTAGAGCGCTGTGTTCTAGGGCTAAGTTTATCTGTGGACTTCGAGGGTGCCGAAGAAGCAGAAGGACCACGAGTGGTAAGAGCATCAGTTTCTAAAGCACGACACTGCTCCCTAACGAAATGATGCAAATCATCAAATGAAGGAGAACTGACATCAGAAAACTTCAACTCAAACCTTTTTCTAGTCGCGCTATCGAGCTTTTGTAGAAGCCAATTAAAGAGGGTAAAATCCCACAAATCGACGTCCGGATGTGCCTTCAGTGCCATAATATTTTCAGAAAATACGTTAAGAACACTGCGAAGTGCATGCGCAGACTCTCCATTGCACTTGGGTGCGTTACAAATTGAGGACCAATAAAACAAAATTAGAAGACGGGGATTCTGGAATCGCTCCTTTAACAAATCTAACGCAACTTCATAATTATCATTTACAGCCGGTAGATGCTTAATAACCGCCAACGCATCTTTCGACAAACACGAAAGCAAATACTGCAATTTCTCAACCCCCGACAAAGAATCATTTCTATCAATGAGGGCAGTGAACAAATCAAAAAAACTGGGCCACTTATCCAAGGTCCCGTCGAATGTGGGTAACTGTAAACGAGGAAGTTTTACATTAGGCCGACCAGAACTTTGACCCAAATCTAGCAAAGATTCCCGAGAGGCCGGTTTTGAAAGAGAAGCGGCACACTGACCATCAAGTTCTTCAACAGAATCGTAACGTGTTTCAGAAGGGACACTACTCCTCTTTTCGCGCTCCGTTCCCACACAGGTCACGTGAACAGCTTTAATTCTGACCATCACCTCGTCTAACTCTATGGTGCGCTGGAAAAGTTGGTCCAACAAACCAACATCGGACTCGTCAAACAAAGTGCGATCGTTAACCGATTGAAAATTATTATAGAGCGCTACTCCATTTTCATATGAAGCCAAAAACTCCGTTAATTTAGTAGTATCAGTTTTAACTTGATCGGCTAACGAAGAAGTTGGCCCCAAGCGGCATATAGTTTGTTTAGCAAGAATCAACGTTCTTTCCATTGTATACGACGTCATATTTAATTTCTAAGCGCACGAATTTACAAACAAAATTAAATTCAAGGCAAGAAACTTAACCCAAACAAGTTACAACAAATTTTACTTATGCCGCGGAAGCAATAACTTTAAACGAATCTATAATAAGCAATGCTCACAGGCGACAAACGCACCGAAAACAAAGGTGCCTGTTATTAAAACAAAACCCAAACAACTCGAACTAAGAACGCGAAAAAAAAACTGGATCAAACTAGATGCCCCGCAAGTGAGACAAAATTGCGCAAGTAGGAAATCAATTAAGCCAAACACGATTTGCAAAATTCCCAACAATTATTTTAATCAATGTAAACGACATCAAATTCAATACACGCGAAAAAAGTGCCCATATCCCAATAACACCAATAACACAGATTTTGTTTTATTAAATGCACCAACACTAGCTGTGCCAAAATAATTTTTCTTTGAAAATGAAAGTTTCTCTACAGAGCTGGGACAGATTATCCGACTCCGAAGGACCAAAATGTTGCGAATTCAAGTACAAAACAAATTCAAATTTACAAAAAAATAGCGATTTTCTGTAGACAATATTCAAGGAACAAAATAGGGTACTCACTGTTACCGGGAAGCTGGACAATGGAAATTCTTCTATTCTCAACAGACCGAACAAAAGAGTTTTCTTAACAAACACAATAAAAAACTTTTCTTGTATCGGTTCTTAATAAGCTATACTGGCGCATTTCACGCGTGCAAATTATTCGACGATTTCTTAACGAGTCATTAGTTCATCACGCGACAATGGAGTGGGGGCGATCAGGAATGGGAATAATGGGAACGAAACAGTATGCGTTGCATGGTTATAATAATAAAAAGTCCTTTGCAAATCTGTATCATATTCCAGTTGATGCACAATTCAATGTTTGATGAGATCAATACAAGCGTGTGCTGCCCACCGCTAATTCTATTTATGGAAACAAGTTGTGAATTTTAGTTGCATCTGCCAAAGGTTACATACAGACAAGAGTGTAACAAAATTATTGCAATTTATGACAATTTAAGAGCAAATATATTTGGAAAACTTATTTGTAAGATGCTCCCGATTTATTGTAGTTATCAATGTCAGTTTGTTGTATCACTGTATCAGTTTTTCTAGATTTTAATCGTTTTAGATTGTTTTGAATATTCCGATATCACTGTCAGTTGAGGAAAGAGATCAGAAGAAATATAACGATCTATGATCTTAGAGACAATTATATTAGAGATCGAAGTAAAAAGCTCATGATGAGTAACAATGCTCCTACATTGCTTTCGGAATTATATTTTTAACAATTTTGTTAATTGTCGCTTTATCCCCCCTCATGCGCCATATTTCGGAAGTATTTGGGAATCAGCACTTACGTTAATAAAGAATCTCTTGCTTAATGTTATAGTAGGTAAATCACATTTAGATTATAAACACAATTTTAACAGAAGTCGAAGCCATATTAAATTCGTTAACAACCAATGTGTCCACTTTTCTACGACCCTAAGGAGACATTAACTGCAGGAAGCAATCTTACTTTTATCAAGATGGAGGACATACGGGATGTTTTCGTGCATATTGTCAAGAGATAATGATTGACACTTCCCAGTAGAAAAATAATTTTTCTCTCGATGTAATATTGTAATATTTATCAGTTTGTTGTACGTATTACAGTATAAGTTTAGAACCAAGATATTTTGTTAAAAATCAACATTTGTTATGCAATAAATTGTAATGTGTGTGTTTTCACAAAATACAAACATAAAACTATTCAAGGAACTATCCAGGATCGCCCAGGAAGTCACTTAAAATTATTGTTCGAATTTTTTCTGGTTGAATATTACTCCTTTCTTGTCGAAGGGCTTTGCGAAGCCCCTGAAAGTTATTTGGGCGGTGGGCGGTAACTGCAATACGGATTAAAAGAAGATAGAGTTAGGCTTAAGTTAGACAACTGTTCGCCAATAGTTGTGGAAGCAGGATGTTCTACTTTTGGGGAAATGCGTAGATTAGTTCAGGATAGCAAAGAATATAAATTTTGTCTTTTTCAATCTCTGTTTTTCGTTCTATACCGTTCTACAGAAACATGAAAAACGGCCGTCGGAAAGGGAATAACAATTTGCGTTCCATAGTATTTTGGGACAATATTGACGTAGCGTGGACAATGTCAAGCGAAGCGAAGGCCTGACCGACCTCGATATGTTGTCAGCGTATGCCTACGTGGGCTTATCCGCCCGTACGAATCCCTATCTCTAATGAATTCTGCGGGTGACAGATCGATGATCATAACCCGGTGGTGTGCTGGCCTCGTTATCGGCTTCTCGAACCCGCCCTGGTTAATCACCCGTACGTTATTCGCCCGCCAGCCACTTGCCAAACTAACAGTTGCCGAGTTTCTGAGCCCTCTTACGCTCTTCGGCTAACCCACTCTAACCGAACAGATTATTAGCGTCGTCGCCGCTTTCCACGTAAAATTTTCAAGGGAAATTGCGTTCGATGGTTCTACAAAGGGACTGGAAGTAATGCCGGTTTTCTCTTATCGATCACCACAGATTGTATATCAGACGCGTCTGTATCACGGGTCTCTATTGCTATATTATTGCCTTTACTTTTATAAGTAAAAGCGTAGGTAAATAATTTATGTTTTTTTTTATTTCACTTGTTCCAATTGGTGTTACTTATACTTTGATTAAATACTCTTTATTAGCCAGCTTGTTTTTCAGTTTATTTTTAAGTTTATTTTTCATATTGTTATTATTTGTTGTTTTCTTTATTAATTACAGTTGTTTACGAAATTGTTGCTCTTCTTTCTCAAACACTTCCTCAATGCATTTTATAAAACGATGTTCTTTGGCTATTGTAATTCCATGGTTTCCTTGTTTTACAAGCTAAATTACACTGTTTCATCTAAAGTGGCACAAGGACTAAAAATGGTGAAATAAAAGGAAACTATTTTTCCAAAATTTATTCAATATTTTTATAAACGTTATATACATTATATATACGTTAATTTATCTGACATAATCGTAACAGTTTAGATAATCTTTCGAATTCGAATTTGAACGGTTTTCGTTTTAAGAAAGTAAACTTATACAATGTAGTATGACTTCCTAGCTAAATCCAAGACGTCCACAGTATTCTGCATAGGTTGCCTGTCAATACAAAATAAGAAAGCAACTTGGTCGACCGCAGCAATGTTGCTTAAGAAATTAAAACCTAAAAAGAAGATGATTTATACTCTGGCGTTTCCTGAGGCAATTGCGGGGGGCGCGACTGCTTGGCTTTCGAAGAGTTCCCGCATAAAAATCCGATAGATTTATAGCGAATGCACCGACACGACTTTTTCGTCGTCAACGTTTCATTTTAAGTCACGCTTCGGCTTCTAGGAGCTCTTGCCGTTCAAATTTCCGATATTCACTTTCTTGTTAAAGTCGGATTATTTTTAATGAATGCTTTTGATATGCTACGTCAACAGAAAGAGCCAGTTTGCTTTTGTTGTTTAACGCGCCGTCCTGGCATCACTTGTTCTAACCTAAAAATTTTTGGTCCTGCATTATTTAAGGGAGTAACTACTGCTCCGGCCGCCGGTCCCCTGAAATTTTGTTTGAACACGGTCGGGCATGCGCATTACAGAATGTCAACCCAATTTGCATTTTGGAGGCGTAAAAAAACTAAAGCTCAGAGAACGCATTTTTGAAACAGACTGTTCACTTTTAGCTAAATATTATAAGTACCTACTGATTATAATTATCTTAACGTGTTATGAGGGTTTATATAAATTCATAAAACCCCATTTAGCTTTTATGCTGGTCACGGAGCGATGGGGAATCGACCAGTAATGTGAAGTGACTGAGAAAACACATAAATTTCCGTCATTCTGCCGTCTTTCTGCTTTAACAGACTGATAAACACACACCGTATAGCTCTCCTAGCCTGCTCAGTGTGTAGAGTTTGTGATATCGAATTACAGCGAATGTAATGGAGCATGTCAACCGTAGGGGTCTTCACTATGGACTATCTGTCTGAACGGCTCTTGACGCACGTATGGTATGTTAGCATTGTTTGATTTGCTGATAGACCTACGACGAGTCGGTTTCGATTTCACACCGAATTTTGTCAGACATTCCCTCGAGATAACCGGCGCGATCCAAAGTTTATTATTACTTTATTATCTTTGTGTTTTGATACGGTGTATAAAGCGATCTATTTCAGCCATTATGTTATTGCATATGAACTGTTGACGAATGCTAGCGTTTGTAAATTATTGTAAAACTAGGTACCGTGTAATTTGTCCAGAAAATTATTTTTTAAATGAAGCATGTCTTGGTTTTTAAAGGTTAGTTTTAACAAATTTCCGAGATGTCACTAGAGGCAAATATAGATAGTTCAGAAGCTTTTGCAAAACGCATGTCTATCTTTTGCACTCTATCGTATTAAAGGTCGTAAGTTAAACAGAGATAAAACTACTGGAACCTGGAAGTGTTTATCTAAAACAGTGTAAGCACATTCAAATTTTCCCGGCCAAATTGTATCATCTAAAATGCGACCTACGATGGCAAGTATGCCAATGTAATTATTAGAATAAGAACAAAGAGCGTAAATCCAATATTTATACCTATGCTTTAAATGATTTACGACTTTGCACCAATAAAAAAGTGCCGCTAATGTAAATCTAATCTGAAGTACAAAAACGCATTCAGTTGTGATTGCGGTGGAAAAATAAAGATAGATGTAGATAAATAATGGGCATTCAACTATCCCGTGGGTTAAAAGTTCATGGGTTTATTAGCAATTGTTTCCAAAAATTGGAATTAGGTGTTTTCTAGAATGTTGTTTTGAAGTAAAATATTTTTGACTTTCTGGCATTTCCGGTTATACCGGAAATAGCTATCAATTTTCTTATTTTAAACGGAACACCTGTATATAATTATATTTTCGCTAAATTCTATAATAGTATTTCATCAGATGCAATCTCTATCTAATATTAAGAGTTTTTGGGATACTTAATTTCTTTTTAAATTGTCGATGTTTGTCACTGACTTTCTTAATTTATTCTTAATTATGTTGCCCATTTCTTTTGTTTGACCGCTGCACAAACCAGAGTTTGTGCACCTATTTATAAATAATAAAATGTAGATACTCAGAGACGTACTGAGGCCGACCCTGGCGCTTTCTGTTTGAGTTACCAGTCGCAAATATATCTAGATGCCGGCCGGAGAGATAAAATATTATTTATCCCCGCAGCTGCAGCTAGGAAATATGAATTTTGAATGATTGCGCCATCTAGGAAATATGTCACTATGAAGTAAAAACCGCGTCTGCGTTTATACCAGAAGTCTTGAGTTATTATTCAGTCTACGGTTATAATCATATTCGAGATCATACCGCCATACCGGTTTAGTTGAGTTGCAAACCGAATTGATGTAATTGCTTATAATGTATTCTTGGTAGCTCAACGTCCCTTACTTTCCTATTAATCTACTCGAATGACCATACGACTGATAGGGCTTCTCTCTACCAGGACAATTATGCACCCCTATTTCGTTGATCGTTGTACATTGCCACCACGATGGAATATACAATATGTGAGCAACGCTGTACGAGCGCCTGGAATTCGATACCCACGGCGAAGGTCAGACGTTTCTGCGTTTATGCGAATTATTGTTTATGGTTATGGCACGTTCGGCGGAATCATCGGGGTCCAGTGGGTGAATTGGAACACATTCTTTAGACTACTGTCGTATAATCACGTTGTATTCAGTATCATATTAATATATACCCTGTTTTAAGTTTAAAGTATTTTTCATTGACTTTCTTTATATTTTTCCCTACATCAGAAGTGGGATAAGCAACCCTCGCAATATTACTATATCAGTTTGCTCGGTGTGGTGTTGAAATTGTGCAATTATGTCCTCGGACGAGGAGCGGGTGATGCCGGAGGCTAGGTCTCGTTCTCGAGGAAGGAGCAGGCGCCGTCCCAACCGTGATAGATTAACACCCGATAGTATGAGACGGCATTCGGGAAACAGGAGGGTAACCCGAAGACATGGTTCTGCTCGGAGAAAGCATAGGTCGGACTCCCGGAGTAATACGGTGGGTCAAGTTTGTCCTCAAATTGGTATGTCCGTTTCAAATAATATTATTCAGGAATTTAACCCTCTTTATTCTGATATCACTGATTGGTTGAATGCTGTGGATGAGTATTCTGAAATTTATTGTTGGTCAGATACAGTCATTAGTCATTTGGCATTAAGTAAATTGCGGGGACCAGCTGAAACTTGGTACCGTGGGTTGCCAACTCGTTTATTTTCCTGGTCAGAATGGAAAGAGCTGTTAAAAACAAATTTTCGTCAAAAGCGCGATTTAAACAAATTGCTTCTAGACATGTTGCATTGTAAGCCAAAACCGAATCAAACATTATATGAATATGTCTTTGAAAAACTGGCTCTTATCCATAAATTAAAACTTCCTTTGGTGGGGGCAGATCAGGTAAATTTAATTATGGGCGGAATAGATGATACCAATATTAAATTTTCAGTAGAAACTTCCCAAATAACTGATCCAGCAATTTTGGCCCAACATCTCAAAACATTAGAAACCGCTTCACATGCGAGGATAATAAAAGATACAAACAAGGGGGGGCCGTCTCATTCGTATCCAAAAGCACATTCATCTAGGTCTCACCTATTTTGTTATCTATGTAAACAAAGAGGTCATATTCGAAAACAATGTTTTCAGGGACATCAGCAAAATAGGGAAATAGTTCCATACACCGTATATATGAATTCTGTGAATGAAGATTCAAGCCGCAAATTTTATAAAAATATACTAATTAATAATAACACAATGCAAGCGTTTATTGATTTGGGCAGCGAAATTTCTTTAATCACTCATGATGTCATACAGCGTCTAAACCTTGAACTGGAACACGTCTATCCGTCTGTAGAAATAACGACCGTAGCGGGAAGTTTACAAACGAACGAATATGTTCAAGTTTCTGTTAATATTGATGGCGTTGCGAAAGATATTTTATTGTACGTTATACCTAAAATTAGAACGGAGGTAAACGTACTTATTGGGCAAAATTTTACTGAAATTGACGATGTAAAATATTCGAAGAGTGGTAATGCGTTATCATTTTCCTGTAATTCTACTGAAGCTAAAATGTTTGACGGAATGAAAATAAATGTTGGAGTATCGGACGTGACAAGTGTGCGATCGTTAATGAAACTTTTAAATGATTATCACATGTGTATCGCGCGCACTACTTTTGACGTCGGGGAAACACAAGCGGCGGAAATGACATTGGAATTAAATAATAATACGCCGATTGCACGACGACCGAGACGCTATAGCGAAACAGAGAGGCAAGTTATTAGAGACATTATCGATGAACTATTAAAACATCAAATTATCCGTGAGTCAAATTCTCCGTATGCGAGTCAAGTTCTGTTGGTGAAAAAGAAAAACGGCGAGAATCGTTTGTGTATTGATTATAGACCATTAAATGCTGTAACAATTAAAACTAAATATCCGATACCATTAATCGAAGACCAGTTCGATCGTTTGACAGGATTTAGTTATTTCATTAGTTTAGATTTAGCTTCCGGGTATTATCAAATTAAAATGGCACCCGAATCAATCAGTGCTACAGCATTTATTACCCAAGACGGGCATTATGAGTTTCTACGGATGCCTTTTGGTCTAACCAATGCTCCCGCGGTGTTTCAACGAATGATTAACGATATTTTAGGGAAACTCCGATTTACTAAAGTATTGGTATACTTGGATGACATCTTAATTCTTGCCAAAACTCCTGAAGAAGCCCTTGCTATTTTTGAAGAGGTTCTTAAAATTCTCAAATTCCACGGATTGACACTCAAACTATCCAAATGCTCTTTTCTTCAAACCAAAATCGAATTTTTAGGGTTTGAAATTTCTAATTCATGCATTACACCAACTGATGGAAAAATAACAGCTGTTCAGAATTTCCCGGTACCTCAAACTGTTCATAATGTTAGGCAATATTTGGGCCTCACGTCATATTTTCGTAAATTTATCCAAAACTATGCTCGAGTATCTAAACCTTTATCTCTTTTGCTGCATAAAAATGTCCCATGGCAGTGGGGGAGTGCGCAAGTGAAAGCATTTGAATCATTAAAGGAGAGTTTAATTACCAAACCCGTTTTGAGATTATATGATCCGAATTTAGAGTGTTTATTGTATACTGATGCGTGCCGTATAGGAATAGCAGGAGTCCTTGTTCAGGTAAATATGGATAAAACAGAACAACCAGTGGCCTATTTCAGCAAACAAACAACGTCTGCCGAGCAATTGTATCATTCATTCGAATTAGAAATGTTGGCAATTGTAGAGTCCGTTAAACGTTTTCGTCACTATTTGGCTGGGAAGAAATTTACAATAATCACTGATTGCGCAGCGGTAGCCCATACCTTTAAGAAAAAGGAGTTAAACGCTCGAGTGGGACGTTGGGTGTTACAATTAAGTGAACATAATTATGACATCAAACATAGATCTAATGCACAAATGCGTCATGTCGATTCTTTGAGCCGTAATCCTATAGGTGCAACAAAGGAAGTAAATACTATTACGATTACTGAAGGAGACTGGCTGTTGGCAGCACAACAACACGATAAAAAATTCAAAATATACGGAAAATTTTGTTGTCAGGTGAAAGTTATAAACATAAAGACTTCTTTAACGATTATTCCTTGCAAGGAGGAAAAGTGTACAAGAATACGACCAGGGGAATGCGATGGTTGGTACCTAATTTGGCTCGTTTCCGAATTTTGCGGTTATGCCATGATGACATTGGCCACTTTGCTTTTGATAAAACTTACGAGTTAGTAGCGTCCAAATATTGGTTCGCGCATATGCGCCGCTTTATAAAGAAATATATTAAGAATTGCTTACATTGTTTATATTATAAATCTGTGTCTGGAAAGAAACCCGGATTTTTAAATCCAATTCCGAAAATTGGGCGGCCCTTCCACACAATTCATATCGATCATCTTGGTCCTTTTATTAAAACCGAAAACGGCAACACACAATTATTTACGGTCATTGATGCTTTCACTAAATTTATCTTACTTTTCCCTGTTAAAAATACCAGATCGAGATTTGCAATTAAGGCTCTACAGAATCTTATCAAAACTTTTGGAGTTCCTCGTCGCATAATAAGCGATCGCGGAACAGCATTTAAATCGAAATCTTTTGAGAAATTTTGTACTGAGATTGGAACGCGACACTATTTCAATGCAGTTGCACTTCCACGTGGTAATGGACAAAATGAACGATACAATCGGACATTGCTTGACTCTTTATCGACGATGGGAGCCGACCTAGAAGATGACCGGTGGGATGAAAATGTTACAAATATTCAGTTAGGATTAAATGGTACCATAAATAAAACTATTGGTATATCACCAAGTGAAGCGTTGATGGGTTACCGTGTAGTCCCGAATGCAGCCATGGAAACTGATGATGATCGAGACCTAGACCTTACGGAAATTCGGAAGCAAATTCGGCAAAATACAGAAAGGCACCAAATTCAACAAAAGAAAAATTTTGACGCGAAACGGTGTCCTGCACCCGAATATATTGCTGGGGACTTGGTACTAATAAAGATTACCTCTTTGCCGAGCACTGGTAGTAGTAAGAAGTTGTTACCGAGGTGGCGTGGTCCTTTTCGGGTAACTAAGGTCCTAGGGAATGATCGTTATGAAATACGAAACATTCCTGGAATGGAGAGATCCCAAATTTCATACGAAGGGGTGGCAGGTGCTGAGAATATGAAAAAATGGATTAATTTTGCTGTAGATTAAATTAGTTTTCCAATAATAGTACGTAAGTACACTAGATGGAATGGGATTTCGCCAATGCACGAATCTCGAACAAGGTACTACTTACAGATTTCTACTGTGCTAGTATTGTGGGGATTATGGGCGAATAAAGATTCGCATTCTTATCTTTCTGACTGGCACAGGCGTGGGTCTGGTGGGAGATCGTGGCATTGTGTTTGGGTCCCTTGTTCCTGAGTAGATTGAAAGATGATTGAATGAGGAGTGACAACAATGAGATGGTCGTTGTGTTGGCATGCGCCACATATGATAGGGGACGCCTTGTTATGTGTGGTGTATTCCTGCTCAACGTATGAACGTGTCGACATAATCCTACATAAAATGTATAATTACATGTTCTGTAAATTCGCAGGTTTCACAAACCACAACCGTATTGTCGTCGTGGGGACACGACGTATGTCAGGATGGCCGAATGTGAGCAACGCTGTACGAGCGCCTGGAATTCGATACCCACGGCGAAGGTCAGACGTTTCTGCGTTTATGCGAATTATTGTTTATGGTTATGGCACGTTCGGCGGAATCATCGGGGTCCAGTGGGTGAATTGGAACACATTCTTTAGACTACTGTCGTATAATCACGTTGTATTCAGTATCATATTAATATATACCCTGTTTTAAGTTTAAAGTATTTTTCATTGACTTTCTTTATATTTTTCCCTACAAATAGGTACTCGCACGAGCGCGGCCAGTGTGGAATCTTTTCGTCGCCCGCTAGAGGGAGATACAGTAACTTGGGCGGCCGATTGCGTTTAGAATCTACTGTTTTTATTTTCTAACGCTCGGTTTTGTAAACTTCAACAAAATGTACATAGAGTAAAGTTAAGGTTCAATTTGCAAGAGTATATAGATTCTTGCGGATTAAAAGTGCTCTCCAAGTTAAACCGAAACAAATAAAGTTTCAGTTCTGCACGCGTGTTTCATATTGGAGTTTATTTCGCTTTGTCTCCGTGTCATTTTGTGATACGCGATTCTTATTCAAATTAAGTCCCGTGCTTTAACCGTAACAAGTTCCAAAAAAATGGCGTAGCGTGTATGTCTATTTTTAGCGGGAACTTCATGCTTGTATGGAAAATATCCCGCGTGTGCACGCCGAGGTAGTAGAGCGCGGAAAACCAACCAAATGAACTTAAGCGAGCGCCAGCGAAGTTGGCGAAAGAGGAGGAAAAGGAGAACGCGCGTAGAACATACAATACGGTCGCATGGGAGTTCAGGAGCGGGTCGGAGCAGCCGTTGTGCCGGTGATAATCTAATCGAGCGGCGGCTGCAATCCTGTCTATCGACACTCTCGGTGCTGCGAACAGGATATTGCGTTCTACGCCTCGTCGTACTCCAAACTCCAAGCTACTTGCCAATCTGCCGCCGCCGTTTAAAATATTTCCGACGCGAAGATCACTTTATATGCGACGCTGTCTAAAATTATTCCGGTGGAAGCTTCCTCGACACGCTCCCGAAAGGACAACTGCTTCCTGAAATAGCTGCATCATCTTCACTATTACTATTACCTGCCACATAAGTGCAAAGTAAATATAGAGATAGAATATTTTTATTAAGAAGGATTACATATCTGTATTTTTCTAAGTCATCAAAGCTATCAAAAATAATTCAATATAGAATGTGCTAATTACCATCAGATGCGATTCAAGTAGTAACATGGACCACACCACTTCTTGCTTTAAACTTAATGGCGTATGTACGTCGGAAACAATTTATTATCGAATTCGGACAGTCACCAAAATATGCGCCTACAACGGAAATTATATAAGCAGCAAAATGCTCCCAGTGCAGTGTGGATAATTTTTTTCAATTCAACTTACACTACGTTGCTATAAATACCAAACCCCTTACTACTGAAGTAAAATGAATCGATAAACCTATAGGGTTTCTTAGAACTTTTGGAACATAAGACATAAGAGCAATAAAATTTAATGTAATGAGCTTGATGCTCATCGAAGCGAGGAGCATCAAACTCATTACAAATACGGCCATACAGATAAGTCTAGCATGGAGTCGCACGCGTTGGAAACGGGTCATAAATTCAATATGAATAATCTCAAACTCCTAAAACCAGGAAGTAATAAATTTGATTTAAACGCATTGGAAAGTATGGCCTTAACAGTTGCCTTAACAGTAATTATGGTCCGATTCCAAATCAACCCTGTAGATTTATCAAGTAGATAGAATTTAAGACTAGCCATAAATACTTACTCTCCAGTTCTAAGAAACCAGTTTTATTGCTCTTATGTTCCAAAAGTTCTAAGAAACCCTATAGGTTTATCGATTCATTTTACTTCAGTAGTAGGAGTTTTGGTATTTATAGCAGCGCAGTGTAAGTTTAGATTTAGATTAATCTTCAAATCTTCTTGTAAATAAAGTTGTGTTTCAAACCGAAATACGTAACAGTATATTTAAATATACGAAGCCACACCTAACTCTGAGTAGTGCACATATTGACCTTTCATTGCTTTTGCAGTGTTTCAGCTCATTTTGATGAAATGTTAATAATTAATCTTATTATGTTTTCTTGTAGAGTAACAATGTCTAAAATTGTTTCAGGTAAGACTTGTATTCCCATATTTTCGGATGATTATTGGTAAGTAGGTATAAATTTGTAAAATTTATTTATTTATTAATATTCAATTTCGTTCATATTCGTTAACCTTATCGTGTTGTGATGGACTTTTTAGATTGCTCAAAAGAGGTTTTGCACAGTGGAAGTCATCATCATAAAGTTTTCAGGCGGAAGACTTGTTGGGCGCGAGCCTCCATCCTTTCCTGCCCTAAGCTAACCTACGAATTCCCAAAAAAGTAGAACATCTTACTACCTATCCTACATCGCTACTATTTACAAACAGTAGACTATTTACTCTGGACTTGCCTGCCTCCCAATCTAGTATGTCGTGAACTAGTCTTCCGAGTTTCAGAAGGTATCCTACCAGCCTCTCTCTGCTGTTCTTCATTGTCTTCTATATATTTTCCTAACGCTTTCTGATACGTCCCTATTGCTAACCTTATATGTACGGTAACTTCATCATACGTCTGACGCAACTCATTTTAAACGCATTTATATAACCGCTTCTCCTATCGTCTACGTGTCGCACCTATTATGCCACGCTTCATACTTACGTCTTTAAGAGTCTCTTCTGAGTTTCTATATTTAGTTCTCCTGTCCAATGCTGCTCTGTCGTCCGAGAATCTGAGCATATTAGTAGTTTGACCTGGCATCTCAGAGACTGTTCTATCTTCAATGCTATTTAGCCCATTGGTGCAGCAATCCTTTTCCTAATATCTACTTCTCTACGTTCCTCCTCAAATTCTATCTGCTATTTTCTCTTTGTACTGATTATGTACTAGGTACCTACTCTTTTGTTCCTGATTCCCTACGTATATTGTCCTAATTCAGCTGATGGGTAAATATAGGTTTGTTGAAGGGTCAAGAGTAACGATGCGAGTCTATGCATGCGGTTGTACTTTTCTTAAGGAGCAAATGTAGAGAAAGAAGAAAGGAAATAAAACAACTGATGGCCAAGATCGTAGGTATACCAGAATTTTCTTATTCAGAGAAAAATGCTGGAACAGAAATTGTGATACATATTCCAGAAGCAATCTATAATTTTTATATCTGTGACACCTTCGGTAAATTCGTGTTTTCCCCATATTTAAATTGTATTGGTTGAACTATTCCTGCAGATAGTGCAGCAACCTGTTTTCCCGATTGCAAGGAATTGACAGCAAAGGAACAGTGAATCCTTGAACATTTTCGACAGGAGTCAACTGGCGTTTGCGCAAATATGTTTTGCAGGATCAAACACACTGAAACAAAGACACTAATAGGTCTATTACAGTTGGTGGTCTAGTTTCCATCGGAATGATCAGAACGAAACTTGCTCTTGAGTGATGTAATCTGTAACCTTAAGAAAGTGACTCTTTAATAGACTGCTTTGAAATATTAACTATCATTTTTGGAAGTATTAGTGTGTTAATCGGGTGTTGATACTATTTTTATAACAGGAGTTGTCTAGTGATAAGCAGCCAAATGTTACAGGACTTTGCCAACAATTTTGTTCTAAATTGAATGAGGCTCTAATATCTCGATCATGTCGAGAGGGCCAATTAGTGCGAATTTCCTGAGAGAACGACATCCTGAATCACTTCTAATCACGACATGATGTGAATTTAACCTAGCGGACTGCCGCTGCTTATTTACGAATACCGACCGTCCGGCGAGACAGTCCCGCCATGTCGCATGTTCAAGATGACTTCATTGCTTCTCTGTGTTTGCACATAACGAGTTATTTACCAGACTTGTACCTTTTGCAGGGTATTTGAATTAAAGCAAGTAAATGAAATGGCATTTTCAGGTTGTCAAAAAGTACGGCATCTGTACGAGTCTCTATGCTCTTATAAGTACAAATATGAAAAGAATTATGGGGCCACAAAGTGGTTTTTCCTGATAAATGAATGTTTTATCGGTATATACCTAATGTATTGATTGTTTATATATTTTTCCACGACTCCCTAGGAAAGCGGCACCACGTTGCATACAGCATAGCAGGCCGGAAACTTGACAATTGCGTTGCCCGTGCGCTAAACTCGAAACTGTGCTGTAATTTCTGAAAATCGCACAGGTTCATTCAAATTTTGTAGGCAACTTTGAGATTTTGCCATTTACTGAATAAATATTCTGTCGCGTCTCTTTTAAATCTAATAATTTTTTATCAGAAAAATCTCTTAAAAGGTACGGCAGTTGAACATTTTAATGGCTACTCCGTGGAATTGGCGGCCAAGAGAATAAATCAACGTGTCATCCATGAGCCGGTCGTAATTATTAGAATATTATGCTCAGTAAGTTTTACACAAATTAAACAGTACAGATAGACAACGCACATTATATTATGTTGGAACTGCTAACAGCGCCTCTGATGTTTGTAAGCAGAATTACGGGCGGAAAGCGGGAATTTTGAATATTTCACTTTTGAAGTTTACTTACTTTTGACGTTTAAAATCTTTTTAAAAAAATGTAACAAATGATGTGTGACATATTTTATTGTGTGAAGGAGGCAATGTTAAACAGAATCAGATACATCAATAATGGATATTATACAAGAATTTTAAAACTTTATCATTATATTAACATTAGATAAAAAATTACTCATATAATATTGGTAAAATAGGTAGTATTTACTATCCACAATACACTCACTAACAAATTCAAAGACCTTTGATAAATTAATTCGCCACTGTCGAGAATGCACAATGCATGTTAAAAATAAGTCCGAAGATAATTTTATGAAACACACACAAAACGCAAAGGGTAGTATCCAAATGCCAAATCTGTCACCTTATTATCCGTGTTGAACAAGAACAAGAACAAGAAACAGTGTGCCAAAGAATATGCTCAATTTTCAGATCGAGTGAGCCAGTGCCGATATGACAGTTGTAGTCTTGACATTTTTGTATTTTTAACATATGAGAAGGCCATGTATTGGTGTATTGCCCTCTCTTGTTTGTAAGTTGAACTACTTTTTATTTAAACGTCATTGTATTTGCGTTAAACGTCTATATAGTGTCTAGTTCATGAAGTTTTAGTAGACTACTTGGAAATTTTGACATCTGTTAACATAGACAATAAATCCTTAAAAATAAAGGTACTGTCTTGAATAAATTTATCTTCTTAAGGGGTCGTGGAAAAATAGTGTACATAACTCGATGGAAAGTGTATTTCCTATAAACTCGCGTGATTTCAGGCTCGTATGAAATTTATCACTTTCCATGCTCGTTACGTAATATACTATTTTACAAAGATTTTATTGACATATTTAAATGATTTATTGTAGTACATATTACATATTCAACATACAATACTTAATTCAAAAATAACAAATTTTTATGTACATACTTATCTAATAATGCGTAATGTCTCAAACTTTAATTTGCTGTCTGTCTTAACGGTGAAGACACCTGCCCATTTCTGAGAAGACAGACAAGTGATATTATATCACTTGTCTGTCTGTCTTCTCAGAAACGGGCAGGTGTCTTCACCGTTTATTGCCGCTGCGGAACGGTATAAAGTTCCTCATAAATAAGTTGTTCTATATTTTCATCCGCAGCGGCAACTTTCTGGTTTGTGGAACTTGTTTGAAGTGTGGATACAAGCTTTGTAAGAACTGGTAATCATCGTCGTCGGTGTAGCCGATGAGTACGTCATGTAAATTGCTCTTATCCGGCGAATTCGATTCTAAAAAGTGCTCCGGTAAGTCCTCCATGGCCAATCTCTTTTCACCACCTTCCGCTTTCACGACGGTTGCGATTGTCAAAGGGTCATTTTCTGAGGTCGCGGAAGGTGTCACCGTGTATTCGGTGTCGGTATCAAAGATACCCTCGTCAGGCTTTCTGTAGGTGTTGAGGGTTATGTCTTTCATAAACTCCATTTCTTTGAAATATGGCCATTTCGGCTCTAGACCAGTGCACATTTTCTTGCGCAGCTGCTTTATATACGCGTCTCGGATATTCTTCCATTTTGCCTTTAAAATGGGCTCTGTAAATAGAAAAATATTAGTATTAGTAAAATATAAAATTATATTGTTTATACAGGTTGTTTATGAACGAAGTAGCATAAATGCTACTAGTGGATCTTGACCTAAACATACCAACTGTACGAAGTTAGGTACAGCCTCTTAAAATTTACGGAGAAAATCATAATATTATTTATAAATCCAAAATTGATACACAATGTTCTTCTTACAAGAGTCTAGGGAACAGATATGTTGGAGCTACGAATGTGAGGGTCAGTCATCTATAAATTCGAGTTCGTATTATTGTTTTCTTGGAATGGCGAGAATAGAGACGGCCCTGAACCATGTAAAAGTCCTAAGGTTGACAAATCCCAAGCGATAGAGCAGACTGGGGGTTTTTAGTTTCCGAGAGATAATGAATAAACGTCTGCTATCTACATGTATTGTTTTTATATCAAATGACACAGAGTCGCTCCGGTCTAACAGTCGAGGTTGGAATCGAACCCAAGCCCACTGGATCACGAGACGAGAGCACTAACCATTATGCCATACTCGTTGTCAACGGTTCTGGTCAGGAACTTGGTACAAATAGTGAAAGACATATCATAAATCTTGGTCAGTCTCATGACTTTTATATGGCTCAGGGCCATTTCCATTCTAGCCTTGGAATGATTCTGAGGACGTGATTCCCTTATCTGACCGGGCCTTGGACGCACACAAAATGAGCCTTGAAACTTTAAAAAGAAATTCGGAGTTAACACAAAAAAGACGGCAGCAACCTCGGTTTGATCCGCGGATACTTCGATCACGCTCCGAACGCATTGGTCATCGAAGACGGATGAAGTTGCCCGACGTCTTCGAATTACGTATAACGTATAAATAGAAATAATACGAATACGGTACCTAAACGTATTATAACTTGGATCATTCGGCTCACTGTCTTTAGTCAGATTGCCTTTCCCCACCATTGATTGCATGCTTAACACGTACAGAGAATAGCTAGTAGCTTTTTGTGATATGTGATAGTAGAACTCATATTAGTAATCCAAACGAATGATTTATCACTACACAAAATGCCCCAAAACAGTAAGTTGGCACAACTGAGAACTGAACAATAACAAATATTATAAACTAGCGGCCCGGCAGACGTTGTCCTGCCTAAAATTACTTTTCGTATTGAATTTTTGATTCATTAACCAAATCGTTTATTCAATGTGAAACATTTTTCTGATTACGTTTATGTTCAACCAAATATGTCGTTCCTATCGTCAGTTATGATCGCGAGCGCATACAAAAAATTATGATTGTAACAGTTTGTCCGAATTTCCCGATTTACGCCTATCCATATCATACAAAAATCCAATAGAAAAAAGCACTTTCAGTTTTTCCTAATTTTCCAATTTTCCGGGCAACTTTTCCAATTTTTCGTTGCTTAAAAACATTATTTTTGAAAAGAATTAGCCAAATCCGTTCAACAGTTAAGCACTTTCAGTTTTTCCCGAATTTTCACATTTTCCGGTGGATTCTCAAAAAAATTTCTTTCATACAAACCTTATCCTGACAATTACGATCACAACAAAAAAAATCAACCAAATCGGTCCAGCCGTTAAGCACTTTTAGTTTTTCCCGAATTTTCAAATTTTCCGTTAGATTTTCCAAAATTATGATTTTTACAGTTTGTTCGAATTTCCCGACTTACGCATATCCATATCATACAAAAATCCCATAGAAAAAAGTACTTTCAGTTTTTTCCGAATTTTCCAATTTTCCGGGCAACTTTTCCAATTTCTCGTTCCCTAATGCCACGTTCGGCCTCTGTTTTGTCGACGTTCCAAATTATTTTGTGCGTAAGCTCCAACTGAGCGCGTCGAACTCGACTGTATCCGTTGTTCCGGAGTTATAATGGATCGCGCTTGAGGCTTGAGAAATTCTTATTCGACTTGGCTCCAAACGCTGTCTACGCTCTTCGCGTACGCCGACCGATATTTCGACGCCTCACTGGTGGCATTTTTTCCAAAGAACCACCAAATACATGATCACCACCGATAACACACTGACAATTCAATTTTTAGAACTGTCAAACTGAACGTCACATTTTTGTTTGTCAAACAGATTTTCATACAAACTTTTACCTTCCAAATTTTCTACTTTCCCGGTGGATTTTCCAAAATTTTCTTTCATACAAACCTTGTCCTGAAAATTACGAACACAACAAAAAAGAAATCAGCCAAATCGGTCGAGCCGTTCTCAAGTGATGAGCTTACATACATGTGGCAATTGCTTTTTATTTATATAGATACATAGCAGGTACCCGGCGCGTTGCTGCCTCTGAAGAAATAATTGTGGTAAAATCGTTTGAAACTTGATAAACTGCGAATGGCATTTGCATTTTCACTTTATAAATTATTTGCTGCCCGGTCCCGGTACGACATGCGCGGCACCTACTGTAAGTTAATCTTCAGATTAGCCCAGCGAGTGTTCCTGTAAAGTTTGTTTTGTGCGAGGCGGGGGCTTGATATGACACTTATCAACTGTCAGATTTGACAAATAAAATTTATTTAATACTTTCTGACGGTCTGAATTTTATTTGTCAAATCTGACAGTTGATATGTGTCATATCAAGCCCCCGCCTCGCACAAAACCAAGAAAAAAAATTCTGTTGATCCGATCGCTACCAAACTTGAAACGGGATAAAAAGTATCCTATGTCCTTCTCCTGGTTCTAAGCTACCTCCCCACCAATTTTCAGCTAAATCGGTTCAGCCGTTCTTGAGTTATAAGTGAAGTAACTAACACGACTTTCTTTTATATATATAGATAATAAGTTTCGTACTTTAAACTAATCGAATTTTTCATTCCGTGTATAATATCAGGCAAATTTATAAGCAAACGTTTGTTCCACAAATTAATTTGGGGTCGCAATTTATCACATTTCCCTATTATGTGTATGTGTATTTGTGTATCCATCTGTTTTCTAATGCAACTGAATAGGTGTCAAAATAGTAATGAAAACAGTTTAATCTCGCTAGTAGGTGCACCTACACTTATACAAATCTAATGTGACATTGTAATGTCACGTAATGAAATAAACAAAATCATAAGCTCTTGCAGTTGCTGGGCTTGCGCCAAGCGCCAACGACGCTACAGCACCAGCCTCCAAGGAGCAACAGTCAACAGAGCGGTGACGCGAACGGCGACCATATTGTACACCGAAATCAACAGTATTTACCTACTCGAATGGCCCATTTTCGTTGAGATCATATCCCACATTTGCTCTCTCAGTACAATATCGGTCTTCTTCGATGTTAGAGATTTGTCCCATAGTGGTCGAAAACCGCGCACGGCTTCTATTAATGACTCGTGATTCATGATGCTTTTTCGGGACAAAGGTACGTGTAGTATTGACGGAAGTCAAAATCCTAGATAAGTCCAAATACGTACCGGCCTGCTACTTTTTTGTGCATAATTATTATTTCACGTTTACTAATAAATTATCTTTTAAGCAAATATGATAGTCGTGGTCACGCTGATAGTAGATAAAACGTTGTAAGATACCCTTATCGTAACTTCATATTATGATCTACGATGGGTTATCAAACTCGGCCTTCGGCCTGGTTTGATAATTTTCCCATCTTGTATCATAATATAAACAGTTAGGATACTTGTATCTTAAATAACTATTATTTGCATAATGCATTTTTGGACGCTATATTAGGTACTATCGCAATGGATGAATGGATACTGCACCAGAACACTTTAGAAGCACCTCACAGTGAATTCATATGCGTAACAAATACGTTGTAAATTACTTCATCTACCTACGATAGGTACGCCTGCGCCTTTTCGTTCCATTAGGTCAAACTTTAAGTCAAACTTTAGTTATAATAGCCCCTTTTTTATACCATCTAACGACAGTGTACAGGCAAGCTTGTTTGAGGTGATTAGTTCGTGGTCTCGGCATATTGAAATGCACAGATACACAGACAGGGTGTATTTCAGTACCTACCAAGTATTACGCTTCAAGTCGCCAATTATTACATCAGGTTGGACTCAGTCGACCCAGATGTGGAAAGCCGTCAGTTAGGTACAGCACTGCGGGCTTTAGGGATTGAACCCTCGCCCATTGTTGTTATAGTCTAGAGCTCTAACCAAGTAGACTTATCGCCCATGTCGAACTAACTTTAGATCAGTTTAGAAGCTTCAACATATCTTTTCGTATGTAATTAGGCGAGAGCTTTTTATTTTGCCGGATAAATGTCTGTTTTGAACGAAATTTTGTTGCCAAGCAATTTTTCAAGTCAAATTGCTGACATGCAAAATGTAATCGTCTATACTTACTTGATCACTCCACAAAAATCCAGCATTTATTTCTGAATCACCCTGTGTGATTCAATTATCCCCACAATTATTGGAACGTTTGAAAGTTCCGCGTTTAAAAGAGAATTTCGGCTGAAGTGAATAAAAATAAACGTTTGCAAAAATGTTTACAAAGATTTTATTGACATATTTAAATGATTTATTATAGTACATTATTACATATTCAACATACTCAATTCCAAAATAACAAATTTTTATGTGCGTATCTAATAATGCATAATGTCTCAAACTTTAATTTGCAGTTAATTAAAAACATACAAAGACTGCACGGTTCACGCGGTTTGAGTATGCACATTAAACGTGGAATGGTCTTCCTCAATATCACTTGTCTGTCTTCTCAGAAATGGGCAGGTGCCTTCACCGTTTACTGCTGCTGCGGAACGGTATAAAGTTCCTCATAAATAAGTTGTTCTATTTTCATCCGGAGCGGCAACTTTCTGTTTTGTGGAACTTGTTTGAAGTGTGGGTACAAGCTCTGTAAGAACTGGTAATCATCGTCGTCGATGTGGCCGGTGGGTAGGTCATGTAAATTGCTCTTATCCGGCGAATTCGATTCTAAAAAGTGCTCCGGTAAGTCCTCCATGGCCAATCTCTTTTCACCACCTTCCGCTTTCACGACGGTTGCGATTGCCAAAGGGTCATTTTCTGAGGTCGCGCAAAGTGTCACCGTGTATTCGGTGTCAGTATCAAAGGAACCCTCGTCAGGCTTTCTGTAGGTGATGGCATCTACAGATCTCGGGGTAGCGTTGAGGGTTATGTCTTTCATAAACTCCATTTCTTTGAAATGAGGCCATTTCGGCTCTAGACCGGTGCGCATTTTCTTGCGCAGCAGCTTTCTATACGCGTCTCGGATATTCTTCCATTTCGCCTTTAAAATGGGCTCTGTAAATAGAAAAAAAATAGTATTAGTCAAATATAAAATTATATTGTTTATACAGGGTGTTCATGTACGAAGTAGCATTAGTAGATCATACTTGATACTTGGTACAAAAACTTGTGTCCATTCCCCAACACGTACAGAGAATAGGTAGTAGCTTTTTGTGATACTAGCCTTGGTTCAACGTCATATTAGTAATCCAAATGAATGATTTTTCGCTACACAAAAACGCCCCAAAGCGGCAAGTTGGCACAACTGAGAACTGAACAATAATTATTCTAATACCTACATAATATTAAGTACGAGAATAAGTACAAATTCTGTCATTTAAACTAATCGAAATTTTCATTCCGTGTATAATATTAGGCAAATTTATAAGCAAGTGTTTGTCCCACAAATTAATTTGGGGTCCCAATTCCCCACATTCCCCTATGTGTATCCATCTGTTTTCTAATGCAACTGAATAGGTGTCAAAATTGTAATGAAAACAGTTTAATCTCGCGAGTAAGTACACCTACACAATATACAAATCAAATGTCACGTAATGAAATAAACAAAATCAAAAGCTCTTGCAGTTGCTGGGCTTGCGCCAAGCGCTACAGCACCAGCCTACAAGCAGCAACAGTCAACAGAGCGGGTGACGCGAGCGGCCGCCATATTGTACACCGAAATCAACAGTATTTACTTACTCGAATGGCCCATTTTCGTTGAAACCATATCCCACATTTGTTCTCTCAGTACAATATCGGTCTTCTCCGTTAGAGATTTGTCCCATAGTGGTCGAAAACCGCGCACGGCTTCTATTAATGACGCGTGATTCATGATGCTTTTTCGGGACAAAGGTACGTGCAGTTCCCCCTGCGACAATGCGGCAACTGCCGCCAGCGTTAACAGACGAGCGGGACGAAGCGGAAAGTCGCCGAACCGCCCGACCCCGCCGCATGTAGTCGGCTGCGGTCGAAGCTGTCTCGATGTAGACGCCGCGCGTTGTTTAAAATTAGCCGGTTTTATCCAGATACCGCTTCCGCTTTCCTTATCATTGCAATGCATATTTATGTTGTTGTTTTTTTATTTATTCGATAAAAATTGAAATTAAATATAATATTATTTTACAACCGACTAAATTAAAATTCATTCGAATTGAGAATTTATTGAACGGAAGACACTGTTAAGCCCTTTCTTTCAGTTTTTTATTGTTCGCGTTATTGTGTTGTATAAATACAGCGTCTAAAAAGTAAAGCATAATTTATTTATATTCTTTGACTTTTATTAGTTATTAGTTCCAAGAAAGTTCAGAATGGAAGTTGTTGGACCCCGTTTTGGGGTGGCCTTGAATTTGACAACTTAGGAAATGTAACTGTTGACGACACAAGTGTGTCGTCACAAACTTCAGATTTTCATTCCAAACAAAACGAATGCCACATGCTTTTGACATCTGTCAGTGTCACTTAACCTAACTTTTGCAATATGTATAATAAATTGTAGTAGTACCTACCACAGCGGAAAGGGTTTATTTTCAATTTGAGTGTTTTGTGCTTGCATGTGAAAACTTTTATAATTTTATTGGAGAAGTTATGCTAAAATGTTTTGCAAATGAAACTGACAGAAATCAAGAGTACGTGACACATTGTTTATTAGGAATGAAAACCTAAGCTACCACAAAGACACGTCACTACTTTTTCGATGAAGTTTATTGGAAGTATGTACAAGAAACTCCCAGAATATCAACAGTATAAGAGATCTCGCCCAAAAAATAAGGATGATTTCGAAAGAAAAACAAAAATAATAGAACGTTGCAATAATAATGATTATTTTGTATGTAGGTTATGCACTATTTTATTGTCCGATGAGACCAGTTTTCATCTAAGTGGAACAGCCAGAAAACATAACTGGAAACTCCATCGGATGGAAGGAACTCATCAGTACCTAGAAACTTACTGTACAGATAGGTATTATTGGATGGAATAGTCTAGATCCCTAAGGCCATTCTTTCTGGCACAAAATCTAACTTCGGAAGAGTCCCTAAATCTGTTACAAAATGAGGAATTCCACTTTGTACGACCTTGTTTCGTGGTACATAGTAATAATGACATCGACCTTAGAGTTTAATTCCAGAAGGACGAATTCACGGTTTCTGAATACATATTTTGAACACAAAATATTTGTGTTTGACGATTTATTATTTTTAGTTTTTGCGTTTTGCGTTGCCTTTGCCTTATTCATATTTCTGTTTTAAAGTAGATTCGTGACTTCAGTTCTTTCGCGGTCTGATATCCTCTCCTCTCCTCTCCTCTCCTCTCCTCTCCTCTCCTCTCCTCTCCTCTCCTCTCCTCTCCTCTCCTCTCCTCTCCTATCCTCTCCTACGTGCCAGACCCTGATAAAGGATTGTTGTCTATCTCTTTTTGCAAGTTTCATTTTCCGCTTATTGGTCTTATGGACACAGCCCCTTGTAGTCTTGTTTACATGTGGAAAACCGCTTCATTATAACTAAAATAGCCTATTCAGTAAATACGTCAACACCTTCAATGTGCTTGTGCGACCCAACCACGGATTTACCCAAAGCCGGTGATCGTTGGCGTTAAAGCCTTTACGTATGCAATAATGTATGGCCACAAAGAGAGGTCGCGTTGTTCAGTACTTAAAACATGAATTATACAAAGCATGACAGTGTGCAATCAGCGTTTCACTTCGCCGACCTAAGGCCGGAGCTCGATGACTGCACCCAAATCGATTTAGTCGCACAGTTGACTGTAATTTGGAAGAGCCGCCGTCCCCGTGTCGGAACGATCTAAAGCGAGAAGCAGTTCTTTATAAATAATTTTATACACGTACTGCAGTCAGAGAGGCATGCAGTTTTGGACGTTTCATTGAAAGCAATGCGGCTGTTTCTCGGGTATGAATATAATATGTGCGTTGCGCGCCTAAAAATGAGAGCGTCTCTTTTTTGTAGTGGAACTTCGTTTGCTGCCTTTTAAATTTGTTCAGTTCATCAAGAACTGATTGTCTAGATGAATTATCATGAGTACACAATTATTCCCTTGAAAATGTCGAATGAAACACATAGTTAAAAAGCATTCTTGACAAAAGGATTATCACTTGTGACCCGACGCAGGTGTTTCAAGTTTAGCAGAAACTCTTGGTGTTACTCAAAGACCAATAATTTTTTCAACCACTGTTGACGAACGGGAACTGAAAGCAGTCCCCGGTTACGGCCCGCAAATCCTTGGGCAAACTCCCAATTTAATGTAAAGCCTCAACTCGAACCCGACGAAACGTCAAAAAACGCCTTTCCTATTTTACCCAGTACATGCAAAATAAATATGCTCTTCACTTTTTCACAAAGACCCTTCCAAGAAGCAAAAAGTAACACTTCTTGGCAACACCCAACAAGCAATCAATTTGTGTAACCAAAGTTGCTCAAGTCATAAGAAATTCCACATCTTTTAAACTGGTATTCTTAAAACCCAACAGAACTTTAATAAAAAAGGAAGAGCTAACTAAGAGCGTTTCTCACAAGTAACATTATAAACACTATTATTATCGGAAACACATCCGAAGCCCGGAAAACAGTTTCAAGTATCAAATTACATAACATGTACAGAAGTGACAGAATTATACCATATACCAATACACAAATTTCAGGCAACGTTAAATGCCAAAAATCCAACATGGAATTGGAAAAAGGATACGATGGACCACTGAAACAAATAGCTGAATGAGTCAATAGAGACTAGTAAAAATGATTCATGAAGCAGGGATAGGCTGAGGAAAGAAGAGAGGTAGGCCTAGGAAAATATGGACGAAGAGAATAGAGGAAATTGGAAACAGAACGGAAACATCACTGGCAGAGATAAGTATAATGGCCATAGACAGGAAGAAGTTGGATATATGGATAAAAGACAACCGGACCTGAAATCCGACGCCGAAAGTCAAAAGGAGATGTGTAGAAGAAGAAGAAAGTATTCGAATACTTTTTTCTAGTATTCGACCCAGTTCTGCACACAACACGTACATAAAACTTGCGCCACCAATTCAAAACACGTCGTCTTGAACCCGATATATTCGCTACCTAGTACTTACAAGTTATAGTCGATCGCCGAATTGACTCAGTTGCTCAAATAATTGGGGGATTCAATTGCCAGTATAACTTCTCATTGAGTTAGTGAATTATAAAATTTCTTATTTGATGTAGATGACCAATATCGGACCAAAACCTGGCATGATCTTCATGTCATGTCTTGACTCTCGGGAATAGTTAGTCAGATCACATTATGACACAGCAGCAACAGCAGTCTTTCTGGCTCTAAGCATGTGAAGAATACTTCTGATGGTTTGAAACGATTTTTACCAATGGATTATTTTATTAACTTTGAAAATGAATGACGCCTTCTACATGTCTGATGAATGATGATATACCACCTATGTTCAGATGTAGTTCTTTCCACTTTGTCTGTTTGTATCATGAGTTTTTTGGAAGTTCTTCATCAACTAATGGGTGTTACAAAAATATTTTCTTTTAACGTATCCCCAAACGAGTTAATTTTATATAGAAATGGAGTGAAAAGTTTTCGCGATTGTGAGGAATTAATAAAACAAGCAGCCCAAAATAAACTTCTTGAACTGCAGAATCGGAACTTAAAATCCGAATTGCGCTTATTTTGTTTGCGTTTCACTAGTCACACCTAAAGTTTGTCTGGGATTTATCTCGCCTTGTCTCTTTAAATTAACTGCCTCTTTTTTATCGCCTCGGTAACATTATAGCGGCAAAACTCTTTTTATCGCACTGATACAGGCCCATTTGGCGCATGAATAAAAAAGTAGGAGTGACCGTTAACTGCGATTCTTAATGATGTAATTATTTGGGTGCGCTCCGTGATTTTCTCCTGATGGTTAATACAGGTCTCCATAACTTGAGAAAGATTTACGGTAGAGTGCAAACTTCATACGAGAAGAAATTTAATTAAGCACGATTTCGTTTTGCGACTTGACTTGTCAAATTATATGAGTGTCTAGCATGTGCGGGAAACAGCGGATCTCGGTTTGTTTGCGTCTTCCTTGTTTACTTGCTTATTTTGAGACAAATGCATTTGAGAATGAGACTCGCAAAGTATATTTTCTCATTTGGGATAGATCACTTTACAAATAGCTCCTACACAAACAGAATTCGTGGAGTCGTGTCCCACTTTGACGTTTGTAGTAAATATAATCACTTGGACTGTATAATATGTGGACTGTATTTGAATGAAATAAAGAATAAATACGAACTAAACAACTAAAAGAATGAAAATAAGTGGCGATTTTATCGGGCACTTCAAATGTGGGCGAATACTCTGTGACACGACTAAACGAAATTAAATGGAACATGGGCTTACTAACTTGTGAACTGAACCGACACACTCTTCGTCGTTGAAAGTACCTCTAACGAATTTTCTTCAATATTTATGAACACTATGAATGTATCTACTCGATGCACAGGATGTTTAAACTATATTGTTCATGGCGCCACAAAGACGGGAGTTTTAGAGTAAGTAGAGGAATAGAGGGGAAACAGGATATAGGGTGGACCAATGTGTATACGCAACATCACTTCTATAGTTTTATTTACGGAGTTATGGGATAAAGGTGTTTGGAAGTGTTAATTGAAAATCAAGTATGGAATATATGTATCCTATGTTCCGTGCTTGATTTGGCGACTGCTGCAACCATCCTCGTTTAGTTCTCGGTCGATCATCGTAAGCCGTTATAAAATTAAGGGTTCCTATGTCAGAACTAGAAAGTCTGCCCTTAGATAAGTAAACGATATAATTTATCATGCAGTGTGATCGCGGATGGCTCATCGGAAACTCTTTCGGTGGGCTACTTTTAAAGATAGGGAATTCGATTCGCTAATGGCATTATCAGCATCGACAATTTGACCTCGCGAAAAAAGCTGGGGATTTGAAATTTCAGGAGTCGTTTTATAAAGCTTTCGGCTAACTGTAATAATAATAAATGTCCGATCTCGTGCAGTGGTGTCAGCAAATTATCTTACAATTTTTTAGATAGCTCAGCTCATACTTAACTTATCACCGTTCCATAATTACGTATCGAATACTTCATATTGGTCGTAATGCTGTTGTGTTTGTAATGTTTCCCCACTTGTCTATTCTCTTGGAGTGGTGCTCCTGTAGATTCTTTTATTTAGTCGACCCAAGGTTTCGGAGAACGTCAACGAGGACGTGCCTTCGACTTTTCCCTGGACGACAAGATTTATCAGATTTTTATCTTTTCTTCGGATGACATGTCCAGAATATCTCACAAAGGTGGGTGAAAAGCCGATCGCTTAATGGCGTTTCAGCTCAAAACACCGTCATATCACAGTTGACATCCTATCTTCTCTGCCGAGTTCCTCTAGTAGTTCAGTACCATCACATTCTAAACGCATATATTTTGCCCCATCTGCATCAGTGCAACTGGAAACCCAAGTGTAAATTTCCCTATTATGGAGAAATGGAGGAATGCGATAATGGAATAAAAAGTGGAGCGTTCCATTTCGGAGCAGGCGAATCATTTTTCTATAAAACGAATGATGACGCCGCATCAACAACTGTTTTCGTTTTTTACGACAACGAAGCATACCAAACATTGCGGTGAAGTCTCCGATCGGCATTGAATAGGGAGGTTCGGAGAAAAATAAGATAGACGTTTTTGGCATGAAAATGACAGGAAATTGTTTT
The DNA here is from genome assembly GCA_963966045.1 of Xestobium rufovillosum. Lineage (NCBI taxonomy): Eukaryota > Metazoa > Arthropoda > Insecta > Coleoptera > Ptinidae > Xestobium > Xestobium rufovillosum. The sequence goes on along the minus strand of OZ014495.1, from coordinate 14,213,345 downwards.
TGTAATTGATTTACGTTGAAATTAAAAAAAAAATGCAGCGTAATAAGCGAAAGAAAGTAACTTATCACGCCCACATGCTAGTTCGCTTTGTGATTGGAGAAGCTGATTGAAAAATAGTAGAAACGTTTGAAATGTGGGGCTAATACAGACGGGTGATGAAGATACCGTGGATAGATAAAGTTAGCAATAGGGAGGAATTAGAAAGAGTTGGGGAAAAGGGAAAGGTATGGAAGACAATAAAGAATAGGAGAGATATCCTTTAGGATGGTAGGACACCTTCTTAGACACGAAGGAATAGTTCGAGACATACTGGAGGCAGGGATAGGAATAAAGAGGGAGGGGTAGGAGCAGGTTAGACTACTGCTTTCAAATAGTTGGGGGTGTAGGATGTTCTGCTTTTAGGGAAATGCGTAGGTATGCGTCCAATCAGTTTTCGGACTGAGAACTTTATGATGATGGCTGACGTATATACTATTTAATTATTGTAAAATTTAATTTGTTCAAATATTGCATGTTTTGAATGTGTATGGAAAACCGCAGACCAACTGGTTTCGTCCTTCTGGGACTCATCAGTACTGTGCTCTCCCCTACACACTCAAACCATGCAATTTAGCTTGCTATATATGCTGCCGCGCTCTGGACAGATATCAGCAAGTGACAACTACTTTGAGTAATTATCTAGTATTAATTAGTGGTACTGGACCGTTCGAACAACTACTCCTCGGGCAAATACCCCGCCAGGCATTGAATTATAGAACTAAATCCAGATTTTTTGTACTACGAGACGTTTCAGACTGCTACCCCATCTAAGATGGCTTTGAAACAATCCTAATTTGTCTCCATGTACGTACGTGCTTTTAAGCAGGTCTTTGTTCAAATATTGCATGTTTTGAATGTGTATGGAAAACCGCAGACCAACTGGTTTCGTCCTTCTGGGACTCATCAGTACGGTGCTCTCCCCTACACACTCAAACCATGCAATTTAGCTTGCTATATATGCTGCCGCGCTTTGGACAGATATCAGCAAGTGACAACTACTTTGAGTAATTATCTAGTATTAATTAGTGGTACTGGACCGTTCGAACAACTACTCCTCGGGGTATTTGCCCGAGGTATTTGCCCGAGGAGTAGTTGTTCGAACGGTCCAGTACCACTAATTAATACTAGATAATTACTCAAAGTAGTTGTCACTTGCAAATACCCCGAGGAGTAGTTGTTCGAACGGTCCAGTACCACTAATTAATACTAGATAATTACTCAAAGTAGTTGTCACTTGCTGATATCTGTCCAGAGCGCGGCAGCATATATAGCAAGCTAAATTGCATGGTTTGAGTGTGTGGGGGAGAGCACCGTACTGATGAGTCCCAGAAGGACGAAACCAGTTGGTCTGCGGTTTTCCATACACATTCAAAACATGCAATATTTGAACAAAGACCTGCTTAAAAGCACGTACGTACATGGAGACAAATTAGGATTGTTTCAAAGCCATCTTAGATGGGGTAGCAGTCTGAAACGTCTCGTAGTACAAAAAATCTGGATTTAGTTCTATAATTCAATGCCTGGCGGGGTATTTGCCCGAGGAGTAGTTGTTCGAACGGTCCAGTACCACTAATTAATACTAGATAATTACTCAAAGTAGTTGTCACTTGCTGATATCTGTCCAGAGCGCGGCAGCATATATAGCAAGCTAAATTGCATGGTTTGAGTGTGTAGGGGAGAGCACCGTACTGATGAGTCCCCGAAGGACGAAACCAGTTGGTCTGCGGTTTTCCATACACATTCAAAACATGCAATATTTGAACAAAGACCTGCTTAAAAGCACGTACGTACATGGAGACAAATTAGGATTGTTTCAAAGCCATCTTAGATGGGGTAGCAGTCTGAAACGCCTCGTAGTACAAAAAAAAATCTGGATTTAGTTCTATAATTCAATGCCTGGCGGGGTATTTGCCCGAGGAGTAGTTGTTCGAACGGTCCAGTACCACTAATTAGTAAAATTTAATAGTTAAAAAAATTTCCCATTGTAGTTCGGGGAGGGAACGCTACGGCGATTCAGTATTTGGCTCCATCATGCTCGAGATCATGCTCCTAGCATCCTGTGTTTCAAATTATGCTATCCCTAACACGTTACCAAGTGGTCCCATAAAACTATCTATACATTACATTATGGTCGATTTTATTCAGAGTGGCTGCAATGAGACAGCCGATAATTTTATAAACTTTTGCAATGATAAACTAAATCGCGAAAATATCGATAATGCTGACCGATTTTCCTTCTGACTGCAACGAACCACTTTTTCCGTTTTATTGGTGTGCTGTACGATGTACTAGTACATCTGGGTACAAAACAGAAAACATCGTTAAAACCCGACATTTTTCTTATACGCAGTTAATAATATTTTTTAACAACACATGCATAATACTTATAATGGGACCTTGCGCGCTGAAGCTGGGACTCGTACTAACCACCGACGTCACACGGCCTACTCTCGCTGCAAGGTACGATTTCTAGTCTCGCACCGACGGAAAACTTTGCAACGGCCTCGCATGCGAAGGAATTATTTAACAAAAATTTACAACATAATTGCCTTCAGTATAACAACCTTTATCAATTTTAACGAAATTTGAAAATCACCGAACCTGCCCATTAAAGAACTAGGCCCAAATTTCTTCAGCTGTAAGACATAATGGAACGTTACTCCGTTATTCACGAAAGTGAATGTTTGCTTAGATAGAAGTAACCATTTTTTATTTCCAAAATGTACAATGGGACTCATCGGTGCTGTATCTCCGCAGATCAGTAATTATATAGGTACCTAAACTATTTCATATCACATGCTTACTGACATCTCCCTAAAGCATGTTTGTATTAAAGTTATGTTCCGTTCCGGTAGTATGTGGAGTTTGATGACTTCCAGAAATGACGAAACCAGCGGTTTGCGGTATGTGTGCATTTTGGAACAAAAATTATTAAAAGCGAAGAAATATGGAGTTCGTCAACTTGCTTCCGGGCCCGCTTGCAAATTCTACATTTTTGTTGTTCAGTGTACAGAATTCCACTTGCTGGCAGTGTAATGATCACGTCGAAAACGCCCTAAAAGCGTGAAATGAATAAAACTAAGTTGTAAAAGAATCTGATACGTATTTGCTGAAAATATTTTCGCGTTTCAAATTTTGTATCTCGCTCACGTATTTACATTTTTATAACAGAAACAATTTAATTACCGTCGACAGAGATTTGTTTACAAAGTCATTCCTGTCATCACAATACTCAGCAGACATTCTCGTCTCATGGGCAAAAAATACAGAAGTTTACTGCGTCCCAGAACGTAAAAGACACATCGATAACGAAGTTGGGGCATATTTCTCTCTTTCCCTGCCTAGCGGAATACGACATCCTTATCGGCGTCGAGATGGCCCTTCCCCCTTTACCGACGACCCCTCATCCAGCTTTCTCGGGATCGCGTGGTCGTCGTGCTGATGAGTTCCGGACGTGCAACCTTCTCCAGACCGCACACAGCGTAAATGTATTACCGCTTCGCTCTGGCTGCCGATGCCGGCCCCATGCTATAGGATTCCTGCCGGTTGTCGACTGCGATGTCTACAGGTCGTCCAGTATATCGAGGTCATGGCAGAACCATCGGGGAATTATCGGTGTGCGCCTGAAGAGGAGGGTCTAATTGGTCGTTAAAGCAAGAAATATACGTTGAAGCGGTTAATAAACTAAATGATTGGGGTTTATGTTTAGAACAATTTAAGTAGGCACCGTATCATTATGCGTATAGCTAATGCAGAATTCTCAGAGTCGTTACAACACTCCGGCAAAAAAAATATTTTCGCCAAAGCGAGCCATTCTGCATTACAATATGTCAAAATACTCCAGCACCTCAGTGCTTTAAAGGAAATGAATCTCGAAAAGAATGAATACCGTCAAAGCTATTTCTCATTAGAGACAATCATATAAATTATGTATCTCCAGCTAATTACGCGAACCTAATAGCGTATTTTCGAAAATTCGAAATGTCGTTTCCAAGGAGAAGAAATGGTGACGTCATTAATTCTACGCGAAAGCGTGGCTAATGCCCGCGTAGTCTAATGCCAGTGGGTCAGGGCTGCCAGATTTCTATGTTTCAAGTCGCAAAAGCGTTGCCAGTTGTCGCTCAAAGTCGTAACAATGTTGTGATTTGTCGCAAAACCATATAGATAATTACAATGACGGGAAAATCTAGGTTGTTATGTTAGTTTAATGATATTTTCATAAATTTGGCACTGCCAGAAAATCGCCCGAAGTAGCAGCAATCATCAGGATTGCAACTCTGCGACTTGCAACAGATGATTTAAACATTAAAAAAAGTATCTGTAGAGAAGTATTTATTTTTTCATTAGGTATAAATTACAAAAATTCATTACAAACTACCAAAACTCCATCAATATTTGCAGCCTCCTCCTCAGCTGCAGCTCCATCCCTAATGCCTCTGGACAGGAACAGGACGCGTCAAGCATCGAGCAGGGAGCAGGAGCCAATGAACGTTCTGGAATCTGGAAATTCCAGAACGATCATTGGCTGCTGCTCGACGCGTCCTGTCTGAACTAGGCTTAAAGCAACAGCGGAGACCGGACATTGAAATCAAACGAAAATCGCCCACTCGCTTTCTCAAAATTGCCCATTTTGCGATTTGCGATTTTGCCAAAAAAAATGTCGCAACTTGCCTTCTTGAAATCGCCCAATTTGTAATAAGCCGCCCAATCTGTCATCCCTGCAGTGGGTCTCTGCTGTTTGTTGCCTAGGGATGCTAACAGAAGTGGCTTTCTGCGCATGACGATACCATTTCTGCTCCGATGAAACGAGCTTTACCTACATTTTACGTAGAATTTGAGCAGGAACGCAGATAAACACGCAGGGTGTCTCTAATGCCACAGATTCCTGAAACCAAGAGACAAAAAATGTTTGAAATAAGAGCATATGTCTGTGGAAAAAGTTTCAAAGGTATTGGCCAAACCTTTAAAAAATATATGAACTTCTTTGCATGCGGATGATCAACTTTTGACCAAACATGAGCAAAAAAAATCATGTCAGAAAACTTTTGCGGTGCAGATTCACATTCCAAATCAATGTAATCCCCATCGTTAAATTCAATCTTTTGAATACAGGTAAGTTTGGTTAAATTGGTCTTTTTTGACCTCAGGGATAATGTGGCAGACTTTTTAGAGACACCCTGTATATTCGGAAGGCAGTAAGCCAGGGATGCGCGTTATCACCGATAGTTTTCAATCTATATATCGAAGAGTTATTGATGTTTTACGACGATGTGAAGAAATTAATTTGGAACCTGTATCTTTGCCGCAGGCTTTCAAGCAATAGCATTAGGCAAAGTCGCCATATAAGAGACAGGGTCCCAATAAGAGACACCATGATATATTGTGTTGTGTGTGCTGTCCTCTGTTGGTGTTAGGCTAATGCACTTGTAAAGTAACAAACGTCGCGTTTGAGCAGAAACATAAAAAAAGTTTTTTGGATATTCCGCATTCGAAGTTTTCTTAGTAGGACTAAAGAACACAAACACAGTGTACACCAGCCAAGGTCGGTACGACTTTAAATTTAAATATCAAATGAACTGTAGATTTTAAATTGAAAATGTAGTTTAACTTGTTAATGGCAACCGTATTTATTTTATAGATGAAATTCCTTAATAAGAGATACCTAGTGCTCCCCTGGTATCTCTTATTAAGGAATTTGAACTATCAAATAAATATGGTTAACATCAACTGCATTTTCAATTTTAATAATTGAGAGTCCACAAATTGCAGGTAAATATTCAATTCCGAATAGCATTCCGTGCTGCTATTTGGCACCTCGATCTTCCCATTGGTAAAATGCAAACTTTATTCTATCAAATGCCTGAGGCTTCCTCCGGTCTTATTGCGGCAACATAACTGATGAAAACCTGGCAGATTTTCTGTCCGAAAAGTAAAATGGAAGGACAATAAAAACAATTGACCAAGCATCGATCATGAGCCCTGGGAAGTACTAACTTTCGTATTCATATGATTTCTTCATTCCATGAGTTGAGAAAAAAAGTAAACTCCATTCAAGATTAGAAGGTTATACGGCATCATCTGTATACAGAAGCTAAATTAGGTTAGATGGCGAGGGGAAGCAGCAGATACAACCGCCACCTTGTTTTCTGCTCAGAGTCGCGCCTTGCCCCTGGTGAGTACACCAGCTGTTAGCGGTATACGTCCCCATCGTCCTCTGGAACATTCGGGCGATGACGACAACATAATTCTTGCTTTCGTGAACGGGCCCTTTCAGTTTTATCAGGTTACCTCGGTCCGATTCGGTGTGCCTCGGCAGCAATGAATTTGGTTCCTTCTAAAGTCAGAATCAATCTGCCCTAACCAGACTTGAGTGGACCTGACTGAACTTATAAACTTATTAATTGCATTTACATTACGGAAACTCTCAAAAAAACTTGAAGGTTAAACAATACACCATTGCCAAATGTTTATTTCATGAAATTGATTCATTAATTCAAGAAAAGTAGATAAGGGGTTCACCGATGAGCTAACCAAACGTATTAACTGCTTTTTAAATAACTTCCAACAATTTCGTACTGCGTCTGATATTTTCATGCAATTAAGCAGAGAGCGTTTTGTTCGTGGCGGGGTATTTTTGCTAGTGAGCGAGGGAACGGAAATATTTCAACGCCAAGACAGTTTGGAGTGCGCGGTTGCGTTCGGTAACTCCGAAAGTAAAGAGGGTGATGATGATATCCTCCTGATTTATTAACTACTTGTTGCGAGATGATAATCACCCCTTATTCGCCGCGGCATTAGCTGGATCTCGGTTACTTACATGTACTTAACAAAGGAAAATGTTCTTACAAACGTAATGTGTTCATGCGGTAATGTTGGGATTACTCTTAATCGGTTTGAGTGCGTGCGAAATTTTGGGGATTATCTTTTCAGAAAACTTTAGCCTCCCTGTGCTATTGGATTATTAAACATGGAGAAAGTCACAAGATTTCTGGGTAAATTGTAAAATCCTCTTTGTACAGAAACATATGACATATTAGGCATAGGCCTGTATTATTATCTGCAAGCACGTCTGCAACCTGCTTCTGAGTTTCATTCACTTGTTTTGAATTTTGCACAACAATAAATGGTTACACTCATGGGGCTGGTTCAGAAGAAGGTTTAAGTTTTGATGGATTTTTCTCAACTACCGGAATATCGTAGAGAAGCCCAGATTAGACGTACTTGTAGGATGTATTACTACATAGAACCCGGACCTATTGATTCACTAAGCCGATACTCCATCCACCGCGCCACCTTCACTGCTGTGGGTCACAGTTTAACAACATGTATTTATTCTCCTATCTGTACTTAGCGTATACTACATTCTCCATATCTTTCCGGCGGAAACTGGGCCGGCCCAAAGGTACTTTACAGAACGATAATAGAAATTTGAACGGAATGGGCCGGCAAGGCTCAGGATTTACCATCACATCAGTCTTGTATTAATGCACTCTAGGAGCGCCAGTTAGCCCATCGCTCCACTCATTCCAGCGTTAGGGCTGGGTTAATCTGCAGGCTGAATAATCGATTAGGGGTGAGCGCTATGAATATCATAGGCGTTAAAACAGATACAAATATTATCTTTTGATAGTATAAGTAAGAAATTTATTTGCACATAGCATTTATCTAAATATACACTACGCAAGTGATTTGACTGTGGAATGGCATATTAGTACCAATTTAATTAGATGCAGTAGATAAAAAATCGAGGAAGCTTTCTCATTTTATCCATTTATCTTTAGTTTATTTCACGGTAAGCTAGTTCCAGAGCTTCTTGGTACGAATATGAATTCACCTGGTGTCCTAATAATAAAGCAGGCACGTGCTTATTTACAGAAATAAGAGCAGAATGGAAAACTAGAAACGTTTTAGCGATATCGCCCACAACCTACACTCGACGCATCTCTTTGAATTTTAAGATGGCAAAATTCAAGAAATGTGTTAGTAGAAAGAATTTATGGGGATATTCTATCAAGATTATTAAGTTAACACAAGTGTCGTATACGCACTATTATTTTCATAACAAATTTTTTACTTTCAAATATATTGGTAGTTTCTTCACAATAAGCTGTCAAAAACAGTTTAAACCTGTTGCCGAACTCTGAATATTGCCTATTCTCTCGTTACCTTCTCTATCCCTTCTCTATCCTGTTTATCATTTACTTCGATTATCGTTCCGAGGTACTTAAAATTTCCTATTTGTTCTATGACACCTCCTTCTAAGATGATGGTCAATTTCTCGTTTGGTGTTATGAGCAGCCTTTGTATTATTCACATTTAGCTCCATGTTTATTTCCTTCAATTCTTCATTCAATATGTTTATGTGGCGTTGAGGATTCTTTCTAAGTTTGCTGCTATCCTCATATCGTCTACGAGCAGAAATTCCTCTTGTTTCACCGTTTTCATCTTCTAGAATCGCAGCTGTAATAGTCGCGTTTTCTTGGTTCGCCTCTTTATTATGTCATCTGCTGCTCTTGAAAACAACAAAGGACTAAGTACGCAACCTCGTTCTAGGACCTCATTCAATTTAAACTCCAAGGATTTCTCATTTTGGGTTTTTACTAAATTTCTTTTAGTATATCTGGTGCTCTTATTCTTTCTAGATTCTTTCAGCAAGAAGTAATCGTTTATGGATTTTTCTTTTATGCTGTGTTTACCTCTTGATTGCTTATGTATATATCTTTATGCCGAAATTTTATACCTATTAGCAAGAACTAAATCATTTTCTCCCTCCATTGTGATTCCTATGTTCTTTACCTTCTGTCAATTCTGATTTCCTACTCCATCATTTAAATCCCCCATTAGAATGGTATTATTTCTTGCCTTATCGCTTTCTTTCTGTGGGCTCGTAGAATACTGATGGAAAGGAAGCACCAATTTTCCAAGTTTTGCAGTTAAAATGCTGGTCTAAAAATGATTGTCTCAGTTTTGCTCGACCATCTGCACAATACTTCACATTATAAGTATTAACAAAATGGAAAAAAAGGCGAGGAAAATTGGTGTATTGTTTTCTTGATGTCCAAATTGTGTTTTCTTTCATAGACTAATGATATATAGATAGTAAATTAAGCCGAAAAGAATCTGTCTTACCACTACCTACAATTAGCTAACATTGTTTACGTGGAACCGATAACACAGTGTGTGAAATAAAGTTGACAATATTTCGTGTACAGTTCTTTTTGTAATACCACCGAAAATGGGACGTTTCCGCTGTGCCCGGCCGTATATTCATCAACGTCTGTTGCGTTCTCCGTCTTTTATTCCACTCCCTCCCGGAACGCACGAACGTTACGTTGATTAATTGGTTCATGCTGTAAAATGATAGTAAAAGTGCAAATTAAAATCTAAGCCCGCCGCGATCGACCCAAGAAAACAGTAATTGATTTTACGCTTCCGCTAATTAAATAATTTAATTTGTGAGATTTTTGAGATAAATTTCAGATCTTCAAATCTAGAGTGTAACCGAAAAGTATGTTTTAAGTAGCAACAAAGATATTCAATAAAATATATTGTTTGAAACATCGCCCACAACTTCTTTATTGAGCATTTATATCTATTTTCCAGTTGCAACTATTTTAGGCTACTTGATTCCTTTCGACCTTATACATTTCCCATAATTTTCTGGTAATAAAGTATACGTAGGACTTGTTTTGAAGTTAATGTTAATGTTAATGTTTCACACTGTCTGTACAAGATATGTCAAACTTGATTCATACATTTGAGCACAGTCTCTTACTCTTTGAGCGTGGGATAACGAAACGGTTACAGCATCAATCTTTAGGAGACTGTACATGTGTACATGTGTGCAGACGTATTTGGTTTTATTTTATAAGTATTCGCCGTGTGATGAAAATATCAAAATGGGACGAAAATGTGTAGTGCCTGCCTAATTGTGTTTCGGGTTATGCAACGTGCAAGGAAAATGTTGCCACTGACAGGTATACGATTTCAAGAGTTTACGCGCTTAGAAGATTATCCTGTTCAAATCGCCATAACTTTTTTTCTATGCTAGATAATGAATTGAATCTTGGTGTAAAATAAAATTCAATCCTTTCTCTATAGCTTTTCCGCCAGAAGTTTGTCCAAATTCTAAAAATGAGCATAGTTCCTCGATAGGTGAAAATTCCACTGCACCAAAAAGACAACGTCTCTAAAATCGCAAAGCGGAATGAAAAGTACTTATGTAATTGCAATTTGAAAGATTTCGTGAGCGTCCTGAAAGTTTAAGAAATAATTTTTTAAAAATTGCAACTCGATAAGACAATTTTTGAGGGAGTTATGACATGATACATTTTTAGCGCGCCGCATTTCCTACTCGCGAAATGTGGAAAATCGGCCCGATTCCCCTCTCGCACTTCCCTTCTCTTGCCTATAAGCTCGGACAAATACTACTCACCTTTTAGCGGCAAGTCAGTACACTTGTCTTATCAACTTTGGAAAGAAACTATGTATATGGAATTTGTTGGAAATTGTTCATAAAGCATTCCACCGAATCTCACTAGACAACACTGAAGGATTCTGTTCTGAATGAAACATCCCCTAAAGTAGATATATAGTTTCTTATGTTGTGATAAAGTTCTTAGCGATACCAACACTAATTTAGAAAGGAAACGAAGGAAAATTTGAATGTGAAGATATTGCATAGAAATCAATATGCAGACGACAAGCATAATGAAGTTTTGAGATGTGCGCCTATCCAATAATATTGACTGTATGTAGAACAGAAGCCGTTGCAAGTGACAAAATGCCTTACTTAGTAGGTTAAATAAACAGATAGAAGTAAAATTAACTGTGAAGACATGAAAAATTGATTAGTCTGGCATGTAATGAGTGACACAAATACAAGCTATTGCAGCTTACGGAACAAAGAAGAATAGTGTAGGCAGGCGGTTAATTGTGTGGCTTCGTAAATTTAGGGAGTGGTTTAATGATATTTCTAGTCAACTTTTTAGAACTACCGTAAAATTAGAATTATAATGATGGTCATTAAACTTCTGGGGAAGACTTCTTTTGTCTTAAGCGCTACTAGAAGGTCAAATTACGAATCTTAGATGGCGCTGCAAAAATTTAGACGTTACCTAAAATAAGGGACGTTCTGACGCCCTTATCAGATGAATAGTCTTGTGGAATTCTGATCATTTTCAGTACGCACTTCATACTATTTCTGCCTGATAGAATCTGGAAAACAATAATAAAATATTACATAGGACGTTCTCATCAGTTTCGATGTCGAATCCATATCCACCAATATTCCTAAGTGTTCGATACTTCGGCGTTTAGCCAATCAACGACACGATCATTTCCCACAAGCAATGGAAATCTTTACTAGAAATGCTCATTATTTATGAGGCAAAAAAGTGTATACTCTTTCGGCCAGACTATAGTTCCTTTGACCATTTTTAATTTACGGAAAGCTTATAAAAAACACTGCTCCAGACACTTGCAAAAATACGCTTCCCTCGTATTTTCCGGTGTCAGAGGTAGGATAGCGCCTCTGGTTCAATTTCGTCGTATCCACGACTCGCCTGAATTGCGGTGGCAGAATAACACAATGAACGCTGTGGGCAGTGAGCCGGTCTGGGTCTGGATGAGTTAAGTAACGAGGTGCATTTTAACTAGCAGGGAAAAGCGGCCGAGACCGGCAAACGACCGAGCGGGATGGAGAGAACGAGAGACGGAATAGCGTGTCGTACATCTGCCGCCGCAACGGGAATACTAATAGCGGAAGAACGCGACCCACACTGTGCTGTTACGATGCGGACGGTCACCGCCACGCCAAAGAGATTATGAGGAAATTGTCGCTCGAATAATCTCTTCCAACAACATTTTTGGTAAAGAGGAATATTAATATTTTTCTTCTAGTTGACGTACATTTTCTTAATGACTCTACAAGGGTGGGTTATATAGTTCGCGTAATCGGAGAGATACATTTAAAAAAGTTACATATGTATGTGTGTATCTCTTTTTCAACATAATCGCCACTTCAATCGAAGTATTTGAATCAACGATGGTCCAATTTAGTTTTGCCTTCCCGGTAGCACCTTTCTGGCTGGTTAGGTCAATACTCGAGCTGAATTGTTTACCACCAAAAGCAATTTGAGTTCTTAAAACAGTAATTTGATGGTGCCAAAACTGGCGAAGTCGACGGCCTTCTTCCTTTTTTCGCGCGTTAGCAAACACAGCATCCACCTTACAGCTGATTTTGACATGACTGCATCCATCACATCCTTTAAAACATTCAGAATCATTCGAAACCATCACGGGGATTTAATCAAGCATTTTTAACTTTCCATCACGAGCGTTGTCTTCTAAGCTCGCTCTGTACCATTAACATTTTTTTTATGTTCAAAATCCACCATTTCACAAAATCTCAGGAGACGGCGTAATTCAAAAAGCATGCTGCTAAAAAAATATACATACATTGCTTGGCACAACAAAATCAAACTTCGTAGGTTGTATGCAAAGATTAGATCAAAAATGTCAGCATCGTACATTTTGTTTGACCTAGATGATTATGGAAATCAAAGAGACAATTTCCGAATTCCAAGAGGAAATTAGAAATTAGAATTTTCAGATAATTTTCAACAAATGTGGAGCGGTTGATGTTGAGTTTTTAAGAATGAAACCATGGCAGAAATACCAGGTCAATTTTTTGGACTGAGAGAACATTGGGGAAAGATAGAAGGAAAGTTTATGAAATCACAGAGAGCATTTCTGCAGTCTTAGCATATAAAACAAGATTTTGGGTAAATTTGATTTGATCGAATGAACTTTGGTGGAACCCAAAGCTGTGTACGATAAGTTGGCGCACTACGAGACTCAAGATTTGGCATGGTGGGGGAAAGAGCGCGAATAGACGGACGCTCAGTGTAGACCCAAAGCACCGGCTCCAGACCACGTCACGTCGGCACCGCTTGCTAGGTTTACCCTCTTTTTAATATGCCAGGCACCGTGGGGGTGTGTAATAATAGTTTAATTAAAATGGGCAAATTGCTTATTTTTTAATTTCAAAAAACTACACTACATTCCGCATTTAACACACCTTCTGTCTCTGCTAGCTTGCAAGATCCCTGTAAGGAAAATAAAAAAAATCACCCTACAAGGGTGTAACACCAGCATATGATATAAACGCTAGCGAGAGGTCTGACTCAAAAAAGAAAAATTGTCCTATTTTTCTTCGGTTTTAAAATATAGGGTGTTAAAAGTGGTGGAAGAAAAAGTCGCTGCCAGAAGAGCAGCGTGTTGTTAACTATGTACTAACTAGCGTAAATAAAATGCTGACTTTACGTTGACGTTTACTAAATTGGCTATCTTGATTTTTTTAAATGTACGAAACCACTGTTTTTATTCACGAGCGTAAAAATTAGAATTTCGATTTAAAATTTTGTATTTAGGCTTTATTTTAGATTATAAACAACTTTGTTTAATAAACATTTTGTCTAAAATAAAAAATAATGGTACTTATCTCTTGAAGTATTTTCTTAATTTATTAATAGCCTGTACATCTAATCTCAATTTTAGAGTACTCTCATTTTCTCGACAAGCAAATTTTTTTTATAAAGAATGACTTCGTCGTAAAATCATTAGTAAAGATTTTTTTCCTTTCGTCAACTCAATCCGTGGGCACACCTTTAATACCGTTACCATAAGAGTGATTGAAGTTGCTTATGGAAACATTCTGTTACTGCTTTATAAAACCTGTAGTTCTTGGATATTTTAGTAATTTTACATACCCACTATAAAACTTGGCAACCAAGTATGTTGTAACCTTATAAACATCCAGTATACCTAAACTAGCAGTTACTTGATTAGACACTAATAGTAGCTACCGGTTGCATACAATACGCATGCGGCGTGACCATTACACTATATCAGTATATAACGTTTAAGTTCTTGGAACATATCGGCAACGATCTCGGTGGGTGTTCGGGTATCGTACACAACCGACGCGACGTGTTGGTCTCCTACGGCTAGACGAGTTCTGATCCCGCACGAGTCCCGCATCTTTTGTTTGTTTCCACATCATCTTTTTGCCAAAATATGCGTGTGTCTGGTGCGAAAGGGCAAGTAAGGGCTTTGTTTAAAATGCGTTCTCTCAGCTTTAGTTTTTTTACACTTCCAAAATGCGTGCGCATGCGTATTGTATGCAACCGGTAGCTACTATTAAGGTCTCGTGTTACTTGAAGTGATGAAAATTGTTCTTTGGGTATACAACCAAACATGCATACATACATGGTTATGCAGCCAAACCTCCAGCTATAGATTAGGTAGGTATTAGGAGTATTTTTGTTACATTACCACTTAATGTATACCCAGTTAGATCAGGTCATTGGAGAATAGGGACTCAGTTGAGGAACGTGTTTTAAACTTTCATCCTTATCAATAATAGCCATCATAACTCACTCGTAGAATAATATGCCACTGATATGAATGAAAGCTACGGGTATGTATCTTCTAACAACGTTTTGTGCCCGAAGATCAAGGAAGATATAAAATTCACTTTTTGCTGCAGAAACATAAACGGAAAATCGAGCGGAAAATGCTGGTAGGATTAGGTTTCAAAGTCTTTCTGAAAATACCAAGGTCGATAATCGTGCAAAATAGTAAATCCAAGGTAACTTTCTAAATAAATTTGAAGAATATTCTTTTTGTGTTGAATCCTTATAGTTGTTAATTGAGTTTAAGATTTTGGAGGTATCAGCCCGTTTCATTATTCCATAAAATAAATTAGGAACTTTCCACCCGATAAGTAAACGGGGCAGAAATCAAACTGGGCGTGCACTAGCAACACTAATTAATATTCTCTCGTCTATCTCTTATCTTTACCCTGCTCCGCTCGACGGCCGAGTTGAAACAGCTTTATCCACGAAGCGGCCGACGGATTCAAAGGGATAACATCAAAGTAGGCCGTGACGGTGTGCACGGCGGAGGAGAGAGAGCAGAGCGCCGGGGAACGCTTGAACAAATATTTCTACGCCATGGCACTCGGAATCGACAGCCGTGGGTCTCGCCAGCTGTGTTGATAAAGAAGTCATTTGTGCAGGCCCACGACGTGATAGCCGGTGTGCGCACCCGCACGCTGTGGTCTGGAATGGAAAATGAAAAAACAGCCCGTGGCCGATTAAACGGACGCCAGGAATTATGCGACGTGGAAAATGCGGGGAGAAAGAGAAACGGAAATCATATTTATTCTGGATATTCATATAAACATTTCCATATTGTGCAGCATTTGGAAAAACTATACGCATTACCTCAAGGCAAATTTTAATGAAGTTCCAATCTCGCCCTTATGGCCTACCTACGTACCAAAATCGCCCACAAAAATTTTCAAAAAGAGACTCGTTACTCAAAATTATGCTGATCGTTTATTAAAAAGTTAAACATTGTACATTGTACTCTGTGCTGGGTGTAGGTTGTACTGAATTGCTTTCTTGATCGCGAATCAGAGGATACAATAAACGCTACGCCTCGTAGCCTGCGATCGATGCGCAGGCAATGCTGCGCAAGTTTACAATTTCATTACTTGAAATGAGAGTGCTGATCTCTCTTCGATGGGCCACCAGGGTAGTACTGTTGATTTCGCAGTTGCAAGGTTACTCATCGGGGGAGGGTGTTACAGAACGACGTAGTTAAGTAAGTGGGCCAAATCTGTTGGTGGTCGCACATGCAGAGATTCTGATCCAATGTGGAAACCACACTATGTTCGCTGTATATCTCCAAGTTTGAGATAAGAGTCGATTTAGGCACGCCACCAAGTGGGAAGTGCTCTGTTTTGCAGCTCATCTTCCCTGTCTGGTTGTTCTGGTCTATAGCAAGCAATTGGTAAGAGTAAACTTAATTGTTAGATATTATCCTTGTGGCCTCCTTGTTTCTTTGTCAGCTGCTTGGGATAGTAGATTGTAAATTTTTATAAATTTAGTTTATATTGTTTTTCGTGCATATCACCAACAGTGGAATTCACATTCCTAACGCGCTCCACACCTTTACAAACTTCATTCTCCCTTGCTCTCAGAAATTTTCGCAATTTTCTCCAGCTTGCTGTCACGGAAGATACTGAAAGTGCGCATCCTGAGGGAGACCCTCCGAGCGAACCGCACGTATACCGAGCCTGTCGTGTATTTATTTATTCAGCTCCGGCCTTGTTTATCGTATTACTTAACAGCTGGGAGACGGTTTCCTCCTTGATTTCGCGCCGTATTGCCACATGCATATTTATTCCGGTTGCAATGCGCCCGGAGGTCGGAGGCATTGGCCATTTCAGCATTTCAGGTATTTATCCGGCGTCCTGCCGTCACTGGGGGCACAGTTTGCTCAAACATAGTCGCTGAATAACTTATGTGCACCCCTATTCGTGATCCCCCGTCCCGAGGGTTTAATATCATGCCGTAAGTCCGGAATCATTTATCAAGTCATATTATTAGAATTGACATCACGATCCGGACGGCGCGAGGCGAGCACATAAACGATGAACGGTTGGGAGTAAGCTCGTCTATACGCGACCATTAAAATGCCGAATGTATATAGTCATAGTCATCGAGCGGGCTACCGATGCAGGCACTTCGATGGGCGGGAGGGTGATTAAGAACCATAGAATTAGTCGCTTTACTGAGCGCCATGCTTTATAAAGTGCTATCTACTGCCCATAGGTAAATTTTATAATTTGAATAAAAGTACCAATGGTATTCAGTGACTTAAAAAATTGTCCAAGAAGTTGCACAAACATAAAAGATAATTAATAATGATTCCGCTTCATAGTGCCTCACGACAGTGTACGAGTAAGCATGTTAATCTAGCCTCAACATAGTGAAATGGGGAAAGTGTATTCCAGATGGTAATGCGACAAAGGCTTTGTCTCAAGCCACCTACTAACACCCTAAAGTGCTCATTTGCTTGCGTTGAGTTGACCCCTGGTACACAATAGGGCAAGCGCAATAAAATAAAATAAATATAGTCATATAGTAAAATCAGCATATAATAATACGAAAATGAATGTAACACAGAATGAACATACAATATAAAAATGTGGTAAATCAAAACAGCTATTAAAGAGTATGAAATAATATTATATAATAACAAAACTGCGGGAAATTTAGATACCCGGTACTAGCGTTGCGCCAAAAAAAGAAAAACCAAAATGCGCACAGATGACGCGGTATAAATGTAAATACGCTAAACGGTTGGAGCTCCGCACGCGCAGCGCATCGACGGCGACGGGTCTATCGCACGCACTCTTCCCACAAATGCAATAGACGCAATATATTCAATAAGACAAAGTTGAATATACTGCAAAAAAAATTAGCAAAATTTCTCAAATTTCTCTGGCCAAATATCTGTTACATCTAAATAACCAACGGATTCAAAAATAACAAAACTATTACTGGCAAAATGATCAAACTATGATTGAAAATTTCAAAAAACTACCGAAACTATATGGCAAAGTAACAAATTAAATTTAGTAATGCACGTGACAAATAATTATGTCCAAAATAAACAAACAGGTGACCACAACAAGCCGTGGTCAGACAACTGAATTAAAACTAGTCGAATGGAGACGATTCTCGAAAGAACTGGTGATGTTCAAACACGAAAAGTACGA
Source organism: Xestobium rufovillosum (assembly GCA_963966045.1). Lineage (NCBI taxonomy): Eukaryota > Metazoa > Arthropoda > Insecta > Coleoptera > Ptinidae > Xestobium > Xestobium rufovillosum. The sequence goes on along the minus strand of OZ014495.1, from coordinate 14,195,671 downwards.
TTACAAAATGGTCACAAAAAGTTGTACTAGGTGCTACATAGAAACCAGCTGTTGGACGCGGTGTTCCAGACGGACAGGCGACGCAATAATTCAAAATTTATATCTGACCTTCCAGACGTAGAAAATTCAGGTCAGCCACTACAGAGAATCGAATCTCTATAGGCTCTTGTAACTCAGAACCAGGTGATCGGCGTTTCTTATCTTGGGGAAAGTGCACCAAAACCGAAATTTGCACCCCTCAAAAACCCGAAAATGCTGAAAGGACAAATTAGAAAAGAAAATATGTACGAAAAAGGAAAGGAAACAACAGCGATGACTAAAGATTTAAACAAAGAACGAAAAATAAGACACTCGCCTCGTGAGATTTTTTTCCAACAAAACCAACTGGACCTCAAATGTGAGTAAAATCCCAGAAAGGCTCAGACACTGCAATCAAACCGTCGTCTTCAAAAGGTAGAAACCCAAGAAAATCCCAGAAAATGGCTATAGAAAATCTGTTCCACAAAACTTGGCGTCACCAACCACACGAAGAACAGCAGTAAATGTGCAATTTCCGGTCGCAAATCGGAATTTCCAAAAAATCACAATACAAGGTAGCCCCATTCAAAACTACAAAAGTACTCAAAAGTGCCCTAGATTTCCAAATCTTCCAGAGGCGTCGCCGAAGAAAAAAAAACTTAAAAGGACTTGCAGACCCAAAAGAAAAGAAGATAGCAATAAGAAAAGTCAGAAAGATACCTCAAGACACAGAAGAATATATAATAAAATTCATAAAGAACCGAAAGATGAGACACGGAAAATGAAATTAGATAGGCGCGCCACTGAACCAGCGAACTGAGCAGCTAAATGGGAGAATGTCCTTCATAGATGTCGCGTCGGTAACGAAAGTACTTAGTCCAAATAACCTCAAAAAATTTGACAACAAACTGAATGCGATTAAATTAATAATTATACGACAAAATCATGAAAATCGAACGACAATTCTCCTAAGGTAGGCTCATAAAATGATAAATATGAAAGATGAACAATTTGAAGACTGAAAATGAGCAGCAACATCAACAGACAAACTACCAGGTACAGAGGCAATAGGGGGACTTAAAAATAGCAGGCAAGTGAGACAAACTATAGTAAACTAGATAAACTAACAAGAATTAATAATTTTTAGACAGATTTACCAGCAAACAACTCGATGGAAACTCAAAAAGACAATGAACGGTGGTATTATCGGAGAACAGCAGCAAGAACAGAATAGGGACAACTAAAGCAGCAAGAGATTAAATTTAAGCGAGAGGCCTAAAATAGGAATAAAAGCATGTAAATGCAATTCTATAATAAAAATGTTAAAAATAAGGAAAATGTTTTAATGAACAAATTTCACGTTATGCTGCAAAACATGTAATTGTTAAATTGTGAAATCGAATAACAAATTCAAGAATTCAGCAACATTCGGCTGTTTGGTTTAAAATATTTGTGTTAATTTTCGTACAGCGAATATGGGGCGCGCTGTATAGTAAGATCCATAAGGTCAGAAAACGCTTTGTATATTAATTAAAAATTGCACAAACTTGAGATCGTTGCTACTTGTAATGTATGCAAGGAGAAAAAGGAACGCCCATCATTTACGACGAAATTATACCAAGCGTGTAAGTTACTGATTCGAACTTCCCTGTTCTACAACTCTGGCAGTTTCAATTATCTACCTACGGCGAAATATTTTGCATGGGGGGCCATCAAGAATACTTAATTACGCATCTGTTCGTTTGTTAATAATAGACCCGCAGGAGGACGGCTGCAATTGGGGTGATTGGATTTGTCGTGGTGGTCGGAAACGTTTTTGGATTCTGTATGTCTTGCGTGGAGCATCGATCACGTCCAAAGAATTTTGCATTCCGATAAATATAAATAACCTCCAGGGCACTAAAAACAGAAAGACAACTGGAATTTTTCTACAGTACATACTACAAAGGTAATTGAATCAATTTATTTGATTTTGGAATTCTCTGAGGCGGATGTTCTTACAACGATTCACCTCGTAATAAATATTGTATTTGTTTTAACATGAAGATGTTTAACGAATTGGAAGTGTGACGGTAATATACTGTGGCTCCGGTAGCGATTTCTGTGATGCTTGGAAATTTCGTACGGTTTGCGAATTTTGCATTCTACGTATGCCAGGTTTTTGGTGGCATTCTTAAGATTTCGTCAAATTATAACTTTCGAAGGGGCGAAAACAAGGGAGTTAAAACGATCTTTTGGACACGGAATTGTTCGGTGCTGTTGCAGCGCATACTTTGTGAAATATCCAAATTTGATTTTGGGGTAGTTGGAAAGAGAATGAACCAGCTGGTTTTTAGGGTTTCTGATCCAGGGAGGCTATATTATAGGGGTGCAAAGTTGAGGTACGTTTTTAGCAAATATCAATTCCGCTTAAAAGTGTAGAAATAATGTTAAGCATCTATTGCAAAATTTTACCCTAATAGACAAACATGCCAAACTTAATAAAAATTTGTAAACAATGAGTAATATTTCGCGGGAATGAGGTCATCGCAACGCGGTACTTGTTGGCTGACGGTCGTTGGCGACGTACAATCAGTTACGTTTCACGAAGTTTCATTTCAGTTTTGTTTCTCGAAGTTGTTTCGATTTCGTGAAAATTTTAGCATTTTCATTGTTTCCAATGCCATAACAAAGATTGCTAAATTGCAACTGTAAATTCGTGTATTTCGGTAGATATATTGTAACGTGTCACCCCTGCATCATTTTACATTCGATTCTATTCTTTTTATAAATCTAATGTTATTGATTTTAATTTTTGTACCGTCGTTTATATTAACGATTTTTAATTGTTTCAGGTAAGGCCACGTTCCTTTACTGTCACCTTGTTATTGGTGAGTACAAATTTGTAAGATACGTAAAACCAAATTATCGCCTAAGATCCTATCTAATAGGTAATGGTAATAATTTAACATCTTCCGCTTCTAGGGCTGCGAATATTTATCGATATATCGAATAACGATTATATTTCTCCAATTATACATAAATGGAATACATTTATCTTTTCTGATATCGAATGTCGAAAACAAAAAGCAACATCCACTTCAACATTTTATTTTAATCAATCGCATTTTTTTTGGGGGCCTGAGCAACAAGATAGCCTAAACTTTAATTTAATTTGATTTGATAGCGAGTTCGCCTTCGCCAAGATGTTTACCAGACATTGTCAACACCTCATTCTACAGATAATTATTGGTCCATACGGCCGACAAGATATTTTTTTTATTTTCCGATTAGATTGGTTTGTGCATCCTGATTCTCATAAACACTCTTTGGTCCTTAGATTCGCATAATAGGATTCCTAATTGTGCCACAGAGACTATCAAAGGCCCTTTCCCGCTTCACTGCACATAATTCAGTTCCAATAAATATAGGAACTCTCAATGAACCTGAGAGCACGTTATTTGGTAGGGTCAGCCGTATGTCTCTCTGGTAATCCCTCTATGTATGGCGCAATAAACACACAACAATCGCACACGTCCATACAGTAAAGTCTCCGTACGTAGAGATCGGATTTAGGGGTGCGCGATCGCTGGTCGGAAACACAATTATGACCCCATGCATCAGTACACTTCGAACTCACTCGCGTTTGTTGTAGAAAATGTGTTCGTTATTGGACAATAATTTTTGGTTCAGTTCTCTCGCTGAAGTATTATTTAGGTATGGGCTTATAGGGGTGGTTTGTAGATGCGATCTTTTTGATAGCAAAAGTTTTTAAATTACTACCCCATTTATTTAAACTTTTCAATGACATATTATTATGTTTACTCCGTATAGCATCAAATGCAAATTTTGTGAATACTCCAAAATTTTAAAATTTCATGTTATTTAACGTCCGCCTTTTCTTCCATCTTCCATATTAATGGACCCTCAGCAACCATACAGTCCAAAACATCTTCTGCTTTTGGGTGATCTGGCAGCGCTTTTATAATTCTAAATTTTATTCTTATTTCGTATTTCCAGATTTGATCTTTCATGGTTTCATTCGATACTGTCCGTTCCTTTGGCCACTGAGTAACCGGTAGCTCTTCCTCTTGGTCTAACCGTTTTTGTGTTGGGGAGGGAAAATCTTCCAAAGAGAGCCCGCCATCTTGGAGGGTGGCATGAGATTCTACTTCGGTTCCCCGAGATATCCCCTCTTCCTTCTATCATTTTGGACGGAAACGTTTTTCACACAACTTCATCCATAAATGGTTGTCCATGCCCGATTGACTTTTTATAGTTTCTCGTCATTTTCCTTCTGCGTCAGTATTTTCTTGACAAAGTTTTCCAACAGGGCCCAAGTTTCCTTACTTCTCATCATTATGTCGACTATCTCATATGTGTTTATTTCTTTGTCAAGGCCAATGTTCAGGGTATGCCTCTCCCCTTCCCTCCGCACGCATGCGAAGACTGTGTGTTCCGAGCCGTCTATCTCCTGACAATACATACTTCTCCCCCTGTCTCTTCTCTTAAACCTTTTGGATATAGAGCTGCCGTGTCCAGCTAGAAATAGGGTTAAATGGTAATCACGAGTACCTTGCCCTCCTTGCGGTTTATCCACGGCCCCACTTATTCAGCGTTAACTCACGTCCTTGATAGTCCGACGTTTATTAAGAATAATTGCGGTGGTCTTTCAAGTGCCTATGGTCAATGTATTCTTGTCCATCCAGAATTCTGTAGCATGTAGGCTAACGTTGCCCCTACAGATTAGCTTCTTTATTATCAGCGATGACGACAATTCCCAGGTCGTCGGCATAGCAAACCAGGGTTGGTCCTAAGACGTATCCCTGCGGTGCCCCCGCTAATTTTCTTGGTGGTTCTCTTGTCCACTATACGTTGTTTGTTCGTAACATGATGGTGTTTGATGATGTTCACCAAGTATCTCGACATCACGCTTTTTTTCTAATTAATGTATTGTGAGCTGCTGGTTCTCCATATTGAACGCATTTTGAATGTCAACCGAATTTCGGCTCGGATTTTCCTTAGGGTCATTTCGCGATCTTTATCACCTCTTCTATCTCATCGATGGTCGACCGCCCCTGCTGAAGCCCTACAACCTATGTCTCTCCCAAACCTACTTGTGTGTCTGGCTCTTTCATCAGTCTGTGATTTATGATGTGTTCGTACACTTCACCAATCACATTATTAAGGAAGTCTATACTTCCTCTCTCGGGCTTTTTGTTCAGTATAGGTTGGATATTTTCCAGCAATACGGGAACACGTTTTTTTTTAAAGTGTTCCCACAGATCGTAACCTTTTTTGGTGTATCCTCATTTAGAATTTTTTGGCCACGTATCTGTGGCCGCTGAATGTCTCCTGTCCCGATACCTCCCACTTGGTAGGGATCTCTGGTATATTTGGCGATAGCATGGTCATGTCACGCAATTGATCCTTGGAAATGAAAGAAAGTTCAAAACTAGGAAGACTAGTCTAAAAACAGTTTAAGAATGCACGGCTATTATTGTTACAATCATAACCAGGATTATGATTGTCATTTGGCGTCTTGTGCAAGCGAGGGAGGGGAAGGCCCAAAAGTTGTTTTATATATTCATCAAGTTTACGATGTGCGTCTTTGGCTATCCATTTTTCTATGTACAACTCACAGCCGTTGCAGTTCAATTGCGATCATTTAAAACGACTCGCATTGCATAAAAATAAACTGCCTTTTGGCAGTAGCTGCATAAAACGTGCACGGCGCTAAAGTGTGCTGGAAGTCAAAGCACGCCGGTATCAAGCCAAGCTGTTTATAAATCCACCTGCTTACATTTCAGCTATCTATTGATCTCATTCTCATTTAACGTTCAATCTGCCGCAGTCCGAAACGAGTATCCGGAACATGTGACATATTAAGCGTCCTCGAGCTGGAAATTGCGCACTCTATATCCGCGTTGGAGGCCGCCGGCGGCGTCGGTTGTCGTCCCGGTGTCTAATGAAATAAGGCCCGGGACGCGGACTTTCATTTGCGGCCGTAAAAGATTGCTTCCTCTGGCGAACGTAAAAGCGTACGATCGGCCTGCGACGCGTCGACTGTATTTACATAACCCGACCGACGTTATTCGCTCCGATTACACCTCGAGATTGGGAATTCGTATTGGGGAACGTTAAGCCTCCTTTCATTTTGCTCGAGTGCGGCTGTTTAGTTTCATATTCCAAATGCGAGCACGGGGTAACTTTAAACTATCGGTACTCCGCATTTCATACGGAAGAGCTAATACGTTCTTTCTATACCACAAAAAGATTCTGAAATGTGAGTTACGTAATGTAGAGGAATTTGAATGATGATAAGTTCAGATTAATTAGTTCGAACTCTTTGAGGGCTCCAGCCCAAAGACATTCTACACTACAGACACCAAAACTCTTTTATTAGACATATTATGTACTCTATTTCTAACATAAACGACGAGCCCTCTTCTATCCCACCTTTTCTACCTAACATTTCATATTGTTACTTATTTCGTTTTTAACAGTTTTATTTACAAATATTTACAATAAACAATCAATTAACTAACACTAAACAATCCAACAATACACTTCTCGAAATTCACTCTTCTAAATAACGGTCATGCAATAAATATCGCATCGAATCGCCCTTGTATACACTATTACTCGCAACAAGTTTCTCCTGTACCACCAAAATCGTACTTATGTCGCTTGTGCCATCAACACTTTACTCGAATATATTCCGTACTGCTCTCGCCTTTCTATTTCCAATTACTTCCGAAAAGAACTGACTAACTGTCTCTTACGGGCCATCCTGTATTAGATCTCTTGAACTATTCAAGGCATCAAAATGAAATTTTGCAAGTTCTTAGGAAATCCCATGCTGCATCTTATAAAATTATTTTGGTGTATACAGGATCTTCACATTTTGCGTAACAAACTAAAGTTACATTTTTTTAAATGGAAACCCCTAATTTTTTTGTAATATTCACATTCCCCACAAAATTTCATGAAAACGATATACCACACTAATGGGTTTCGAGCAGGGGATGTTAAGATATTGCCATTTTAGTGTCGATCTGGACCCATCTTTGTGGCACTACTGACGCCTACTTACTGAAGCTGTCAAAGATTTCTTTATCGAACTAGATTCACAGACTATTCTATTTGCAAATTCTGATAATACCTTTGTCACAGTGCTTTACATTATACAGGATGGTAAGCATACGCATAATTGAATTTTTCTCAAAAATTTCAAATGGAATATCCTGTATATTAATTGCACATTTAATAGCCAGTTTACTAAGCTTCCGATTGATACAGGCACTGCCAGGTCTACGACTGACAGTTTCTACAGGAATTGAGATTGAAACTTACAAATCTCCAATTTCACTATAATTTTTTACAATTTTATTCGGATTTCACCTATTTTTTCACCCAAAACGAAAAAAAAAAGTTTAAATTTGGTTTCTGCGCAAAACTAAGCCAATAGAATTTACATTGACACAAAAAGTCCCATTGCAAAATTACTTTTGAAGGTAAAATCGATTTAATTTTTATTAAGTCTACCCGCGTATGCCTAAAACGGGTAGTTTTCAAGATATTCTTACCGAGAATTAGTATTATTGTGAACAAAAATATAGTAACTTTATTTTTAAGGATTTGTTGTCTATGTTAACAGATATCAAAATTTCCAAGTAGCCTACCAATTTACTATGACCATAATATTCTAATAATTCCGACCGGCTCCTGAATGTCACGTTGATTTGTTCTCTTGCCCGCCAGCCAATTCATAAATGACTATTTCGTACCTAAAACATTTAGGTCTTCCACGGAGTAACCATTAAATTGTTCAACTGCCGTACCTTTTAAGAGATTTTTCTTATTAAAAATTATTAGATTTAAAGAGAAGCGACAGTGATGGTTTGGAGGGGTAGTTTTAGGGGCGGTTTTAGGGGTAGTTTTAGGGGTGGTTTTAGGGGTGGGTGTAGGGGTGGTTATTGGGGGTTGTTTTAGGGGTGGTTTTGGGAGCATCTCTTGGGGTGGTGTTAGGGGTGGTTTTAGGGGTTGTTTCCAGCAGTGGTTTTTAGCGGAGCTTCAGAGGTTTCAGAGGTCGTTTAGGGGTGGTATTTAGGGGTGGTTTGTCAGCTGTGGGGGATACCTTTACTTATTGCAATTGACATGATAATGGACGCGCGCTATCGCGTATGCGGAAATATCCCAGACTATAAAATCAGAGTGGGGGATAACTTGACCAACCTAACATTAGGCGCACGGAGCGCGCTCACTGTCTTCTAGTTCTTCTATAAAAAGTGAGAATAAACCAGTTATCTCGGGAAAGCAATGTTTTCGAATTACTTTCCATAAAAATGGCACTGTTAATAAACATTATTTGCATTATAAATTTGTTCTCCGTCCAGCTTTTCGTTTAAATTACATTTCCTTACAAAGTCGTATTTAGCTTATTAATAATTTGTATCTACTTTAAACCATTTATCTGTCCTGAAGCAACTCGAAATTTCAAAACAAGGAATTCAAAATACGCAACAAAGTTACCTAACTAAATCGATTTAAAACGGGACAGGTCCGAATTTAAGTTAAATGGGGATATCCGAATAAAATTGTAAAAAATAACACTGAAATTGAAAATTTTTAAGTTTCAATTTTAATTTCCGTAGAAACTGTCAGCCGCAGACCTGACAATGCCTGCATCAATTAAGAACTTAGTAAACTGGCTATTAAATGTGCAATTAATATACAGGGTGTTCCATTACAAATTCTTGAGAGAAATTCAATTATGCGTATGTTGACCACACTGTATAATACAAAGTACTGTAGGCTGTAGCAAAAGTATTAACAGAATTTGCGAATAGAGTAGTCTGTGAATCTAGTTCGATAAAGGAATCGTAGACAGCTTCGGTAAGTAGGCGTCAGCAGTGCCACAAAGATGGGCCAGATTGGCACTAAAATGGCAATATCTTAACATCCCCTGTTGGAAATCCCATAATGTGGTATATCGTTTTCAATGAAATTTTGTGGGGAACGTGAATATGTAAACAAAATTGGGGGTTTCCATTTTAAAAAATATAACTTTGGTTTGTTACGCAAAATGTGAAGACTTTGTATACATATACACCAAAATCTCCTAAACACTTGCAAAATTTCATTCTGATGCCTTGAATGGTTCAACAGATATAGACCGTCCCCGCACTAATGGGCCACCCTGTGTATGTACGTAAGAATAATGAGACGCATCTGACCCGGCGCCTCCGCCATAAATGATACGTTCGAATTTTGAACGTACTCATTTACAAAGGCAATAATACTAGCATGGACTTACGTAATTACCAATTCAGCAATTTGTATTTTTCCCTTCTTCCCCTTTGTCCACCCTCTATGCCTATCGGGTTATCTTTCTCACGAGTAATTTTCGGAATCTCTTTTCGAATGTCAATTTATAAGGTAATTATTTTCCTTTAATATCTCATTTGTTTGTTAACAAAATTAATTTCATCTACCGATACCCCGCCAGCTATTTGAAGTTGCCCGAATTCGTCAAATTGCGTCTGACCATAAGCGAAGCGTGACATCAAGCGGAGGCGCAACAGCTAAACGGTTCGGTGGCCCCCGTTACTAGCCTGTGGGTTTGCCGTGCTATCCGCTTTGACAAAACAGGGTCCGGTGAACATAAACCGCCCGCTCGTTCGCTCCCGAGTTGTTGGCCGCTTATCTTTCAAAGCCGCCGCTCCCCGTGACGCATGCACTCACTCGGGCGTTAGACGCGTCTTTGTGACGTCATCGGCACCGAGCGTTGTTAAGCTCAGACGGGGAATGCCTATTGTCCTGATCCCAATATAGTTTGTATGGAGTACGGGACTCGGGCGTGTGTAATAACGCTCTTCACGTGGCAGAGGGGTTGCGTGTTTTTATTCGCTTGGAAAGCTCCGCTGCTGCAGTATCGACGCTCTCTCGTTTTATCTGAGAAGGAAGACTTCATTAAAAACTTCCTTTTAAAAGCACTTTTTAGAAATTAAATTTTAGGTTACAACACTAAGTTTGATTTACTTATACGTATTTGTTAAGAAGTTCATTCTCTTCCAAAATACTACTAGTTTGTCCATTCGATCGGAATCGATATCAGCGTTCAAAGTCTAACATTCTATACCTCCTTTCTCTGCTTGGTGATACAACAAAACATTATTTCTAAGGTTCGGTTTTGCTGTAAAACCCACACGTGTAGTTTATTGAAATCTTCACTTTTATGCACTTCGAAATTTTCATCTTCTCTAATTATTGTTCTTTCCTTGAATCCTTTTTTTGTGTTGGAACTGAGATTAAAAGAATACTTGCTGATTCCGATATACCCACTTACCTATACTTTCAAAAGTTACTGAATTCATTCACCCTCGATATCGGAAAGTTTTATAAAGAGAATTTGAATTAGAATTGCGTTTATACAGAAACTTCTGGAGCAATCAGATAAACTTATAAACATCCATAAAATGCCAAAATTCAGGTAAAAACGGCCTTCAAATAATAATCCCTAATACGCTCAAGACCCGAGATTCATCTCCCCGAAACTTTCGGTCCAATTATTCAAAATCTGAACTGCTGTGAATGAGCGCACAAGCTCGTATCCCGCTCCCGCTGTCGAGTAAGTCTGGGTGCTACTCCTAACGAGAATTTGTCTGTGCGGAGTTGCCTACCTAAATTTTCATTTGATCCGAACGCCCCGATTACGGTACTCGTTATTTAGACAAAAGGAGCAAAGCGGGCCACGGCGACGGCGTCGGCAGGAACGAGGGGACGAAACCCCGCGTTACAATCAAATGCAAATGGTGGCAAATGTGTAAAATACGAGAGACTTTCTCCCTCGTTCGCTGTGCTGACACGGGAACGCCGACGCTTTCTTTTAAATTGGTGTAGAGGCAGAAATGAGCACGGCGGCCACACAGAAAATTATACCGGGGCGAAGGGGCGGATGGGAATAGTACACGTAATGGAAAGTTGGTTTTTATTTGGGGAATTTACAAGGCGAATGATGGAACGGATCTCTGCAGTTTGCGTCGGGGAAGTAGATAACGGAAACGACGAGACGCGTCTACGACTGTAATTCAATTTATGCTTATTAGTTTCATAATATATTCGCTTTCTTCCATACCATGGGCACTTGGAACACGAGAAAGTGTATTAGAATGATCAAATATATACCGGACGACTCAGATCTTATGACTTTTTTAAAAATTATGAATTACGATATTATTGGGCATGTACACATGTACAGGCATTGCTACCTGCAGATTACTCATTACAAGTTAATATTTTAATTTGGTTTCACCAACTACGACAAAATTTGGATCCTACATACCCAAATAATGTGCTCAGTGTTTATTATTTTCAAACTGCTTTGAAAATTTATTTTCACATTTTTTGCGAATTGGTTTCACACCCTTTAATTTTTCGGATAAGTTCGGAATAATGGTCGTTTGTTCATACTGTTTTTGGAGACAGTTCTGAACCAGAGTCTGCGTCCTGGGTCTCAGTGAGTCTTGCTAAATATACGGTATGAATTGTCCTTTGTGGAAATTTCATGATGTGTGAATTCAGACGCTTGTAGCTTCGCATCAAGGGATGTTTAACAGATCGACGATTTCAAAGATCCCGCTGTGTTAATGGAATGAAGACGCAGTCCCGTATTCCGTGACAGGGTCCTACTCGTTAGAGACGCAGGCTTGTATTCATTTGGAAATGTGTCCTAGCCCAAAGGACGTTAAACAGATGTCGTATTCTTCACAAAAATTCTCTACAGACATAACGTGATTATGTGGATTAAGCTTCCCGCATAATATACAGGGTGTTTTATTAACAATGGGAAATCCGTTAACTGGAGATTCTACAGGTCAAATAATGATAATGACCATTGACCCGAACATGCCTTATCCGAATGTTGATGGTTTAGGAAATACAGGGTGTTGAAAGTTACAATTTTATTTCCATTTTTGCCATAACTACGAAATTTCTTAGGTTGTCGACTTGAAAATTTGCAGTCCTATAGTTTTTCTTACGGGAAAAAAAAGATTCCAATAACATTTTTGACGTTGCCCATAGAGTGCGCTACTTATAACCTATTGTTTTCATAAATTGACCCATAACTTTTTACCAAGTACATCTAACGTCAAATCGGTTCCAAAATCTGAAAGATCAACCATTTTTAAATAATAAATGTATTCTTGTCTCATTTTGATATTCCAGACCATTTTCAAGAAAAAACGACTTAATGCAGATAGAGTTTAAATTCCAAACTTGTTCTAATAGGCCGTTCCGCATTAAACAAAATATTATCTAGATAGCTACGTTTTACAGACAGTCGATAGTAATATGACATTAGTTTTAAAGTGTTCAGTGTTAACCCAATAGCTTTTTCATTAACTTTCTCCATAAATTTATCAAAAGTATTAAAAAATGCCGCGTCATAATGACTTTTCGAATAGTGATATAAGAGATATGATTTGTGTTTTTGCTCAAACCAATTTTAATGGGCTCGCTGTAGCCCGAAGGTATTCAGAGCGAGATTCAGAGTTATACCCCCACCGAAGGCAACCAAATCATAAATTATTTATAAATCTGTACAATCGCTTAGGTGAAGAAAAAGGTGAAAATACGGCTCCGAAGCTTATTTCGGCTGAGCAGGAAGATGAGGATTGGTTAGATTGCACAAAAACCTAGGCGTAAGTACCCGTCGTTTAAGTGCGGCAACAGGCGTTAAGTAGCGCTTCAATTTGGAGAATTTTGCACAAAAAGAAGCTTCACCCATACCACATTACTCCAGTACAAAATTTGTTACCGGAAGATCCTCCTGCTCGTCTACGTTTCGCTAATTTCTTACAAGAGCAGCAAGGCGCGGATCCTAATTTTTTAAACAAAATCCTCATCATAGATGAGGCAACGTTTACTCGATGTGGAGTTTTCAACTGGCGAAACAATTATTTGTGGGATTCTGTAAAACCCCCATGCCGTTAAAGAAAGACACTTCCAACATGAATGTAAGATCAATGTTTGGTGCCGTGTAATTTCAAATTTCTTTATTGGGCCTTTTCAACTTTCACCCAATCTGAACGGTCCACTTTATTTAAATTTTCTTCAGCAAAATTTGTACGAACTGCTTGAAGAAGTACCACTTAATTTAAGGGAAAATATGTGGTTCATGCAGGGCCTAGAATCCCCTGGATTTTTCGACGTGGTCTAGAATGAAAGATATGGTTTATAAAAAAGCTGTTGATTCACCCGATGAGCTGTGGCGAAGAATACAAGCGGCTGACAATGAAATCAAAGGCAATCCGGGGGCATTGTTTAGAATTCGGGGGTCTCTCAGGAAAGCGTTTATAGTGAATTAAAACTTATTTTGTTAGCAGTACTTAATAAGCGTTTCATTTCTAAGATTTAAACACTAATTTTGCTATGGTTTATGTATCTGGCAAGAACAAGAATGCAATATATCATCCTAGACGTAGATAAAAATAATTCAGCCTTTTCTCCATTAACAAATCTTTTACTGAAAAATTAATTTTAAATTTCCAAATTTTGTGAAATTTCTGGCAGTTTTTTTTATAACATATAAAACTTGTATTTTTTATTCGACGTTTCGCCCCCGTTTGGGGGCTTTGTCAAGAATATTTATTTAAACTTGTAAAAATATAAAAAATATAAACGTAAATTATTTGACAAAATTTTTTAAAAAAATTTTTTAAAAAATTTTGTCAAATAATTTACGTTTATATTTTTTATATTTTTACAAGTTTAAATAAATATTCTTGACAAAGCCCCCAAACGGGGGCGAAACGTCGAATAAAAAATACAAGTTTTATATGTTATAAAAAAAACTGCCAGAAATTTCACAAAATTTGGAAATTTAAAGTTTTTGGAACTGGCACAAATCAAAGAAAAATTTATATTGAAAAATTAATGTTCCACATATTTTACTCCAAATACTTAACGTCATGCTGGAATTACAATTGAGGGATGTGGAAGTGTCGGGACCTAAAATTCCGCTAATGAATCCTCTTACCAATCTGCGTAACAGTAACCGTAATAAAGGTTCCCCACTCCGAAATGTGTGAGCACCTGAGACTGAAACGTTTCTTTACACGCAAAATTCGAAGGAACTTGGGAAAGTAGAAATATAAATTAAAGTCCCGCCGACGCAAATGTTTTCTGCCCTGTTGTTAGTTAAACAATTTAGGGATGAAAGCGATAATTCTATTTGATTTGTGTTCCGAGACACATTTTCGTGTTTCTCTAAGCGGATAATATTTTACATTTTTGCATTTTAAAAGCACTTCACAGAAAGAGCATACATTTTATAATTACGCGGTTAACGCAAGCCACACATTACACTTTGTGAAGTTGGTTCACAAACAGTTGTAAGTTATGGAAAGCTGTGCTTGTACCGCGAACTCTGCGATTTTCAATCAAAAATCTGGCAACTGCAAACAGCTTTAAACTTCGTAACACATTCCTTTTAATTATCTAATCAATAAACTCTCAGTTTCAGTTTACCCTCCAGGTCAATTTAACAGGTGGTTGAATAGTTTCCAATTTGAACTAACAACCATTAAATGAAAATTATTTTGACAAATTTTAGAGTCGTTTAGATAACATTCAGAGATACTTTCCTTTGATCGCAGGACTGATTCGTTCGAACTGAAGGAAGATGAGTAGATACCTCCAACTGTTGATTTGATTCGTAAGTGGCTTCATCTAAAGTAGTAGTCACATAAAGCTGTTTTACCAGCCACTGGTTGCTCTTGGCTACCCAGTAGCTGACAAATCATCGTTATGTGAGAAATGCGTTACTTCGTCAATATACGTTTAGCTCAAGTAGGAGAAGGGCGGGTTCTCTATGGCTAAACGAAGGAAATAATGAAACCGAAACAAATTAAACGGGTTTTATTACCGACTGATAAGCCTCTCTAGTCTGTTTGTTATGATCCTCATTACCAACTTGTATACCTGCGACAACAGGCTTATAGGTCGGTAATTTTCAAGGTCTGTGGGGTCTCCCTTTTTGTACATTGTTAATTTGTTATGGAGTTTTTCCATGCGGCTGGTATTTTTCCTTGTGATAAACACTCATTAAAAAGTCTGGTTTTCTAGCTTGGTTGATGGGTCATTTTCTTTGAACATTTCGGGTTATATATCATCCTATCCTCCAGCTTTTCCATTCTTCATCTGTTTTAATGCTAGGTTAATTTCTTTGATGTCTATTTCTGATGGCAGTTCCTCCGAATCAACGTTGATGATTCCAACCATTGCTTCGTTGTTGTCTTCCTGGTTGTCTGTTATACATCGGGTAGTGGTTTTGTGCAATTTAGCGTAGAATTCTTCTGTGATTTTCCGTATTTCATCCATGTCCGTAATTGCGTTTCCTTCTTCATCCCTTTACCTTATAAACTTCTTTCCTACACGTATTCTTCTTCTTGAAGACATTTAACCCTCTGTTGTTTTTATCAGGATTCGTCGCTTTTCTAGCAGATCTTTGGTCTTGGATGAGAGTTTGTCTTGTATTCTTCCTTTGTATTTTGCAATTTCTGAGGTCGTTTCCCTGATGATTCTTGTAATTCTGGTATTTGCTTGATTTATGTCCTCGTTGTCTTTCCCCGTGCTTTATTAAAATTTGTTGTTAGTTACTCTTATTATATTCATCCTTGTGTGATTTCAATAGTGTTAGATTTAATTTGCCTGGATTTTCTTGAATTTCTTTGATCGTTATGATTTAGCATTTACTCTTACTATATAGGTACTTCTTATCATTCGGTGAGAGAGAATTTAAAGCACTTACTCGTACATCTTGAATTATGCCTTTATGTGATGACAGTATGAAATCAATTTCTTTCTTCGTTTGCCCATTAGGACTCATCCATGTCCATCTTCGGTTTTCTTTTCCCTTGAAGAATGAACTCATCAGGTAAATACATCTTCTCCCCTTCTACGAAGTTCGGGAGCATTTCTTCCCTATTATTTCCGGTGCCTAATCCGTGTTTTCCTGTGTATACAGACTTGTATCTTCTTCGCTTTTCCCCATTTTTACGTTAGAGTCTCCATCCATAATTTATTGTATACGTCGTGGGGTTCTCCTTTATACTTTTTACTAGATCTTCTTATAGTGTCTCAACTTCCTCGTCTTCTTTGTTGCTGATTGGAGTGTTATGTGTATTACTCGAATCGAAGTTTCGTTGAATGTTGTTATATTGGGTATCCATCTCTTCTGTATTAGTATACTGACTTCTCGCATGTTATTTTCATCTTCTCCCTTGTTCCGTTATTCAAATTTATGCAATTTTCTCCTTTTCTTCTCGTGTCAGCTATTCCGATGATGTTCCATTTGATTTTATTTAGTTCGTATTTTAGTTCGACCAGTCTATCATCAGTTCCAATTGACCTTGCCGTGTACGTCGAAATATAATTCTCAGCATCCCCGGCTTGCGAACTTACCTGGTCGCTGCCTTGGCCAGGATTCACCAAGCGGTTGGTTAACTATTACATGATGTGAAATCTACCTTCAATATGTAAAATAGTAATTTTATATTCATTTTTGACTAGCAGCCATTTTGGTAATATATGCATGGGAGTAATTTTTGCTGGTGACAATAACTGCTGAAGTGCCTACAGAAAAAATAGAAAAATATTATCGCTTGCGTTCCCGCAACCAACATTTAAACTATTACACTAAAACTATTACATACCCGTATAGAAATGCTGCAGGTGTGCGTTGCGCGCACTGTAAACATAAAACGTACGCCCCTGCGCCTATTGTTGTTATACCTTCCCCAATTTATACTCAACTAGATGTAGCTACCCGACTTGCGAATTAAAATTATGTCTACAAAGCACTATCATGTGTAACAGGACTGATATTGACAGACAGGCAAAAACTTCATCATAAAGCACCCCCGGTTCTTTTCATGAAAGTCTCATCTAGAATCCAAGCGACAGTTGCCCGAGAATCAATTAATTACTGAACTGGCAAACTGTTTCGGGTCCTCTGTGCCTAACTCGAGTGTCGATCTAGGCCAAAGCATACGCGGCGGTCCGTTCATCTGTGATGAGGGAAAACCTCCCCGGTCTGATTAGCTTTCGCATACTGCCTGCGGCCACATTGTCTCTTCTCTATTCTATCCAGCCTACCCGACTGTTGGACTTGTTTTCGTCTCTCTTTATCGTTTCTCACGTAGTAACAGAGTAACAGTGATCAAATTCAATACACCACTTCCGTAAATTTTACGCCGTCCCAATTTTATAAAAGTGGGAGTTCTTTTATAATATAATGATGCAAGAACTATATCCAAAATATAGAGCGTCCCTCCCCCAAAATACTGCTCACTGAGTTTAGATTTGACCGGCAAAATTTTTCGATTGTAACGAGAGGTTGCCTAGCAATTTTACGAGTAACATTCCATAAAAGTTTATTAGGAGGCGTCAGTCGAGTAATTTTTCGATAATTTCACGAGCTTACACGAGTTTACAATTTGCAAATTTTGCCACAGGTAAAATCTAAACTCGAATGATTTTCGTTGTGACTATTTCACGGAAGAGACCACAAAACTCAAACATAAACTTATTAAGTGAGAAAAATGCAATTGAATTTTTTAATAACAGTGTCATTATGTCGACTTCTTTTGTATATGAATTGAGTTGCTAAACAGCAGCCTGGCAACCCAGGAAACTTAAAAAAATTCCCTGTAAAACCATGTAGTTTGCTGAATCCTTACAGCCCGCTGACTTAGTTCAGAAATTACGAGATTTCATTGATTTAAAATTCGATCAGTGTCATAACGCTCAAACTGCCCACTCTTGGCAATGTTGTCTAAAAAGCACTGTTGGTGTAGTGCTCCAGGTATATCCTTCGCCGTGCTTAGAGCTTGCTTTAGCATTTTCGTTAAGGAGAAGAAAACACAGACTTCAGTTTTTTCCTAAATTAGTTTCAGGCGATTTTCTCTATAACACCCATCTACTCTGGCAGGTTTTCTGCAACTTACTTTTGGGTAATTTTCCTGATCACTTGGACAGCAGGGTTAGGAATCATTATGTATGATGTATCTAGTCCAGTCTGGATCCATATTCTTATTGACTCTTTGTGCAAGATTCACAAGAAGCTACGTTTTACACCGTAGCGTAAGATTCCAGCTATTCAGATTTATTTGCGCGGGAGAAGGATTCTCGGTCTACAGGAAGCTGACGTAATCCTGGTAGCATATTAACCGCCTAGCTCAATTCTAATACCAGTTGAGCGACGCTTTCGTCAGCAAGTATCATAGCGAAATCGGATAACGCTCTAAATCTGAGTGCAGCAATTTGCGTTGGGTGGTTTAATTCTTCCCTGGTCATTGAAATGTTGATTCTACATTCAACATTCTCGAGGCGGTTGTTCTTAAAAACCACTGACAATCAGTCCTGTCGAACATTATTGCAACTTGCCCGGCCGTTGCCGGGATTATGTTGATTCCCAGGTACCGGGAAGAGAACGCGAACTAGCTAGTGTAGTACTTAGGGCATCCAATACCTGAATACTAAATCCCGTGATCCCGATTGATTTTTAGTACCGAAAATGTCGGGTTTTTATCAGAATTAGCGAGACCTGCTTCACAGTCTCCAATTGGGCAACGGCGATGGACAAAGTTAAAGATGAGCTCGCCATTTTTGATAAATAAGGTAGGACACAAAGTTTAAATTATCTTTTTCTGATACCTCGATAAACAACCTTGCAGTTCAGCTATACTTACATCTTTGTTTGTATTACCTTCAGAAGGAATTGTAAGTTTATGGTTTTTGTTGAACTCGGAGAAAAATTCACATATTTTGAATTTTTGCACCATACATAACAAATTTGTTTTATTCGACTTTTAGCATAGTCCTATATTCTGGGGCATTAGGCCATGATATGAGTCTTCAGAAATCATTAAGCAACCACGGATAAAATGTGTTTTGGCCTTCATCATTGAAATGCCCGTAGCAACACGTTACCAAAAATAATTTGAAATTTCTGCCGGTGCAGGATTATTAAATCTCTTGTAGACCTCCGCTCCGACATCCAGTTAAACTGTTCGACAAGTAAATCCTATCAAGTGTAGTGCACGTCACATGATTAATTTCGGGTGTCTCGCCGACGCGCTGCCACTCGGCGGCGGCGGAGCGATGCGGGAATATTTAATCAGACGAGGCAAGATACCTTCATTAATTTTCGCCGTTACAGTTCCACCGAATACCTCCATGAAATGGATTTCGCGGAAATAAACACCAGAGGCGTCTGATATACGGCGAATATTTTTCAGATGATGGTGATTTTAGGTCTTCACCGGAAAGGTCAAAATGCAAAGTGTTTTGTTTACGAACAGATTTTAACGTCTCGTGTCCTATAATAATGATGATCAGTGGCTGCACTGAATTTTTTTATATAGGCTAGCCAAATTTTGTAATTTATAATTTCTGATTTAAGAGGGTCCTCGTATCTCCAAAGAGCACGATTTGATTGATGGTGAAATGAAAAATTCGTGAATGTAGATGTTCTTTTTAGAAAACTGTTGGAAAACTGGAATTTCAGAGTCCTCTTTTTATCCAATGCTTTTGACGACTTACAGAAGATAGACATTAAGAAGTTGTGAAAGTATAGAACTTGAGAGTCGCTGGTAGACTGGCCTAAGGACAAGTCTTGTTAATGAGGATAGTACTGTTTTTGAAAAGTAATACTAGCTCAATCATACCACAGATTTTTCCATTTCCGGGTAGGCTGTTGAGTGAAGAAAATATTTTTCGATGACCCGGAGGGACCCCGCGGATTACCTGTGATGGAGGCAAGAGAATTCCCTCCAAGCAAGACTCTAATTTTCGAAACAAAGACAACAAGATACTCCCATAATATATCACATGCGTTCGCTAACAAATGCGGAGATGAACAAATTCAATAGTATTTTGTACATTATAACATGTTAATTCATGGGAACATTTTACCCTAACCGACAGACGAACATCCCAAACTTAATAAAAGCTTATAAACAATGAATAACATTTCGTAGGACTGGTGTTTTGGCCACACGGTTCTTGTTGGCAGACGGCCATTGACGACGTGCAATCAGTTACGTTTCATCCATGGAAGCAATTATTATCTGGTAATTGATTTGAGCTTTGTTCACTGAAAATAGCTATCATATAATGAAACTGTGATTTTTCCCTACAAAATCAAAAGGTTATGTCCCAAAGGATTAAAAAAAAACTCATTAAGTATGCCGTACTTTGGTTCCTGGCACTAATCTACCTTATAAAAGCCCATTATGGACGAATCATAATCTCGCTCGCTGTACGTGCCAGTAATCCTTATCTTTATCGGTTATTGCTTTTTAGGGTTACTGTTCTTTTCGCCTTGCGGTTGTTTCGAATGTAATGAACCGTCCTTGTCAGGTCCACAGCCAATTCAAGCGAATATCTAATATGCCATTGTTTCGAAATGGAAAATGTCCAAGTTCCTTGAAACTTATCTTGATTCGTTATTTTTTGTCTTTTTCCTTGGGCTTGAGGTAAGGACTCTTATGTTCCCACTATTCTATCTGTCATTCCTACATTTCGAACACCATGTTCTCATTCTACATCTTCGAAGACTACTTCCGAGGCTACTTTTAGAAGTTTATTTTTGGCAGAGCTACTATAATGTTCCGTTAGTAATCTCGGCTGTCTGGTAAATACAGATGAAATAAATTTAATCAAGGCAATGGACATTTTAATGAATCCAAACAAAAATATGTGTACCTATGAAATCAATCCAGTTTAGTTTCAAATACGACCAGAACCGTTTTTCTATTATTTAATAATTTCGTGTCGGTCCGGTAGTCCGGGAACCAATTCGATTTATGGGGCAAGGTCTCGACGTGGAAATATCGAATCGTCTCTCCCTCGAATTGCACGTTATTACGGCTTCTGTGGCCGGCAGCATTCGACACGGCAGTCTGCAATTAGCGGCACAGATGGCGAGGCTTCGAAGTAATTGTGGGCCTCATCGCTTCCCGTTCGTCGCAGTTTTTGCCTCGAGGTGATGTGACTGATGGTACATGCAGAAGTTTAGCTAGCGGCCCACCGCTTTGGAAAAAAACTGCTCGACAGTCTTCGCAACAGTGTCGTTGAACCGAGAATGAGATTCTTTCGACGATGTAGATCCAGTCTCTTTCATCCAATCACCATATTTTTAACTTTTGGTTAAATCCGGACGTGAATTAAAACGGTAGTATAGATATGTTTATTTTTATTATGAAGTTCAATATCATATCGATAATTTGAACGTCCAAGTCTAAGTTCTTATTTACGAATCTGGAGCACATATGCAAGAATTGATATAAATTTGTATAAATAGCGTTGATTGAGGGATCAACGTAAATAGTGTCGCAAATTTTTACTAGGATTGCTAGACAGTCTTCGTTTTTGCACAGAAGACGATGGCAACCAATTTGAACATTATTTAAGAATGCTTTTGTTGTTGTTTTGCTGTTTTCCTTTTATATTATTTAAAGTTAATTTTATTAGGCTACAGACTCCTTAAATCCGCTCTAAAATTAATACAATTTTATTTACAGTTTACAAAGCAGGGTTAACTCAAACTCGCGTAAACAACATGGACGTCGCTTGTGGGGCCGCTCTCGTAACAATACCTACGTATTTTATCCCAGATAAGGGAGGAACTCGCTTAAAAGCCTTTGTTACTTTTATTATTAATTTTTCGCATTCATAATTATACAGCTGTATATTTTACACGTATTTACAAAATATATTTTTCGGAAGATGAGAAGACTTTCTCCAAACTTTAGTAAGAGCTGTGTTACATCATAATATTTGTATATTTATATTGGCAGAAAAGCATACACAAATTTGTCCACTTTTCAGAATACAGAAAGTTCAACTTAATTATTCTCGCTATGGGAATCTAGGCATCCGTAAGAGGTGGAAGTTGGCTAACCGGGTCTAAAATTGAACCGTATGGCAGCCATTTAAAACACAAGAAAATTCCGAAATTTTTTATATGGGTGGTGAGACTATGATCGCAAATGTTTTTAATTTTTTGAATTTAACCCGTAAAGGGCAATCTAATGGATGCAGTTCGGTCAACACAACAAACAACTTTTAAATACCGGCTGTCAAAATAAAACAAAATAAGAATACAAAATTAGTAGTGCTCTTGGATCTGTGTAATTCGTTGGAAATTGCGAATTGCCAGAAAACTATCTAATAACTAGGACTTTTATTGTCCCTAAGGTAGATAATGCAAAATGTTCTTGGTAATTCCTGCGACAAAAACTAAGCCCCCGTTGCAGTATCTACAAAATATTCCGCGTAGACGATAACATCAGTCATAATTGTACGATAAAACATAAGCGAGGACGTATCGCTAAGCCGCGTGGAATACCCGAACCCTTTTCAGGCCATCGCGTACGCGAGCAGCCCCTAAAACCTTTAATTAACCCCAGGGGAATGACGGAACAAAAAATCGCTGGCGCTCCGGGCGCGGCGACTTTGTTAGACCAACTCGAGTAATTATGTACGTTCAAATGCTCGGCGGCACCTTGCAGGATATCCGCCGCCTACTCTCACCTGTTCCCTCTCCTTCTTTCTGCCATCCCACTTTCCTAATTAGACGCCGCGAGAAACGCGTCCGAAATGAGATCGCTCTAACACGATTAGAAGCTCGCCGGCAAAGGTCGGCTGGGGTCGTAAGTACTAGGTAAACACCTGCGACACGTCATCCCATGTTATACGACCCCTCGGGATACGCTGCACCACCGTAAATTTTGCATTTCGTAGAGTGTCGCGACCGGAATGGAAAGTGAAGTGACGGGGCGAGATGGGGTGATTTAACACATCACTCGCCCTTGCTGGAATCAAACGAAGGAAAACGCTGCGCTCGTCAGGTTTATGTTATGACAGTTTTAAATATTGCAGCGAGTTATGGAGCGGGAGAAAAGTTTGAACCTTATAAATTTGTAATGGCATCTAGGACCGAATCATTGGCGAGTCTGGGAGGTTTTGCCAGCTGTTGCGAATATTAAAAGGCATTTATATTGTACTCCGTGCACTTATTCTTTATTGTCTCAATAAATGAGGGCTGTTGTAGAATAGAATAATGACAGTTTGGATGCCAGTTATTGACATATGTTTAATTTACGATATGGCAATAAAGATAGAGACTTAACAGCGTAAGAATCATTTCCAGGTAGAGTTAGGTAGAGACTATATTTCCTTGTTATAAACTTTTTACCTTATTAAAAATTCTCTTCAAATATGCGGGTTGCCACAGTAAAATTTGAAGATTTTAGTACAACGAAACGTCTTATTGAAATTCCAGTCACACTGCTGCTATGAAGCAAGAAAATTTTAATTTTTCAGAAATATTTAAGGATCCAATCAATATACAGGGTGTTACAAAAAAGTAGGCCAATCCGTTAACCACTGATTATCTGGCCGAAAATAATGGGACTTTCCTTATGGCGTTTTTCATTTAGGCTTTATTCATTGACCCCCCCCCAACTTTTCCATGCGCACGCCTATGGTTCAACGGTATTGTTTTTTATACTAATCGTTCATTTCGTTAATTTTGTTCACTCTTGTAAAATTTTGATTTAGGGCTTGGTTTACGAGATGTTACAACTCATTTGACTATGTGTTGTTGATCCACTCGCTGTTGTTTAAATCTCCCAATTTTTCTTGGGTGACGAACTAAGCTCGAGAAAAATGTCCTTGAATGGAATGGATATGGCCCTGAATAACGTCTAAGCTTCAGAAAAATGCCCTTGGATGGTAGCTTTTTTATTAATAATTATTTTGACAACTAAACGCCTATCTACCTGTTTTTCTTTCCAATGCTAATAATATTTGGCTGTTAGACGTTATGCAGGAACGTGTCTGAATCGGTACCATCCAAGGGCATTTTTCTGAAACTCAGACGTTATGCAGGAACATACATCCAAGTACATTTTTCTCGACCTTAATTCGTCACCTAAGAAAAATTGGGAGAGCAAGTGGATCAACAACACATACCTAGTCAAATGAGTTGCAACATCTCGTAAACCAAACCCTAAATCAAAATTTTACAAGAGTGAAAAAAGGAGTTATTAATAAAAATAGTTTTTTAAATTTTAACTTTAGCACCCTGTATCTTGAAAGAAAGAAGCCTAAATGAAAAATGGCATTATAAGGGATGATAGTGAAAAATTACATTCAGAGATGAGTGTCAAGAGGAAAAGAGGGCTCACTCAAATCAGGCAAATATTGGTTGTAGCGAGTTATATGTACTGTTGGCAACCCCTTTCGTATTTCTATGGTTGTTTCCTTTAAACTAATATCAACTGAATATACCTATTAAAAGCAACGGCTGATTCCATAATCCAACTTTCTTGGAACTTGGAAAATCGTCACTTAGTCACCATTAAAAATGTTTTTAACCGGTACTATCACTTTTGTCAATGTTCTGGGGATTGACGGTGATAATCAAAGTAAAAAACATTTATACCGACCGCTACAAATAATAGAAAGCTAATAAACTGAACGGAGCTCTTAAAGACCATGGACATGCAGCATTGAGAATTCATGTCTCAGTACCGTACTTTGTTCGGTACTTTGCTGAGGCGAAGTTTTGTTTTCTTCAAAACTTGCTAATCCTTTCCAAATCTTTGTGCTACTAAAGCCCCTTAGGAGCCTCTTCACTTCCCCCCTTCAGCCTTCAGTATCTGATAAGCGTGCCTATAATTCGATAACTTAGTGTTTCCTATCGATGTCCAACATTTGGGTAAACTGTGACTGTAGAACATTCGATCTGTCAGCAACCATAAAACAGCGCTTTAAGTGATTCATATCAAGACCCACTTCTGGGCTGAATGGTTCTGTTCGTCTAAGCAGTTCCAGCATTTCATTTTCACTACTGGATGGGACTGAATATCGTCCTACGAATACTGCAGATAGTTCCTTTTCGACACATATAGAAATCACACCAAGTGTTCTGGTATCGTCATAGATGTGCTTGTGCTATTAGCAGAACACTTAAAATTGCTGTCTCAGCTATAATGAAGTGGAGGAACCTTACAAGGTGCACTGAAAAAAGTTATACTTGCCTTGTAGAATATAGTCCACGAGTCGCTACTGCTGGCGTTTGAGAGAATCTGTCCAGCAAGCATCCGTCTTACGTGTCGTATTAACGTCTTATCTAAATAAAATACTGCCAGGAAGACGAGGACAAGCGATAAACCTGACCCACTTTGCAACCTATCAATTTGCACCTTTGCAGACGGGGGGTCGAAAGCCGAAGTTCACCTTTATCTATTTCCTAGATCGTGGAACTATCTCATCATCACTTTTAAAGAAAATTTATCCTCGTGTGCCCTATAAAATAAAGTTGGGCGTTCGTAAGAGTTTTGTCTAAAAATTACGACCGCGCGAGAGTTGGAACGAAGGTCTAGTTGTGGCGTTCTCGCACATTCGAAAACATCTTTACAACGCCAGATATCATCGGATGTTGTTATGCCGGTCGTAAAAAGTTGGTGAGGCCGACTGGATAATGGGCGCTAGTTATCGCGATAGGCCGACTTTATATTCTGAGCCATTTTGTCCGTAATGGCGTACCCAGAGGTTGTCTGCAGATATTTTTTATTCGTGGCAACCGCGGTACTTACGAAATTCGTAAAAGTTAATGGGGCGCGGTATGTTTTTGATTTCGTCTCCGTTCCCCACTTACGATATTCGTCACGTC
This sequence comes from Xestobium rufovillosum, assembly GCA_963966045.1. Classification (NCBI taxonomy): domain Eukaryota; kingdom Metazoa; phylum Arthropoda; class Insecta; order Coleoptera; family Ptinidae; genus Xestobium; species Xestobium rufovillosum. The sequence continues at coordinate 14,169,921 of OZ014495.1, read as the reverse complement.
TTGGGAAAATCTGAATGATCTCAAAAATTCGTTGGATAAACTGAAAATTGACAGCAATGATGCAACGTCTGCAAATTGTCTAGGAAAAAAAGATTCAACACCGTGTTATGGCAAATGTTTTGTGCGAAGGTGCAATGTCTTGCAAGAAAGACCTTTGTTCATCTTCACACGTCTTTTTTTCCTTTTACATTATTGTTAGTAATGTGGAATTAATATTGTCCAATTACCCTTATCCCAGATAGTCCAATTCGCATCCCAAATCACGAACTTTGGCTGTTGCAATGATGGAAGTGTGCGCCGAGAATCGTTGTGGTGAAACGGAACAGAGCTTCCTTTTTGGTATAATGATACCGTTGCTTTTGCAATTTGTCATCGAACTTCTGCAACATTTACTGTTCTACCATTTTTTAAACGTCCATGCACCTAAACTATTCCGCGTGTATTCCAAAACATGCTGACTGACTTAACCTGCTGGGGCTTTCTTCGAACCATGGTTCGTTTTGGTTCATTGTTTTGACATCTTATTATAGTAGTATAGTAGTGAATCTCAAAGGTATTGTATATGGAAAATTTTCTCAATATGACTTCGTTCCGTTTCTGGATCCTTTTGCAGTTTTTCATGCTCATTGCTGGCAGATTTGGGGATTTGTAGCCAAACGGACCATTTTGAAAATGTAACATTTAAGTCCCATGGTCTCAATTGCTGCAGCAAACAAAAATGTACATATAACAGGTCACTGGACCCACATTAGCGGGTTGCCAAAGAGCCGGGGCGGAAAAAATACAAGACAGCACTAGATTTTAAAAGAACTCGCATATTGAAAAGGGCTTGATCAAGCGGGCAAAACACCCTTGTTTAAAATCCTGCCTTTGTTCGAGATTTTTCCGACCCAATCCGGCTCGCCCGCTAACCCGCTAAATTAGACCAATACCAAATATGAGTACCTAATGTAAGGCACATTTTCCTATTTAGGTATATCTTCGATTTATTATTAGTATTTCAGATGTTTAGTTCTAATTATTATGTCTGTAGTTTGGGCCTCTAACGACCAAAGAAGATTATTCTGTTCACGGTAATTATTTCGCCTTTAATGTACTGACCTATACCACTTCCATATTTTATGGAGCCAGTATTCGTTATCTGTACACTATAAACGGTTTCTCTACTTAATGTAGGTACTAAAGCTTTTTCGTCGAACAAAAACAGTTCATTTACGGCACCCCAGTCTACCGTGACACAAACCGGGGCAAAGAAACGCGACCGAAAAATGCTAATTAACCTTTCCAATTTTTATCATCGGCGGTGGTTTCTATTTTCAAGCTCGAATCGAGCGGGTAGGGTTCGGTATCGAGGGGAAAGCCTATGCGGGCAAAGCGGCAGGAGATGCTCCGGCAGATATGTGTGATTACCGTGTCAATTAGCGAGGAGCCGGCCGCATGCGAGTCGGCGAATTAGTGGGCCGCCCGATCCCGTTCTCTGCTGCAACCGGAGGCGTCCTATTATGAACTGTATGGATGTTTGGCACGAACCTTCTTCGTTCGCGGCGTTATAGATCGTGCCGGCTCGATATAATAGTTTCTCTCTTGTGCCAGAAAAGCTTGATGTTTATCACGGTTTGCTCATTTGGAACGTGAGTTTGAAAATACAGGGTTTACACAAATGAATGGTTATTTTTGGCTGCATTCTGACATCAGATATTTCTCATTTTATTCACAGAATTGAAATCTTGGCATTCAACAGATTTTCTTGGAGTGATCCCTAAGCCTTGAGAAAACGATGTGAAGGACACATTTTATTTGACTGTTAGATAAGATGGAAGAGCAAGGTTATGTATGGATCTTGCCCATAGAAATTTCCGATCTTCTAATCGAAATTTAAATTTTTGAAAGTCAGCAAAAAATCACGCGGGCCCTTAACTCTCATATATATGTCACATATGCACATTGGTATGAACAAAATCGAAAAATTACTTAAACTACTGCACAAAAATTTGATGGTACCTTGTCCACGTACACTGTGAATTGTAGCTGACAGAGTTTGAAAGCCTTCATTAACAAACTCTTTGTAGTGCCCTCTGTCCTCTTCAAAACTTAACTTCAGTAGGTAGGTACTATTCCAAAATGTTCGCGAATTGTTCGCGAACTCCTCTACACCGTGTTTGTTAACTCTTCGCGAGTTGTTCCAGGTTCTCCAGCAGTTCACAAAACTTAGTTCGTATTCCTTCGACATTGTCGTTTCTTACTTGTGGTGTTGTGAAAATTGATATATTCGGTATCTTGGGACCTGCATAATGTACATAAATATGAGATTCATAACCCCGTAATTCATTAAACCCCGCATGCTTATGCCTATACTTCAGCAAAATTAATGATTGGTATTATTTCCTGTTGATTAATAATGGACTGTATCACTTTCCGGACTGTTTTGAATAATGATGTCGGTCAGTATCGATTACACATTTGGTGTGTAAACTTAAACGATTCCTTCAAAATTAAACTTCTTAAAAATATGCTGCTCTAAGGATTTTGAATTCCAAGGAAAACGTGTCCTGAGCGAACATTCTGCCACAGTTAACAGTATTTGCACTTTTATTATATTTTTCATTTCAAAGTCATTTTCGGACTTTTATTGAAGTTGCTTTTAAGCTCCAGGAAATAGTGGCAATTATATTTACATCAAATCGCTGATTGCAAAACCGAAACACAACCAAATCGGGCTTAGCCACACGCGTATCAATACGCTAGCGCTCACAATCCAGCCGGCATTTTGTGGGGCTGAAAGTAATTAGCAATTAGCCAGAAGGCTTTATTAATCCGGGCAGCAGCGGCAACTGGCACTCGCCAACGTAAACCGCATAGCTTTTATGCATTCGAACGCTCCCGCTCGCGGAACTGAAATTCCTCGTTTACTCTCCGAACAGGTTGTTTATGTCGATGTATCCGCTATATTTCCCCGTGTTATAATGCGTCGTGCTCGTACCAGCACTCGGGCCGAATTGTTCGAGGTGAAAACAATAGATAGACGTCACATTGATGATGTCCACGCGATAACTTTATTGAATAAGTTATTCTGACATTCGCGCGTGCAGTATGCATAATCGAATTGTGGAGCGTGCATCTATTCATTGCACTTTGACGCCATTAATATGTCCCGATGGGAATGAATGACGCCCTGAATTCGAAAATGGAAGTTTCCAACCGCATTGTAACCACGAACGTTGTTTCATATTAATTTGTGGATAGGAATGTGAAAACTGTTACAGCACAGCCAAAAGGATGCGAAGATTTGCACTATAGCTATTAATGATAACATGAAATTAACAGAAAAGGAGGCATGACTTACAGAAGAATTTAAATATCCTTATAGTAGGGAATACATACCCGATTACAAAACTTATCCGGGTACCTGATTTAAATACCCGGGTCTCGACTAGGGATGCTAACGATACATCGATACTTCTGAAGTATCGATACTTTCAACAAAAAGTATCGATATTTGGTATCGATACCTTACATGCGATACTTGTCTGGTATCGATACTTTTAAAGCAATATCGAATGAACGATACCTGCTGTAAGCGATATAGGCGCTAGATGCTGCTACAGCATATCATGCCGTCAAAAAACTAGGACTTTTTGTTTATATGCTTAATAAATTTGATGTAAAATGTCTCCACGTCTCCTTAGTATTGGAAAGGACTGTGGATGTCTCAGATATTGTTACAGAGTCAGCGAATTCAACCTGTTCGTCAAGATCAAGTGTTTTATCTCAGCCCCAACCTCATTCATTAGCGCCACCCATCCAAGTTTATTTTTGTTTTAATTTTGTTTTGTAGTGAGTTCAGAGGTATGTTTTATTAACTGAAAGGCTGTAATTATAAAAAAAAAGTTTACTTTTTGCCAGTTTTACGTTCTAACAAAACACCCCCAGTAGACATTTTACAGAAGCGATACCGATACTCAAAGGTATCGATACTTTCTTATGAAGTATCGGGATGTATCAATACCTAATGCCAAAAGTATCAAAAATGATACTGGTATCGATACTTTCATTCGATACTAGCATCCCTAGTCTCGACCCGGATACCTGAAAAAAAAATGCCAGATAACTATAGTCTTTTGAAAACTGCAGATTTTTTAGTATGTTACTTTATTTTTGTACTTACGCTATATTTTATAATTTTTGGTATTTAAATAATACAAACCTAAATTTATTTTCTAATAAAAGCTAAACGTACAATTCCAAATTGTTTGACTTTTAAGAGGCATTGCTTACGGAAAGAAAATAATATAAAAAGATAGCTAACTACAACATTACCTATAGACAAAACACAAAACAACAAACAAAGCAGTCTTTAAACCAAACTTATAAATTGATACGATATGAACACAATATGCACAACAGAAAATTAAAAAGAATACTACTTAATCTCTTATTCCCGGTAGGGCGACGGGCTGCGGTGTATTCCATACCTTGTAGATATGATCCTCGTTTTAGTTACACGCTTTATTTACTTAGAGTTCTTTACTTCTTAGGTTCTACTGTACCCACAACCAGATATTATATTAATGCGTGATTTTCCGTTTCTTTTTTCGGTAAGCTTCTTACCTCAGAAATTTTGGTACCTTACCGACTGGCGACAATGAACGCAATGAATCCAGTCCTGGATTTTCGATGTTTTCTTCGTACTGCTCTCCACACGCAGAGTACTTGTTTTCAATTTACTGTTCTGCTTCTTCTGATGAAGAGCTACTTCCCCAAAATTCTTTTTCGTCCTTGAGTTAAAAGTTTATTGTTCTTCTTCTTCTTGGTTTTCCTTTCTTGAAATGTTCTCACCATTCGTTAACACAGAGCAAGTTGCTTAGATATTTTTTCTTGCAGAAACTACGGAAGTTGGATTCTACTTTTCGGATATTTTTGAATTGCCCAATGAATTTTGCACATTTTCGTTTGAGGTTTATGGGAAGATATTATCAACATTTTCTTCGTTTGCAATATTTAATGTTTCCCACAGAGTTATCGTTTTTTTTTCATTCACAGTACACAGTCTACCTTCTCTGGTGTTGGTAGTACTAAATGATGAAACTGCGTCTTTGAGAGGTGACGTTTGCCATAATATAAAGCCATTCATTGTTGGTTGTGTTAAGAATAACGACTGGTAATATCAACTTAAACTTCATTCTTGGCAACACACTAATTATTTACAAATCGGAAAACTTAAATTTTATTCTAAATGATGAACTTATGTACAAAATTTACAATTAGTGGAATAATGATCACTACCGGGAATGCAGTCTCACACCCGTTTTCTGAAGAAAATACTTAACAATAGTGGTAAGAGTCAAGTGATTGAATTGTTGCAGCAGCTCTCTGGCTTTTATAGTATACTGGAAAGCCCCCGAAGTCAGCTTCGCCCAGTCGGAGTTCTTGAGTATGACGTCCGCAGCTATTTTTGTTGGCCATCTGTGTTTTGCACTCCTTCAGTTGAAGCTGCTCCGTCTGGAGGAACATCACCGCTCTCCATTCAATCGAAGAGGACTGCATCTCCCAACGATTAGGAGAAGTAGGCGTGCGCGATTTGAGACGGGACAGCCAACTCGCGATCCATTTACAGACAAAGGAAATTTTTAGTATGTTCAGCATACTTTTACTTAAGTATTAGAAAACAAAATTAAAATATAAAATGATAAAATGGTATTTGAGAGTGAAAGTATAAAGATGATAGTAGTAGGGTTATGTAGGTTCAGCGGCCACCTCCGCCGCATTTAATGAGGGCGTCATTAGCGGTTTCATTAGCGTTTTTTAATTAATTGGTCCGCGCTCGCGATTCCCGATTTTTTAATTAGGTGTGTATTACGGAGTCGCGAGGCCGTAATTCATGCATATAATTAGTTAGTTGTCGCCAATTGTTATTAATAATAATGTTTATGATGAGATTCTTATGAATATCTTGTACGGCGCCTCCGCCATTTGTGGCTATGTGTAAATTTTCCCCGGCTAGAGTGGGTTAACTATACCTACTTGTTGGTAATTGTTATTAATAATAAATATTTTAATTATGTACTGCTGTCCATGATGGCTACGAGTCTTTATTTAGTAGAGTAGCCCAGAGTGAGGATGCCCCATCTTATATTTAATAAAACGACACAATTGAATGAAAAATATTATCTTTTTATTTCCTATAAAATATAAATCTAAATAGCTCATATGCATGCATAAATTATAATAATAACATTAAATCGTTAATATTCTTGCTTTATTTACCTACTTATAAGCTACTACTTATTAAAACTTACTAAAAATTATCTTATTTTATTCAAATAATGGTATTATGATGGGGTGCGCCTGTTGATTTCACTACAATCCATCCGTTCAATAAATTACGCAGCTTCTTCTTTTTTCAACGTGTAGCGGACAACCCCTTATGCACGCTGCCATCCAATGCATTGTAACTTATGAGGGTATCGTGCAAAATCAGAGCGTATACTTTCGTGTTCGCGGGGAAGTGGACTGCACGTGTCTCAAATTCAAGTTTAATGTCAACTGTTGAAGACTTTATTATATCCGACTGATGAGAGCAATCAATGACGAACAATGGATTATTTATATAGGCTCCAACCCCCATCCACGGCTCGCTCATGTCCTTACCGTAATAACTAGTTTGAAAATTTTCGTATGCGTAATAGGCGGGTGCGCAAAGTTTCTTATTAAAGTTTAAATTCCAGCGTTCATATGGGTAAACATCGGAGTTGAGATACAAACGGATATCGCTGACATTTGCATGGGTAAATTCTGTAGCACTTTCAGCCCTATTATCAGAATTGTAGTTATCCTGAAAACCGATGATAATGTAGCGAGGCTTCTCTAAACTGGAGGTCGTCTTTATGGCCCAAACATCGGAAGAGGTTTGTCGTAAAGCCGGTAATTCATATAGATCCCACATGCGATAAGCGATTCTGACATGTGCTCTTTCAGAACTCTTATTAATGCGTGAGAGCAGTCTCAATTTCTGTCGATCCTCAGGAACGATATGGCGTATTTTCCATTCAATTTTATTGATTTCAATGGTTCCATTCACCTCCCCCACATAGCTGTTTTGAAAGGTGCGACATATAATGAGAATCAGCTCATGCTTTACGTTTATGATTCCCTTCTTGTAATCCTCGGCAAACCCCATGAGATACTTGAGAGGGAGTTTGCCGCTGAATACCTTGCTCGTCGAATCGAAGATATCTTGAACTCCGGCCTCCAGGCCCCACCCGGACGTCAGCAATGACCGCGATTGGCTCTGGCCGTGTGAAACCAAATGCTTCATGGTCGAAGTAACTCCGGGTTTTCGCACCAGCGCGACTTGCTCGCCGCCCATCTCATAGCGAATTTCGTCGAAGAGAAAGGCCAGTGCATTATTGGACAGGTGACAGGGTTTGGTGGCGTCGGAAGATGTAAATTTCCCCTCGATGTAAATGTAACTGCTTGCGATGTCTAGAATGAGGTCTTGGAAATGGATTGGTATGCGTACTTCATCGGAGTTCTTGTAAGATGGAGAGCCGTATGGTTTGTACGTATGCTCATGCAAACTTACAAGAGAGCTATCAAAGATAGGTTCGTTGAAAACCTCCAATACTTCGCTGGTCGTCATTGCAGTTTATTTTATTGCTTCAACCGCAGTCCCAGCGATTTAAGAAATAATTTATCTTTCAATGATAAGCGATATCGATCACCTTTCACGCGAGCGTTTAACTCTTGAATGGCATCACTCCCTCCTTCACCTCCATACTTATTACATCTCCCCCACTTCGGTTTTGGACGGTGGTGCTGCTGATGGTCATGATGAAAATGACGTAACTGTCCGTTGTAGAGGAAACCCATTAATGTAACTTTTTCAGTTCAATTTTTACGATAATCTTTTCTCCACGGAAATCTATCAGTTCACCATTATCATCCAAGATACTCAGAGTAACGTTGTCAATAAACTGTCGACCTTCTGGCCGAACGCTCATATAAATTATGTTTAGAGGTTCTTTGGACAATTTATATCCCGGTTCAACGTCGATGTCAAACTCGAATAATGTATGCGACTCCACTCCATTCAAATATGAGCCCGAAATAATATTGCAGTCTATACGGATTATTCGTACCTTCATTATGTTAACGGGTAGTGTGGATTCATGATTTACGTTAGCGGCCAACAGCTTCTCTTCAAATCCCAACAAATTCCCTATTGAATGTATGTGGGTGAAATCCATCTCGTGCTTCGACCACAGCTCGCACTTCAGGGTATTGTTATTTGCACGCAGGGAAAATACTTTCTCGGATTCTTCAGGGTTCGCGATGACACCTTTGACCCTCGTAGTTTGATTAATCCCCATAATTTGACGAATTGTCCTCTCGAGTTCTCCAATTTCATAGCAGCCCGGAGGAATTTTCAAGATTTCCACATCAGTATTGCCGCGCCTGAAGGCAAACACATTATTTGTCTCATCTACGTTAAATATAGAATTGTAGCTATAAAATCCGAGCAATCCCAGACCATATCGGCCGTTCGCGTCTAATTCAATCGGCGGATAAAAATCGGCACTTAGTACACTTGAATGTCCTGATAAAGTAAACGTTCGCGACATGACTGATGAGGTCAGTCGTAAAATCACCAACTTATTGCGCTTTCCCACAGCAGCTGAGGAATATCTTCGACGTTGCCGAGCGTTGTCCGACTGCGTCTTCCGCGGCGGCAGCAGCAGTCATATTTACGGAAACATCTGCTTCATTGTCGCAATCCAGCTGTACATTGCTCATGTTGCAATAGCAGCAGAAAATCTTTCTGGGTGGCGGGCCATCGTTTACATCTAAGCAGCAATCATCATCATTCTCGTTGTCACTTACAGCCTCCGAGCCATTGTGTTCATAACAATATTGATATTTTAATATATCAATGTCGTTTCTAAGACGATCTGGAAGTTTCTCCCACACAAGAGCAATCTCATTAGGCGCACAAGCAATCATAACTTCTTTTGGCATATCCGCGAGCTGGCCTCGCTCATCTTCGTCAAACTTCTCAAACGAGAAAATGCAAGTAGGGAATGGGCCATTCTCTTGATATCTTCACGGTACATTATCACACCTTATTCTAGAAACTGTATTAATATCGTCGACCAGGAACTTTAAGCACAGATGACCGCACCAAACTGTGTCGAAATCCTGTTCTCGTTCATAGTTATAGTATATGGTTACGTCATTCGGCATTCCCCCCTGCGCATAATGAATAAATTCTTTAGGTGGGGGTAAATTTCCAAAACTATCATAATATTCAACGCCGCCATTATGTATTTTATACGCAACCCAGTGCGTCCCGTTCCCCTCCCAATTATCCAAATTAACTATGCCCCTCTCACAGCATTTCACCCCCGAGGAAGGTAAAGTATCTCTCATAAACACACCTCGGAAATGTGGTATTTTCAGCTCTTTTGCAAAACGCCTCAAATCGATGTCAGTCAGCGCCCTCCGAGGCAGCGTAATTAGTTTTTTGAACTGTAGGGTTTAAGGAAGAGTCCGAAGCCGGATCTATACGGCTTCAAATATAGCCCGCCTCCTCTCTTCCCCAACGCAATCGCTTCCATTGTTTTATTATGTCTGCTGGCCTCTGCCAATTTCCTTTTTCCCTCTTTCGCATCGTTTACAACCTTGGCAATTGCAGAGGACCCTCCAGCTAAAGTGCCGAGCGCGGACAAACCGGCGAAAATGGGTATGAGTGGCAAGATACCGCCAATCTTTGGAACTGGGATTATACGTGGTACCCGCAACTTGCGGCCTCTGCCCTTTTTTAGCGCAGCTTTCGCAGCATTAAACGCTATACCAGCTGCCGACAGCACATCATTTTTTCGCACGGCAGTGCGACCGACACCCTCCTTCAAAGCCCTCCTTGCCGATCCAACAATGTCTCTTCCAAATGATACCTTTTCAACCTTTCCCGCATTCTTCTTTTTTCTGTTGTACGTTGATGATGACACCACCTTTACAGCTCCACCCTTTCCTCCTCCTCCGGATGTCGAGTTGCGAAGTCCCATGCCGAAACGCCTTTTACCCTTCATGATACCGGTAACAAGCCAGGCAGATAATTTTTCACCAAGAGCAGCGTCTTTAGATTTTACTCGCTCCCATGCACGCTGCTCCAGTTCATAATCGGCCTGATGCCTCAATTTCAAGTTATCCGCACTTTTTGAATATGCAATGTCGTGGTTCTTGCAGGCGACGTCTAAGGGATTAATTCCGGCGTCACCCCTGGCCAATCTTTTTTGTAGTTTTGTGCCGGGTCCGCAGTACTGATAGCCCCCAGGCAGATGTAATTCAAATGGAAGTTTGTTAATTAGAGAATTAACAATACCACCTCCAGCAACGTGAGAGCGCCTTCGAGATGTACGTCCATTAGGCTCGACAATCAACATTTAAATAAACGAATTGCCCTGTTTTTAATTTATATAGTATCCAGCGCTTGCACAATGCGTATCGTAGAGCAGAACCAAAAGTTGGGCGTGGAAAATTTAGATGCAAATGTTGGAGAGGGTATCGATAGTCGATGTCGAAGACATGGGCCACTTCTGCCGTTCAGCATCAGAGCACTTATTGTGGGACCATCTAATTGTGGGAAGACAAATGTAATGATTTCACTGATCACGCATCCTCAAGGTTTACGATTCGCTAACGTCTACATATACTCCAAATCCTTATTTCAACCTAAGTATCAGTATTTAAAAAATATATTGACACCCATTAAAGGAATGGGCTTTTTTATGTACGACAACAACGCGGACATAATGCAGCCAAACGAGGCGAGAGAGAATTCAATTTTTATTTTCGACGATCTTTTTTGTCAATCCGCCTCCATAATACAATCATATTTCAGTATGGGACGACATAAGAATGTAGATTCTTTCTACCTCGGTCAAACGTATTCAAAGTTGCCGAAGCAGCTGATACGTGATAATGCCAATTTGATTGTATTATTCAAACAAGATGATACAAACCTTCGTCATATATTCTCCGATCATGTTGCACCTGATGTAAGTTTCCCCCAATTTCAAGAAATGTGCTCCGAATGCTGGAGGGGGAAATTTGGATTTTTAACCATCGACAAGGACAGTGAAATAAATAATGGGAGGTACAGAAAGGGTTTCGATAATTTCATAATCATGGAATGACGGGTGAAAAGAAAAAAAAATATAAGAACAGTGTAATTCGTATTGTCAGTTTATTTAAGTGATAATTGGCGTAGAGTGAACATATCAAATATTCTGAACGTCAGGGAGGAGGAGGAAAGTGCACCAGCAGAATGAGTGGCAGTAAAAATATGGATGAAGTTATACAAATGAAGCGGAGATTGGTGGAGGCCACCGATGCTGTAAGGAAAAAGTTCAATATGTTAAAGTCGAAAGATGTTAAATCCAGAGAGGTGCTCGAGAAATTTTATGAGCCAATAACGAAACCATTGAAATCGATTTCTAAAATGAGTATCAAAACCCCACCGCCAACAAATCCAGAATCACTCACTCGAAGCAGACCTTCTTCTTCAAATATTCCCATACGGCAGACCAGTAGTAGTATTCCAACAGCAGCTACTTCCATCCCCGATGGCGATGGCTCGCTTGAAGGCAGTGCTGCTGCTGCAGCCATGTCTTACTCCCCATCCGTTCTTGCAATGACACCCGCTTCATCTCCGGCGAGTTCTACGATGGCGAAAGAGGGGGCAGAGGATGTGATTGATTTAGAGGAGATTATTGAAGAAATTCAAACTGGAAAACCTAATTATGATAAGATATTTGGAGTTCGTGTGGATCCACAGGTCGGAAAACTGGTTATGGGTAATGCAACAGTGACAATATCGGGCCATAACATCTCGTTTTGGAGACACAGCAGAAAACTAAAGACCTATAAAGCCACTCCGGAATTATGCGATTTAATATTTTTTAAGCGGCCTGCTGCGTTAGAACGCACTGTCAGCGAGCGAGAGAAGGGGAATTATGCTGAAATCTTAAAGTTGACCAATGTGGTTTATAAGGGCCATAACCCCATCTTAGGTGTAAGAGGAAGCAAGTCCTTAAAGTATCGCCAAATTATAGAACCATTGATTGGAATTAAGAAGGGAGGTGGTCAAGCTTCTTCTTCTTCTTCACGGCTCCGACCGTCAGTAGTGAAATTCGTTTTACCTGCTAAGAAAACCTTTTCAAGCGGTACGGTTATGGATTATGTTTACTGGAATAAACCAAAAGAGTTGATCGATCGATTACGAGTGCTCTCAGCCTCAAAGCTAGCCGGGCATACAGGGCATGATAATGAAATAATGTCATTAGTTGAGGAACTGCGGGAGGAAGGATACATTTATTAAGTTCTAAATATAAATAGCTGTATATTTACGCATTCATGGCCAGTGCGTAATGGTCATGAGCAGTAGACACATCATTGATAAATTCGGACGTCGGGGGAAAATATCCAGAGAGGGGTTGCGTGGTCCTCCAGGTCTCGGATTTACTCTAACCCCGGGCGGTGACTATGATATCAATAATAGACGTTTAAAGAATGTTAATAAACCTATACAGTTGAATGATGCGGCTACGCGAGGCTATGTTGATGAGAAGATTAAGGGTGCCGATGAGATAATATCAGCATCACGACAAGCAGCACGTCTGGAGTGCTCCGAATTACAGCAGCAGAGTAGAAGATACGTGGACGATATGGTCAATGATTTGCGTGGTCCCGTGGTTTTCAGCTACCAGGGTATAAAACAGCCGAAGACTAACTCCAAATGGTATCATATTAATAAGCAAAATCATGTGAAGGCTTTTATATCTTTTAAAGTACTCGAGTGCCAATTAAATGTTAAAACCAACATTTTCGTTAACAGTAAATCGATAGGGGCGGCGGATTTTGTAGGAAGAACGCTACAAAAAGGTGATACGATTCAATTTGAAATGGCTCAGCCAGCGGGACCGCCACTGACCTGCACAATCATCGGGGAATATAAACCGTGGAAAGTGGAGACGACGGGCGAACAACAGTCATCTGAAACAGATATTTCAAAATCCCTCCACCATCTTAGTGCATTTGCGAATTAACCCTTGCATAGTATGGATGGGGGTGAGAAGAGATTGTTAGTGAATGAGTTGTATAAACCAGCTCGTCGCAATTTCCGTCGACGAAGAACAATTATTAAAGGCTACGGCGATCTATGGCAGATCGATTTAGCAGAAATGCAGCCGTATGCCTCGGAAAATAAAGGAAATCGCTATATATTGGTTGCAATAGACTGCTATTCTAAATACGTATGGACGCGACCAGTGAAGCAGAAGACTGGTGCTGAGGTGAGCAAAATGATGAAAAGTATTCTTCATGATGCTAGTTACGCACCGAAGAATCTACAGAGCGATAGAGGTAGCGAATTCTATAACCGACATTTCAACTCTTTAATGGAGCAGAATCGAATCAAACATTACTCGACATATAGTTCGAAGAAGGCGGCGATTGTGGAGCGAGTGATCAGAACACTTAAGACCCGGATTTATAAGGAATTTGCAGTAAGGGGCAAGCATAAGTGGTTAGATATTCTACCCGACATAACGAATGGATATAACAATGCCATGCATCGTACTACGGGAATGAAACCAGCTGACGTTTCTCCTAAAACTCTTCTAAAAGTCTACGATCACCCGAAAATTGTACCGCCAAAAAGCAAATATCGTGTTGGAGACATTGTTCGAATTAGTAAATATAAAAGTGTTTTCGAGAAGGGTTACACTGCCGGATGGACCACTGAATTGTTCAAAATAGCGAAAATTAATATAACAAACCCCGTTACATACGAGCTCAGAGACATGAATGACCAGTCGATCAGGGGATGCTTCTACGAGCCGGAACTGCAAAAGACTCGGCATCCAGATACGTACTTAGTGGAGAAAATACTTCGACATAACAGAAACAATGGCAAAATTTATGTTAAATGGCTCGGATTTACGAATCAGCATAATTCATGGATCAATAAGTCTGATATTGTCTAATTATGTTATACTTACCTCATAATAATTTATATCATATAAACTTACCTTGTATTTGGGAATAAAGTTCTTACAGATTTCAAAATTTTCCTTTTGTTTTATATATTATCTAAGTTAAGAAGCTATGGAAATAAAACTGCAAGGTTTCACATTTTTCGTATTTATTCCTATTATTATTTTACAGCAACATACAGATTGATAAAATAAGATTACAATTTTGAATATTCTTTCATTCCCTGCTCACATTATCGTTAATTTTATAATGCCCCCAGGCTAAAGTTCTGATTCCATCAGACAGAATAAACCTTTTGTCATCGAAAGGTGATAGAGCAATTTTATTTATTTGCTGCGTATATATAATGTGCTTTATGGATTTGAATATGTTTTGCCTGCAAAGCTGGATTTTCTTATTCAGAAGACAGTCCAAATAAGCTTGATGCTTCAAACGTTTAGTCACACAGCTCTTAACACCTTTGGCCCTTTTTAACACGCGGTTACCCACTACATAATCATAGAGCTTAGCTCTAAGCCCCACGAATTCAGATATTGTCTCACCCTTTGTCTCATCCTTCATTAAACCTAAAACGGCTTTATTCACCAGTGGTATTCCATACGGGTTATCCGGAGAGTAGTTACTTGTATCAAACTTATGAATATTAAGTTTGATATCGTTGTAGATATTTGGCGTTTGGATTTTGTAAATTAGTGAGTCCGTATCCGTATAGAGTAATGCAGCCTTTTCACCATATTTTCTCTTGATAAAATCATAATGGAAGTCGTACATCGTCGTTTTGGAAATATCTAGTACACTGAAACCCACAAATATAGGTTTGTTATATTCAACTTTTACGGGCTTCAATTGGATGGCCACAAAGTTTTCGTTAAACACAGACACACTATGAAAATTTGGTTTTGCAATTAGACATTCGGCACCCCTCTTCTGCTTGTTATTTTTCCAAATATTAACTAATTTAACGTTGACTCGTTTCTCGACTGCCTCCATGCATTTTCCAAAAATTGCATTATTCATTAGTTTATAGAAACTTTTAAAAAATTCGTTGGAGGCTTGTTGTCGCTTTTCGGTGTTGAGGTCGATATAAGGCTTTAACCAGGCTGACTGGTTAAATTCTAAAATTCGGTGAATTTTAGTTACTATCAAACCATGTTGTATTACTTGATACAAATTTCTATAATGGATAATATAGCTTTGTTTATCGAATAAATTGGGTATTAATTTCTTCTGCCGGCTGGTTCCATTGGGTGGGATGATATTTTCTGGACAAAATGGTAACTCATTATGCGCGTCGTGGAGATGTTTCGGATATGTCAAGTCAACTTCTAGAAAAAATCCTTTTGCACTAGTCTCACTGCAGCAATTTGAGTTTATGTTGAATTCAACGATTTCCTCCCTGGTTAGCCAACGAAAGCCGGAATGTGGTAAATATTGGGATAGGGATAATCCATAAAGATTATTAGCATCTAAATAAATTAAGTAGCTGGTATCTTGATCCGGCTGATATTTATAGTTGTTAGAAGAGGTGATTGGAATGTGTTCATTATTTGCCACTGCTCTTCGTTCAACACACACCGAAACGCCTCCTCTGATTGATTTTCGAACGAAATGCAACATATCTATATCCGTTAGTAGCTCTATACGAACTTTTGTAAATTTCAACATTGCGGAGAATGATAAACCAGGGCAAGTGAAAAAATTCGCCGCTTCCAAATTGTACGTTTCCATACAAAGCGTTCGGAAAGATTCGAATACATCGGTCAAAAGCAGTACATCAGTCTTCAAGTACAATTCAGAATAATCCCTTAGATTGGCACAATTAAAAGTTTTCCAAACGTTCTGCGCGTGTTCATACGATGCATCATCTATTCCCGTTTCAGTCAGATCATTATAAAATCTCTCTTTTGATGGAAGTTCTTTCGTCATTTCCAGAATTTCATAGGATTCGACAAAACTGTAAGGGAAGACGCCTTTCTTCATTACCAACTGAAAGTGAAGAGGATTGCTGAAGAACCTACGGGTCTCAACAAACTGATCTTCTTGCAGATTATTTGCGAGTGACTCCAAGCTGCTGGCCATGAAACGGTAGGAGTCTAAAAATCTGAGATCGATACTGGGATGCCTTATCCGATTACCACCCTCCGAAATATTATTTTGGTGCGATTGTTGAAATTCACTCATCTTTATTCTAGCCGAAAACGAGATGTACTTTTCTTTAGTTTGAGGTATAACGTGAATTTCCTCCACTGCAGCGGCCAGTTCTTGAATAAAGAGATGGGTGTCATAGTTGCTTAAATTATGGAAAAATACCGGCACATGTCTGGATGTTCTATATTTCAAATTACACTTCCCATGGGCTGCTCCTCTGTATTCTCCTATATAAATGAAAAAGTGTAAATTGCAATAATGTACCCAATTTTATTAACTCATACCTGTAAAGTGATTGTGATCTGCACATTTAACTTCAGACTTGCTAATATCCATGCCATCGCCATGACTGCTACCGGTAAATTTTTCCCCGCAAATAAAACAATTCGTCGCTTCATCATGCATACGCTTCTGGTTATATGTTAATGGCTTCATGGGTTTAGAGTTTACAAAATAGTCTCTGTATATACGCTTCACGTCTTCAATCAACCATTTTATAAAAATGGTGGCACAGTCTTTTCCAGTGTATTGTCTGAGAACTGATAATGTTTCATCATAATCACATTTTATAAAATAACAGAAATTAAGTGGGATGTGCATCGTTGTGTTTACTGTATATTTTACTTCAGGATTTGCCTGACATCCATATATGGGTCTAAGGATGGATTCAAAATCAGCATACACAACGAAAGGAACTTTAACCGAGTGCTGATATTCCTTGAAGTATAGAAATCTATTTTCGGGGTCGGGTAATACAGTACATACTTTACTGCAATCTCCTCGACTGAGATGCCCTCTCCACTTTGCCTCATCATGGAAAAATATTAAGCATCCATCACATATGTAAATACGTCGTTCATGTTTAGTTAGCTGACTTCTAACCAATCGAGACAAATTTTTTATCCAGCAGTAGTGTCCATCAGGCCCACCACCCTCTCGTTCTATATACAGCAAATTAACGTGAGTCTGTCGGCGTTCAGTGCAGTGATAGATCGGTCCTATTATATTGTAATTATCGCCCTTTCCGCTATTATCACGTTCTAATCCAAATACATTAATACTCAGTCCAGAGTTTTGCCGTTCAAACTTTGATATATCCTTAATTTGAATAGGAAATTGCATTCCATCGAAATTAAGATTCTCGAAATATTTTAAATAATGATTGCATCGATGTGGTGATATTTCAACCTGGTATAAAGCCGAAAGAATGGCGAATCCAAAGCATCGCATGTCTAAATTCTGCACATTAATTACGGATCGGGTATCTCGAATCTTCCGCGGTAGTGGTATATATGACGAAGCTCGCAATGGATTAAATAACGCAATATTAACCTCCATATATAGAATGCCGGCGAGTGCCCAACCGGAGTCCTTCTCCTAATTAAGTGGGATGTAACATAACATTAGAATATTACAGTAAAAGAATTGTTTCAAACTTACATGAAATTCTTCGCTTTTGCGTTTCAGAATCCCCACCAATTCCATGTACAGCTCATTTAAATCAGTAGATACCGTGACTACCATATATTTCGTATTAAAGGATTTTATATCAGAGACATTGTGCCCGGACATCATTTCTTCCTCATCGCAATTATCAAGTTTCGAGGTTAGTATATAATCTGCAAATAGCTCGAAATTGACTTTCAAGGCACTTTGAAATTCAGAATTTTGTAAAGATTCCGTGATCAGCCGTAAAGCCTTGCTTCTATTAATTTCGAAAAAGTTATTTATATCTACAGTGTGCGAATCATCTGCGATGAACAATTTATATGAAGCTATTCGGCCTTTAAACGCAACTCGAATTAAGTTAACCCCCGGCTCTAAGCCCACTGTGCAATTTTGTTTATGTATTATACTGCGGATGTGCGACGCGTATTTATGTTTCTCAACATCCACATTACAGTGCTCACATCTTACAAAAACAGGATTTTTCATTTGTTTAGGGGTTTTTTCTCTAACACAGGTCGAAGTCGATGCCATTGACTCGTTCGCATCATCATGTTTCACTTTCACGCGCTTGCTATTCAATTCTCGTTGCTGATGTCGTTGCTGTTGTAGGGAAATAGCATTTGATTCGGGATGAACTTGATTCATATGCCGTTGTACATTTTCTTTGTATAGAGATGACATTGGACAGTAAAAACACTTGTGGATGGTTACACAATCTTCAGCAGTAGAGTGTTTCAAGCGTCTGTGCTTTGTCAGACTGTCCTTTCGACTGAAAGTGACCCCACAGAGATCACATTTAAAAACATTTCTGGGAGGATCGCAACTCATCTCAATATTGAGAAGATATTTCGTTGGAATTTAGTGGTGGTGGAGGAGGGAGGAATGCGGGGAACTGCAGTTGTTGCGGGAAGTGCATGAATGAAAATAGTATGTAACTGAATTTTTTCTTAACATTCAAATGTGAGCACCTTAAAATAGATAATGTGAGAGAAAGAAATATATTTTCATAAATTAAACCAGGCCTTGTTTCGCTAAGTTTATTAGCGTGAGGGTGAGTTCAGATGGGACTTGACAAGTTGTGGTTCAATAAATACACTTTTTGTTATGTTTGAATAATAATTTCCAGAGCAGGTATGTGAGTTTTAGACAGGTCTCGACAAGTTATCGTAGAATTTATATACTTTTGGATATGGTGAACAGGTGATGTTAACTCATGCAGCTGCTAACCGGTTTGAATAAGTCAAAAACAAAAAGGTAGGTCGGAGAGCGGGGTAGGGGGTATATTTAAGGTTCCAGGGCAGGTGTGTGAGTTTAGACAGGTCTCAACAAGTTATCGTAGAATTTATATACCTTTGGATATGGTGAACAGGTGATGTTAACTCATGCAGCTGCTAATCGGTTTGAAAAAAGTTAAAAAACAAAAAATATTGGTTGTAGAGCGGGGATAGGGCGTATATTTAAGGGTAATATTTAAGGAGAGCTAAAAATATCAGCAATCACTTGTACGCCGGTGATATACGTGAGTAGGTGCGATTTGAATAGTGTTGTGAAAGATGGAAGCTGCTAAATGTGATAGGGTACATATTTCAAACAGTTCATATTATGGATGCGGAATAGATGATTATCCGAAGGGTATGAGGCGATCTCTTGAAGTAAGTTCTTGCGAAAGTGGTACATCGGACTCACCTGCAATTAAAACTAGGCGGTGTATTTTTGAAAATAAATTGAAAGATTTAGAACAAGGTGGAGGTTCGTTAGTCTGCAAAGAAGCGAGTCAAATGGAGAGTAATGTGACAGCTGGTGGAAATTCTATAAAACAAATAGAGATGGAAGCAGTCGCGGATGAAGAAGTTCAACTATCACCTAGTACTTGGAGGAACTTCGATGTTATGGTACAGGAGGCTGAGCATAGATATAATGAAACGTTTAACTTAATAGCAGAGAAAACGCTACCTATTGACTTAGAAAATGAGACATTTGTAAATATGGGCATTAATCCGTTAACTATGGAATCCATGCTTAGAATAAAAAGAAAGAAAGCTTGCAGTGTACATGGGGTGTTATCTTTCACACTCACACAGCTCCAAGAATTATTTGAAAAAAAACATCAAATATTGAGTGTGGACGCTGAAATATCCTCCGCTACTGTGGAATGGTCAATAAATATCCTCAGTTTGGAGAATTATAATGTATTTCTACTACCGAAGAGAAATATTATTTTGTTCAATCCATGTGACGAAATACGGCCCAATAAAGCTTGCATGGATGAAACCTGCTCTTTTACAAAGGATACTTTGAAACGAATTTTCGATTTAGAAAATTATTTGCGCAAAAGTATTTGCGCGTGGGTGATATCGTACGAAAGAGTTACATGAGTTTGGACAGATTCACTACTGAGTGTTCACGATTTTTAACGGATCGAGAATTAATGTGTGAGGAGAAAACAATAATTCATTGCATTAAAGACAAATTTAAGGATGATTTTGCTCTGTATGAAATGTATTTAAAATTCCCCAAAACAATAATGCAGGACATAAAGGAGAAAATAAATTCGGCGATGTTATATTCTGACTGATAAAATGTTTTAGTTGCATGACTATGGAAAATGTAAAAATATTAATCAATAAACTATTTGACAATTAATTGCAGCATTTTATTCAAAACAGATAACTTTCTAAAAAATAAATTAATGTAAACTGCCTACTTATATAAGCTGTCTTATTAAAAAATGTTATATTTTTCTAGCACTGTCCTATTGACAACCCTAAATAAAATTAATAGAGATGAATAATAAATATAGAAAAAATGTTAATACCTTTGATTATTTGAGAATTTACTCTATTTGTTGAATTCAATCAGCTGCGTCTGTTTGTAAAGACCCCCGATTCTTTGCCCATCCCTTTAAAGATGAAAATGTATCCACCCTCGTTCATAGTTGAAATTAATTGTTCATTAAAATAACTTGTTAAACGTTTAGGTATGAAAAACCGCTAAACTTTCCATCCCGTCTTATAGCGACATTACGATAGCTCGCCCATAGCGCGTCTCCACTAACTTAACTGATTGAATAGGATATTGTTTTTCTATTTCCAAACTACTGATTGATTTTTTCTCCAGTAATGGCGAAATTGCGGAGGCCTGATTTAATTCACTTATTTGACTCATTTTGTCAAGCTTACATATTATTCAAAACAGATAACTTTCTAAAAAATAAATTAATGTAAACTGTCTACTTATGTAAGCTGTCTTATTAAAAAATATCATATCTTTCTAGCGCTATCCTACTGACAACCCTAAATAAAATTAATAGATATGAATAATAAATATAAATGATGACGAATTAGAAAAAATTTTAATACTTTTAATTATTTGAGAATTTACTCTATTTTTTGAATTCAATCAGCGGCGTCTGTTTGTAAACACCCCCCGTTTTTTCGCTCATCCCTTTAAAAATGAAAATGTATCCGCCCTCGTTCATACTTGAAATTAATTGCTCATTAAAATAACTAGTTAAACGTTTAGGTATAAAAACTGCAAAGCTTTCCACCCCGTCTTGTAGCGACATTACGATAGCTCGCCCATAGCGCGTCTCCACTAACTTAACTGATTGAATAGGATATTGTTTTTCTATTTCCAAACTACTGATTGATTTTTTCTCCAGTAATGGCGAAACTGTGGAGACCTGATTTAATTCACTTATGTGTTCCATTTGGCAAGCTTTATCAAATTTAATTAAAAATAGTGTAGGTACTCACAATAAGGAAAATTCGAAAATTCAGTCACAAAAAAACACACGCACTAAAATGAACAATTTGGTGGTGGTGATGGATAAAATGGGGTAGGTAGGTACTGCGTTAATTGGAAATGTTTTTCCAACGTTTGGTAAACTAATGGTTGATAGTTAATTTCAGAATCTTTTTATAGAGAACTGGGATCAACAAAGTGGGGGGGTAGCGTCATTCCCACGCATTTTTTTGCCACAATATCCGCCGTTGATTCGCCCCTCCTTTCTAAATATCAAATAGGTACAATTAAATATGAAGAGCAGCTGTTTCTAAGATTATCGTAGAAGAGTCGTTAATACTTAAAAAACAAAATAATCATAAACGCGGCTAGTCATTTATTAAGCAAAAATTCACGGAAAAATTGCTGTTACGACATTTTTAACCCCATCGCTCCATTGATGTCAAAATTCTTTCTTTCTTTCGGAACCCCAATTGTTCTAAAATATACATCCTACGGCGGTGCGTAATACTTATATTTATTATGCGGAAAAAATAGTATTATAGATTGTTTATATTATCAGAGCAGTAATTACATTTCACATAAAACTTATTCATTAATTATCTAAATAGTATTATAAATTGTTTATATTATCAAAGCGGTAATTACATTTCACATAAAACTTATTCATTAATCTAATCTAAACCATTAATATTTTCTTCATCACTGCTGTAGCCATCATCGTGACGATCAGGGAGCGAATCCGTCGATGCATCCTCGTGAAACACTGTTTCATGAATTACATATGCCATGTATGCATCAAATGCAACGCAATTGTAAAATACGTCGAACCCGTTAACTTCAATACGCCTAGTGGCATAATAGGTGAACACTCCAGATGTATGTGGAAAAAACACCGCGTTTAATACTCGCACTGCTGGATGCTCCCTTCGACGTGTAGGAAATAACTTGAAAATCGGCATCACATTATCTCCCCGTATTGGTCTAATAAAAGGTGTCGGATTTTGCGAATAATAATACTCCATAATTATTGTCGGTTTTAATAAATAAAGTACTAGTCATACATATTTGCAAACACAATATATATAACATAACTTGATATGGTTGGAGGGGGTGTGTGCACTTTTACATCTAACGAGAAAAAATCGCTGTCAAATAATGACTCTGGTTCAAACTATTCAGCAATCCTAATATAATCCGCAATGATTCCTTGGACAGTATAAAGGAGCGGCGACTACAAAGCTCTTTTTTATAGACACATATGCACACAGTTTCTCACGGAGCCCTTAAAAATAAAAAATTCCATCCTTCACATAATAAAACCCTACCTAATTCGCTTGAAATCATTTTCATAGATAGCTTTACAAATTTTGACAACAAAAAAATATTTAATTGAAGGTGGGTGAAATCTATGAGAATAGCGTCTCAGGCATCGTTGGCGAAATGTAATACGCGAGATTAAGAAGGAAAAAAACGCATTCTTCTAACCAAAACAATATAAATATGTACTATAAAGACTCTAGATACAGTCCTTTTTTAATACACAACCTGTTTGGAATTCCATTCCCACATCAGAAAGTTAATAATTCGAACATCTTTTATTGTGGGAAACGGCCTGCCGGGGCGGAGGGTTTAAAAGGTTCTATTCATATGTTACAATTTCAATTTTTTTGTATACAGCTTTCCATTGTCAGTGACAACGAATTGCATTCTTCTTTAATATATTGCATTCAGATATACTACATAGGATTCAGGTGCAGTTCTGTTTTTTTTCATACACCACCCTCATTTGCCACACCTGTTTGAAATTCCATTCCTTCAGTAGCGAGTTCATAATTCGAAAATCTTTTATTGTGAATGCCGCCTACAGGGGCGGGCTTCTGAATAAAAAAATTGCATTGTATTCCGTATTATTGCCCTCTATACCTTGAAAATGGCGCAATAGTTTGATAAAAGAAGTAGGTACTCTGATTGTATATTGAAAAATTATAATAGAATAAGATTAGAGAGGGAGGGTGGCACATTTCCAGGTGCAGAACCGAGAAGTTTAATATAAAGGTCTGACTGAAGGAAACTTCTTCATTTACTGTTTAGTTCGATACCTTCGCGCAAAATTTAACATTGAATTTAAAAAGTAATGGATTCCATTGCAATGGTTAAGACAGTGTTAATAGTAGATATACGAGGTTATGAGTATGGTGACAATGATGAATTTATCGTGAAAGAGTTAGCCGTCATCACTCTTGGGAGTGGGCGAATGGCTCATTATTTATTTAAAGCTCCATCACTCCAGCGGGAGAGGCACTCAGATGGGAGCGTGGAATTGGGAGAGCTCTCCAGAATATTAGAAAGGATGTGTTTTACGGCAAGCCTGGAGGCTATCATTTGGACAGTGGAAGAATCGGTGGTCATCGTATGCAAAGGCATCCAAAAGAAGAGGTTTCTGCAGAGGCTATTACCAGCCTACTACATATACGATGTCGAAGATCTTGTGCTGCATGTCGATACATCGTTACCTCCACCGCCAACATTTATGGAATCATCTATAACGCTCTGTTTAGAACATCCGGTCGTCCACTGTCAATGCGCGTTAAGCAGTGTTCATAGAATCCGACAATATTTGACGGATATGAATTTTCGCTGTTGTTAAGTGTGAAATGAAGTTTCCACATTTACAGCTTTTAAGTAGGTAAATAAAGCAGGAATATTAACGATTTAATGTTATTATTATAATTTATGAATGCATATGAGCTATTTAGATTTACATTTTACATGAAATAAAAAGATAATATTTTTTCTTTCAATTGTGTCGTTTTATTAAATATAAGATGGAGTTTCCAGATTTTCAACATTTTTCACAATGTAAATAATTTCAAAGGCAAGCAAAATAAACAAAGTTATCCATCCATTTCACATTTTCTTTACCATGTATCTTTCTGTCAGTTACAATGCTCTTTTCACACCTCTTATAATTCTCCTTAAATAAGCCTGTTAACCACTTGACTGGGGCGTCGTCACTACCTGTCGGAGGTTGAGTTGAACACAAAAGAGCGGTCAGGTATATAATCCTCTTCGGCAGACATCGAAAATAATACCTTTTCATGCAATTACGACGTTTTATTAAATGTGAAATGGGGCATTCTTATTCTTACTAAATAAAGGCATATAGCCATCATGGACAGCAGTACATAATTAAAATATTTATTATTAATAACAATTACCAACAAGTTGGTGTAGTTAACCCACTCTAGCCGGGGAAAATTTACACATAGCCACAAATGGCGGAGGCGCCGTACAAGATATTCATAAGAATCTCATCATAAACATTATTATTAATAACAATTGGCGACAACTAACTAATTATATGCATGAATTACGGCCTCGCGACTCCGTAATACACACCTAATTAAAAAATCGGGAATCGCGAGCGCGGACCAATTAATTAAAAAACGCTAATGAAACCGCTAATGACGCCCTCATTAAATGCGGCGGAGGTGGCCGCTGAACCTACATAACCCTACTACTGATGATGCCTCACTTAAAAGTGTAATCAAAAAGATTTCTGAGGTGTGAAATGCAAATTACATCAGTTGAATCGAATCCCATAATTATTCACTCTTTCCAATAATTAAGGAAGTGTATCAAAACCTCAGAGTGTCAATGAAGAGAATAACCTTTCCGTAGAAACTTTCTCAAATCGTTAGTGCAAATTTAGCAATCTCATTCCCGCAGAATCGAAGCGCTCCAGAAAGAGCACCACTTAACTTAATTCATCAGGTATCAGACAATTCGCAAGCCAGCGCTCCCCAACTCCAATTGAAAGCATCAACCTGGAAGAGCAGCAAGAATGCGACGCATGTACTTTCCCCCATCTAGAATTCCGGTTCAGTTTCTGCCTTCGGCTTTTCCTTCCCGTGCCGCGGCGTTGGGAAAACGACACAAACAAAGGAGTAGCGACGGCCGGCCGGTCTGTCGGGTCCTCGGTAGCAAAGCGAGCACGGCGGGTCAAGAGCTGGAAGGAGAAGTACGTGACGCGGTTGTGAGATACAAAGCTTTCGCCGCTCCCGCAGGCAACCCGTGGTATCGTTCTGCACCTGACACCAGCGCGAGAGAGCGGCGCTTTATCATTTAACAGGAAGCATTCATTATTTGGAGGTGTGCTCATGTTAATCCCAAAAAGGTCGATTTTGCTGTTTAAGTATGTATGAGGGAAGGGATATAAATATTGAGAAAGGTCTCTTCACGAATAATTGGGTTACGTTCGGAAATAAATCAATTTAGGGCATGAGAAATAATATACCTTTGGTATACGAACTTGAAAGATTTTGTTTTTGAAATATAATTATTATTTTATTTATTTATTTTATTATTATAATTATTATTGAAAATTTTGGACGAAGTCTTTCACCGTCTTTCACTTATATCTGAAGATTTCAATAATATGTTAATCGAATCGCTCACTTTCTTGTGGACGAAGAACATTGTAAGATGCGAGAAGAAGGGAAAGACACGGACACGGTGAAAAAGTTGGTAGACGAAATCTGGAAAGTTGTACAGTCAGCAATTAGTTAATTTCAGAATCAATTTGTCTTCGCTAGATAATTTTGTAAATCATCTTATTTAGACGATGGACTTTGCAACTGGCTAGTGTCGTATTATCCGCATATATTCCTCGTTGTCAATCTTCCGTTGGATATAGCGGGATAATCCAGAGAGGTTGGCAATTGTTGAATTGGTGGCCGTTCCGTACTTCCGTACATCCCATTTTCGTACAAGGCAAAATTAGTGACAGTTCCGTACACCATGCACGTGTCGCGATACTGGGGGATCATTTGTAAGAAACTGTCATTAGCAATAGTGGTAGTTGCGTACATATACAATCCCTTAGTGACCGTATACGAGTAGTAGGTTGTTTGTTAGGTACAATTTTCTCGCTTATTACTATGTTATATTTTTTGGCAGAGTTTTATGTGGACCGCCTGTGTTTATTTGTTTGTTTACTGTATAAATTTTTCTTTTTAGTTTTGCACTGTTGCTGCTTTCAATTTATCTTTTGTTTTTTGTAAAAACATTTTTTTTCCTTTTTTTGCAGCGTCATGTGGGGCGTCTGTGTTTATTTATTGTAACTTTATGAATTTCTCGAGTTACCCTGGTACTTGGATACAATTCAAATGTAGGTATCTGTTGGGTAACCAAAAATAAATAAATAAAATACTCGAAGAGCATTCTAAGAATCACCCGGGTTGTTTACGCAGAGTACCTGAACATATAATTGTGGATTTAGTCCCATTTCGTGGGTTCCTATTTCGTGCCTCATCCCAAACCTCTACCTGGTTTGAATGCCGTTTCGTGCGCTGACCTGCTAATAATAATGCAGTAAGCCACTAATTCGAGTTTATCTTTACAACACAACGCTGTTAATAACTAGACTTCAATGCGGAAGTGTATGTTGATTTCTCTCCTATGGTTTTCAAATGTTAATGTTTTTGTTTGGGGGGGGGGGGGGGGGAGACTTAAACGTTCCACTTGCCTACAGATCGGAAATAGTGGGCCGTGGAACCACTTTTTTGGCCGTATTGAGTGACGGGCAACTATACAACAAAGCAGTACATTTTGTGTGCCTTTATTGCTAGAACGTGCTAGTCCGGTTCAGGTACCTACGTAAACAACCCGGGTGAGGGATGATTCTTAGAATGCTCTCCGAGTACGCACTACCACTATTGCTAATGACAGTTTCTTAGAAATGACCCCCAGTATCGCGACACATGCATCGTGTACGGAACTGTCACTGATTTCGCCTTGTACGGAAATGGAATGTACGGGACTACGACGATATCGCAAATGTTAGCTCCTTACGCGTCCTTCAAAAATAACCTGCTTGACAGTAAATCACTCTCTTCAGAAATTTGAATATTGTGAAATGCGATATTCTGGCAAAGCAACAATCATTCCTAGTAAACCTTTCACGAAATATTAAGACAAGTCACCCTTAGAAATGGTAATATGTAGATATCAATCTATTCGACGGAAGTTTGGCTAGACCGAAGCAGTAAACAACTCATCTAGTCTAGGAACAAAAAACCTAGTGGGAGTCCGAATACAAATTAATCTTGACCGGGACTGCCGCGTTCCGCTCGATGCGTAGAGTGTCCCGGAGAAGGCGGCCCGTGCTGTGATAGTGCGATAGCCATGTACTCCCTGCCGGGCAGTTGCGCCCTGTCCACCGGTCGCCACACCGTAGATGGGTGGGCGGACTGGAGAGAGTAGTGTGAGAGTTCGGCTTTATGCGGTTTACTGTTAGATTTTCTGATAACCGATAGTCATACAGTTATAGGCTGCGGCGCGACCCGAATCAACTCACTAATAGGAATGAGATGATATTAGGTTGCTGTAGAAATTCTCCTGCTTATTGCCGAAATACCGGAAATTTAAGTCTGTTTATTATCGTGCCTTGTGTTGACCTTTATTTGAATTCAGCCAAACAATATTGTAGATGATCATAATGTAGATATTTATGGGATTATGGAATGGTCAAGTTATACTTTATTATTCTGCCTTGGTAGTTGATTTGTTACCTTCGAAGGTCCCGCAGTGTGTCTTAAGATCTAATTAGGGAAGGGAGAGGGTTGTTCAAAAAATGGCAACAATTTAAACAATTAGTTATTAAACTCTTTTTACGTGGTTACTTTAAACAAAACAAGAATTTGTTTCTGAACAATTTCAATTTCAATTCAATTTCAAAATCCTTAAAATGTGTAAAAGTCAAAAGATACTCATATAATAAATCTGCCACTTAACTGCCAATTTTCTATTCCAGTAATAGATTAGCACTAACAGACTAGATGAACTAGCAATCTTAATAATCAGACAAAATTCCAAGGTCTAAACCCAAACTAAAAATCTTCCTAATTAAACTTCGGACTACAAGATCATCCGACCTAAAAGCCCTTAAAAGGACAACTATTATAAACGAAACAATTCTTAAAAACAAGCTAAAAACCCTCAAAATTAACAATAACAAGCGATGACGCATTGCAAATGCCCTTTGCAGAAACATCAGGTTTTTGGAATTTTTCTTCTTATTATGTAAGTATTTAGAAGTAGTTAATAATTTTATATCCTGGCATTTATGAAGATAAAGTTCGTAGACAGTCGATGCTAACATTGAATATAACGATGACGACCATTATTATTTATGTATACATATGGTATATGTACTGAAATAAAACAATTTTTTGAACTCACCGCTCTCAAAATGACATTTCGCGAACCCGACAGACAAACTCAAACATAGTGTTCGCGCACTAGTGCAAAAAGCACTGGCCCTTTCAGGCTTTCTAGAAATAATTTGACTTGATAGTAATAAAGTTTGGTTAACAAAACGCCATTTCTCCAATTTGGATGTTGAAAATAGTGAAAGAATAAAGATAAATAGCTATTAATTCGGTTGACACTTTGACAACTCAATTCAATAAATTAAACCAAATGTCATTTTCTACTATTGTCAAATGGAATTCAGTCAATGTAACCACTTGATTTTTTGAAATTTTAAATTGGAAACGTATTAGATAATAATTAAAAAATTATAATGTTCGTTTCAAAAAATATTGTACGAACCTCGATGCGCGAAGACGTCTTCGGCGCATTCGCGCAAATGAAGCTCTCGCTCCTTCGTCGCTCGTGCTTCAAACATTGCGTTCACGCGCGAAAAATGTCTTCTCGCACTCGTTTCGTAAATAACTATAGTGCGCTTGATCCGCAAATCACTATCAGAACCCAGTCACCGTAGTTCTAGAATACTGCACAAACAAGTAACCTGAGTAAACAAGAAACGAGAGACAAACTAAAACAAACTTAATAAAAACAATCCAAGTTACATTGGCCGCCTCTAGCGTACCGCTCTTTTCCAGTTCCCCAGAAATTGTCGTAGCGCGCGGAACTCATTTCTAAAGTCTTAATCTTGGCGAAAGAAAGAAGAGCCAATTACAAATGGGCGAGAATCCTCCGCACAATGGACACAAAGAAACAGCCGGTTAGCGCTATCGACCAGAACAACACAAAGCTGGGCCATCAAGCAGGCTGACGTGTCGGCGGCGGCGGCGGCGGTGGTGGGCGAAGTGTGAACGCAATGGAACGGCGAGAGACAATACATGGAGCCGTTGCGGATGGTCGATTGCTTAGGGCGCGCGATCAATCATGCCACACCGCCTTCGATCCTTCAGTAACGAGGGTGCAGGAGAAATGATGCATTACCGAGATTGCCGACGTGAGCACTCCTGCTTGTTGCCGCTGCTGCCTGTCCCATCGACTCTCATGGGGGCGGTTCGTGAACCGTTCGTAGCCTGTCAGCATTCTCATTTTAAAAGTAGGGCTGCAGATCTTGCTTATTATCACCTTTAATGAATAAAACATTACCTTAAAACACTCCCGGCTTATAGGATTATCTATCTTGAAAGAAATTAGTGGGTATTTTTGAATCTCTAACAAGTTGCGCTTCAATAGTCAAAATTTATATCGACGTACCTTTAATCCTCGTATGTATCATAAAGACTGTGTCAAAATCTAACAACTTCCAAGTCAAACTGGATTAATATTAATAATAATAATATCGTTTAATGCCCAACTGAAATAGACTGGATTAATATTAATAATAATAATATCGTTTATTGCCCAACTGAAATAGACCTTTTCATTTCGTTAGTGCGCATGTGCAGAAGTACACTGACAATCAGCTGTTCTTAGTTTTTCGGACGAATGTCACTGTCAGGCCTTGAACTTCGTGTAGAATATTCGTAAGTAAATAGTAGAATACCAAATAAGTTCCGTAACTGCAAATAATACTTAATTTAAAGACCTACCATATAATGACGTAACCTGGAAATCGTTCAATACACTTTTCCATTTCGAA
This sequence comes from Xestobium rufovillosum, assembly GCA_963966045.1. NCBI lineage: Eukaryota > Metazoa > Arthropoda > Insecta > Coleoptera > Ptinidae > Xestobium > Xestobium rufovillosum. The sequence goes on along the minus strand of OZ014495.1, from coordinate 14,139,620 downwards.
TTTTGCCTCTTTTCATCCACGCAACACAATTTATATAGGTGGAACAACGAACAAGTCCTCATATGGTCACCGAACCAGTTATTACCTCCGATTTTCCCCAGTGTTAGACAGGGTTTGGGAAATGGATAAAATAGTAATCCCAAGCGATAACTTGGCCTATCCACTCTGCTATCACCGTTGCAGTCACCAAAAGCAAAATGTTTGGATGCTCCATACTTTTTTTGTTCCGAACTACTACTCGTTCATCACGTTTGCAATAAAATAGTGGTGTATAGAACAAAGAATTTATATAAACACATGCAAACAAAACGTCATGGTCCGAAACTGTCATGACGCGACCGCACATGCGCCTCAGCATTTTTTTATACAGGAATGGTACTCATTTCCTACGAATATGAAAGTTGCTGTAAGAGCCTTGGCGAAGCTGCAAGTCACATGAGTGGGAAATGGACATTCCGTAAGAGTTGTACACTATGGTTTTTCTGTCGACTATATTACACTTTCTTATTTTTTACAAATAATAAGAAATTTTATTCATGTTCCAAAAATATTAATTTCATTTCATTATGCTGTGTTTGTATTTTGATGCATTTTTATAGTTACGGCTTCATCATCATAAGGTTCTCAGTCCGAAGACTGGTTGGACGCGTACCTCCATTCTTTTCTATCCTGAGCTAACCTACGCATTTCCCTAAAAGTAGAACATCCTACATCCCTAACTATTTGAGAGCAGTAGTCTAATCTAGGCCTACCCCTACCTCTTTTTATTCCTATCTCTGACTCTAGTATGTCACGAACTATTCCTTCGTGTCTTAGAAGGTGTCCTACCATCCTATCTCTCCTACTCTTTATTGTTTTCCATACCTTTCGCTTTTCCCCAACTCTTTCTAATACTTCCCTATTGCTAACCTTATCTATCCACGGTATCTTCATCATGCGTCTGTAGCACAACATTTCAAACGCTTCTACTCTTTTTCTATCCGCTTCTCCTATTGTCCAAGTTTCGCACCCGTATAATGCCGTACTCCATACATACGACGTTAAGAGTCTCTTCCTAGTCTCTATATTAACCGTTCTCGAGCATAACAGTTGTTTCTTTTTGTTAAACGCAACTCGGCCCTGCGCCATTCTTTGTTTTATATCTTTAGTGCTCCTACCGTCTTGAGTTATTTTACTTCCTAAGTAGCAGAAATCCGCGACCTCCTCTATCTTCTCATTTCCAATTTGTATTTCCATTTTAGTTCTATTTTCACATCCCCTACATACCAAAATTTTAGTTTTCTTTTTATTGATTTTCATGCCGAAGCCCTGTGTCAAAACTGCTTCCATTTCATTCAGAGCCGCTCCTAATTCTTCTTTGCTAGATGCTAACACTGCTATATCATCCGCAAATCTGAGCATGTTAATAGTTTGGCCCTGTACATTGATCCCTGAGGCTGTTCTTTCCTTAACAATATTAATCGCATCTTCGATATATAAGTTGAAAACTAGAGGTGACAATGCACATCCCTGTCTCACTCCCTTCCGGATATCTACTTCCCTTTGTTCCTGCTCACATTCTATAACTGCCTTTTGCTCTTTGTAGAGATTATGTATTATTCTCCTGTCCCTGTATTTCATCCCTACCTTTCTCAGCACTTCGAACATCTTCCCCCATTTTACGTTGTCGAAGGCTTTTTCTAAATCTACAAATCCTATATAGACGCTCTTTCTCTTTTCTATCGTTTTTTCTATAATTACTCGTAAAGCTAGAATGGCCTCGCGAGTTCCTCTATTTCGTCTAAATCCGAACTGATCTTCTCCTAATATTTCTTCCGCCTTTTTCTCCATCCTTCTTTGCACAATTCTAGTTAAAATTTTTGACGCATGGGAAGTTAAACTGATAGTTCTGATAGTTCACGGCTATTTTAATATTTTTATTGAACAATCGCACAATAGGCCTATAGTGAACTCGGTTTGTTGAAAAAACTATTGGAATATGAAAAGCCATAGACAATGCGATATTTACTAGTCGATTAAGCGCTCATAAGCGATACATTTCGTTATAGTCATAGAAAAATAGTATTTGTCAAACCGGGGAGTGATAACTACGAAGAATACAAGTACAGGAAGTCTGTAAAAGTATTAGTTGTAGAAACAAAGAAGGCTAGTTGGACGTACTTCGACGAAAAGATGGAAACGGACGGCAAAAATAACATCAAACTATTTTGCAGAATTTTAAAATCGATGAGACAGGGAAAGAAGATCCCAGCTAGTTGTATTAAAAATACCAAGGGAGACATATCGACAGAGTAAGGAGTAAGTAGCTATTGTGCAATGATGGAAGGAGTATTTCCAAACGTTGTTGGAAGAACTAGATGAGACGGAAGAACCAAAGGCTAACACTGGAACGAAGAACAGTGCAGGAGAAATTAAAATGGAAGAGATAGAGTGCACAATTAGAGAACTAAAAAGCGGAAAAGAACCAGGGGTGGACAGGAACGCGGCAGAAATGTTAAAAAACAACTTTAAAAAAATGTAATAAATCAAGGAAATCATGGAAGTAGCTCTATTATTGCCAATTTACACGATAACAAGATGTGTAGTGGAGCTGAACAAAGAAAAGACCAAGGTTATGTCGACAGATGAACGTCAGAAATGGAATATGGAATGCAGGATTCATAAATAAGAAGGAAGTGACAAAGAAAAACAAAGACGAACATTTTTAAAACTATTTTCCGACCAATACTCACATTTGGTTGTGAATCGTGCAACGGAAGACAGAGAAGCAAATTACATGAAATATCTCACGCGAGAAGAGGGACCCACGAAAATGGATATAATAAGAAATACAGAAATTCGTCAAGATCTTTAAATTCAATCCCTTTTTGAGTTCATAGAACAACATCAATTGAGTTGGTGGGGACATTTACTGAGAATGGAAAACACGCGACTGGTAAAGATGGTGTGGGAAGCAAGGCCACAGAGCACAAGGAATAGGGGGAGATCGCAGAGGACATGGAGCTGCAGAATTGCTACATGTACCTAGCTGCAATTTGTGATACTAATGTGTGATATGGACTACGTCTTTTTAGCATATCTTGTCCGAAACAGAATATACAATCTTTTACCTTTATTTACCGGAATATGCCTGATCCCTACATGGGATCACTTATATTGGTAAACATACGAGACAAATATTCCCGTTAAATACTGGTAAACTAAGTATGTTACCATTATTGATAGAATTTCAAGAATTGACTCAATACTTCTTCTGTATAGTGTAAGTCCAAAATAAAAAAAATATAAAATTATGTGCTTCGTAATCGTCATTATAATGGTACTATGTGATTTACAAACGCATTTTAGGTAACATCGGTAAGACTTGCGCAAACCAAAGACTGCGAAGAATGGTTCTGAATGTGCAATTTTTATATCAATAATTTATAAATGCCATGTATTGGGTCAAAATGGTCTAATCATGCTCATCGGGCAAGTAATGATAACGGTGATCCGAAAACTGCTTTAAAGTTGGCATTGTTATTACAAACGACATCGTTTTGTTGGAAGCGCCGAGAAATATATCCCCTTTTCAATAATGGCATTTAGGAAACAAGGCAAAAATTCGAAACTCATCATCAATTTCATATTTGCAAGGCCGTATAATATAGACCTGGATGTCGCGTAGCAGCGGGATGTGCGATATCCGACCCAATCTCGGCGTCTTCTACTTCGACAAGCCGAATCCCACGTGAATACATTTGACTAGATTACCCGGTCGGAACCGCAATCTCGACTCCGGTCCCGACATATAATACATTGCGAATTGGTGGCAGCGTTAGGAAATTGTCGGACTCCCTTCCTTTCCTGGGAAAATTGCAGCTGCCACGGATTTCGGTGCTGAAGTCGAATGTTTTTTCAGCAACTGAAACTTAAGCTCAAATTAAAAACGAATGTTGAATACTCTGTTGAATACAATAAGATACACCTACAAGCGGTAATCTTCTGTTCATTTCGCCAATTTAAACAACGAATTGTGAAATGCTTTTATTCAGCATCAAGCATCACATAGGAGCTTCACAATAATTTGAAAAGTTTGAAACCTCTGTTCAAGAAGCCATTCAGGTTATGGACGAGAGGGTTGCGGGAAGCATTGCTATCGTTTTGTTCGACCACCATAACAAATGAACTTAAACCACTAGATAAATATTCCGTCTCTTCATGGTTTTTATAGCGCCGGTTTCGGTTGATGTTTTGTTAATGACCATAAATCATAAAGCTACATTTAAGTTTACCCTTTGACTACATACAGTTAGGTTACGTATATTTAATACGTTTTCCTAACTTTTTTTCTACATTAACTAAATGGAATCCGGAATCTATTAGTGTACTAGTATATACATAATCGGCAAAGCAACAAAAATTCAATTAGTATTACACTTTTACCGGCTGTCGTACAGTCTAACTTCATAGACAAACTGCTAGATGAACTACCTTCAACAAAAGCAGGGCTCAAATTGCGCTCGAACGGATCAGTCCACTGCCCACTCTCTCTTCCTCTCATAGCACAGTTATGCAATAAGATAGAAAACATTGGCTTACAATAAATGTAACATATGGAAGTAACAATACCATTATGTTCTCCAGATATAAAAACTGTTATCACCCCTTAAAATATCGTGCGGTAATATTTCCCAATTAAAACTTTATATCATTCGCAGCGAACGTCACGTTGACGTCGGGCCGCACAGGAAACTTGCAACAAGCAGATTAACGATTCGGGTTGACCACCGAGTGCAAACGTAATAATGGCCTTCGAACCCCACTGTTGCTATCTGATATCAAGGGAAAACTTTATTGCCTCGGAATTCACTGCCGGGCACTTAACACTTATCGCGCTAAGGGCCAGAAGGGACCGAACAGTTGCCTATATATTTGACCGCGCCTATGCGACGTCGTCTGCGGTCGTGGAATGACAAAAGAAAAGCAAACTGAGGCAAGTTAGCGGTGATTTGTTCGAAACTGCTTCTTGTCTTTGTTTTGGCGGCAATTATGGTTCTCGCTAGTCGCTACTAAATCAACAATTTGCGTTATTAAGAAGTAGAAAGTAGTTGACATTCATTAATGAAATTTTAGGTAATTCGGACATAGTGGAATAGAATTATGTAAGAAAGAGAATTTTGTTTCTTTCGGGAATCAGAATGTGGGAGCGTTTATGTAACACAGATATTACCTGTCGCCTCTACCATGTTGGTAACTAGGTATTTACGCATTATTGTTTGCACCACCGGAGTACCTACCAATTTTATTGAATGAAAGAGAAAGGTAGTCATTTATTATTATTATTATTATTATTATTATTATTATTATTTATCTGTGCTCTGTTTTGAGCTGCTGGAACACGCAAAGGAAAGGGGGTTCAATCGACGATAGTAGAAGGAGGTAGTTCTCGATTTATTGTATAACACAACCCTACGAGAAAACCAAGGAAAATTTGGAAAACAGATTTTGACTATGGCGGGCATAAAAGTTGACAAAAATCAGAGCATATAGCAATATTTCTCATAAGAAACTTTGTTATCAGCTCGCGCATGATGGGTATAACCTTATATGAGGATAAGTTAATTTCAAATCCTGGGCTTCATCTTGGCGGAGGGTAGGTATATGTATATGCTGGGTTGCTGAGTCGGCCAATAGAGACTTTAGGTTTAGATGAAACGTGACCGGTGGTGAAATTGTCGGTGGTTTAGCAGCCTAATACTCTTTGGCATGCTCGGTTTAAAGAGAGTACTTCGAGGAGCGAGCGATTTCGTCCACGGGGCGAGTAAAGCAGATGCTTGGGTTGGCAGCTAGGCCCACCAAGTGAATGAATTGCCGGTTCAATTGACTGAGTGGTTAATGGAGTTCTCCAGATTTTTCTGGCGATGACACTCCCGACTACGAACTAGCATTCACTGCAGAATGTCCGGAATGGCGGTGTGGTCAACTTTTCGGCCGATAAACTGTCGTAATACTGTCCAAGTTCCGTCAGAAACGTGTACGATGAGAGAAGCAGGCAGGAAAAATTTGAACTGTGGTGTGCTGCTGACGCGTGATGAAGATACTGTGTATGGACGAGATTAGCAATAGGGAGTTATTAGAAAACGATGAAGAATAAGGGGACATGTCTTCAGAGTTATGAAATATGACGACATACCAGAGATGGGAATCATATTAAGTACTATTAAGACGGATTCGGGCAAGACTTTGACAAGCTGTATGAAACCTGGCGTTTCCGCACTGCAGTTTTGAATCAACACCAACACGCATCTTTCCAGTAATTGTAGTATTTTTCGAATGATACTTTGCAAGGGTAAGCCCTTCCCAGTTCAAGACCTAATCTTAACATTTTCGATGCATGGTGCAATTCTAGCTGCTGATCGTCTTCACTACAAAGACTAACTTCCGATGTCCCAACAGTCGCTATATCTTGCTTAGTACCTGCCAAAGGATCATGCAGAATTTCTTGAAGTACTCCTAAGCTGTGCCTCTTTTTCATTTTCATTGCTGATTGTTTTGTGTGATCGACCACTACGCTCTTCGTCTTCCTTTTGAAGCTTTCATTTTAAATGGACCAGCAACAGAATCTAGAATCATCAGCAAATAAGATAACCGCATACGTCATATCCGTTCAGTGACAAATCATTAGCGGACGACCAAGCTAGTCCATTTCGTACGGTAATAGGTAGGGAAAGTCCGTATTCCGCTGGGTTAAGTTAGTCCACAGAACTCCTATATGGGATAGGCTAGTAGTTACTAGACTGATGTGTCGATTCTAATATTTTGCTCACCGCACGCGGCGATTTTGGACATTCAATATACATATATTAAAGTTTTGCAGCTTTTTCCATACTTTTAAACTCAAGGAATAAAAATGGGAGATGAATAGGTACTTGTATATATGTAACTTTGAGACATTTTTGCTGCCCAGAATTAAGCGCATCTTTCAAAAAGTGAATGGCATGGAAGGTTTCATTCTTGGTGAAGTTCAAGCCTTAATGTTCAACCGAAATTCTTCAGTTAGGATCTAACAGTCATCTTTAATAAATTGGCAAAGGAAACGGATTTTTTACAGCAATCAATTACAGAACCTAAAGCAAAACTATAAAAGTCAAATTTCGGCTGCCAATTTTCAACTGGCGAGACGATTAGCGTTATCGTAAATATCCATTATCTTAGAGCAAGTAGCGCGTTCAGAACTTCCGGGGGTTATCTAAAAAACGACGACGGGGGAGATAATTACGGGCTTGGTACGGCAGCGCAAGCCGTAGAGGTGAAATTGTGTGGATACACGATCCTCATCCCGGCGTCGACGAACGTTAAGCGTCCCGCTCGCATTAATATTACACAAGCGACGCTCCCGATTCCCTAACGAGCAGGACCGTTGTGCACGCGAACGGTGGCCGCCGCTCATCCGGGGGTGGCGGTGGAGTCGGGGGATACGTCCCCTAACGGCAACTGACAGATAGGCCGCCACACCGCGAGCTTGTCAGCCAGCGCGGAACGATTACAACCGAATTCTGCTGCTGCTGGATATTGTTGCTTTCGAATTGATTCTCTGGGGATCTCTCTCGTTTCAAACCTGCTATTGTTATTTTTTGGATTTGTGATTAATGTTTCTCGTACTACGAGACAAGAATTAAAAGATTTACGAGTGTCTTTTGTAATGGCCCGTGTTCTAGTGCTGTATATCAAAAATTTTAAACAATACTTTGTTCTACCTTGCTACATCTCTTATGCTACAATTTGAACAATATGTGCAATATTATCACTGTTCTGAGTATCTATACTAAATCTACGTTCGTATCGTTGAGTTGCCCGATGCCTTTTTTCGTACAGTCATCATTTGTAAGATGCTTTTCTGATATACATTCTTTCAGATTCTTCGTCTGTCTTTCTTGACCCACTTTTCCTTTGCACACATTTTTGCGTACCTATCCTTTTATTTCTCGCTCTAGTGTTGATGTTTTCATCAGGTGCTAGTACAAAAATACCTCATTTTGTTTGTTGTAATCATCCAAACATGCTACATGGCCAGTTCCAAATTATAGTACTCTTCCCATAATTTTGGTTGTACTCTAAATCTTCCCAAAGAAAATTACAAGGTCGATGTCAACCCGGTTGGTAGGGCACATCGGCAATTTTTGGAAAGATGTCTGCTGGCCTGGAGAGTCATAAACTGCCTGTATGTTCAGATTTGGACGTCAGCAATAGCAGAGTTGTGAAGTTTCAAAAAGCATGGAATGAATTGTGGATAACTCCGAGGGTTGATAAACGGAATTTGTGGGAAACTAAAAATAACAGAGGGACCACGAGTCTGGACAAGTAAGGCTGAAGATTGGGGTGCCTTAGGGCAAACATATAATGAGCGCTAAATGAAGAAGGAGAAAAATATTTAATATAGTTTTTTGTATCCCATCAGCGTCTGATCGTCTGCCCTCTATACACAGTGTTTCGGTTTCCAAATTCGAAACATATGGCTCTCAATTTACCCCTCGATTTTCCCTTGTACTTCTTAAACATTCTGTGCAGGCATATCTTATATAAAATTGTGAAAAGGATGTATCCACAGTCAATTTAAGACAGGAAAGCTCGCTGACAGTCCAGTTGTGCTACTTGTGTCATAAACTTTGGTAAATTCTACCAATGATTAGAGTATTTGATTCCCTACCCCTATTTCTTTTGGAATCAGTTTTTTGGTACAAAACGTAAATTCCGTGAATATATTCCTATTCTTAGTCCACATTGTTTTATTTTTTCTATAAGGTCCCTATTTCTAAATGGCCGACAATTTGTATCGCTCCCCCCCCCCCCCGAACACACTTTTCTTGTAGTTAGTTCCAAACCTTTATATTGGACGGTTATTACTTTCGATGGTGACGTTTATCAATCAACATTGCAGCTTAATTTCAGCACTTTTCTCTGTTACCTTCTTTCTGGGAGACAACCCAAAGGATCCATCACATCTAATATAGGTACATAAATAATAGACTGTCTGCTGCTTAAATTTAACAAAAACGTGTTTTCCAGAATGTACGTGATTTGATTCTGTTGTGATCAAATCTTTTCGACTGTGCCAAACTAATTTTGTTATTATCTTATAGATAATGGACCGTATTATAGATATACGACTCCAGCTCGTAGTTTGTCGGCTTGTCGCACAAGTTGGACATGGCTGTGTATCTGTGTGTCTGTCTGTGGCATAGTAGCTCCTAAACGAATGGACCGATTTTGATGCGTTTTTTTTTGTTTGAAAGGTGACGTGATCGAGATGGTCCTTAGCTATAATTTATGAAGATCTGTTCAGGCGTTGTGTCGGGGGTTACTTCAAATTTTTAATTTTATTACTTGTTTTTCCCATTTTTAATTTTACCATTCACTACCTATATTCGAATTCAATTTATGAAAAATAATATTTTTTTGTATTATTATTATATCAGGGAGTTGTAATATGTCAAAAAGTATTGAATTTACAATCGATTATGATTTTTACATATTGGCCAAACGGGTCACAAAAATTTCCGTAGATTTCTTAAAGTATGTACAAACTTCCAGTTTTGTAAACTTCACTATTTTCAATTTCGCTGTTTTCTAGTTCAGATAAAATTCACCTCGTACATTTTATAGGTACATAATAGTTACCTACTTATTTTATTTTTTAATTCATTTCATAATTTTATTAACATTCCCAGAACAAGATTTAGCATGACAGATGTTTTAAAAAGTAATGGGACTAACCTTGGTTTACTATAAAACATGGTTAGTCATTGCGCACGTTTTGGGACCACTGGTAGCCAAGTCCGTGACGTCATCACGTGGAACGTCTGCAGCAAACTAAATTTTCTGAAGCTGACACTGTCAAACTTGAAACTCGAAGGTTCTGATTTTGAAAGCGGAAATTTAAAGTTGACAAATTGTGTCTGTTTGTCAAAAGTAGCAATAACATGTAAAACAAAGAAACCCTATTAATTTAGAGAATTTGATTTTACAGGCTTCATTTTCATGGAAGTTTAAGTCAGCAATTTAGTAAAACTGCTTTTAGGTTAAGACGTGAAGCATACTTGAATATTCTTCATAACTAGGCATTTGTATTTTTTGCATTCCGAACAGTATCATATTCAAGAAGCATTTCAATATTCCTATTGCACCCCCATTGGGATTTCCAGAAACACCATCAATGGGAAACATGTTATTAGTAAAATAATGCATTTTGTAACGTCCGTCACCAAAAGTCATCGGAGCGTCTGTCTATGTAGTGCTGCTATCCAATTTGTCACGGTTCTAGCATCGCATCTTGAGATCTAATATGTAACAAATCAAACATGAGCAGGGTTCCAACATAATTGACAAATGATTTTCGAAACGCAGCTGAATCTGAGACTGGAGAATGTTTAGTCGAATACATAGAGTGTGACACTCACTTACAGTATTGTGCCGCCTTAAATCATTCTTAGATATCAACACTTGCATCATTCCTCCGACCATGAAGGACTCACAACTTCACACTGGGCTTCTGGTGGTGGGTGCAAATGTCCCAATCTTTACGGAAATGCCATGAAACTGAGGGTCTAGTAATAAAATCGTGCTGATTTGATAGCATCATAATTTACTGTTCATCAAGAATGGTGTATACAGAATAAATGCGGTTGATTAGCTCCAGTGGTTGAAGTAGGTCGTCGATGAATAAATGAAATAACTTTGCGTGAAATATCCGGACGATCGTGATCGATAATATGGATGCGGACGTTTAGCCATCAATTATCAAACCTTTTCTTTTGAATTCGTAATCACGGTTTCCGAAACGGCCGTATAATTCAATTCGCATCCAGCGATAACACCGGAGAGTAGAGCGCAAAATGATGGGGCAATAAACATACTGTTTTATGGATGCGTATTGAGGTCGTGTACATCGATTGCATGCATGCCCTTGCTTCCGTCGACGCTACATTTCGCCGGAGGCCTGGGCGAGAGAGCCGGCACGCTATCGCACGGCATGTGTCCGCCCGTCGTCATTTGGCCAGAACGTTCTATTGCGGGGCCAGGCGACGCGACGGGTCGAGCGGGGGTCGGAGCCAGAGCCCGTGTCATGCCATATCGCGTCATCGTGCCGCCCCGCTTCGGCTAACGCTTTCCTGCCTCGTGCGTGATACCCGTTCCATCTGATTCACTGCAGGCGGCTTTCCATTCCAAATTACATTTGTGAATGCAAGCAGAACTGCGATGGCGATTATAACACACTCCCACATGATGATGCTAGACACCAGACGCAGGGAACGGAGATCATTTAGCCGCTGAATTGTAAACTCGTAATTGGTGAGACACGCGATTCTCTAATAGTGGGACGCAGACGTGGTTCTAATTACTCCGACTGAAACTATTTGGGCTGCCACGATTCTCGTCGAAGGCAACCCACACTATAAATAATATTTACTTTCACTAGTATAATGACTATGAATAAAAATATCTTATTTCCAAAATTTTCTGAGATTTTATCGAAAATTTGTCTCTTATTATTGATGAAATTTAAAGCAATTTGAATAAAAGATTGCTTTATAGGTAGAAATTAACCATACGACAGTCTGAGGTCCGGTTTTTCAAAGAAACCAACACCGGATTAAGTCTGACACCGGCTTCGTTGCTATGATACAACCAATCAGAAAGCCGGTATCATAGCAACGAAGCCGGTGTTGGTTTCTTTGAAAAACAGGACCTAAGGCCAATACTTCAACTTTCATCTAGTCTTCCTTTAATTGCTTTTAGTAAATAGACAAAAACATTGAACTTTCGTTTATATTATGGTATATCGTAAGCCTCTTAACAATAGGAAAAGTCCTGCAGGCCTTGTTATAAAACCAACCCTTTGTCATCATCACATCAGCTGAAGTGAAGAGATGTAGCAGGCATGGAAAGAAGAAAGCAGAAGCAGGAAGAGTTTCCACCAGACGACAGAGTCGGTCAAAATAAATATATACAAAGCGCAAAGTTGAGGTTTGGGGGACCAAAGTGCCAAACTCTTCACTGGAGCAAAAATGAGAACCTGCTGACTGTTTCCAACTGCCTAACCACTCCTATGAATCTCTCAGTAGATTATAAGGACTGATACATCTGAGGAAATGTGTCTATGCTGTTAAATCTTCTCTTCTGATGTCTTCTAACTAACATTCCCGTTGTTTAATGCCATCGAGTAACGGACTAATTCTGCGTATCTCAAAACGTGTTCCCCGGAAGGAATGTATTGTACAAAAAGGTTTTACCGTGGACTATGTTGCACCTACCTAATGCTTTAGTATATCTTATTAGTGTCGATTCGAATACAAAGTAAACAGAGAAACTGCGTAGACAAATTCTTCTAGTCCTTATTTTTGTTTCTTTTTTGTCGACATTATTTGTTCGTCTTTGATCATTAGTAAGTTCGTCGAATTAAAATTGTAAATGCAATAGGAACTTTAATAAGTGTAATAAACTTTAACAAGTTTTTGTAGTGCAAGAAGCTGGAAAACGGCCCCTCGAGACTATCTTCTACGTTTACTTTGTCCGAGACCGTCAGAAGTGGGATATAGCCGTACAACTCCCTGCCTTGATATTATATTATATGAAATACGAACCGGGGTTCGAGTGTCGGGCTGAACGATGACAAGGCCGCGACGCGTTTGTCTGGGTAATGGGGTGTCGGGCGCCGCTCCCGCGCCTCCCTTCTCTTGCCCCTAGCCGCCGCAAGCACTCGGTAACAGCAGGATCCACGATAAATCAGCGTGACCGATAGCGCGGCTGTTCGCTACACGAGGCATGCGGAATGAGGAATATGTGCGATGCATCGTTATGTCTTATTGATGACTATTTGTGCTGGGTTATTGATGATACGGATTAGTTATGATTGCTGCTGGATTCGACGGATGATTGCTTTCTCTTGCCTAGCGATCTTCTCGGAGATCAAGTGGAGTTAAACGACGTGTTAAGAGAAGTCGTTACAGTTGTTCTACAGTTACAGTTGTTCTACAGGGTGGTCGCTGTGAATAAGAATGAGATAACAAATAAAAGCCACGCCACACGCGTTTTAAAATTCTAAAAAGTTTAAAAATAAATATCAGAATTACTTTTAACATCTGCATCACGAATAATATTATGTTGCTGGTTAAGTTGGTAGTTTTGTTTTATCAACTGGAAAGTGCCTTCCAAATTTGAATACGATGCTTTTGTGAAACATTTAAGTAAGTATTTAAGATGATCTTGTCCATCTGGAAATTCAGTTGGAATTGTTCTTTAACTATTTTAGTCATTGTTCTTTTGATAAAAAGTTCCACCTGTCCTTTCATCGCTTCAGTGAGGGGTTGACGCCTCTCCGGTATTACGGGGTTACCGTTCTTTTGGTCTTGCTTTATATCCTCACGTTTATTTATTTGCATAGTATCTCGAAAGCTTTCAGATATTGCGTCCGAGTCTGCTCTGCCTGTTGCTTGCATCTTTCTCATCATTTACCATCAGTTCGCCTTGTGAGAGGTAACTTCTTACCACTTGCATAAGGTGAGGCTCAACTACCTACCTGGTCATTTTCTTTACGATTTCCACCCAGTGTAACGAGTTAAAGGCATTTTGTACATCCAATGTTACCATAGCACAGAAGCCTTCATTCTTTCCCTCCGCTATCCTCTGCATATATCTCATTGCATCAGTCGCAGACTTTCCTTTCCGAAATCCGAATTGCCGTTCTGAGAGCTTTCCTTTAGCTTCTATGTCGTCTTTTAATCGCCGGGTTATCAATTGTTCATCCAATTTTCCTAGTACATCCATCATGCAGAACGGTCTGTATGCTGTGGCCATGTCTTGTTCCTTCCTTGGCTTCTCCAGTAAGGCTAGCCTAGCAATCTTCCAAATCTTAGGGAATTCACCTTTGCTCCATAGTTAGTGCATAGGCAATAGTGTGACTCTCCTTGTACCAGTATCTTAATCACTTCCACTGGTATTCCGTCAGGGCCCGGAGCTTTTCCACTGTCCATCTTTCCAACAGCTGTAAATTTGCTATATTTCCGGCTTCTCTGTCTCCTTTTCTCGTACTTTCTCTCCAGTCGATTATCGAATCTTTCGGGAATAGTTTTTCTGCCTGTTAGATTCTCTCCTCTTCCGTTAGTTCTATCTTGTGTCGAAGATTAAACTTTCTTAGGGCTATCTTATACCCTTGTCCCCATACATTCTCATCCACTTCATGGCAAACTTATTTCCATGCCTTCCTCTTTGCATTTTTATCACCTTCCTCAGTTCGTTCCTTTGCATGTTATATTCGTCGTACAATTTTTGGTTTCTTTTGACGTTTGCCCTCACCATTTATCGTTTTTTTTTTCTCTAAACACTTTCTTCTAGATTCCGCAACCTCCTCTGTCCACGAGTAGTTGTCTTCTCTTACCTTTTCTTTTTTTGAAAACAAATTTTGGTTATTGTTGTTGTTCCGCGGCTGCGAGACGATATCAGACAGTGGTGGCTGTGTTTCGGACAGTTTCGGACCTCGACTATAAATAATATTCCTCCGGTAACACGCCTGATTTGCGACCTCATTACTTTTGCGCAAATTTCATGACGAAATTTTCCGTTCTACGATTGAATGAATTCTACAATAAGAACTATTTAGAGCTATTCCGGAATAGACACCTAGAAGGTTTCCGCTGCATTTACAGAGTTATTGCATACAATTCGAATCGATTTTGTTTACCTAAGACGTGCTCGTTCTTCAAATGGCATACTAATGTAATTATGTATAATTTAAATTAATTAAATGTTGAGCCGCGATGCGTGTAAAACATAAGTTTATAAACCTCCGAATATCTGCTCGAGGGGCGATGAAATACGACGGCTGAAAACATCCCGAAAGCCTAGCGGTAGGCAGATCCGGTTAAAGCTCTAAGTAATTTATCAGGTTAACCTGAGTTCGCAGTAGGAGCGAAGTACGAAACACGCTGTACCGTGGATAACACTTCGGGGCATTTTCAAGCTATGCAGAGGGAACTTTTTGGGGAATTTAAATTCGCTATACTAATTGGATGGATAGCTTTGTTCCGATCCGGCGATATTACCAGGCGAAACGGGACGTTGATCAGACATCCGCCGCAACAAGTTTGTCATAACTTTGAAGCGAAGTTTTATTGTTTTCAAATGCAGAGTTGTACATAACGTGTCGAGCCATTTTAAAGTCACGTGAATTTATTCGTTATTTACTGAATGCTTTAAAATTACACGATAAAAAGGAACTACATTTTTCTTTACTCAAAAGGGCGATGGTTGCTTCTATTGATTGATAATAAAGCCAGCTTTATAGAAAATTAGCTGTGAATAAGTAAATTTTTTTTTTTTTTTTTTTTTTTTTTTTTTAGTAATATTTGTGAAATTTATGGCAAATGAAACACTATGTAAAAAATGTTATCGACGTTTCGCCTCTGGTTGGAGGCTTTGTCAAGATTATATATTTAAAAGTTTACATTTTGTAAACTTTTAAATATATAATCTTGACAAAGCCTCCAACCAGAGGCGAAACGTCGATAACATTTTTTACATAGTGTTTCATTTGCCATAAATTTCACAAATATTACTAAAATTATTAAAAAAATGGCACAAATAATTATACAATGAATAAGTAAACAGTGGCATAAGTTTTATGGTATTTATCAGAAATTATTCAAAAAAATATTGAGTCCAGTCCAGACAACTGTCCTAGTGTCAGAGTTAATCCCATGTTGCTGTTTTCGAAAAACCGTTCACAGAAGTTCTAAAATTACGCATTAAGCATTCCAGGTGTATTAGGTTAGAATGTGGGAGACGCTTCTCTATATTTCTACATTGCTTCCTGTCATTTATTGCCTCAGGCCAATTTTGCCCTCCTCTGATACGTCCAGCCACCTTTCTTTTCTCGTAAACACCATTAGGAAGCCACCATCAACCTTCTTGTCATTCTTGTCGTTCTTTCTTGTTTCACTCTTTAAAACTTTGTACGTACGTTCAAACCATCATATGCTTCTTGCCCTACTTACCATATAAATTCATTTTCGTTCTTTTATACCAATTTCTTCTATTTTCATTCCATCATAGATGCCCCAAGATTTTTTTTGTTTTCACCTTTCTAGCTTCAGCTGTTCTCTCGCATTGGGTATGTCCATGTTTCGCTAACATATCTGTTATCGACTGTCCTATAACGATTCTGTAGATTCTTCGGACAAAGAACGACTTTGATTATGCAGGTAACACCGTAAAACCTGCTGCAATTTTTAGCTTGTTAAGATTTCGCTGACCGTGTGGTGGTTAAATAATTCCTTTGGAAACTACGAACCAGCACTATAACACCCAAGTTTCCTGCATTTCTGTTCGCTTTCACTTTTTTACCTTACTTTCATCACCAAATTAACAATTAGATACTAAACTTCCACGGTATACAAAGCTGGTTAGTTTCTCAATTTAAGTATCCATATTTAGTTCTATTCTGACTGTTGTACTTTTCTCATCGCTTTTCTCCTTATCTGGTTCTTTTAAAGTTTTGGTTTATTTTCTATCCCACTTTCTTGCTTTACTGCTGAAATTCCTCATTACTTTTTCAACTCTTTTTTTTAATTTGTCATTAACAGAATAACGCCGGCGCCATCCATACACGATGTTTTGTTGAGCTGCATTAAATAGGACTGTCTGACTGGGTTCTCTTTATTTGATTCAGACAACCTCTTGGAAATATTTGATTAATTTCGCTGCACCTTCACCAAGTTCACTGTGTTCTATAGAGATAAAATAAGCTAGTCATCCAGATTTTGTCCTTTAACTTAATTTGAAATAACGTGTCAGATTTTATATAGTAGCTCGTCATAAGGTATTTAGACTGAAGACTGCGATTTTACGCGTAGCTTCATCCTTTCCTATCCTGAGTCCAGCCTGCGCATTTCTCCGAAAGCAGAACATCCTGCATTCCTCAACTATTTGCCTACGTCCACTTCTTTTTATTTCGATCTTTGCATCTAGCATGTCGCCGAACTGATCCTTCGTGTCTTAGGTATAGAAGGTATTCCACCCTTCTACCTCCTCTATTCTTCATTTTCTTTCATATATGTTTCTCTTTTCCTTAAAACTTTTAAATATTTATCCCTATTATACGTATCTACATCTTCCCGAGTATCTATACTTATAGTTGTGCTTTTTTTGTTAAACGCGATTCGACTCTATGTTGGGCCTTCTTTTATATTATCCTTATCATCAATTCGGAGTTATGTCACTTCACAAATAGCAGAAATCCACGAATTCTTCAAATTTCTCCCTTCCGATATTAATTTTCATTTTAGCCCCCATGCATACCAAGATTTTAGTTTTAATTTTCATGCGTAGGGCTCTGTCAAAACTGCTTTCATTTCTTTCAGCTATTTCGAATTCCTTGATGGACGCTGATGCGTCCATTAATATATTCACGAATGTGAATATATTAATCGTTTGACCTAAAGTGGATAAGACAAGTGTAGCGACTCCCATGAATCGAGTAGAGGAAAAGGTAAGTAGTATTTGTCCAAGCTTATAGGCAAGAGAAGGGACGTTCGAGAGGGGAATCGGGCCGATTTTCCATATTTCGCGCGTAGGAAATGCGGCTCGCTCAAAATGTATCATGCCATAACTCCCTCAAAAATTGTTTTATCGAGTTGCAATTTTTTTAAAATTATTCCTTAAACTTTCAGGATGTTCACGAAATCTTTCAAATTGCAATTACATAATTACTTTTCATTCCCCTTTCCGATTTTCGAGACAGTGTCTTTTTGGCAGTGGAATTTTCACCTATCGAGGAACTATGCTCATTTTTAGAATTTGGACAAACTTCCGGTAGCAAAATTATAGAGAAAGGATTGAATTTTATTTTACACGAAGATTCAATTCATTATCTCGCATAGAAAAAAGTTATGGCGATTTGAACACGATAATTGTTCTGATAGCGTAACTCTTGAAATCAGCAGCATGCAATAACGAAACGCTTACAGCATCAATCTTTAGGAGACTTTGCATGTGTGCAGACGTATTTGGTTTTATTTTATAAGTTTTCGCCTTGAGATGAAAATATTAAAATGGGACGAAAATGTGTAGTGCCTAATCGTGTTTCGGGTTATGCAACGTGCAAGGAAAAGGTTACGCGCTCAGAACGATTATCGTGTTCAAATCGCCATAACTTTTTTTCTATGCGAGATAATGAATTGAATCTTGGTGTAAAATAAAATTCAATCCTTTCTCTATAACTTTGCCGCCGGACGTTTGACCAAATTCTAAAATTGAGCATAGTTCCTCGATAGGTGAAAATTTCACTGCACCAAAAAGACAACGTCTCGAAAATCGCAAAGCGGAATGAAAAGTAATTATGTAATTGTAATTTGAAAGATTTCGTGAGCATCCTGAAAGTTTAAGAAATAATTTAAAAGAAATTGCAACTCGATACGACAATTTTTGTGGGAGTTATGACGTGATACATTTTGAGCGCGCCGCATTTCCTACGCGTGAAATATGGAAAATCGGCCCGATTCCCCTCTCGCACTTCCCTTCTCTGCTCGGACAAATACTACTCATCCTTTAGCGGCAAGTCGGTACACTTATCTTATTCCCTTATTCTTAACAATATTAATGACTTGACGTCTTGAACATATAAATTTCAGTAACAATTATTTAAAACTGATTCGTACCAAATACGAAAAGATACGACTAGAGCAGTAAATCTGCAAATTAATCATAATTGTGTGTTGGTGCCGCAATTTTTGCTAGTGGAGAAAATTCCCAGGATATCAGGATTATTCAGTTAAAGACGTCAGGTCGCCTGCAACTGTATGGAAACGGACGAAGTAAAGAAAGTTGTATGCACACCTGTTGCTTCGTCGCCTTTGTGATATAGCTATTATTTACTTTGCTCCCGACTATCCATAAACAGGCCTTTGTGAATAATTATTATTTGCAATACATTTGTTCATTGGTTTGAAAATATCGACTGAATAATCGCGTAGGTAATTACAATTTTATTCTAATTGACATGTTTTTGCGCCTAGCTGCGAATCGATAGTATTTTTAGAATCACTGAAACAAATTGTTGCTTAGTGTAATAATATTGGAAATAACTTTGATGATTATGGCAGGATCAATATTCAGTCTGAGGAACGTGTTATCGGCCATAAAAGTAATGATTTTCTGTATTTTTTGGATGCCATTAGTAGACTATACCGCATGCTAATTACATGTCCGGCTCAAACATTAGCCAAAATCTTTCCTGAAAGACGATTTTCCACTGCCCACATTATGGGAGTTATGAAAATTATTTTTTTGTGTAAATGTGGTTTCGTTTGCATCAAAATAAATTGTGTGAAATTTTCGTCGTTATTATGTTGATGTATATGGATGCCACTGTCAAAATTCAACTCTTGCGGAATGTTCTCGAGGTTGCAAAGCTTGTACCCTTCAGTTGCTATGGACTTAGTGCTTGTTGTTGGTTTATTTTCGACAGTTTCTAGAATTTCTTTATCAATTTTCGCTCTTTCATGCAGTACAAGCCTTCCCGCATGCCCTCCTCGTTGCTCCCGTAAATACCCCGTATCACGAACCCTTTTAACTAAATTAACAAACATTCGTGGTGTCGGGTGATTTCTTAAAGGAAATCTTTCCGCAAAGCAGTAAACTGGCACTTCGCAGTTTAGATTCCCGGAGGGGTTGGATGCAGGTCATTCATTTTCAAAATTATTAAAAAAACGTCTTCAACCGCTGTTGTTAAAGCTATTAATAAACCAAAGAAAACATTTATTTTGTAATTATTCTAAATTCAATCATTTTCCGTTAAATAAACCAAAGGTTCATTCTTTGTTTCGATTGTAAATTAATATAAACATTCAATTTATTTTTTAGACCAAATCGATTTTTAATTTTTCCCCATAATAATTTAAAAGTTATAAATAAATAAATAAAAGGATGGATTGCTCTCAGTCCGTGAAATTGAAGTGGGTTCCGCCACCTAGTGCGGGTAGGCTGCACTAACATCGAGAGCTTTTTCAGCGTCCGTTCGGCACGTTGTGTTGTAACCGCACTGAATCAATATAGTTGCGGTTACCGGCAATAGATGGCAAACTGAGGGAGTTATGAGTTTTTAGCGCGAAAAGATATTTGCGCAAACGCTTATTTTTAGTTGAATGCATTTTATTTGAGATTTAGAAGTAGCAAATTGAGAACGTATCCGAAGTAGACTTGGAACCTGTTGATTTTGGAGCCGAAGAAACAAATAACCACATGTTGATTGTGTTTCGGTTTGAAAGAGCCCTGTTTACCTATTAAGTATTGAAGTGCTGTTGTTTTTTCCAAATTTGAAAATATTAACGTATGGAAATTCCGGGGGGTAAACCGCTGGCGTAAAAATGTACACCATAAATCCTTTTTATGGAAATAATCTCTATAATTCACCAATAATTCCTGTAATTCTTTAATGAATCCCATAAATCCTCCATAAATCCTCATAATTCCCCATAATTCCTGTAAATCCTCCGTAATTCCCCAATAATTCCCATAAATCCTCAATAATTCCTATATGGATTTCTAAGATTTTAAGTACTTATGTAGGCTATTCACTATATGTAGGTATGCACAGTCAGCATACTGGGTGTTTGCTTATATTTTGAGATTTTTACATTTGACATATCTTTCTTGGTATATTTGAAGTATTTGTATCGAAGGACAATGAACAGGAATAATGAAAGTAGAAACTTAAAAACCCATACTACTTATAGAAATTTATGAAATTGTTTAACATGACCACCATTATTTTCTAAACTTACATTTTATCTTCTATGTAAAGCGAAAAAACAATTCGGATCGATAATAAATGCAAAGAAGTGGAACATAAGTTCGGAGTAGGAAAAACATCCAGGAAAGACGAATTAGAAATAGCTCTGAACGAAATGGAAGCAGTTTTGATAGAGGGAAACAAAATCTTTTGATTTTGCTGATTTTCAAATATGTGTTTTTCGTGTTACTCTTGTCTCATTTTCCTTGCCCATTGCAATATGATTTTGGGCGTTTCCGCGAGTTACTTTTCCTCAGAGGAAAATCAAGTTTAAAAAGAAATAATTTAGGTATTCAGTAAATACAAAAAATTTATAAAGTATGGAATTCAGACTACAACTAAACTAATGAAGAGGTCGTAAAAATAGAACTAAAACTAAAATGCAAATAGGAACTGAGAAGATAGAGGAGGTCGCGGATTTCTGCTATTTAAGAAGTCAAGTAACTGGCGAGAGAAGGAGCACTAGAAATATAAAACAAAGAATAGCGCAGAGCCGAGTTGCGTTTAACAAAAAGAAACAACTTATGCTCAGGAACGGTTAATGTAGAAACTTGGAAGAGACTCTTGAAGACGTATATATGGAGCACGGCACTGTAAGAGTACGAAACTTGAACAATACCAGAAGCGGATCGAAAAAGAATAGAAGTATAGAAGCATTTGAAATGTGGTGCTACAGATGCATGATGAAAATATCTTGGATAGATAAGGTTAGCAATAGGGAGGTATTAGAAAAAATTTGAGAAAAGCGAAAGGTATGGAAGACAATAAAGAATGGGGGGGTAGGATGTGAGGATGGAAGGACACCTTCTGAGACACGAAGGAATAGTTCGCGACTAGAGTCGGAGATAGGAATAAAAAGAGGTTGGGGTAGGCCCAGATTAGAGTACTGCTCCCAAATGGTTGGGGATGGAGGATATTCTACTTTTAGGGACATACATAGGTTAGCTCAGGATATGAAAGGATGGAGGTAGGTACGCGTCCAACCAGTTTTCGGACTGAGAAATTTATGATGATGTAAATTTACAATAGAATCCGATGAAGTGAGAATTATCATCAGAATCATTTAGATTAATAACTTCTTCTACGGTATTAATTTCTCTCAGATAAATTTCTATTTCTTAAGGAGCCCTTCTCAGCGCGCGAACTAACTTGTCTGACAACTTACTGCGCATGTGCAGAAACTGCTGCCAACTGTTATTTCTCTTGTAATTCCAAATAAATCCCCTATAATTCCTAATAAATCCCTTGTAATTCACGATAAATCCCAATAATTCTCCATAATTCCTTCAAAATCCTCATAATTCCTTATAAATCCCCATAATTCCTTATAAATCCTGTAATTCCGACATAGTGTACACCATAAATCCCCAGCGGTTTACCCCCCGGGAAATTCTTTTTGTTCTGAAAACCGCTCGGAAAACCGTGCTTGATTTTCTTTAGTAACGTTTGACATTTTGTCATGTTTGTTTATACATATTTCATCTTCCCCTTGATCATGCATGTTGTTTTAGTTTATTCACCCTTATTGGCGCCTGGTGTGATAGGTACTTCTGTAATTTCTTAATCAATTTTTAAAATCGTCATTTGCTCTTTATACAAATTATGCTTGTGCATTAAGTACTCTTTTATTGCTGTATCTCATCATCACAGTTTTGAGCATGTAAAACATTGTCGAAGGATTTTTCTAAATCTACAAATCTTATAGTAGCACAGTTTCTGTTTTCTGCGGTTTACATTTTTTTATTAATTATTTAGCCAGTGCTTTCCTATTACCTAGTCCAAACGGACCGATTAATTCGTATTCTCTGCCTGTCTCAAAACTTCAGTAAGGTCTCTTACAGTTATACCTCCTCACAAAACCTAGCACATATTCAAATTCGATATATGTGCAATAAACTGCCTCTACATCCATACCATTAATTATTGGAAGTGACCATATCAACCTGAATTGTTACTAGTACAGAGCTCAAGGGTATAAATTTTCACTTTGGTAAGGGGATCGCTGTTACAACCTACAACTTGTTGCAATCTGAAGTTCATGTCTTGACTATAATATATCCAAAAGCTGTCAAAAATCGCATTGTGCAAAAGGGCATTATATCCAAAAACTGAGTTATGCACACTGGCGTAAAGAGCGTAAAAATTGTTATCGTTTGGCACCAAGATCATTAAATTACTTGTGGAGCTTCTACCTCTAAAAAAACTGCTGAAGAAACAATTTAGTACAGGTCCTTACGGGAGAAAATTTTTTGAAAGCTGAATATCACCGTTCGAATGCCGAGAAAATTTGCAAGATTTCGACAATTTTTAAATTCACATCACGATAACTTTTAAGTTATCGCCTAAATCGAAAAATTTTGTTCTTTACAAAATCTTGTACGCTTCTTTCGGAGTGTGATGGTTCGACATGCAGGTTTTTATCTTCTACGTATATTGAGTTGTGTAATTAAATATAAGATGTAAGAAGCGCGACCGGTCGGCTCCCGATAGCAGTACGCGTCCATATTGAAGCGTTGAACTATAAGTACTGTTTTTAAATATTGCTTCTGATCTGCGCTGGTTTGCATCTCACTTTTCGCCGTAGCTCCGTCTCAGTCTTGCTAAAGGATACGAAAATAAAGTTACTTACAACAAATTTACAAACTAATTTTCTTCCGAAGTATCGGACTGACTTTCGTCCTTCGGCGGCAAAACTGACAGTTTTGTGGTACCTATACAGTGCCCGTCTAAAGTCCGTTCCCCCCCTACTAATTTTTGAACCATTTGAGGTACATCCATGAAATTCGGTTCAAGGTAGTCACAGGTCACAAGATATTTTTTGACGTATTAATGACAGCTGTCAGTCTCAAGATGGCGGTCGGGCGCCATTTTGAAAAAATATTTTAAATGGGAAGGGGCGTCATGTGACACCTCGTTTTAAAGGTCTTATCCAGTGCAATATCATACTAAAATATGGCGTTGATACCTGAAAACGTTACAAAATGGTGGCTAATCAAATTTCTAAATAACCATGAATGTTGCTCTCAATCACGTTTGTATGAGAAACAAAATTCGTTGTCGCGGTAACATCTTGTTTTCTACTTGTCAAATGTGGCATGTTTAGTTCCTTCATTTAGGAAAAGTGTGACCATGGCTCGTAGCTTAGATGATAAATTTGAAGCGGTTTTGATTTTTGGAGAAGGTGGAAGAAATTACCATCTAACGGTAGTTTTTCCTTAATAAACTCTCTTTTCTCCTCTTATTGGTCGACTTCATTAAGAAATTTCACTACAAATTAGAATAAAATTTCGTTAGAAAAATGTTAAAATTTAAAAATTTAACAAAAGACATCGACGCCATATTTTAGTATGATATTGCACTCGATAAGACCTTTAAAACGAGGTGTCACATGACCCTCCCTCCCATTTAAAATTTTGTTTCAAAATGGCGCTCGACCGCCATCTTGAGACTGACAGCTGCCATTGTTACGTCAAAAAATATATTGTGACCTGTGATTACCTTGTGCCGAATTTCATTGATGTACCTCAAATGGTTCAAAAATTAGTAGGGGGGGAACGGACTTTTGACGGGCACTGTATGTATTCTTGCACAATTTTTGTGCCATGCACTTGCAGGCAGTTATGCAGGTTTGTTTATTTTTCCTGCAAGAATACACTTTGCTTCCACAGTCTGCAATAAATAACGAGATTTACCATTAGGAAGTCAAACAACTTTGATCACAACACAAAATACTGAAACTGGAAAAAGGCGAATGTCTGTAGATGAGCAAACAGTTAACTTTATTTGAAAAATTTGTGGAGTATGGCGTATTTACATATCAGTCGGAACATCTAATATCTATTTCGAGGAAAGAAATATATTCTGATGAATTGAAAACAGCCTTTGAAGAAACTGAAGTTATCGTCTACAGTAACGCCTCATGGTACCAAAACACCTACAGCAGATCAACAGACTCTGCAGGGACAACACTTTTTACAACGTGTTTTGGCTGCTAAGGAATCAGGAAGAACCCTCGAGTACAGTACCATTTTCCAGCAAGAGTTAACTTCTGTCCCCATGGCTTTAACAGTTAATGAAAATTTATCTATTTCGACAAGCAAGTGTGTGTTGGGAAGCATTTTAGAAAGCTACTCATCAATATATCACACTTTACCTGATCCCGAAAATCGGAAAGTATGCCTCATTTTCGACGGTATGTCAGTTGTGCAACGTCTAGGAAAGCCAGCCAAATGTAAGACTTTCGCAGAATACGCAAATGTTTTTTTGGACATAATTACCTCAAAGAAGTATCATGCACAGCGAATTGATGTCGTATTTGACTACTATAAGGAACATTCTATAAACAGTGCTACGAGACAAAAACGAGGTTCTAAAACTCTTATTCAAAGAATAATTGAAAATGATACGAGTATACTTCCTCAACAATGGCACTTGTTTATACACTCCGCCTTCAATAAACAACAATTGACGAGTTTTCTTTCAAACAAATTATTGTGTCATTTTTCACGAACACCCCTTATTCAATTTGCAGCCAGTGGTGGATTTAAGAACATAATGGAATATAAAAGCAACTTTGGGGAATACGAAATGTTAAAGTCAAATCACGAGGAGGCTGATACAAGAATTATATTACACGTACTATCAGCCGAAAAATTCGGTTACCATATATGCATAGTAGATTGCAGTGACAGAGACGTGCTACTTTTATTACTCTATTTTCGAGAACACCTTACACCCGAAGTTTGGATGAAAATTGGAAAAGCAGATTCTGTTCGATATATTCCTGTACATAATATTGCCATAAATGACGATTTGATAAAAAATTTACTAGCCCTTCATGCGTTCCCAGGCATTGGAAAGAAAGCGTGCTGGAAAATCTATCAGCAGCATTACCATTACTTGGATGGCATAGGGATATTTGAGTTTTCCAAGGAAATGTTCACCAGAATGGAGCGATTTGTCATTAAATTATATTCAAGGAACATAGATAGTATATCAATAAACACGTTGAGAGGACTTATGGCTGCATCTGTTCCCGTTTCTAAATTACCACTGACCGAAGATGCTCTTAAACGACGCTGTTTGAGAGCATACTTTCAAGTTAAAATCTGGACAAATGCCCTGCAACCAATACAAGAACTACCAAGTTTGGAAGAGTTCGGATGGAAATTAGAAGATGACTGCAGTATCCAACCAATTTTAATGACACTTCCCCCTTTCCCGACCGATTCTCTTATTTTAAATAAATGTGGATGTAAGAAAGGTATATGAGTGATCAAAGTTGTTTGACTTCCTAATCGTAAATCTAGTAATTTATTGCAGACTGTGGAAGCAAAGTGTGTTCTTGCAGGAAAAATAAACAAACCTGCATAACTGCCTGCAAGTGTATGAAACAAAAATTGTGCAAGAATACATATACCACAAAACTGTCAGTTTTGCCGCCAAAGGACGAAAGTCAGTCCGATACTTGGGAAGAAAATCAGTTTGTAAATTTGTTGTAAGTAACTTTATTTTCGTATCCTTTAGCAAGACGGAGACGGAGCTATGGCGAAAAGTGAGATGCAAACCAGCACAGCGAGGTGGGGACGCGTACTGCTATCGGGAGCCGACCGGTCGCGCTTCTTAGAACTTCTTATATTTAATTACACAACTCAATATACGTAGAAGATAAAAATCTGCATGTCGAACCTTCAGACTCCGAAAGAAGCGTACAAGATTTTATAAAGAACAAAATTTTTCGATTTAGGCGATAACTTAAAAGTTATCGCGATGTGAATTTAAAAATTGTCGAAATCTTCCAAATTTTCTCGGCATTTGAACGGAGATATTCAGAGTGGTACTGGACCGTTCGAACAACTACTCCTCGGGCAAATACCCCGCCAGGCATTGAATTATAGAACTAAATCCAGATTTTATGTACTACGAGATTCATACTGAATGCTACCCCAAACATATCATTGGGCTTGGAACATCCTTAGATCTCTACGTACTTCCTGCTCCCAGCAGTAGGTTATGTATGTTAAAAGTTTTTCAATATATCTTTCAAAAAATTTTCTCCCGTAAGGGCCTGTACTAAATTGTTTCTTCAGCAGTTTTTTAGAGGTAGAAGCTCCACAAATAATTTAATGATCTTGGTGCCAAACGATAGTAATTTTTACGCTCTTTACGCCAGTGTGCATAACTCAGTTTTTGGATATAATGCCCTTTTGCACAGTACGATTTTTGACAGCTTTTGGATATATTATAGTCAAGACATGAACTTCAGATTGCAACAAGTTGCAGGTTGTAACAACGATCCCCCTACCAAACGCATTTTACTGCGTCATTGCAAGCATTGAGCGCTCTACTATACCGCTTTTACTGCGGTTTCGAATCTAACCTAATCGTATAAGTACTCTGTCGCTTTGTTGTAAAAGAAGTGTTCTACATTATGCCCAACTTCTACCTCAAGAATTTCCTCCTACCGATTCTGTATGTATTAGGTTAGATAGATAATTTTATTTGGTGCCTTTTGGCTTACAAAGAACTTGATTTCCATAAAATAGTGTATTATACACGAGTTTATAATGAATGCTATTATTACCGAGGATGAAGTTTACAACACGAGCGAGTTTTGTAATTATCCGAGGTAATAATAGCATCATTATAACGAGTTGTATACTATACTTTGCCCACGACTATCAAAACAGATTCCCAGAAATAATTTACCTTCATTTCCCTTCTCCAGTGTAAGAAAGATTCATACATACGCTCTCAGGTATAATTTTCTTGGTTTTTTGGGCAATGAATCTAATGAGACAAGTTCTGCAGCTTCTTTTATTGCTGGTGCTGTTAAAGAAACCTCGTTTTCACTCTCGCTACTCATTATATCTTCTTTTTTAGAATATGCATTTCAAATTAAAAGCAAGCCAGGCTGATTTGACGTTTCAATTTGAACTGACACATCGCGATCGCGGCCTACTAAATAAATGTAAAAAAGGGTCAAAGCGATGTTCCTATTGGTGTAGTGAATAATATTCATTAATCACTGCAGTGATTAATGTATCTAATTATGATTGAAGAAACACAAGTATAAAGAGTATATTATAAGATAGTCGTGGACAAAAATAATTTCGAAATTTTTAGGAAATCTACAAACACATCATTTCCTCCTTATTATCAAAAAGAATTAAATCCAATAAGAATCATGTTGGATTCAAAATAGAAATACTTAATAGATCCATTAACAATAAAAAGTAAAAAATACTTATAACAGCATAAATCCAAACTTGTCAGATAAAAAAGATATTAAATTTTGACGTATAACTTACGTAGGAAATGTTTCTCAAAGAATTACCAGTATTTTATCAAAACACAATTATGCATGTAGCATTTAAACTTTCCAGATCCAGAGTCGGGACTCTAGTCACTTCCATAAATTTTTGTAGACCAGGTAGGTATAGGTATTAATAGGTATTATGTTGTATATGAACTAAAGTACTCTGATTATAACATACTTTCTTTTTTGCACTCTTCCTGGATTCCAAGTGCGCCATGTATGGTTCTCTTGGAATTTTGTTTATTAATTTTTAATAATAGAAACAAATTTGCTCTGAAGATTGGAAGTACATACTCGTAATTCCCGAAAGAGCATTTAAGATAGTTATTTTAGGTATATGTTATATTGTAATTGGTAGAAAACATACTAGTGATAAATTTAATTGCCAGAAAAAATATACCCAATTGTTATACTTACCTACCCGTTGGGCATATACAGTGTGTCCCCGGATTGAGTTTACAAGAGGAAAAAATTTTTAATTTTTGATTTCTCAAAAAAATATTCTTTACAAAAATTTTTGCTTGCTTTCAAACCCTTGAAACACTAATCACTTTTTAACTTACTCTTTTCCTAGTTTAATTATTACCTTTTGTTTGTAAGAAATTTTTTATTGTAAATAACAGTTTTTCTAGTAGGCACATTATTAATTGTGACTTATTTATCTTTATTATCCCTTTCTGGATTTAGTTTACAAGAAGAGTATAAACGTATAAATTTTATAATTTTTGATATCTCGAAAAAAGTAATATTAAATTAAATTAAATTAAAAACTTCTAAAATACAACACTTTTTTTGCTGTAAATATTTTCTTGGTAGGCTAATTTAACTGAAAAATCAAAATAATATCTAATAAAGGAATAAAAATTTTGCTTGTAAAAAGTGAACAAATTTTATTTTATTTGTTTCTTTAAACCGTAACAAATTAATATTAAACAAATAACAATTAAAAAATAGCAACAAAAAATTATTTTATTCGATTAACTCCCCACCGTTTTCTATGCATAACTCTATATCTATAGCCTTTGTCGCAATTCATTGAAACTATTTCTAATTTCTTGAATCGTTAATGATCTCACAGCTTCCTTATTCGAATTTTTAATTCTTCGGCATTGTTAGGAAGATCTTAGCTGTGAATAATTTGTTTCAAACGCCCCCATAAATAAGAATCGGAAATTGTTAAATCAGGGCTCATTGGAGGCCATAAAATTGGACCATTTCTGCCGATCCAATTATTTCCAAATTGTTGGTTTAACCAATTCACAACAATATTTGAATAGTGGGCAGATCATCCATCTGGTTGAAAATACATGAAACGTAGGTAAATTGTCTAATTCTTCAGCTAGAAAATTTTGTAACATGTCTAAATGTGTATATGCTGATTAACGATATGAGCCAGTTATACCATGATAAGTCACCAAACATTGACTTTGGAAGAATATTGCCGCTTATTCATAATTCGAAAATGAGGATTGTGTTTGCTCCAATATCTGATATTTTGGGATGACACAGTTCCATTAGTTGTAAATGTAGCTTCGTCAAAGTACATACTTAATAGTTTTATGGAACGATCTGTTTTGCATGATTTCATCGTCCACCTACAAACAAAAATCCAGACGCTTAGCACTATCTCGTGGCTCTAAGGTGTGATTAAAAATGGGTTTGTATGGGCGAATTTTTCGTTCTTTTAAAATCCTTTGAATATGAGATTTACTTATGTCTAACTGGAGTGATCGATCGTCTCAGTATGGAAAGTTTTGGATTATTCCGAACTGATTCAACAACCAACACAGTGGCAGCATCATCTTCAGCATGTAGAACTTTTTTTTTCTTAAAATATGAGGCCGAGCCACTTCTTAAAAATTTTTGCACAACTTTCTGTGCACCCATACGAGACAGATTAACATCAGCAAATTTATCATGAAATTGTTCAATAACATTACGATAACTTCTATCTCCCAACCCATAGCACCGAATGAAGTATATTTTTTTGGTCTACTGTTAACATTGTTCACTTTAGGTAATGTGTCAGAATTAAAAATGTCGTAATTAATAATGACACATCAAATGTCGGTAAAATTAGCCTACTAGAAAAACTGTTATTTAGAATTAAAAATTTTCGGTCATTTTCTTACAAACAAAAGGTAATAACTAAACTACGAAAAGAGTAATTTAAAAAGTAATTAGTGTTTCAAAGGTTTGAAAGCAAACAAAAATTATTGTAAACAAATTTTTTTTGAGAAATCAAAAATTAAAAAGTTTTTCCTCTTATAAACTCAATCCTGGGACACACTGTATAATCTCCGCTCATCACTGATTGTTAATCGATTGTTAATCGTAGAATTTGCAAGCCGAATTTCTCAGAAATGTCCATTAACCCTGGTAGATATATTTCAAGTTATACGGTTACCATTTTGCTCATTTTTATGGGATGGCATATATTTATGTTTTCCCCTATTGTCATATCTGATTTATCGACAGTTGTTTATAACTTTGATATATAACTTGCATATAATACTATTAATAAAAATCTTCTGACTATTAAAATCAACATCTAGAAAAATACCATAAACTTGAACACATGAACAAGTTTATTCTTTATTTTCAGAAAAAAATCGAAATGAAACAAAGTAAAGTTTGCGTTAGGTAATTTCTTTAAGACTAGAATGATTTCCGGTCAATTCTTTTTTTGTGTACATCACAATTACGGGAAGCCATTGGGCCTGGACCCCGCATACAAAAATATGATAACACCTGCGGTTCCGTAATGACTTATCAGAGGTCCGCTAGTGCTGTCGTCATCGTTATCTGACAACAATCTTCGAAAATCTAAGCGCACCTCGCCAGGGGAAAAAACAGGAACGGCAACACAAGACGGCGAACCGGCTTACGACAGCAAGTACTTATTTGTGTCTGCGGGTTCGGTGGCCGGTCGACACCCGGGTTTGCACACAAGGTCCCTTCCGGCCCCCCTTGCTGCAATTCTAATAGGAACTGGAACCCCTCGGATCCGAAACTGCCTTGGAGCGGAGCGCCAGAAGCGGGGCCAGAAGAATGCACACTGCGCCGTCAGTTTCAGATGTGCAGGAATGAAATTTTTTAGATATCCGCGGAGATCTCGTAATTGTTCTGTTTCGGCCTTGGTATTTCATGAAATGCGAGTGGATTTGTTTCGTAACGCCGTATTACCTTCATAGGCTCAGCATCTGTACATGTCTCCTTACGATGGGTTTGACTTCGCCACCCCTAGGCGGGGCTTTCTAAAAGAAAGGTATATATAAGGCTCTCTCTTTCGGTAAATAACTTGAGATATCTTTTCATTTTTTGTAATAATTAGGTATATGCTAAGATAGGAGGATTATGTTCTTAAAAGCGCCCTTCCAATGAAGTAGGTATCTACCTATTTAGATTTTTACGAAGATTTTTACATGCATCTATGGCCTTTGGTTGGATCATTTTGACTATTAGAATCTTGACTAGAATCGAGAATAGTTCTCCACGCCTTTGTTTCTCAACCTCCTTCAGTTGTATCCCCTTTTTTAAGTCTCGGATATTCCGAAAATGTCAACGCATTTGCAGTAACACGGGAGCACACAAGAGTCAATAGTACTCTTACAGCAACTGGGATGCACTGTGTAAAAGTCAACTATTTTCGGGGGTAGAAACATGCATCGCCCCGAAATTAAGATAAAGAATTTATGCTGAAGAATACCTATTCAAATTTTCGTTTGACAAAGACTGACGCAAATGACGAAAAATGCAACATTATATTATACAGGGTGTCCCAGAACCACGGAATTTTAAGGGCATATTCTTTGACTGATGATATGGACAGAAGCTCCTAAAATGTTGTACGGGTTTTCTGCAATAACATTCGAACCATTTAAGATAGTATAGCAAAACTTCTCTGGTATAGTAGATAAGAAGTAAGAGTATCACCTATTAGATACCTACAGAAAGTTTTATGAAAATCCATTACGGGAAAAGTGGAAGTTTATAGCCCTGTTTTTTCCATATTTTTGATTTTGCTTTAAGATCTTATTTTATAGTTTTTAAATAGTGTATTCAATAATCGATGGGTCTTAAAATTTTTCCCTATTACATTTAGTTTTCGAATAAAATATACTTTGTTTGTTTATTAATAAGATCATTCAACAGAAATATACATTATAATTACAGAATAACACAGAGTGAATTATTTTAAATTTAACAATATTCATGCAAATGAACAAAATTTTAAAATAACAACACGGAAAACAGCTTGAAAACAATAACTTATTCAGCAGTAAAATATGTAAATGAGAGGCAAAAGAAAAGAAAAGAAAAAAATAAATCTCAAAAAGCCTCTGAGAAACTCGGAGAAGATGGTTAATGTAGAAACTCGGAAGAGACTCTTAGAGACGTATGGAAGGAGAGCGATACTTGGCCAATAAGAGAAGCGGATCTGAAAAGAATAGAAGCGTTTGAAATGTGGTGCTACAGACGCATCATCAAGCTACCGTAGACAGATAAAGTTAGCAATAGGTAGGTATTAAAAAGAATTGGGAAAAAGCGAAAGACAATAAAGACAATAAAGAATAGAGGAGATAGGATATGAGAGGAGAGGAAAAAAGAGGAAAAAGGGGGTAGGCCTAGATCAGACTACTACTCTCAAATAGTTGGGGATGTAGGATGTTCTGCTTTTAGGAAAATGCGTAGGTTAGATCAGGATAGGAAAGGATGGAGGTACGCTTCTAACCAGTCTTCGGTCTGCGAACTTTATGATGACGAGATGATAATTTATTTTAAAAGTCTATAATGCTTCATTAGTACTGTAATACGTATTGGTATACATGTCACTTACAATCTCATCAGCATCAGAACCATTAATTGCATTAGATGCTATAAAAGAGCCAAACGTACCCTCCGGTTTTCTCGCTAAAGACCACAAGGTAATCGTCAGAATGACGCTCCACTGTAACATCGAGGTTGGATAGATGCGCTCTCAAGTTATCTTCAGTCGCATAGGTAGAAAATATGCACTACACAGGTGTAAATATTTGTTAGCAGTACCACTAAGTTGAATAGACACAAAAAAGTGATATGGACGCTTTTGACAGCGACTAGTACACCTCCCCCATCCCTTTTACCTGAAACAGCTAAATCGCGATTTCTATGAAAAACGGTATTATTATTGGCATCGAAAACCTCAGAGCTGTCAACGTTTTCAGTTTTAGTCCGAAGACCTGGCACATACAGACAAAAAATTAAAAAATCCATGACCGAAAGAACTGAATTATGAATGGCGTCACTGATTAAAAATCTTCCTCCCTATCAATCACAACATTCCTGTTGGAAGAAAGATGACGGAGGAAATTCCCGAGGTAAATCCTGTACAGTTAGAACCCAGCAGCTGGTATTTTTAGCAAGGCATGTATCAAGTCTTCCTGAGAAGCAGTTTCTGATTTGGAGAAAGATGGTCATTGATATACATTTTTGAGGACGCTCACTGCCAATGCCTTCGTGAGGCATTGTCACTGCAGACCAATTGCTGATGACTTTCTAATCGCTGCCAAAATGTTATATTACTTATTGGTAATGAGAAGTCACGGAGTAAGCTGCATGACATAAGTACAAAGTGACATTCTAAAACACCATTTTGATTTCATTATGTATGAGATTCACTAGGTATTGTAGCGCCAGGAGTGGAAAAAAATAGTTGATCTGCTGCTACCGTATCTTCTTTAGAGCGTAGCCGAATTCTGGAGGGATACCCTGTATACATAGAATGAAACCTTAATATACTCAAACGACATTTGGACACGCTTTAAAAGGAGGATACCTCTGAGTTTTCTTCTGCCGAACTAAAATCTTTTAAAATTTCTTGATTTAATTTCCGTCATTCGATCATTTTTGCTCATAAGTTTTCGTACCTACTTGCCAGTTATTATTTTAAACATTTTTGGATTTCATGAACATTGCACTTTTCGAAATTGCACGCAATGTTGGATCAGATCCTTGATTTTATCGGTGTAGTGTAGGAAATAGGAAATTACTAGTTTCGATTTCGAAACATTAATATTTTTGCATTAGGTTTTCTTAATTTAATATACAAAGAATTATGGTATTCTGTTCCTTCCTATTAGTAAATTAGTTTCGGAGAATACGTACCTATAAAGAAATCGCTCAATAATTCAGCAGATTTCATAACAGAATTAATAAAAATCGCAGTTCCTCCGGCTCAAGTCGAATCTAATTTTCGAAACGCACGATGTGCGAACCTGGATCATCAAGAGAGACCCGTCTCAAACAATCCGACAAAAAGTACAAAAGAACGAAACGCGTAAAAATGAGGTGCACAAAAAGTGTTCTCTCTGCCGCCGCCATCGCCCGGGGCACAGGCAGGGGAGCGGATAATAAAGTGAAATTCACGCGGTGCCATGACGATGGTGCGTTCAAGCCGTTTTCTAAATTTTTTGGTTCGTTGTGCTCGAAAAGAAAAGACGCGGATTTTACGCCGTGACTGATAAAATCGTGATGTTGCGAAACTATCTATCGTTTTAACATCGTCTGTATAGATTATACACGATTGAGCAGCGATGTAATTTTGATTAATTAACTTCGGAATAAGGATTTTTATTGGACATTTGCCAGTCAGACATTCAGAATTTTTTCAACCTGCCCGGCGTTAAAAATCGTCTAGAATGTTAATATGCTTGTAATCGTATTTCATATTGCATTAAATATCTACTTTTACATATTCTTGGGATCAATTCTAAGGACCATGTGGCTGCTTTACAGTGCAGAGTAAAGGGGGTAAATTAGATATTTATGTGCCTACTAGGATACCTATGTATATAAAAATATGTTGAAATCGCGTATCTTGTAAAGCAAAGTAAAGTCGAAGTCTCAAAGGGCTCAAAATTGTAAATTACGTTAGAGATTTGTGTTCTGGCCACCGTTTGATGCCAGTAGTGACATATCTTGAGCAAGTTAAAGTCAGAGAAGGTCGTCATTCAGCTTCTAGACAGACTTTTAATCGCTCAGAAGACTTTTGCTGAAAACCACTCCCATATTAAGGAAAGGTGCCGAATTAATTTGAGATCTAGTGGTACATAATCAGACCTGGCTTAGTACCGGCTGGTACTATATGGTTCAGAAGTATCTTGGATTCGGAGGAAATATAGGTACTAGATAAGTAAGTGCAACGACACCTCAGTTATCACTTATCGCTTTGAAAAAACCATGGTCCTACACAAGGATTCTGTCTATTCTCATTACTCTGGGAGAGCACCTATCTTACCAACCGCAATAGCATTTTTATTTCTACTGGCAGGACCGAGGAATACATTGATGCCAAACATGAGGGACAATTTATCTCTTTTTTCCCCAAATCTCCTTGGATCTCCTCATACCTCCTCCGTTATCCCAAATTTCCTAATATCTCCAAGAATCTCTTCGAATCTCCTCAGAATCTCATCAGACTTCCCCACATCTCGTCGAATTTTCCCATACCTCGCTATAAATCTTTTTGAATGTGCTTGCATTTACGTGGGCCTTCAGCTGATTTCTCAGAAAACATCAAACCTGATTTCTTGGGATTTCATTTGAGATTTTTTTGTTAACGTTACCGGACACATTTTAATGGCATTGAAGCCGGAAACTGTAATATTTAAAGAAAAGAACTGCTTGCTGGATAGTGACACTGAGAATAATAGATACTGCACATTATTATTTATGCAGAATGTTCCACTTTTATTACAGGAAATTTCAGGAAGGTGTAGACCATAATAATAAATAGTAAACGATTCTCTAGGTTTCCGCAGCCATTTTCGGAAGGGTTATCTCTTGTCTTTCGAGCCAGAAACGCGTCGTCGATTGGCTGGATACCGATGTTTCGTTCACTATCACAAGGGACATCTTCAGCGCTGCTGGGGGTGGCACTGACAAATTTTTGAGTTTTTTAACGACGTTGTTGGAAACTGAGGTGCAAATGCGACTTAGGTGCAGTACTCCGAGAGCAGCTTCTTTCATAAATTTGCATGCATTCCGAACAAAATGACACCTAAAGTATTTCACTTTGTTTTCAAATAATCACAAAAATAATTTTTTAAATAATCGTGCCCTCTAAACGGCGCCCGGTCTCGAGTTGTTTTGTGTCATCAGAAAACTTTGTTCCGCCATTAATATTTGAAACTGTTCATTCTTGAAAAATGGGCCCAAAACCCAGAAAAGAACTGTTCAAAAATACTGAACTGTTTTCTTTTTGTCACATTATTATTGTTTCCCAGGATCATTGCTATTTTCACGACAGTATGTTGATTTTATTGGTTGGTAAGTAATTATTTACCGTTCAGTGTTTGTAAAACACCATAGAAACTGTTTTGTTTTTATAAAAGCTGACTCTGATTATCAAATATGTAGATGTCATCATAGACACCAATATGATTATTTAGGAAATTAGTGAATGTTTGTTTTATTTTACCTGTGCTCGTGCAAAAAACGCTATAAGAATCTCAAACAATACTTAACATACTATTAAATAAGATGGTTTCAAAAAATTGGCCGATCACAAGCCTGCACAAAATGTTTTAGAACATTTTTCTTACTGTTCAATAATGTTTTTGAATATTAGGAGCTATCTGCAGTCAGACTACAAAACACAAAATGTAAGATGCATGTACTATGTAATAGGTGTTTACGTTTGTTTTAGACGCTGTTAACTAAACGAGAAAATCTAGACTCATAAAAAATGTAAGCAGTGAGCACCGAATGGTTAAAATATTTCTTAAATCTCTTGAATCTCCTTCGATGGAACACAAAACTTCCCCAATCATGAACTACTCGGATAGGACCATTCAGCTTGATCCAAAAAATACATACCTACATAAATCATGTGTGCAGAATCAGGTACCCTGCTGCAGAGTCGACCACTTCGCATACGGTTGCACAAAAAATGTAAAACGCACTCTTTTAGAACGAAGCTGAATCTCATGCAGTATACAATGAAATTAAACAGTGATTATTAAACCTCTAAAAGGACTATTAATTTCGGGGCGCCCACCAGGTTACCAGTGGCGGCTCCTGACTTTAGAACTTGGCAGTGCTCTGAAATGAAATCACCGCTCAGGGGTTGGGGGGGGGGGTGTTCTGGCGGATTTCCCCCGTTGTTTTTTAAATAAAGTGCTTTAGAAGTCATTTTAAAACATTTTCAAACAAGAAATTTCACTCACCGCAATATTTGACGAAAATCCCAAACCCAAATGGTTAAACTTTCGTACACAACTTTTACCGCGACCTTTCGAAAAGCATTTGATACTTCGCACAGGCTTAGGACGTCCACTTCATTTTATTTAAAGTTTTTCGTCAAGAGTCTATATTTAGATAAAATATTCATTTTTAACTGAATGGAGTATTACAAACCAATAATAATTTTGAAAAATGCAAAAATCAGGCGACTACTTTGTTAAAGTTCACTACTCCACAATGTTTAAGTGTTCACTTGAACCAAACCACTACCACTAGCCATGCTATTGGCAATTTCAATATTTAAAAATAATAAACACGATAATACAGCTAATTACTCACGTTATAAGCAAAGCAACCAGCCAATCTCAGACCTAACCTAAATATGGTAAACAAAAACAATAAACAACGCCGCAGAAGTACCAACTCCCCGAACCTCACGCTCCTCGACTTTTACCTCTGAGGAAGAATTAAAGAAAAGGTTTAGGTATGACTTCCGTAAATACGAAGGACGAGTTGCTTCTTCGAGTTAGAGAGGCGTTTAGAGAGCTCCTAGACTTCTAGTTCTGTTTTCCAAGGTTTGGTCTTAGACTTTAATACATTTTTAGTCTTACATACAAAAAATGCTTAGAAGGTTAGAAGTCAAAAACCGTCAGAGTTAGAAATCCGGCGGTTATACAAGAGATCAGGTCATGAATATGAAACTTTCGAGTTTTTTGTACATTTGGAAAATTTTTAGTTTGCCATCGATAAGCAATTACAAAATATTTGATTTTTTCTGTGGCAAGATTACAATGAAAAATTTGCAAAATCAATTAATATCTTGTTAATAATTTAGGATACACGAAACTTGCTTTAATGTAGAATCAAAAAATACAAAAAATATACAGGGCGTTCCATTTGAAATAACAACAATAACCAAGAATGAACCAGCTTAAAAAACTGAGTAAATATCCAAAATTTTATCTTTTACTGTTGTTCAACCAATAGAAAAAATCAATTTTATCTGTACCACTTTAAGGGGTTGTAACTCACAAGTGCTATGTTTTAGGCCAAATGTTTATACGAACTTTTTAGCTTATTTTCTACAGAAATTTTCGACAGTAATTTTTAACACCCTTTATGTTTTAGTGTCTGTTTAGTTTATTAATTTGATGTTAGGTATATAAATAAGACTTTTATAACTATAGAACATGTTTCATGTAATGTTTAATTTTCACAATAAGCAATAATGTATTAACAGTATTATTCAAATAGGTTACTTTTCGTAACTCTTTTCCAAAAATTTGGTTACTATTTTCCGCTATTTTCCTATTTTCTTTTGAAAATGTGGTGTAATTTATTTTATTTTAACAATTTTAACACTTTCCAACACACTCGTAAGAAATTTATTAACTCCTAAGTAATTACCAATTTATGCAAAAGAAGCTCCGTTTACGTGTCCAATAAACAAAGCGCTCACTGCCAAAAGGTTGGAGTTATTCGCGCCCTCGGGTGTTTTACCTTGATAGTAAATTCCAGTGTGCATGGACAATTTGCTACCGGGCGATTCCGATCGTTGCGAGATGTCTGACATTCACTTTTGCGCGTTGGATCGTAGAACTGGGACTAAAAATTGCACTATCCTCGCGGGCACCACTATAATAAATTAAATAGGAGATAAGGACTTGCACAAAAGCTACGCTGCACCTATTTTAATGTGACATATAACGTCCCACTCATATAATACGCCAGTTTTAGATTCATATTGATACAATGTTACTATTTTGATCGTAAACTGCATACATGAAAGTCCTCGTTTCAGAACAATGATCCACTGGGACAATTCAACTCTGCGACTGTTATTGGTACCAAGAGTACATTTTCAATAGCAATTGCAGTGCCTAGTCTGGCCTCCAATACACAAGAACTACTTTGGAATGTTGCATAAATACTAATAACAGAAGAAAAGTTAAACGAAATCGAATGGTATACCTAATCTAGTTTTTGAGAACAGCCTAAATATGCATCATTTGCAGAACCAGTCAAAATTACTTTAATATACTTTCCACTTTCATTGTTTCGTTCTTTGCCTGTACTGTGCCGTCCAGTTTTCTCAGCCCCTCGTCAGAGATCGTCTCGCCACCTGCCTAACTTGAGGTCTTTTGATGCTGCATTTGGTGCTTACTGCACAATGGCTTTTTCACTTGATATCATTTCTGTTGACGTGTCCAAACCATCGCCATTTATTCTTCGCAATCCGTTTCTTCTTCTTCTCCTCAGTTCCTCGTTTCCCACTCTGACAAGCTGATAATCACCATTGTATCCTGGCAGACCCGGAGACCGTTCTTCATAGAAACTTCGGTATCAAACCCGCAGGTATCATAGACCAGAATTTTAGATTCCTCTGAGGTTCCAGAAACTTTTTAATGCTAGGCAGATTCTCCTCCTTCTTTCAACTGTCTGATTGTCTTCCACCACGTGGAGTATATAATAATAATAATAATAATACGAGTTTATTCCTCAGGAAATCAACTAAATTAACATTTACACTGCAGTATAAACCAAAATTCCTAAAGAAATCACAGGGTACAGATTCAGGTAGTCCAGAAGAAACTGAACCCCCGCTCTGCCATCTATACCCTGATAAAACTAACAATGCCTTTGGTAAGTGATTGCCTAACCTAATAATTATAACCAAACAAAAAAAATCACAAACCGCTAATACTCTGCTTTACAGTGATAAACCTAAATTAAAATATAAATTCACAAACTTTGGCACATGTCTGACCCACCAACAGAAAAATAATAAACGCAGATAAACAATCACAAATCAAGTAACCTGGCAACTCAGATACAAACATGACATCTTCTTCCTGAACTGGGGCTTACCAAGACTTTTAAATTCATGCGGTACACTATTATACAACTTTGCAATATTGTATTTGAAAGACTGTTCATAAAGTGCAGTCCTATGGAAAGGGGGAGTGATAGCCCTCCCCCTATACCTCACATTTATGTGGTGTACATCGGTTCTAAATTGAATTTTATTATAGAGATATGAGGGAGATTTGGAGACAACAATGTCATGAAACAAACAGACTGACAGAAGCTTCAAACGATTTTGCATATTCAACCATCCCAACTCAAGCAATTTGTGAGTGACATGATCAAATTTACGGATGCCGAAAATGTACCTGAGACAGGAGTTCTGAATCCTCTGCACTCGCCCCATAGAAGCAACATCAAGACCTGAAACCACCACAGGAGCGCAGTACATAAAGTGGAACAACACCAGCGATTCACAGAGCAGAGCCTTGATATTTTGAGTTAAACAACTACGATGTGGGTACAACAATCTCAAACCTACAACAGCTCTCTGAATGCAAGACGATATATGCTTTCTGTAACGAAAAGTGTTGTCCATCTCCAGACCCAGGTTCCTGACACTCTCGACAACAGGGACAACAGCATCATCAATCAAGATTCTGATACTCGCCGTGTCCACACAACTCACAGCACTGCGCCTACCAAACAATATGCATTTACATTTAGATGGGTTTAAAAACAATCCATGTTCTTTAGAAGTATTGTGGATGATTGATAAGTCGTGGTTCATAAGAGACACCGCTTGTTGAATTTCATCTTGATTGAAGGACAAATAAATCTGCGTGTCGTCGGCATACACATGGAAACTACAATATTTTATGTACGAATAAAGGTGTGTCGTATATATGGAAAAAAGTAGTGGTCCCAGAATAGACCCCTGCGGAACACCAGTATTGAGATAAAGGTAGGTTGAGTTAATTCCCTCAACAGAGACACACTGACTTCTGTCTGTCAAATAATTCCGAATTAGGGCAACCGATGAAGCAGACAAGCCGATGAAATTGAGAATCGAATAGAGAATCGAATGTTGTATGGTGTCGAAAGCTTTTGAGAAATCTAGTAAAACCAACAATGTTAACTTATTATTATCACTAGCCTCCAAAACGTCGTCAGTAATTTTTAAGAAAGCGGTTGAACAGCTATAATTTTTACGGAAACCTGATTGATTGGCCGGGAGTATATTATTAGAATTCAGATACTGATTCAACTGTGAACTCATCACTTTCTCCAAGACTTTCGACACACATGGAAGGATGCTTATGGGACGAAGATCCTTATATTCTCTTGGATTTGGGGTTTTATTCAACGGCAGCACCCTTGCCCTTTTCCACGCATCAGGAACTTTACTTTCCAACAAACACGTGTTGATAATATTTGTAAGAAACGGAAGAATAAAGGGACCGCACATTTTCAGCATAGATATGTTGATACCATCAATACCGGTTGAAAGTGATTTGATACTATGGATCATGTTGGACACAGTTTCAGTGGAGACCAACTTAAACTCAAAACAGTGGGATGGATTGCCAAGTTCAGAGTTATAGTAATCTACCAGACGACTCGAATTTCCCTGATACTGGGGAATGCTATTCACAAAATAATCATTCATCTTATTGCCGTCTTTAAGATGGATGGGTAGGACATTGTGTAATTTCTTATTTTTATTCGTAACAGACATAGATTTTAGTTCGGACCATAAGGCTTTAGAATTGTTGGTTCGTGACATGTAGGAAAAATATGCCCTTTTTTCCTGTTTTATTGCAAACTCTGTGTAATTTCGCAACTGCTTGTAATAGTCCCAGTGCTCCTGCAATCGAGTGGTCCCAAATCTTTTCTTTGCCTTATCCCTCAGCGAAATAAGCAGTCTAATTGTTTCTGTGATCCAAGCCGGTCGCTTATTTCTTGTAATTCTTACCGTTTTTATGGGAGCATGGATATCAAAAAGATTCAACAAATTTTGAGTAAAGAAATTAACCTTTTCGTCAAGAGGAGTAATATTAAATATTTCATAAAAAGGAGTTGCCTGCAAATCATCAGTAAACTGACCCAGGTTGAAATGTTTGTAGTCACGGTAGGTATAAATAAAGGGTTTAAAGTTAACCGATGAAATATTAATTTTACAGTAAACGAGTTCGTGATCAGAAATATCAACAGTGCTCACCCCAGACTCAAAAATCTTTGACCTATCCGTTACAGCCATCACATCAATCAGTGTTACTGAACCATTTGTCACCCTTGTTGGCTCATTAATTAATTGATTCACACCACAGGTATCAAAAACTGAGTTAAGCCATCTTGCATCTGCATTTTCAGGTTTTAAAAGATTTATATTGAAGTCACCAAGGCAACAGACATCATCAGACACAGATGAACAGAAGGAAAGTGAGCCTTCAAGGTGATCTAAAAAGTATTTATAATTCATATTTGGTGGCCTGTAAGCAACACCACATATAATTTTCTGTCTCCCAACTAGCAATGATAACCACAGTTGCTCAATCTCATCACCACTC
This sequence comes from Xestobium rufovillosum, assembly GCA_963966045.1. Taxonomy (NCBI): domain Eukaryota; kingdom Metazoa; phylum Arthropoda; class Insecta; order Coleoptera; family Ptinidae; genus Xestobium; species Xestobium rufovillosum. The sequence continues at coordinate 14,096,878 of OZ014495.1, read as the reverse complement.
GGTATTATCTCACAGTTGAATTTCTTTGATACATAGAAAGTCACTCCACCCCCTCTTCCCAATCTGTCCACACGGTAACAAACATAGCCATCAATATTGACATCGACATCTAAAACATTTGTCGATAGCCAAGTTTCACATAAGGCAATGACATCATATTTATTTTCCAATATAATTGTTTCGAGTTTTGCCAAATTCCTCAACAATGATCGAATATTTAAATGGGAAATTGTTATGCAATCCATATAGTATTGGTCAGACACGTGACATGAAACAGAAACTTTATGGTTGTCGAAAGTGGTCTGGATGTTGCGGTTCGGAGTCATCATATTGCCTTCTGTTGATTCATCTTCAGTACCATCGACTGTATCGATTCTTTTAGCATGTTTCGAGGCTCTATAGCGTATTTGCATATTTCCCATGGTTCAGGTACTTCACATCAGTATTGGTACCTTTTTGTTCAAATAGACAACTGCGAGGAATTTGGGCAGTATCGAAACCCACTATTATACTACTCTCGGGAAACAGACAAGTTAAGCATTCCTCAATTAAATGATTTTACTTAAATGTGTTACGGATAACTTTTTTAACTATCGAAGATGCCTAACCCGGTCAAATCAAGCCAATTGCAATACTTTTAATATTTTCACATAACTGCTCATTTCACCATTCTTCCTGCTCATGTTTCAGGATGAACATATCAATATTAGTCACTAGTCACCGCAACTACCAGGTAAATTACGCAGGAAGTAAGCACTATTGGATATCTCACCCCCTGTAACATAGCTAAGTAGGCCTGAGCTTTATTACAAACCCCTGACTCCGGGGACAACGTCGCGACACACCTCTACCGTTTCTTATTTCATTTGGCAACTCCAGCCCGCTTATTACAAACCCTCCGAACTGACAGGGCTTCGTTAATACCGCCTGCAGTACTTCCGTGTATATATATGTATACTCACCCTTGATCGGAGCGAGACCGGAACTTCAAAAGAAAATATAGCAGATTTAATTTAGCTGGAGTCTATTTCTATATGCCGACGGTTTTCCAGGATCGGAAAAAATAATTAATTGTTCGTTCTCTTTTGCATTATGCAGTTTTCGCAGCAGAAAGAAAATATTTGCGAACCCGCTCGAAAAACAATGAAAAGAAACAGTTTCGTATATGTCAGCATAAAGTAACTTTTACCACTCATAAATATAATTCTGAGATTGTACTCCTCAATTCCTTATAATATCATAGCAAATGTTTTGAAAGGTAGAAAGAAGAAGTGCAGTCACTTTCCAATCTTAAATTCCTGTAGATTCTGTGCTTTATAGTTTGTTTTGTCCATTATTCTCCAGATCACAACTTTCACTCCCTGCTTTACTTTCTCGGTCGTTAAATATTCCTGTTCCACGCTGTATTCTCCTCAGTTACGTCTCTTTCTTCCGTGACATAATGCCTTTAGGCATTACGTTTTCACGAGATTTCACCATCTTGCCCAATTTACTGTGAAAATAGAAAAGTTGTATTTTCGGGGATCCGTCACTATGGTGATTTGCATGCTCCATTTTAGAGCAGTTGAAGTGGATCACTCCAAGTTTCCTCCTGGTTGCGCTGCCTTCACTATATCGCTCCGTTTGTACCTCTTGCTAGATCCTGTAATCCTGTAACACGCATGTTTTCCGAATCTCATTTCGTCAATCTTTCTTGCAGTGAAGTCTGCCTCTTTTTCGTCCGTAGCTCGTTCTCCAGTCTAGGATTTTCCTGTATTCGTCCATTTCTTCCTTTCCACTCTTCATTTTTCGTACTGCATATTTCATTTCCATCTAATCTCTTCCAGAAATTGTCCAACTGTTACTTTAAGTATTCGTCTCTTCAGCTGTTTCTGAACTTTTTGATCTAGGTCATCATCTTCCCTCTCCTTCTTAGTATTTTATCGATTTTTTCTGTCTTGGCCAGGTTTTTATCTTTTTTATCTTTGAATAATTAGCCACCGGCCAGCTTGTATCTTGTTGGTAATATCGCCCTATTTTTAGTTTCACACACAGTATAGGCTGCTAATTCCACGTAACTGTTTTGTCCGTCTTATGGAGGCAGCCATGATGAGCTTCATAGTTACCATATTCCGGAGGGGGGTGGTCATAAGTGGTAGTCTATAATGTCGTTTGCCTTGGAGATTGGTGGTTGGTAGTGGTTCGTTATGGTTAGTCTTCTTGTACTCAATATTTTCCACAAAATGCTGTTTTTATGGCCAAGAAAATGAACCGAAAATTACCTAATTCTTTAAACTGATGTGACTGAATGTTATATTCCATTGAAATCGATCTGTTGCGTGTAATTTCTAAAATCGAATTTTTCAGTCCACAAACCTTATTTGACATGAACTTTTTCAAAATAACCCTAAGCTTCGGCAAGTGCGCTTGAAGTAACTTTCTTTGGAAAAGTCATTATACAATCTTTATTAGGTACTGCCTTTGTTAGCAAATGCTCAGAGTAACGCTTTTTTCACACGCATTGCATGATTTTCCGTTTCGTTCGGCTAGTGAACCGGATTACGAACACGAGAAGCAGTAGTAGTAGCATCAGGGTGGGTTGTGGGTGTACGGCAGGATATCTGGAGGTCTGCAGGGGTTGAGGATGATTCGGCACAACTCCGGCAGTCGGGGTATTCAGCTGAGGGTAACCAGGGGTATAAAACCTCGGGTGTGGGATAAAACAGCCCGATCGGGTGGGAGGGTGGAATCGGAGAACTCAGCGGTGCAACGAGAGTTGGGGTGCGGATTCGACCTTTTCGAGGAACGGTATACAAAGGAAAAATCTACCCTCTAACGTGGGTTACTATGGTTTTGCGTTAGCGAGAGTCGCGTATATCATACGTACAGGTGAAATTTAAGGCAAAAACTAGTTTTTGTTCCCTATCCTTTGTTCGGAATGTTTTTGTAATTAGTCCTCTTTTTTCGTTTCAGAATTGTACTGGAGAGCCCGTTTATAGGAAGGTGGCTGTGGTTGAAAATTTTTTCGATATCATTTACAATGTGCATGTTGAATTGGAAGGTCGTCCTGGAAAGCATGCCGGCCAAAAGAGGACGTATCGCACGGTAAGTTATTTTCTTGTGCAATTTTCTGGGGCATATTGTAAATTATGTACTTAATTCAATAGATTTATAAGAAATGTTCTATAGAAAGATTTGTTTCATGTAAATAACGAGTCACTATGAATTCTTAATAAGTTAACCCCGCACGCCAAAATACAGTGACACAGTAATTAAACTCGACACGTGTTTCGCTGACAACGTCAGCATCTTCAGGAGTTGAAGATTAATCTTGGTAGGTCTCAAAATTAGAAAATTCATTCGACGATGGCGCGATTCTGTTGGATAATTTGGAATGATGAATTTCACTTTGGTCTTCGGGGAGACGCAATATAATGAAAGACTCATCCAGGGATATGGTGTGAGGAAGCATATCTACTGTTGGTGTTGACGTTCTTTATTATTACGTTATTACGAAAATGCCAAAAAATATGCCTTTTTGTTCATTAAATGTACGAGGGTGTTTTGATATGCTCTTAGCCTACTGTAGGAACAAAAATAATTTTGTATCTTTATATAATAATTCGCTCATTACAGCTGTCCTGCAACACCTGTAAATGCCATCAATAAACTTCATACTACCCTTCCATTAGATGGCATACGAGTACTATACCACAAATCATTAGCACCTTCATTATCTTTAGGAAAATCCTGCTTTTCGAACGTATAACCATCTTTTTGGCGTGAATCTGCGAATCCATTATCCAAGATAGACTAATCGTCTATTTCTGTACTTTAGTAGACAATGATATCTCTGCAATATTGAAAAAGTATTTTATAAAATTTCAATCCCCATTTTTGTTTCCATCATCCATAATATTCTTGCGAAAGACAGAAGGTACCATCTTCTAAGTATTGCACCTCCCACTTCTATACGTCTTCACCAAAAATCTTTGGTCCAAATATTTTGTTACACTGTAATATTCTGTCCCGCACAATAATTATTAAAATTTTACTACCCTGTTAGATGCACCTTCTTCACGTCATTATTGTGCATAACGTAGTTTTTCAGGTACTTCTGGAAATAATACAGCCAACCGAAAATGTATGAATTGGCCGTTATTGGATACATATATTGAAAATTCGTAAACCAAAAAAAACTTTAAATTCAAAATCTCAAAATCCATAAGTCTGAAGTCACCTTGGGATGTTAAGTGTAAATATAATTGTGCGATTATCGTATTGTTTTGCAATCAATGCACAATTAAATAAGTAAATGTTAATTCAACGGATGATTAAATCCCTAGGCACATAATTAGTGGAGGCAATTAGGTATATGCTCTCAAAATCAGGAATAATCTGACATTCCTACGCGAAGTAATACAAGAAAAAGTTTCTCATGTACCATAATCGATTCTCGTGATGTAGATGGCGCCGATCAAACGTGTTATGCAGAGAAACAAATATAGCGGAGCTTGTTGAATACTAAATAATGTAACGACGCCCCAGTTTAGGAGAAGAGACGCTTCCGACCAAATAACCGTATTTCCATATCGTGAGTCTACACAAACGCTAGCTGAAATATTGACAATCAACAGGTGCCACATCCGCCGAATATCAAGAACTTTATCCAGACAGGATATGTCACTTCGTTCACGATGCGAAATAACTGAATAATTTTAGAACGCGCGGTCGTAAAAGGGTGAGCAGTCAAAAAGCCAATCCATTTCAATTTTTCTAAAAATACAGCGCAATATCAATAGTAGCGAATTTATTCACATCTTCAGTTTGATTCTTAGAATGTGAGGAAGTGTAGTTTCTGCAAAAGCTAATCGAATTCAAATTTTATACACTGTTAAATAACTAAGAAACTTACCAACACATTCCGAATGAGATAGCTTTCCTCCATAATTGTCTGTCTTCTGCTGCCCTCCTGGTCTGTGCCCAGTATACTCCCTTCATTTTCAATGAATAATTACGAAATCTAACTTCTAACTTCAGCGCCATCTAAAAAACTGGGTGCGTGGTCGCCACACGCGATAGAAATGAAACTTCAACGTTATTAGAGAAATGAAAAATTTGTATTGTACATATCAAAATAATAATAATGAAAGAGTAAATCGAATTTTAATGCTTCTAACCAAGCGCTGTGTGGCGTCACGAGAACTGAAACGCTGTGTCTTCGTTTTACTCACGCTTGCCTGAGAGAGACAGCGCGAAGCTTGAGACAGCGAGGCTAAAGAGTGGGGCGGCGTCACGAGAAATGGAACGCTGTAGTCTCGCTTTACTGATGCTTGCCTGGGAGAAGGAGCACGAAGCATGAGATTGAGCGCGTGGCTAAAGAGTGGGGCGTTCGATATTCCCTTTCTCCTCTGCCAGTCTTCTCAGACTGCTCCCCTCCATTCGTTTCACTTTTCGTGACGCTCGCATTTGCCAACACAGGAACTTACTCTACCGAGACAAAAGAAGTTTCACTTCAAAAAAGCGTTCATTACTGAGAAAAGTTTCTCAAGGAAAATATGATAAGTTCCAAAGCCCTGTCAAGCTCTTAACTTGTAATTTTTGATGTATACTTGACAAATTTTGACTGCATAAAAACAGGAGAAATTTGGATTCAAATCAATCTACAGTATGTCCACGGATCAAGTTGCAAAAGAAAAACTTTTTTATTTGTCATTTTACAAGAAAAATGTATTCTTGATGAAAGTTTTTGCATTTCCCAAAACGGCCAATTCAGTTTTAATCTTTTCAAATTTTCTTTTAGTTTTACTGAAAATTCGAAAATAGGTCGATTTAGTTGAAAATTTTTCCAAGTCCCAAAAACTAAGTTCGCGCTGTCATAGGAATAATTGTTAACAATACTTTTTTGGTTACTAAATTTTAATTTCATAAACTTAACAACAAAAATAATATATTCAAATATTGCATGTTTTGAATGTGTTTGGAAAACCGCAGACCAACTGGTTTCGTCCTTCTGGGACTCATCAGTACGGTGCTCTCCCCTACACACTCAAACCATGCAAAAAATCTGGATTTAGTTCTATAATTCAATGCCTGGCGGGGTATTTACCCGAGGAGTAGTTGTTCGAACGGTCCAGTACCATTAATTAATACTAGATAATTACTGAAAGTAGTTGTCACTTGCTGATATCTGTCCAGAGCGCGGCAGCATATATAGCAAGCTAAATTGCATGGTTTGAGTGTGTAGGGGAAAGCACCGTACTGATGAGTCCCAGAAGGACGAAACCAGTTGGTCTGCGGTTTTCCATAAATATTCAAAACATGCAATATTTGAACAAAGACCTGCTTAAAAGCACGTACGTACATGGAGACAAATTAGGATTGTTTCAAAGCCATCTTAGATGGGGTAGCAGTCTGAAACGTCTCGTAGTACAAAAAATCTGGATTTAGTTCTATAATTCAATGCCTGGCGGGGTATTTGCCCGAGAAGTAGTTGTTCGAACGGTCCAGTACCATTAATTAAAAATAATATAACCAATAACTATTCTATTCAAGCCATTCGCCGCCTTTTTCAACGCACAATTATTCTACTCTTCGACGCAATTCCCTATATAACTTCTTCCAATTTCTTCGACAGTTAAAGACTTCGCAGCGTCTCTAATCCTCTCCTTTAAATTCTCTACGTTCGGAGGAAGATTATTTGCATAAACTATTTGTTTCAAACGGCCCCAACGATAAAAATCAGCCATAGTGAAATCAGAGCTCCTTTTAGTGGTCATAACACGGGACCATTTCGGTAGATCCAATTCTGTCCAAATTGCTGATTTAACCATTCTACAACAATCCGAGCATTATGGGCCGGACAACCATCTTGTTGAAAATAACACCTTGCGAGGTAATTAATCGGTAAATCGTCCAACCTTTTAACAAGAAAATTTTGCAGCATATCCAAGTACGTATGGTGATTGACAGTATCATCAAAAAAATATGGTCCAATGATACCATGGTAAGAAATTGCACACCACACATTAGCTTTTGCCGAATATTGTCGATTACGAGGAATTCGGAAATTCGGATTGTAATCGCTCCAATATCTCACATGTTGAGATGCAACAGTAGGTACCATTACATCATCAGAGAAAATAATATTTTGGTAAAAGTATTGATTATCCATGATTTGAGCGCCCATCCATAGACAAAAATCCAAACGTTTCGCAGGATCTCGGGGTTCTAATCCGTGATTGAAAATGGGCTTGTAGGGATGGAACTTCCATTGTTTCAAAATCTTTTGAAAGAGCGATTTACTAATTCCCAAGTGGAGCGATCTTCGCCGCAAAGAAATTTTTGGATAGTTCAGTACTGAGTCTATTACAAGAAGAGTGGCGGCGTCATCTTCATCGCGTACTATCTTGTTTTTTTTACATCCAGTATGCAGCCAGTTGATGGGAATTTTTTGACCAATTTTCGTGCACCTACATTTGATATGTAAATATCCGGAAACTTTTGATTAAATTCTTCGACAACTCTACGGATCGCTTTACCTTTGCCATAGCACTGAATTAGGTAAATTCGTTGGTCTTTCAACAACATTTTCAACGATTAGGGCAGATTTTCCTGACAGTCAATGAAAATAAATAAATAACGTCAATTGCTATGCCAACGCGAACTTATTTTTTGGGACTTCTATTTTCGAATTTTCTCTGAAACTAAAAGAAAATTTGAAAAGGTTAAAACTGAATTGGCCGTTTTGGGACATGCAAAAACTTTTATCAAGAATACATTTTTCTTGTAGAATGAAAAATAAAAAAGTTTTCCTTTTTGCAACTCGATCCGTGTATTATAGAATAATTTATTGTTTTACATTGTTGCCATAATAACTTTTTACAATCATAAATTAATGGAGAAATGTTTAAAACATGCTTTGAGGCTGAAAACAACATTTACGGAAAAATCATCTTTACAATTCTACTTTATCCGAATTTGGAGATCTTTCTGTCAACATAATAGTGATTAGTGAATCAAAACACTTATTAGAAGGCTCCATTTTCAAACTTTGGAGACCTCGTGCATATTCAAGAAGCTTAATGGTACAACATTTAGGTATTTAAGATTTTTGACTCAGAATTTTGTGATCAACATGGAGTACTTTCGGCAATTTATACACACCCTGTATGTCTTCGCAAACCTGTCTAATGATTTCTCTATTCTCCAATTTAGCAATTGTTATTGTTGATTGCTATGCTAACGGAACATTCATATAATGTACATGGAACCTACCCTGGCTAGCTACATACTATCAATACCCCTTCGTATTTGTAGTAAAACCTGAAATCTTACCGGAGGTATGGCCTATTTCGTCAAGAAAGTAACATTTGTTGTTTGATTTGTTTGTTAGTAAGCCATTTCTTGAAATAAATATTTTATAATTATTCCTATATTTACGTGACTGAACATACCTTATTTTTGTACTTTTGCATTTTCATATGGAGTTCGACGAAGTAAGGTTTCTAAAACTGCTGGTTAACAAGATTTCAGCAGGTTTCAGGAAGCTTATGTGCCGTAGAATTATTGTACGAAAACATTATGTCTGTATACGTGTATTGTGTCGCAGTATACGGTGGAATTCGGATTCAATTATTGTTATCCGGAGCGCCCGATTGAATGGCAATTTACAAAACGCTTCCCAGAATATATCTTTTCGTGTATTACGCAAGAACGTTCATCGAAATGCCATGTAAACAATTCTTGTTTTCATTCCAGATAACGGAGACATACGCGTTCCTGCCTCGGGAAGCTGTCACTCGCTTCCTTCTAGGCTGCACGGAGTGTCAGAAGCACCCCCGTTCTCCCTCCCCCGTGTCCGTACTACCAACCCCCAGTCCGAGCCCAACGCTGCCCTTGGTGCCGACCACGGCGCCGGTTCTATCCTTAGCAACGTGTCCGCAGACCGCCGTCCCCCATCAGGCAGTGCCCCCTCAGTTACCACCCCACATCCCCCCGCCTGCGGTCGCCGATTGCCAGCCAGAAATATCCTACCTGGATTTCACTAAGCCTGTAAAGCCTTTAGAATGTAAAAGTCCCACTCCGAATTGCGTGTCTGTCAATATTTCCCCGCAGAGCGAGAGCTTGGATTTGTCGCACCGGAACTCGGACATTTCTCAAAGTCAGACTAAAATAGAGGGTCCATTAAGAACCAGCACCCCTGAACCTAAGCGATCTAGCAACCCGTTAGACGTCTGCAATCTCACTTCCAGAGATCCCCCCAAAACTCCACCAAAAAAGCGACACCAAAATCATTTATCAGATAATTCTTATCTGCCGGTCCCTGCGACACCGAAGCTCTGGTCCCCCGTTGAGGGCATCGAGAAGGAACAGTCGCAGAAGAGGAGGATGTTGATGGCCGGGGATATTGACTACTCCCTGCCGATCACGACCACCTACTTGAAATACATGCGTAGCTTGGGATGCGCCGACGAAGACGCCCTCAAGTTCGAAGGCAAAACCGTGAGTTTCCTCATTGAGAATTTTTTGCATGACACCATCTCGCATTATTTTTATAAATTTTAGTAATTAATTGTAACTTCTGTTATTAACATTTTTCTATTGCTTAATTTATACTAACACTATTTATTACTTAATTTCTCTAATAAAAATTAATGGTTTACTTTTTTAATTTGCTTTTATTATAAGTGTATGTTGTCTCATTTATAAATTGATACTCAACCAATTTTACTTGTACTAGGTATGCAATATTCACAAATATGTTGACTAAAAGGTATGGACACTACCGATGTCAGTACAAATTATGTATTTTGCAAGTCAGCTGCGAAAAAAAAGTAATTCGTCACTGGAAGTTAATTAGTCATGCAATAATAAATTAATTTAATAACTATATTGTACCTATCAATTATATAAGTAGTTGTATATTTAACTAGCTATACACGTGTCAGGTTAAGTAGGTATGAAGCAAAGTATAATATCCCATAAGGAGTTTTTGTTAGAAGAAGTTATCTACAATCAAAAACTACCGAAATATGTACAATTTTTTCGTTACAATTTTGCAAAAAACTAGGTGAATATACAAGGTGTTAAAAGAAGTACCTAGGTGAAGCCGCTAACCACAAACTATTTGATCGAAAATAATGAAACTTTCCTTATGCCATTTTTCATATACGCGTCCATCTTTCAAGATACAGGGTGTCAAATTTAAAACACGAATTTTATTAATAACTCCATTGTTTTTTTTAGAATAGTCAATTGTAATTGTGTACAGACTTTTATTTTGTATCTGCACACTTCTAATCTAATTTTCGTCAAATTGAAGCGCGAACGTAGGAAATAGGGGTTGTAGTACCCATTAACCCCCAACTTTTTATTGTGCACGCCTATGGTTCAAAGGTTTTGTTTTTTAGATCAAGCGACCATTTATTTAATTTTTTCACTCTTGTAAAATTTTGATTTAGGGCTTGGTTTATTAGACATGTACATTATATCACGAATAATGAATTTTTTGTTCATCATTATTTTAAGTCCTGGGCACTATTATTTTACTATTATTTTAAGACGTTTTTACAGTCGTGAGCAACGCAAAATATCACCATGGTAAACAAAATCATCTGATCATCTCTTCGCGTTAGAGAAGGATGGAGATACGTAATTAGTACGGGTTGCATACACAACCAGATATGCTTCACCAAGATTTTTGTAAACAGCAATGAGCCTATCCAGTAGGGTTAGACATCATTGGTCATTACTGATTCCAACAACTTTGTATCAGCTGTGAAGTCTTTGAAGTCCTATTTCTGCTAATATTTCGTAAGATGGGACATGGTAGATGAAATCTGGTAAGGTCCAACGTTATGACTCTTCCTCTCTTATGAGCAAAATTAAGATATGTTTTTATTTACTTTTCTGCTGTTATCTCCTTGATTTAGCTACTTAAACGTAATTATAAATGGTGACATTTTCAACAGAGGTATTTTTGTTATTCTCAAAAGCAAACAATGCATACATTATGCAATAGTCACGGCATAATACTGTACTAATTGTATAAATAAATAATGCGCATTCTTATATGCAATTATATGCAATTTTAATTTCATATCTTAGTACAGGATTACGTGTTAACGTAAGATATGCACTGTAAATTTCATCACATATACATAATTTCAAACCTGCTGACTTAATTATTGTTTTGAAGATTACAAACCACAGAAAAATGAATTTGAAGGACTTAATCTGAACCCACTTGACAAATTAGATAAGTTGAAATAATGAAATACTCTGCGTACTACCATTGTAACTACAATTTATTACAGTATTTGACCGGTTTCCAGATTAAAAATATCTCATCATCAGAAAATGTTTGCATAAAGTAAAATTGTAAATAAATTACAAAACAATACAAATAATTAAAATAATGATATCCATGAATTAAGTTAACTAGCTAACTGAATTTCAGTATTTACCTACGAGGCATTAGAAAAACACAAAGGAAAATCGAATACCTCGAAGCTTGAAGGGAAAAAACAATGAATTTAAAGAAACAATAAATTCAATTGAAAAAACCTTCAAGTGAAATATCAGAACAGAGAAAACTAAATAAACAATATATCGATGGAATCTTGACAACTGCCATCTGCTAATCTTGTAATAAACTAAAAAAGATAAATAAGTCATAATGGCAATAAGAGAGGTTATAACTTCAGAACAAGTATATAAGGGAACCTGTGATACCTACACCTGAGAATTTCTACCAAAAATTGAACCAAGAAAATATTAACTATATAATTAAATAAGTAACTCGCACTTTTCCCTCTTATTTTTGGTAGTTCACGTTGTGGTTATAGAAACACATTTCCATATTTGCAAGCGTCAAATATGCAATTGATCATTTTAGAATGACGTCACACAATTGAGAGAAGGAGGGCACACATTTGTTTGTTTCAAAGCTTATTGGAGGGAAGAAGAGGATGAATAACAAAGCAGATGTTTGTGTTACCATTTGGCACCAAAAAAGGGGCGTAACTTAAACTTAGTCGCTTTACGCCGAGAATTGAATGAAAATTCTTAAAATGATATGACTGGTTGCACTATTGCAAACGTTGTTTCGTTATTTTGAGTTAAATTACATGAACTCTAAACATCACCACTTTGTTTGGCACCAAATCTGCTCAAATTTTGGTAACACTCACGTGTGTAATGTTGTTTATCCATGCTCAGCCCTCCAACAGAAAATGGCGGCCTGTCAAAATCAGGCCATTCTAGAACAGTCTATAGCCATTGACTAATGAATGGGCTGTAACCAATAAAAAAATTTGACGCAGACAGCGTCCGGCCACAAAATTTTGAAATTTCGAAAATTTCCTTTAAAACGGGTGTTTTGAAAATTTCCTTTAAAACGGGTGTTTTTAGGAGGATCGATATTAGTGCTGTACGTCAGATCCGGATTGTTTTCAAATCCGGATTAGATCCGGATTTACCAGAATGCGAAATCCGTATCCGGATCGATCCGGATTTAGGTAAGAGATATATCCGTATCTCCGATCCGGATCTTGGAGACGAATCTCGGATTAGGAATCCTTTTCGCTGCGCTGGTGCTGTTATTCTCTTATTTGAGTTCCAGCGGGTAGCGTCGGCATTAGAAGCTGCATCACAAAGAACAAAAGAATGCCGACTTTTTGGCAGGGTTGTGAATTTGTCCCCTTTTTTTGGTTTCGTCCAGGACGTGGACATTATTGGACAAAATTGGACAAAATCACATTATTGGACAAAATTAGACAAAATCACACAATATTGGACAAAATCAAGTTTCATTTTTATATATTAAATACTGTAAGTTAGTAGTTAGTCTGCTAACCTATCCAGTCAAGCACCAAAATGGGTTTCCATTTTCATTTTCATTTTCATTTCCATTTATTTTATTTTTAATATAATATATAAAAAATAAAAGTTTTTTGAATTTTTGCCGCGTTTTTGTTGATTTCGTTCAATTTTGTCCAAATGATTGATTGATTTTGTCCGGACGGACATAATTGGACAAAATTGTCCAATTATGTCCACTTGGAAAAATTCAATCAACCCTGCTTTTTGGTGGGTGGCTGTACCAGCTTTGTGGTGGCTTTTTCTATCAATCACATAAATGATAGTGGTGAAATTCTAAGTGCGTTTTTATTGTCGTTTGGCAAATGTTTTGCTAGTTATTTATAGAAGAATAACGTCACGTTTTGCATCAAAATGTTCATAAAAATTACTTTATTGCAATGCTACCATAGACTAATCATAAGTATGATTAGACTATGAGCCACCGTGGTTCCATTTAAAAAACAAACTATTCCCGAGAAACTACTTTCGAAATTTTAAATTTAGTTGATGATTTGAATCTCAAATTGACGTTTTTTATTCAATCATTACTGTCCAGATATAAAATCTAATTTTTAGTTAAAAATTGTTTAAGTTAAATTTTTTGTCTAGAGCACACCAAATTTCAAATTAATACCTTAAGGAACAAAAGTATTGCAGGGGTGAGCCTGATTTCTTGGTCACCCGGCATATTGATCATGTAATATTTATTTAAGGTACATATATTTTTTAAGACAATATTAAGATATAAAGTGCATATTTGTTTTTAGAATTTTCATATTTTTTGTTTCAAATGTTATCTCTTTTATTATACCTATTTCCCAATGCACTCTATTTTCTTCATTTTTAAAAGTAAACTATAGGTACCTACCGTCTTCAGAAAACATTGTAATTTTCAAAACCGGATAGCGAGATCCGGATTTAACACCAAGATCCGAATCCAAGATCCGGATTCAAGATCCGAATCCAAGATCCGGATTCAAGATCCGATATCCGGATCCTGATCTTATAATAAAATCCGGATCCGGATATATCCGGGATGCGTTTTTTTTAAACGGATCAAGATCCGTCAAAATTTACGGATCCGTACAGCACTAATCGATATTCTTTTGAATCACATCGAACAGACGTGTTTTATACCGGCTAAACCGAGAGGTGTGGTGTAGTTCTTATATCGAATTCCGATATTCCCGTCGTTCGAACCGAATCATCTTCCTCGTCCACAGTTCCTAAGAGAAATAATTTTTCTCCCGAAACCTTGCAAATTTTTGGGCCCAAGAAGTTCGCAAATGGGGGCCTGGTATTAGAAAGTCGCCTGGGGTACAGTTCAAAACTAGAGATTCGCAGGTGTCCCCCATTGAAAATCGATAACAAAAATTTCGCCAGATTTCATAAGTGCCCAAACACCCATCCGTTAATTTTCAGCGAAAATTCCAGTATTTCTATGATAGGGGAGGCTTTTACAGACTACCCTAAAGTAAAGTCTACGGACCCTTTCGAGATTACACTTAGACATGCAGATCGCCCTTACCCCGGGTCTCCACTTCGCGGCGAGTAAAAATGGGGTCGATTTCGACATTTTACATTTTTCTTCAATTTCGTTAATTTTTTGTGAATGAATGCCGATGACCCGTTACGTTCCTTTTCCAACTGTCATTTTGAAGTTGCCATAAGAAACTACACGGGGATTGCAGAACGCCCTTATTAGTAAATACCTACGTGTTTTACGAGGCCGTCTTCCTTTCGTGTTGGAGGTTCCGTACTATTCATGGTAAAAATAAGGTTCTCTGGAACTTAGAATTTCAATACCATCATACAAATTGCCTTTTGATTGTATTACCTAATGACAGTCGTCAGATTAGAAGATCGTCTGCAAATTCTCGAAGTAAATTATATATATGTATATGTATTTAAGTATCGATTACATAGGCGTTGCTGATAATCCATTGGGTTAGTGGTTAATGCTCACAGCGGGTGTTTTGTATTGTGTCTTGCTATTTTTTTTTTAAGTCTGTCAGGTACTCCCTTCTCGATAGGATTTACAGCTAGATATAACTTCGATCATCTATCGATGTTGAAATATTGATATTTCAATATTTCGATAGATCCATATTTCGATTATATCAATATATCAACATTATTTTTGGTACAGATATTCGATATGAAATTTGTAATAGCCCGCAGGCATAATGACGGTGTTGAGCCTTTAATAAGTATAATACCTACTTAAAAAAAACGAAAAATCAGGCCTCATAAAATATAAGAAAGTTGCAACAACTTCAAGCAATTTATCTTCTTAAACGACTATAGTTTTGTCATTTGCAGGTACCTTCAAAAAGTTCAAAAAGGTCCACTGTTTTACAGGACCGTACGTTGCGTTGGTTGTATACTTAAAATTTAATTCATAAAAAAGTTAAGATGTAAGTCATTCTACTCAAAAAAATCGCGAAAGCCAGCTACTCATTCTTGCAACGAAAATATGGAAAATCTAATTTTCATTTATAACTTGAATATAAAAGGTGACAGTTTAGCTCGAAAAAGGAACGGGTGATCAATTTTTCCACATGAGTAGGTACCTACCTCATACAAACAAGCAAATTTATCCGCTCTGTACTACATATTTTGATATTCCCCTGTATAGCATAGAATACTATTTTTTCCATGTACTGAAAATGTGGCGTATTCCTTTTCCAGAACTGGGAGCGACCCTTTTCCACCTCTAGGAAGCGGCGCGTCAAAAATATCAAAAATAGTCGCACACCCTTGTCCGGCTCGGCATGAAGTATTAAAGGGGAGGAGGAGTGCGTTCGAAGGACTCAGCAGGGTAGATTGATTAGTGGGGTGTCGGGTGCTTGCGATATTGCTGCACACCCCCGCAGATAAGGGTGTAGCGAGAGACCGTTCGTCCGCTTCAAATGTCATGCGGTAATATCGGTTTGCAAGAGATGGGCGTATGTTTAGGACACTGTGGGTTAAATGGAAACGTTACTGAAGCAACGATGTAGTATATAGGTGTCGTATGTTTAGGTGGGCAGTATAATTCCATGAAATGCCCTTAGTTATTATGCCGCACCTGCCCTAGTTTGCTAGTTTACATTTAGACGTAACGCATGCTGTGGTTTTCGCTTAACGTAAATTTTATAACGACAATGTAACGTTTGGTAATAAAGACGACGCGCTCTATCAAACTCTAAAACCTACACAAATATTTGTTCAAGTTTATTATCACTGTCGGTAGTGGATATAACGGGCCGTAAGAATAAACATTAATTTTTTACATTAGGAAATATGCACCCGTTTCAATAACAACAGCGAGTGGGAGGATGGTAACTTATCGCTTAACGATAATTATTTTCGGATGAATGTCGGGCAATAAACATTATATTAGTGTGGCATCTAGACCATTAAACGCTAGAATATGAAACTTCTAGCGGACAAGGGTGGAGGCGTAAACGTCAGGAAAGGACGAGGATATAAAGGATTCGCATCTGGTCGGGTACGGGGAGGACAGATAGGGGGTGAGAAAGGTTTGGACCTCGAAAGGATGAATCATGAGTGTTTGGAGCAGCAGAGAAGGTCCTTTAGAATGCTGAAGTTCCAGGATTCATGCTCGCTTCGCTTTTGTCGAAAGAAATACAATTTTGACCATTTGCGGCACAAAGGCTCGGGGAAATATGGTTTAACGAATTTTTTGTTAGAAAACTGCAGATATAAATTTTTAGACTATTCATATAATAGTACAAGTTCAAGTTAACCATTATTGCGTTAGACAAATGAGAGTAATTTTTTATCCGGCGAGAAAGAATTTATTGACTTATGAGGGTGTAGGTGAACAAAAAGTATCCGAATATAAAAAATTAATTACAAGTATCTCGGTGAAGTGGTCCTTGTCCTCCCCTAATAATAAGGGGTAGTATATGAAAAACCCGTAAGTATTATCATGTAAATCACTCGGTAAAGAAATCGGAGGGTTGTTCGAAATCTATTACTAACTGGAATCGAAAATATTTCAGTGAAACACCATCATTTTAACAAAAATTGATAGGCGGGGGTGGCAAATAAATTGGTCTTTAAAAGTTCTGTTTGCTGCATTTAGTTTGTGAATGAATACTTTGGGTATTATAATACAAAAATATTGTTAATGAAAATTCGCAATATTCTCATCGGTTGTTATGTTTGGATGGTTGTGAAAACCAACATCACCGACAAAAGTTTGAAATAGTTTTGTATTGACGTTTATTAATTTTTAATTTTTTAAAATTTATACCGATTTCAATTAGAAAATGAAATTGCTAGAGATATGTAATTACAAGAAATCCCAGAAAATCAAAAAATCGATTACAATAGAAATGGATAAACATTCATTCATCTTAGAAGTGATGAACCCCTTTCTTGACAGGGGCGATGTACAGCCACGCGGGACAATATTGCATTCATTGAAGCAGGCAGCTACAGTACAGTTGTTATTGGTCTAACTTACGTTTTATCGCAGATGAAGTTAGATATTGAACTAGCATTTAAAAATCCTGAAAATTGACTAGTAGATAAGCTGCGACAGTTTCAGATCAAAATCACATGTATTTCCTTAATCAATTTAATTTTGTAAGTGAAGATCATTGATTTTCTTACATTCTAAATATTATATTTAGTCGGGGAGCAAGGTGCTCTAATTCGACACCTTCTATACAACTCGAACACACACAAGAAAATGAAGCTAATTCTTATGTAAAATGACCTGCCATAATTCCGGAAAATAGATTTTTCGTAAAATTTTTCTAAATCAATTTTCGACCCTTTTAAATACTTTACTCGTTTTATTTCAGCAACGAAAACAGTTAGGAACCTGGATTTTTCGTGGAATATACACTGAAGTGTGCTGATCATCACAGTTTACTCACGTCGCCTCTACAATGTTCCAATTTTATGAAAAAAAATGTTTTCTTGCTAGACCACAAATTTGTGTAATGTGTTTTTCATGTACCGGGTAAGTAATCTTATTTTTCGGAATTAACATATACATATGTGAGACCAAATACGGACAAAGGCTCGAAATTATTTTTGGTGAAGAAACCAAACATTAATATTGTTGCTGAAAAAAGTTACAGCGAATTAAACAGAAATAATTTGTACGCGCTAGCCGCGCTGAGCCGTGTATTAGTGGTTTAGGTGCAGGCGTACAAACTGCATTAATATCGAGAACATTCGTATTTTTTATTCAGACAAATTGCATTTCCCCTCACATAACCTCATGATATTATACATTGCACATTAGATTTCATGCATGCACATCGAAAAGAACAAGTAAATTTTTACATTTACAGAACTGTGTTATTGTAACACAATAGAGTTTAGAGCGATTTGTTAATTTTATTGGCATAATAACGTCATTTTCCATGTACCTTCCATATTCTAGGTTGTTTGGGATATTTGGGCTTATTTGCCAAGCCGTTTTATATACAGCACACTTCCTCGACATATAGCCGCACGTCTCCAATGGGCACATTTTTCTGATGAGACAAAAATTGGGTTAGTGAGTGATTGCCGAGGTGAAAGGGTCTGGAGGGGACCGGGACGACAAGAAAGATTTGCTTTTGCCAGAGAAGTTGTTCCTTATCAAGGCGGAACAGTAATGTTTGGGGGGGGGTACAATGTATGGTCGCCGCACTCCACTTATTCAAGTGCCGCAAACCTCTCCAACGAAATTGGAGAGAATTTCGTTTTTGTGGACGATAACGCCACACACTACCGCACAAAAAGGGTTGCCCATTTGCTACAGTTAGGGAATATTCAAAGAATAAATTGGCCAGCAAACTCACCTGACATGAATCCTTGTGAGAACGTTTGGGATATGCTAAAACGGACCATTTTAAATAGAGATAACCCCTCTTTCACCCTTCAGGAGATAATTGTTGCTGCTCAAGAAGAATGGAACAACATACCGCAGGAAGCCATTAATTACCTTTTTATTGGATTGTACAGATGTGTTAATGTTTTGCTCGAGAACAGAGGAGAACATACTGGTTATTGACATCTTCGTTTCTCACATTTTGCGAAGACCTCGGTCTTTTCAGAAAAATTAATTTGGACATTTTCTTAAATTTAATTCCTGGCCTTGTACTCTTTCCATGAAAATAACCTTACAAAAAATGGTCGAAAATTGACTTAGGGAAATTTTACGAAAAATTGATTTTCCGGCATTTTCGCAATTCCCCATCTTTTCGCGACCTCAAAATTTGAATCCGGCAGGTCATTTTACATAAGAATAAGCTTAATTTTTGTGTGTGTGAGTTTGAGTTTGAGTTTAAAACGCATCTTTCAGGCGCGAGTTCAGGCGGTCTGCTCCCCGACTAATTATAGTCTTCATCTAATGGTTAATTTTTACAACCATTTGGTCCATGTCACCATGTCAATACCTACAGAATATTTCTGTAACTACTATGCTCCTAAATGTTGCGTGTGCTGTGATAACGCGTAAATAGTTTGTGTATACTCATACAGAGTATTTACCGGCATGGTCCATGTAGCAATTTACTATACCAACATGGTTGTAAGAATTAATCAATAGATAGCAACATTAGGTCATTTAGAAATGTAATGACCACATTCGAATGTAAATCTTGAATTGCAAAATGAACCTTCATAAAAATACATGGAATATTTAGCTCACTTGCTTTGGAACAAAGAATCGACACTGCCACATTTCTCTCCAGGTAACACCACCGTTATTTTGTATTTTAGACATAAATGAATGTATAAGTTATCTAATAAGGGTTGTCAAAAATCATCCCCACTTTTCTACCTACCGAAACCGAAAATTATTTGTTTGATATATTAATAATTAAGCAATTGAAATTACCGGAACATACAAGATATGAAACGCAAGACGACTAGTCATCAACTAACGCTTTAGTCGTTTCCCCTGAAGCACCATCAAATAGCATTCTTGGTTAGATAAATTTCAAGAAGGGATAATTATTTATTGCTTTTAATTATGATTGTTGCAAATTTGATAATACCTGTCATTTTAAAAGGTTCTAATGACGGAGACCATACACGGTGAATAGTTTATGAAAATGCTTTGCAAGACCTTCTGATAAGTACTTAAAATTCAATCCATGGATCTCAATGTACCTTTCTAGTTTATAGTTCTTAATGAGACAGACCTTTATGGAATAGAATTAGCCAAACCTAGCGTCGATCATAATCCTAAGCACCTAGTGTGCTTTATAGTACGTTAATGCAGAAACGCCGGTTGTTTGGCGCAGAAGAGCTATAAGAGATACCCCTCATTTTTTTTTGTTTTTTTTCTCCCGAAAACGTCTCGAGAGGGTGATCGAAGTATGAAGCTCTGTGCTCCGACTGTGGCTTTTTGCTTGGAAGTACGTAGAAACTGCAAAGCTTTAATGGACGAAAAAGACAAGTTTACAGCGTCGATCTTAGAAGCGGGTTCGGAGTCAGCCCGGTCGTGAAGTTTTTGTCCTCTTTATAGTTCCAACCCGCCGCCGTCTCTGGGGAAGCCATTCCACGGGTAGGAAAGAATACAAGACAACGCCTTAAAGCTGGCCTCGATGCAACGTGAAATATAGGACCATAGTGCACTTAGGAGCAACGTTATTAACTCCTTTCTCTCTCCGATGCAGCGCTCTTCCACGTGGATAGCAAGGAACAGAGGGATTCCGGTCAGATTATGCTGAAAGTAATTCACGTTTATTGACAATAATCGAGCGCTAGATACGGCTGCTGCATGGTAACTTTAATGGTGCGCTGTGACAGGATGGGGTTTGTGAAACGGTCATATCTGCTAGAGAACGCTCGGTCATAAAATCATTTTCTGGTGATATCGCATAGCTAGGTACTTCATTTCGTTAGATATCCTAAAACTTCCAGGGCGGCGGAAATAAAAACTAAATGACGTCATTTATGCACCGCGTCTCCAGCGAAAAATATTAAGAGTCTTGTTATTGCTGCAGCCATTCATGATAAATATTACCTTGATCAGCACAAGGAACATTATTGCCAAGGAGTATTTTATTATCTACATTAATAATCACATAACCCATGATCTTAATTAACATTTTATTTAATTTTCTCTTTCGGAGACTGAATTGTTTCAGTATGAAGTCTACGAAATATCAATAACTTCAGCACTTAGAATTTCTGGTAGGTATGCAATAGTTTGGCGAGAGGGTTGTTCAGCACCCCCTATGGCTCAATAGAAGTATCTCTCATGTTTTATTTATACTGCGTATCATTACGCAGACATTTGACTTAGTCCTTTCAGCAGTTATCATTCTGTAGTACAGAAAGTTGCAGACCAAATTTCTTATCTAGCTGCGGGTCTTCGGGCATTGACAAGACGTACAATAGTTTATATGCAGAGCAATGAATCACAGGAATAAGGTATGATAAATTTCTTTAAATAAGTAAAGATTTAGGAAATAAGAAAACACAAATATGATAAGTCTGAACTACTGTGGGTGATTAAGGAAGTGAGGCGACTCTTTTGTTAAGTGCCTGCTTGCCATGGATGTATCCTAAGATAGCTATTCAGAAAATTGTGAAGAATGACCGAAATTTACATTTTGCCCTATCTTCAGCCAATTGGAATGTAAAAATGTAGGTGCGTATTTCTTCAATCAATTCTTTGCCATTTTTGAATTCTACAAAAATTTCTACACGAATAAACTTTAATTTCGTACTTATCTTACAATGAAAAATTCTTCTAATGAAAAATTTCGCGGTATTCATAAAATTTCGCCCAATTTTGCCCTTTGCCTGCGAATAGAGGCAGGGTGTTGTGGAATTTATGAAACTAAAGGAACATCAAGTATTAACAGTATTGACAATATGAGTAGAAACAACCAATAATGTGTCTGTCAATGCTAGAGTTTCTCAAGGGGTACAAATAGGGT
Source organism: Xestobium rufovillosum (assembly GCA_963966045.1). NCBI lineage: Eukaryota > Metazoa > Arthropoda > Insecta > Coleoptera > Ptinidae > Xestobium > Xestobium rufovillosum. Next base: position 14,075,126 of record OZ014495.1, on the reverse strand, counting down.
CGTGACCCATTAGCAAATTTTTAAAAATCTAAATGTGTATAGGTGCTTCCTGAAACCGCCATTTTTTTGACTTTCAATTTTTGTGTGGTGTTCCATTTTTAAGAAGAACAGGGAGAATCCATGCATCTTCCGTCTCTCAAATTTTTGGAGTTTTTTACTCCTTAAGAATCGATTTTCAGTTATAGCCCGCAGTACGGAAATTTTATGAGGAGTAAAATCAAGCGTTAACTATTGAGCGTTACGTTACGCGTTAACTGGTGAGCGTTGAAATTATGTACGTATCTATGGATACGGCTGTTTATGTCTGACTGCATAGAGCATGGAAATAGTGAAAATAGAGTGGCATAGAGTACATATGACAGTTGGCGTTGTAAAGTCAACATTTGCAGTGTTTGTTCGTTCCTAAATTTGTTGAATCTTTTGATTTAATATGGAAAAACCTAATATTAAATACTCCAAATATTGCTTAGTGCCGAAATGTGAATCAACGCCTATTCAAACACCAGGAAAAGTATTTATTTCATTGCCAGTGGGATCGACGTTTAGCAGATTGTCACTTAATTACTGAATTTATAAACAATTTATATTTTGAAGTAGTTAGACATTTTCGAACATAAACCATCTGATAAATACACATTTGGGTATAAAACTGACATTCGCGTGTATCCTATTATCAAGTGATTGAAGTTAAAATAATAGTTTGTAAGGAGTAAACTCCAGTCTTGCGTCGGAGCTGACACACACAAGTTTTTTATGATGTACCACACGAAATTATTAGAAAATTTGATCCACTCTTCCTCAACTACCACCAGAAATATTTATGGGATGTTGGTGACTTTTTCTGAGTTTTAAGTGACATGTCTAAAATTTCCAATTTTTCCAATAATATAAACCTTTTTATGCGCCCGTCTGTATAGATACAACAAAAACTTCGAAAATGGGGAGCGGGTGGTGAAAATAAAGTCAAACTCGACGGATGTTCTGCGTGATGTTCTTGACAAATCGATCGCACGAAAACTCGGGAAACATTTATTTCTCCCCTCATAACTACCCTTTTAAAATTCTTGCTGATTTTTTCTGAGATTTACGCAAGGTGGCTATGCCGTTGACAATTTGCTCCATGAAAAGCCTTCTATACGTTAAGCCCTTACTCAGGCCCATCAAGTACCTCTATCTCACTGGCTTTCTGTAGTAGGTACTTCATTTGTCGCGGTAACTCAAATTCAAAAAGGGCATAAAATTACTCCTACGTCTTTACCAAATCCTACATATTTATTAACACCATTCTCTATCTTAAACAATAATAACAATGTGGAGACAGAAAGTGGATGACCCTGTTGATGCAAAGTTGAATATACTTACTTTTACCTAATAATGAATCCTCAAATTTCTATTTTGCAAAATTCATGGGACCCATGCAAGCATTTTTATTGCTGCGAGAGCGTAGATGAAGATTAAGTTTGGCGTACACGTAACAACCATTTATGATATAAATAAACTTTTAATGGGTCTCCCTGCGGTGCATTGTGCAGTGAAATTCCCTGGAATATTCTAGTTGCGGCAGTGAGAGATAAAGCACAAAATAACCACAGTAAATTATTTAATGCTCGCCCAAACGGCAATTAATTAAGCCGGAGCAATAAAAATCGTGCCAATAAAAATTCCCCGCTCCGTGTCACGAGTGAACCGGAGTAAGAGCCTCGCAAAAAGTTCCTCGTACAGGCAAGGGTCACATGGCTGCTACATTCGTCGGCCTGGAATAGCAGCGAACGCCGTTTCTTTGCCGTCGCCGAAGGCAGTCGCTCCGGTCTAGCCTTGCTTCGACCCGAACCCGTTCAGAATTGCAATGGAACACCGGACAAAAACGCAGTGAAACGACTGCCGTTTTCTTTTTCTTTCGGTGTATATAATTCTGAAACTGTACGCCTAGTTGGAGTCGACAGACCGACGTCTTCTTCTGGGCGTTGCCTTGATTCGAATTTACGATACGCACCTTGCGTGAAGCCGCAATTATAGTCCTCACAGTTGTCTGATGAATTCAATTCGGTTTGTGCTTATTTGGTCTCTTGTTCTGGAGTCGATATGGCATTATAAAACGGAAAACAAATCATTGGCATGTGATGTGACGAGATAAACTAAGCGGTTTTATTTATTAGCTTATAAAAAATGTGTGTCTTCAGAAAAAGTGTATTGTTCGTACAATCTGAAATCTACAATCGAAAAACTGCCCAATTTTTTAAGTTTAAACATTACTATACACTTCCTTGTTGATTAATTATGATCTCCTCCTGCGTTCCATCACTTTTTCTGCCAATAAATTAAGAAAATAATACTAACTAGATGAACCCGTGGGCTACGCTCCACGACTTTTACGTAATTATACTTAAAACGTAGGTGCATCCCAGGTGCACCACAAAATATTCCCATAGAATATTCTTAAATAATTAATTGCGTTTAATTTAATACGGCAAAAACCATTCTACCTACGGGTGCAACGTTGAACCTCCCCAGGTTGAACTACGACTGCGAACAGTGCTGAGCAGATCCAAGCATCCATCGGAATGATGCCTATGCAATTTTCTTATTTGCGTTAAAGAAACACCTGATCGAGTGCACGACCTCACCCATACGATCTCCGCCAGTTGAAAAGAGACCGAGCGACCGATATCCCCACCAGTAAAGTGTTGTGCCAGTTCGCTTTTAATATTATGATTTAAGATCGTGATCGTACTCTCAAGGCGTTAGAACAACTTATGAAGCAATTTGAAGAAGAAGGCCATATGGCCTGGATATCAACAAGGACAAAACAAAAGTTATTATTGTACATCGGAAAGCAATAATAGGCCAAATAACTGAAATTCGAAAATGAATTACGTGCCCTAATAACAAAAAATGAGGGAGGCATGCGCACCAGAAATCAGATGACAGTTTGAAGTAGCAAAGAGTGCAACAGGAAGCATACAAAAATACGGAAAGATAGTGCCAGTACAAATACGAAGAAAATAATTATCCGAGCGGTCAAATTCCCTATAGTATTATATGGTGCCATTAGAGCTCAAGAAAATAAAAAATTGGTGGGGACCGTGGGTATGCTGTTCATTAGCTTCAATAACGATGTGGTATCTTCAATATTTTCAATCTGATTACGAATGCTCCTGTTGACCCATTCCTCAACAAGAACGATCGAAAAAGTTTCTGGGGTTGCTGGTTGGTTTCTAACATAGATAGAGGATCCTCTATCCATGGTTTCTAATCACCTTTGCTAACTAATACCGTAGACTGAGATTTGCGCTGGGAGTTGGCCTCTCCACCACAGCAATTTCTTGTTCTTCCAGAATGTGCACCACAACAAGTTGGGATCCCCGTCCATACCGCGTCCGATTCTCCTCCGTATTCATGATCCTCCTGAATCAGCTATACATGTGCCCATACCCTAAAGGTGGGATTTCCTAGCGACGTCCAGCGTTCGCGGCCCACAGCGACGGCTGGCAGTTAATGACCCAACAATGCATTTTGAATGCAACTGTTTTCTTTGAAGTGTCGCGACTCGTCGTTTCAGCGTCCGGCCGTCAGCGGCTGCGTCCCGACTACTCAAAAACATGTCAAGCCGCGAACGTAGACTCCAGCAGTCACATGTATCAGTTGAAATAAGCATATTGTGGTGGGTATTACGACTTAAAATGTCTCAAAAATTTACACATGCAGACCACGAAATATTGATTGATCGCGTACGTCAATTTCCTTGCATTTATGACCACGAAAATAAAGACTTCAAAGATTATCAAATTCGGGAAAATGCTGTTAGAGTATTCCTGTTAAACATGACAACAAGCCACTGTTACTTAAAGTGCATTCAACTGTAGGTACTACACAAACGCACTTTTGATACTACGGGTGGTACTCTCACTGCTACAAAAACGCGGACGCCAGACGCTTCAACCAAATCCAAAAATCGTCGTGGCCAGCCGTTACTGCTGGACGTCGCTAGGAAATCAAACCTTAAGACTGCCACCTTGGCGCGTCAACCGAAATTTCAACTGATCCACTGATCCATTCCCCATCGAGTGCTTTCTTGAGCAAAATCCAGACGGTTCCCCCTGTAGTTTTGAATTAATCTTGGTCGTTGAACCTTGGATTATTTTGCCGCAACATTTTTTCTTATTGTTTCATTGTTAACATCACCGTCCTTCACGAGATCATTCTACAAGTTCCTATAGGAGTAAATGTATGTCGTCAAAAAGCACAAGTCGGAAATCCAAATGCCTTTTATTAGTCCTATTTTAGGTAGACCTACCTTTAAAGTGATTTTTTGTGGAGTGTCATCCAGAAATCGTCGACATACATTATATCTGAGATTATTGATGCGGGATTGGAATGACCGTGATACTCAGATAATTACAGAATGCTAAATTAAAATTTAGAATAGGAATAGGAAAAAGGGTAACGAAATTCAAAGAATAAGTGGGACAAAAATTGACAATGAATTACAGGCCTTTGACCACTAGAGTAAAGGGCGGGTTTCTCCGAAAAGAAAAGTGGCCGTTGGGGTACTATTCCATTTGAGTTTTGATAGAATATCTCTTTCGGATTTGTCTTATTCCCCGTCATTGCAATGAAAAATCGATACGATCACTAAAGATTGCTTATTTTTCCAAACGTGTGGGAAAATTCTGACACTGATTGAATTACCAATAACTGACGATGACAAAATTATAAATATACCATTTTGGGTTCTATTGACAAAGTGCTAGCGATGACTTTACCGATCGACGGACCCTTTGGCATTCTTCGGACATGGTTCGTCCCCCCTACGTCCACCCTCTTGACATCTTCTTGGTTTTCAGTATGTAGTGCTAGGTTTGGGATGGGAGCTCGTACGGTCTCGATCGAAGTCGGCCACCTATTTAGCATTGACAATGAGGGCGAAGACTCCTTCAAATCTTTATCTAGTATGGCTTTTATATCTCTGTGGCGGTTTTCCTCTCATTAAATACCCTATATTTTATTACTGGACCAGTTTCAGTTTTATCCATGGTGTCCAAAAACACTTAACATATATATTTTCTTGAAATTTTACTTCTTCCTCAAAGGCATTTTTCAAGGCATTTAATACTCCGATATAAAAATCTATTAGACTTAGGCTGATGGTGTCGCTTTCATTATGGATCGTTAAATTGTTCTCGAGTCAACTTCTTCATCATAGCATAAAAAGTTAAAGTCCAACAGATTTAAATTGGCGAGAGGTGGGTTTGCGCATTAAAATACTTTACGGGTGCAATAAAATGTCTCGCAGTGCCAGTGGCGCAGGTAGAATTCTCAGTTGTTTACCTGGGCGAAACATGTTTGCACACTAGCCATGTCTCTTCGAATAATTGGACAGATGACTCAACCAAAGGAACATTTACAAATATCTCTAAAGGTCAGAGATTGATATATTGTAAAGGAAGTGCCTCCGTAGCCGGCACCGGCCTCGCGTATAGTTGCCGGCGCGCTTCTATTTGAGAACGAGAAAGACTGATACAACGCATACGCATTTTAAACAGACCCCTTAGCTGCCCTCTCGCACCAGACACACGCATTTTTTGCAAAAAAGATAATGTAAAAATCTAACCTCGAAAAACTAACCTCTACGGGAGCCGATCTTACCTGGGCTAAGCATACCAAATTACCAGTTCTATGCGATACCACCATACCTACCGTCGCTGCTAGATACGTACCACTAACAAGGTTCTTAAACTGCCCTATTATTGATTCGTTATGGAAACCGGCTCCGGCAGCAATACACATATAAAACTGCAGCCGGCGCCGGTTACGGAGGCACTTCCTATTGTAAATGCTGGTTGCGAAACGGGCTTTGTACCTGGGTGTTTGTTAATATTTAAATTTGATCTAAAATAGGCGATTACCATTTGGAAATGAATTCAGAGAATTATGGCAGCAAAAGTTGATTCCTAATTTACCAAAGAATTCTGTCGTCATCGTGTTACACGGCGCAAAACTTGCCGCCGCCGACCGGGAGTCGAACCCGGGTCCCCGCACTCCGAAGCCCTCGCGCTCTCCAACTGAGTTATCGGCGACCTTACACGCCCTCTTTCTATTTATCTATTTATACCTATGATTGTAACAGTTCGACCCGTCCCGTCCTGACAAGCTAGCCGTCGTCGGCTACCCCAGCCACTGGCTACTTTCAGCGCCCGCGACACGAACATGCTACGCACAACGCACCTCATGTGCACTCCACCCGCCGTACTCTCCTCTAGCACGCGGGTTGCCTATCCGACTTCTGAAATATTACACGGCGCAAAACTTGCCGCCGCCGACCAGGAGTCGAACCCGGGTCCCCGCGCTCCGAAGCCCTCACGCTCTAACTGAGCTACCGGCGACCTTACACGCCCTCTTTCTATTCACCTACATATTTATACCTATGATTGTAACGATTGTTTAAGTAGGTGCATATTATATTAAATGAAATTGCGTATTACGATTTTCAAAACATATCCGTAATTTGCTCATTATTTTTATTCCAATGCGAATGTTCATCCTATTTGAAATAGAGCAGTGAAAATCAATTTCATAAAAATTACACGCCGCATAAGTGAGTGATCCGCATTATCCATAAAATCGATTCTTTTGATATACGTATATCCGCGTGGCTTTAATTTTCATCTCCGCAAAACTCATCTGTTTTAACTGTTCCGTTTACAAACTTCCCATCCACTTGGTTATCGCGGAGAGACAATCTAATGAAATTGTCGCATCGGCTAATTGATGCTCGTTTGTTACGATTACATTTTGTTTTGTTTTGTTTCCGTTTGAACTGATGCTACTTCGCGCTGACCTGTTGATCGCTGATAAACAGGCACTTTGAAACCTATTTACGCATTTGTTTCGTGAATGGGGGAAATTGAAAATGACGATAAATTTTTACTTTGTCCGCGATTAAATTTATGTGACTCACGTAAATACTAATATGGAATTGAACAAAAGGGAAAACGATTAATAGCTAATAGATAGACTAAGTCGCAGAAAAAGTGCCTTGCTAGGTACACTAAACAGTGTAGAAGCTAAAGGTTTTACCATCGAACAGACATTAGAAAATAGGACAGCTTATTAGAAATAAAATTCAACGAGTTAAAGAGTCAAAGAGAACTGGAAATAGAGACAAAGGCAAAGAAGTAGAGGAAATACTGTCAAACAAAGATACCTACTGCCCGCAAAAGAATTAAAAGCTTTACTGGGAAACAAAGAAGTAAGCACGTAAACATTTCACCCTACAAGACTGGGAAGATTGCTTGATTGAAAAACTAAAAAGTAGAAGGAATCTAGAGGAGCTATTTGCAGAAGAGACGACAGGCGTTTTAGGACCTGCAGAAGAAAACTAAGGATGATGTGCTTTATGTTATAAAATTATGAAAAGCAGTAAGCCGCTTGAATCTCATGAAATACCGCCAGAAGTTTCAAATTCATACGTCAAATCCATATGTCGATTATAACCTATTTGTGACTTGTTTAAAGGTAATAGAACGGAGACAATTCCATAACAATGACTTCCCCTTGGGAATATTAAAAAATCGAAAGCCAAAGAATTAACCACCAATTATAAGCCTTTTGTGCCATGTCCTGAAAATTAAAAAAGTTGGCAGCGCCTTCAATTGCTGGCACAAAAATGTTTGTCCACGACTATCTTACAACATACTCTTTATACTTGGGTTTCTTCAATCATAATTAGATACATTAATCACTGCAGTGAATAATGAATATTATTCACTAAACCAATAGGAACATCGCTTTGACCCTTTTTCACATTTATTTAGTAGGCCGCGATCGCGATATGTGTCAGTTCAAATTGAAACGTCAAATCAGCATGGTTTGCTTTTAATTTGAAATGCATATTCTAAAAAAGAAGATATAATGAGTAGTGAGAGTGAAAACGAGATTTCTTTAACAGCACCAGCAATAAAAGAAGCTGCAGAACTTGCCTCATTAGATTCATTGCCCAAAAAACCAAGAAAATTATACCTGAGAGCATATGTATGAATCTTTCTTACACTGGAGAAGGGAAATGAAGGTAAATTCTTTCTGGGAATCTGTTTTGATACTCGTGGACAAAGTATAGTATACAACTCGTTATAAATTCCAAGCTGTTGAGGGTCCGTCTGAAGAATTTGCAGCTGTAATTGAAACCAATCATAATAGATTGTGACTATTATTTTGCATAATCCTAATCACACTTTTGGGCGATAGGTGGCAGCACTTTATAGACTAACAGCTGATAAATCGCAGCCTTAAGAGAAAAGAACTTAGATGAATGGCATTTACGCGATCTTCAGCTAAAGAAGGAGCAGACACATCTGAAGAAATTGGAACAAGGAGAGGAGTAATACGGGGTTGCTTATTGTCAGAAGAAATCATAGGAGAAGCTCTAACTGGGTTAGATATCCAATGTAAAGTGATGGCTCGGAATATGGAAAATCTGCAAATGAAGAACAAGAGGGTCGATGCTAGAGAATCAAATTGACGCACATTTATAACATCTTGAAAATGAAGCTGATGATGGTTCACAAAGCAGTCAAAGACAGATATTTAGACACTGCAGCTAACGAAGGCAGTAAACATACACGATGCCTCTTTTAACACCATCGAGAGAGGTTATGAAGTCGATCATTCCATTACAGAGTGGAGTGACTCTGTGTTTAGAGGTGGGTGACGTAATTACTGGGCAATATACCCAGGGAGGCGGTCATTATTACCAAGAGGTGCCAGAGCAGTGGAATTTTATTGCCTCTACTTTAAAGATTAGTGGTGGACTGTTTTCTTTTGAAACTAGCCACGGATAAGCGGAGGGATCATCTAGAAAGTGGTCTCAAACTGACCAATAAGTATAGACCTTCATGAGAACTGATAAAAACTTTGCCTGTGGGACCAGGATATATTAAGTTTTAAGACATACCTTAGACACAAAATTAAACTACAGCACTCTCCTGGTGGAGAAAACGAAAGGCCACACGAGTCCTATGCACTTGGTATGCTATACACTTGGTAGGAAATGAAATTGACATAAACCTGAGTATTTCAACGAAATTACGAGAACAGATATTGCTGCGATCTACGCAAGAGATGACCAGGAGGTAGGCCAGGAGTAGGCCAGCAGAACATAAAAGGTTATCTAAAGATAAGTGAAGCACCAACAAGAAAGTGAACGGAATGCAAGAACAGTCGTCTTGGCGAACACATCATATCAATACATATCGGAGAGCTAAAGGAGTAATAAATGCCCTAGTAAGGTAAGAATATACCTTTTCCTGGATGGGGACTGGGTCATTCACAGATGTTCACTGGCGGACAATCCAATATTATAAATTAGACATTGTTGAAACGTAGGTACTTTTGCACGTGCTGTAGAGATTTTATCGTTTTTGTGAAAATCTATTAGATGTTAAGCCACCGAACAAAGGATGATTCCCTCAGCCTCCGAACTTTGTCCTTTATTACTTTATTATGTACCCTTGATTTTGCCCGCAAGAATCTTTGTTTCGAAACTCGACTGACTACGGGGTAAATTCATAGTTGTAGGATTGGGTTTGACAGGCGGTTCGTCCTGCAATAAACGAAGGGTGTGTGTGTTCCTGTAAGGGGTTGAATTGGAGCGGGGGTGCGGTATCCAGGGTGGACACTATCGATCAAACACTGGCCGGGTCCGAATATGCGTAAGGGGTGAGGAAAAATATGTGTGTGTATGTGTAGAGTTCCAGCACCTTTATAACGGAGGTTTTTCAACAAACCGCACGTGTTCGAATTCTGCCGATTTATCAATGAATGCTAAACAAGGGACGTTGAGGGGCGAGATGCTTTCGAATTTAAACGTATGATAACTCAATTTGTAAATACGGAGTTTTCACCCTGTACTTCGTGGGATTTGTTGTTTGCGGTTCTGCATCCCTTTGTTTGATCTTATTAGACATTATTATGGAGGGCTGTGGATTTGATCCCGAATACTTGCATCCAAAGTGGATGAGTATGAGAAACAGAGCGAACAGCAAAAATTTTATATAAAATTCCTTCACGGACATTTAAAATTTCAGTGAACCATCCTGTAAAAGACAAAATGTTGAACTGTTACCCAATACCATCTACATCCATAGAGAGCACGAGGATCATTAATGAATAATGCCTCCTAGTATGTTTTACAGCATTTTGATGAGTGACAGTGAGAGAAAGTTAAGTAGCTGGAATATCTGAAAATTTTGAGATTCAATGGAGATATTCATAAACGAAATTTTCCAACAAAACTAAGAAATTTAATCAATTATTAAATTCTGATGTTTCACAACTCGACGAGTAAAAATCATTTCTCCCTTCACAATTCAAGAGACGAATAATATTATTTTCATTCTTGATAAACATAATACCCTCGTACGTATTTCGCATTTGGTAGGAGCTGGAGCTTGTGTGTTTTTTCCTATCCGTTTGGAAGGAAGGGCGAGGCTGTCATGACGCTGACTCAGCCGCACTCAGGGTCTCTAGAGAAACTACATCCAACGTAAGACCGGATATCCGAATGACAGCCGCTCCTAGAGGGAAATGTTTTTTTCCACCTACTTCGATCCCTCGGGCAACTTTTTTGCGAGGATTTCAATTAGGGATTATACCAAGCAAGTACACTTAGAGGATATAACGCCATTAGAGAAGAGAATCGTTTGCTAATTAGCTCCCTCTTATTTCATCAGCGGTCGAGAAAAGATTCTCTAAAATTTTTTGTGCTTCTATACCTAGCTGTTTATCTTAAGGGCAGTGATTTACTAAGAGATGATGTAAAAAGCACGGGTTATAAAACTTCGTCCATCTGTCAATTTATCACTTCACAAAATTCAAGCATTTATTTCTGAATCACCCTGTATAAAAAATGCACTTTCGACTGTAAGCATAAACTGACTCTTTTCGTAAAAAGCACTATTACTAACAGTGAAATCGATATTGAAAAACTGCACTGGCTGAGGCAGAAAGCTCCACATCATTTGGGGAAACTACAACTGATATTGTGGAAGCAATGGTTGGAGAAAATTTAGATAAACTACTACGATGAATTATCGGCTATTGAAAGAGCTATTGTGCTGCAAACCACTAAGAAGTCAGTACCTTAATTTATTGTTCAGAATATTGAACGATTTTATTATTTGCGAGGCATAATTCACACAGAAGCTCTTGCTACAAAAAGAGATTCTGGTCTAAAAATGTCAATAGAAAAAGGGGCGAGGCCCATTGATTATGTGAACCGGCACAACTAATATGGAAATTATTCAGATATGTTCAGAAAAGAAGATTGTTTTCAACACCCTATATCTTCGTTAGGGATCACTCTAGGGCATGGTTATGTTCACATGAATTTTTCATTCTATTTTGGACCAGTTTACTTCACCCCTTATGACTCGCCCTGTATGAAAATGAAACTCTTGAAATCAAGACTGTTTTCTAACACACAACGTGTTTACGAATTGAAAATAACCATAATAGGCTCTCAATTTTGAAGAAGAAGAAGAAGAAGAAGAAGAAGAAGAAGAAGAAGAAGAGTAACATACTTACTATCTGCTAGTTGAGCAGGAAAGTACGTAGAGATCTAAGGATGTTCCAAGCCCAAAGATATGTTTGGGGTAGCATTCAGTATGGATCTCGTAGTACATAAAATCTGGATTTAGTTCTATAATTCAATGCCTGGCGGGGTATTTGCCCGAGGAGTAGTTGTTCGAACGGTCCAGTACCACTCATAACCGCCCCATAATTCTGCATATAATTAGCTCTTGCTAATACTTACACCAAGCGTGTAAGTATATATACAGCAAGCAATATTGCATAGTTCGAGTGTGTAGGGCAAAGCACCGTACTGATGAGTCCCGAAATTATGAAACCAGTGGTCTACAGTTTTCCATGCACATTCGAAACATGCAATATTGAAAAACTTCTAACATACTTACTATCTGCTAGTTGAGCAGGAAAGTACATAGAGATCTAAGGATGCTCCAAGCCCAACGATATGTTTGGGGTAGCATTCAGTATGGATCTCGTAGTAGGTACATGAAATCTGGATTTAGTTCTATAATTCAATGCCTGGCGGGGTATTTGCCCGAGGAGTAGTTGTTCGAACGGTCCAGTATCATTCAAGAGTGTATAGACTTGACGCCAAACGATGAAAGAACATGAATTTTCTGCACTACAGTTAAGAGCGTTTCCTTACTCTTGCCCTTTCCAACATCTGGTCTACCTATACAAAATGGGATTTTATATCGTGGCTGTCTAATAAACAGAACAATAGATTTCAGTCAAATATAAAGAGAGAACTAAGGTCAGGTCAGGTCTTCTTCTGGCATGTCAACATCTTAAGAAAAAGTTACTCTGCGAAACAAGCTCAAGAAAACCATAAATGTTGAAGTTCTTGGTTACTGTTTTCTTTTGAAGTAATGAAAGTACGCTACATTAGATTTTGGAATTAAACAAGGGAGTGCTTCCGTAGCCGGCGCCGGCCGTGCGTATAGTTGTCGGCGCGCTTCTATTTGAGAACGAAAAAGACTGATACAGTGCATTTTAAACAGACCCCTTAACTGCCCTCTCGCACCAGACACGCGCATTTTTTGCAAAAAAGATAATGTAAAAACGCGAGAGAAACAACTAACCTATATGGGAGCCGATCCCACCCGGTCCGAGCATACCAAACTACCAGTTCTATGCGATACCCACCTACCTACCGTCGCTGCTGGATGCGTTACAACTAACAAAGTACTTAAACTGCCCTATTATTAATTCGTAAACTGGCACGGCCGTCCGAAGTTATGGAAACCGGCTCCGGCAACAATACACCTATAAAACTATAGCCGGCGCCGGTTACAGAGGCACTACCATTAAATAATTTCAAAACATATTTTTAGCTTCCTAGCTGAGCTAGGTAGCTATTGTGATAGTCGTTTTTTGACCATGGTGTTTTTTCATCAAATGTGGACGTTTCAGGTCATTCTAAGACTTTTTGACAAGGGGGCACATTTCCGTCCGTATGTATGTGTGTGCGTGCGTGCGTGTGTATGTCTGTTGGCACTTTAGCGGGATAACGGCTCCACAGATTTTGCTGAAATTTTACATACGTATATCAGAGATGGTCCATAGGAAACTGACGGGGCGATTTTTTTTAAAAACACTTTTGAGCCGAGATATGACATCGTCGAATATTTTTTTCAATGAGACCATATATATTTTTGTATTGCATCGGATAGAGGGTATTTTTCGCTACACGATGTGCGAAAATCGTAATAGGTTGTATAAGGAAAAAATGGAGAAAAAAATTGGGAAAGGTAGGTATCGTAATAAAATGTTTGTGGTAAATATGTGAGACCGGCGAGAATCTGTCCCCAACACCTCCAGAAACTGAGTGCATGCGCGCGCACTGTGTAGTGCGGCTGTGGCTAGGAAGCTGTTCTGTCAATACGTTGACAACTAGTTTTTATTTTATGCTAACAGCACAGCATGATGCATTCGCTGTTTTTGTGTTAATTTTCAATAAATATATTTTCTCTTCCATTTGTTTTTTGGGTATTAACGCCTCCAACCCACGGTGTCGCGCCCACAGGTTGCGAATCCAATGGCTTATTGCAACAAAACAAGGCTATTTTTGCAATTTCTTAATTATTGTCAATATTTACTTGAATAAAGGGCAACTATAGGTGGGTAGCCAATTTTTATGTTTTTGACAGTATTTTCTTACTAGAATTAGCTAATTTTACTTTCTCTTGTACGGAAAATTTCAACACCAATTTAGGATTGCTTTTCAAATGGCGTAGTTATTGATGAAATGTCATCAGGATATAAATATCTGAAAAATTTTTGTGGAAAGTGCTAACAGGACGTAAACTGCTTGGTGTTTAAAAAAATTAATACAGGGAGCTTCACGGCGAGGAAACTCAAAGGCACATGTTTCTAAAAATGTCAACCTCTCAACAAAAATTAATTCAATTATATAATGTAATCACTTTTACCCAAACTTGCTGCCAACTTTCTTGTTCAAATGGAACACCCTGTATGTATATTAATATGTTTTCTGAATCTATTTGCGCGTAACATCTTGTATGTCTCTCTTCAATTGTTAGCGAACTGTAAATTAATTTTTAAAATTTTTGGTCATAATTCTGCGTCATATTAAATTAATAGTATATTATTATATGAGCGATTATGACAGCCATTATTCGCACGATTATGATGTTTGAGCCCACGAACCGAAGGCGAGTGGCGCAAATCATCTGAGTGAATAATGGTCATATTCGCGAATATAATACTATACTTTTTCTACACCTATTAAACAAATAAATTAGACTCAAATTTGATAACTTTAATGGGAACACTATCATAATACATTAATTTTTATTTTTCAATAGGCAAATGAACTACTTCCTAGGATAATATATATTGAAATTTGTGCAGTTGGTAATATATAAATTTGGAATTGTCCCTTCATTGTTAAATTCTCGCAGTTTTAGTGGTTGAATTGTTAGTTTGCACGGATTACCTACTCGAAAGAAGTGCATACGTTGGAAAACGTAAACAAGTAATATGACGGTACACTTGGCTGTCACTTGAGTCGATTGTCAGCTCTAGCAAGAGTTGATCGCGGTCGATATAAAATATCATTGGATCAGGGAAACAGTGATTATTGAATGTATATTTGTGATTGGCCGAATACAGTGAATTATAGCTTATAGGTACGATATTTCACAAAGAAAATGCTAATAATTATTGTCATATAATTAAATAGGTGTAGAAAAATACCTATACTTCACGATTAGATATCAATGGAGAACTAAAAGACGTGTAGGCTTTTTATACTTTACGAAAGATGTGCTTATGGATTGGGCCCAAAAAATACAAAAAAAGCACATTTTCTACTTTTTATCTTCTATTCGAAGAGTTGCCATTATTTTGTATTTAAATGCAATAAAAAAAATATGTAATAGAAAAACGGTAGGCCTAATTGACCAATCGGAGTCTCTATTAAGATCAAATTCCCGAAAAGCGTCCTTTCACTCGAAGGACCCTCTTATCCATCCTATTTCTAACTCTTAGGTCCAGTTGTTCAAAAAACCCAACCCCGGCTCGGCTTAAGTCTGACGCTGACTTCCTTGCTATGATACCGGCGTTCTGATTAGTTTATCATAGCAACGAAGCCGGGGTCAGACTTAAGTATGTGTTACTTTTTTTGAACAACCGGGCCTTAACAGTTTAGAGTTATCAACATTTATTTAATGTTTCGGACATGATAATTTTGAACATTTGTGGCTATCTGGTAAGCAGTTTGTGCAAATAGCAATACATCAAGGAGCTAAAGGGCACCTTTTCGAGTGTGAGTTTATTGCACGAGCGTTAACGAGGGCGATAATCACAAAAGGTAATAATTGAAGGCATACATAGGAAGGAACTTACTTTCGACATAGAATCAGAAAATATACAAATATGTAAGTTGTTCCATTTGAAGTTGGCAACAAGTTTAAGAAAAATGGGCAACACTGTTGAAAAGTTCAAAATTAAATTTTCGGCATTAGGAACATCTAATTGATAGGTCAATCACCATGAAAGGCCCAAAATAAATACAAAGTAAACACAAGGCGCGTATAAAACGGCAATCAGCTTGCTGCTGTTGGTGGTTATTTTATATTTTTAGATTTTCTATGTGTGTTTTGGGGTGTAGATTACAAAACACTGAGTGGAACGCAATGTGAATAGATTAATCAAAAATGAGCTGGCACTTCCCTCTAAAATTTCCTTTCTAATTATCCTTGTCAGCGCAGAGAAACATTTCACCAATTATATCGCATAAAATTGCGAACACGTTTCAAATTTCGGAAGTCTGAGGGTCGACTATTATTTTATTCCGTTACGAAGAATGATGTAGCGTTGAAGGATGAGAGAGTAGGTTTAGCAAACTCTGGCCCCTTGGGCTCTGTCCTCCTGCTAGATACCCGAAACGAGGACGGCTGCAGCAATTTATTTGATGAAGGGTGGTTTGGGAAAACCCTCTGTGCGTATCTCTTCAGTGCAGGATCCCTGCTCCCGGACCCTGTTACTCTGTATCCCTGGTATTCTGCAGCTACATGTTCGATATCGGAGGTGTTTTCACTAATGCTTCGTAATAAATATTGTTACTCCCGAAAGTACTAACTTGTTTAAGCTCATACGGATACATAGTATTTTAAAAGAAGTAAAAAGCACTTGTATATAGAAATGATAGTCTTCTTTCCGAAATGCGACTTTTGCTCCTAACTTTTCTGTTCGAAAATACAAATGAACTCCATGGAACGATGTACAGCTCAGTTAAAATAAGAGCATTTGATTCACTTTTATGTTGTGTCTATTGTTTGTACTTTTTGTTCCCAATTCCGTCAGTTGGGGTTTAAAAACCTCTTTTGTGGATTAGAAAATGCGTTCGAAAATGCAAAATGTGAAAATATGTTCGAGATCGTCACAAAAATGTAGAAATAATATATGGTGACTGATCAGCAATACATAATTGTATAAAGTGCAAAAAGTAGGAGTAGGACAAGCAGGAAGGAAAAAACTATAAGCGACTGATATGCGGCGTCACACATGCATGGTGGTGATATTGTGAATTGATGAGCTTTGTAATAGAGAGGAATTAGAAAGAGTTAGAGACCCCTTGTGAGGCTCGAAGGATTAGTTCGCATCATATTAGAAACGTAAACGTTATTCAAGTTAAGAATTAATAACGGTGGGCAACGGTGGGCCGAACTTACTGAATTACGACGACATTTTAAAAAGCCGTGTTTGATAGACAATACATATTGTGTAAAATTGACCGACCTCAGAGCCAATCAGAAGTAAAGATTTTGTCTCGCATGCCAACCAACGCCCAATTCTTAACGCCAACGATGTGTAGAGAGCAATAAAAGACGTAGAGGTATGCTCAAATTAGATTACACATGAATAATGTTCTACTTTTAGGAAGATGCCTAGCGTATACCTCAAAATAGGAAACTATGGAAGTGGGAATCCAACCAGTCTGAAAACGTTGTAGTGATACGAGATGGCATATGATGAGATTCTAATCACTTTGTGAACTTTTTGGTCATAATCTTCCTCGAGTGAAAGGAAATATTTTGTAATTGCCTCTCCTTCTTGTTCTTTCGCCCTTTTTCTATTAGGTGTCTCATTTGCTTCCAGGAGTATCTGTTTCCTGCTTGCTGGTACCACGTCAGACCAGCTGTTCTTTTGATGTCTTCATACCAGAGTTGTTATGCTCTGTCAACGCTTCTCTCTTGCCACAGTTTCCATCCGGTTACTTTGCTGCTGCATTCTGCACGTCTGATGACCAGCCCAGTTCTGCATTAATAAGGTTCATTCTTTTGGGTATTATCATGAACTCCCATTCTGCTTATTATCCATTCTTTGATTCCATGGTGTCTGAGTGTTATCCCAAGCATCTTCCTTTCAGTGTTTCTTTGATGTATCTTCAATCTATGCGGAATTTTCTTCATCAGGACCCACGTTTCACTACCTACCATAAATTGTTGCTAAACAATTAAACGAATACATGAACTCTGAACACGAAATTTATCAGGACATGTGAAACAAGGAGCATAGACAGTGTCACAGAAGTTGAAATGTGACAGAGCAAGCGAGTCACACAGCGTCCTCTTGGTGCTCAAATTACGATAATGCCTTTGCCCATACATGAGTTTCAACACGAGGTACCTAAGTCTTCTGCTAGAATAGATAATAATACTAGATTATTAGAACTAAATTGTTTGTAATGGTATTGCTGGATACTTCATCGCCAAACACGATGGCGCAAGACTTCTTGGGAATAATTTTCGATAAAATGTTGTTTGGAAATAGCAAATAGCATTTCAATATCTCTGTTTATTAAGGAAAAGACATGGCGAGCATTTGCATCTTCGAAAGAATGGTAAAGTTGAGTATCGTCCGCATAAAAGTGATAGTTGCAGTAAAGTTATGATTTATGAAACGAAGAAGTATAAATAGTATGCAATATTACCCTAAGGCACCGCCGGATGTATTGTTATAAGCAACAGATTGACTTCTATCAGACGAGAAGGATGCGATCAGTCTTACAGCGTCAAGGGCAAGACTAACATAATGCAAAATATAAATCATAATATCGTGGTTCAGCATGTCGAAGGCATTTGAAAAAATTAATTAGAACTAAAACGGTAAGTTTGTCGAGGTAAAGAGCAAGAAAGATATCATCCGTGACCTCGACAAAGCCGAAGTACAACTACGGCTCCGTCGAAAACCCGAGTTCCTCAAAGGTAGTACGTTAAAAGGGTTTGAATGCGCACGCAGCTGACTCAAGAATCTTTTCGAAAGTTTTAGAAAGGACAGGAAGAATACTTATAGAGCGATGATCACAAAATTCGGCAGGGCAACTTTAGGCGGATGAATTATATGTGCACGCTTTGAAGCCCTAGGGAAATATGAACTGCATTCTTTGAAAATATGGTTGATGAAAGGAATAATGGACAGCACAGAAGAATAAGGGAAATATTGAGATGATCACTGCCATATGCCCTGAACTTGACTGACAGGGGAAAGTCAGTGACGCATTTCTCATCAATGAGTTGAAAAGGTAGTGTATCTGAGATAGCGGACAGTAAAGAGGACGAATAGAAAGACAGCAGGTTTGCACGAGGTGAAGCGTCAATGAATCAACATGATTAAGATCACCGGTGCATATTCAATTTATGAATGTTCTCTAAGCTTGGGAAGACGACGAACTTCTTGGTTAAGGAATTCAAGAGAGTGGTATAATTGTTCCTCCATTGACATATTTAGAGCAGCAGTGTCAAAAATTAGAATTGCGGTTGTGATAGCCAACCTCCGGTAAGAGACAGTACCTACTCGAAGAAGAAGAAGTTTGAGAACTTTTAAGCCTTTTAGAACGAATCCCAATTCAGTTTTTAGTTTTTTCCTGCTGAGTACCTATTATTGCAGTATCTTTTTCACTGCTGATCCTGTGTCATCTAAGGTAATGGTTATGGCACTTTTTTCTACGTTCTTCCAGATTGGTATTTATCCAAACAGCAAACAGTGTTGTTGTTTTTTGTCTTTCCCAGTTAACGTCTTAACTGTGTCTTCTTGTTGCACAGCTTGTTCAACGTGATTTTTCTTCTTGTAATGTTGCTTCGTCCTAAATGTTATTCAGAAGATTGTTATATCTGGAATCCATTCTTTCATAATGCCAAAAGTTCCATGAACACTGAACCTTGAAGCGGACATTGTGTTCAATAAATTTCACTTTTTTAAATGTTCTTTCTTTGAATGTGTTTTATCGTACTATGCTATATCCCCTATGAGACCATGCTTTCCCGGGATTCTGATAATCTTCGACTTTATTCATTCGTCTGGCATGATTTTTATAAATAATTTGGATTTGTCTAGTTTTGGTTTATTCACTTTCTTGTACAGCAAGGTAACTTGCATGTTTTCCAATTTTCCTCTCCTCGGGGCAGTTGTTTTATAAACGTTTCGTCCTCACCAGAAGCCTATCCATTTTCCATTTGAGCTCATGTTCCATTTCCTCTGGGCCAACGCTCGTTATACATTTTGGAAATTTACATTCTGTGGCTGCGGATTTATGTAAGAGTATGTACGTTGTTGAAGAAAGTTTCACCTGCCTGGACAATTTCTACTTCTCCTCACTTTGTTTGCCAGTTTCAGTTTTCTCCTGGCAAGTGTGTTAAGTTTCTGATATTTCGGATAGTTCGTGGCACTTATTGGATCGGTGTAAGTGTAAGGGGCTCTCGCGATCATGTTTTGATGCAATCGCAAACTGAAATTTAAACTTTAACTGTAAAACGTTATTGGTCCGTTTTGCCAGTTTACTGGACAATTTCTATCCTAACTAATAAAATCGTTGCAACTAAAGCGTTATACCCAAGTGATAAAAATGGACATTATAGTACGAATCTAAAGCTCCGTAATAATACGTGCCTTCGGAATTATCCCTGCAAGATTTATGGTTAGAAATACATCGCGAGCGGCTCCTTGTCTGACGGACGCTTTATTTTATTATTAAAAAAGGAGGGGAACGTACAGAGATTTCAGAGGTTCTTGCACTAACTGTGCATTTAAGTGGCTAAAGCGAGACAACTTTTGATGGGTTCTCTTTTACGGCACACTTAGTCTTTAATGGTTCCCGATAACAGTGCCTCTATAGTTCGCACACCGCCGTTACACACGTAGAACAAAGGTGTGGGGTTCGGTATGAAATTGATTCTGATTCCTCCGGCGCGGCATCTCAATTTATACCGTAGTCGATCTGCTCTGCCGCGAACGAATTGATTTTATTTAATTAGTGGATTATTGCGAGAAACGGAGAGAAGTCGTTTTCAGCTAAACATCAACATCTCAGCATTCTCTCGTTTGTGTTTTCAGTATTTTGTTTGTGAATTCCGTGCCGAAATGCTTTCGTGAAACTTGATGTACCTACAGAGGTTGCAGTTAACAAAAAGCATGCTGCTTATTTAGTATTTACTCCAGTACCCACATACAGTTTATTGCGATGACTAAAAGCCGTCTTTCTAACGAAGGAAAAGGAGAAGAACGTCGTGACCCAATTTACATCTAGCTGGTAGTCAGAGTTCGGCACTCTTGCCTATCTTCTACAGTTTTCATGAGTCTGATAGATTAGTGAGACTTTTGATTTGATCCAAGATTCTGTTTGGGGATCACCCTTTTCATCTTTTGCCGTCGATTTTTCCCTTAGTGTAACACTTTTCCGTGCCATCCTTCGATTTACGTGACCCTGAAGAAACTTAGTACACGTCATTTGATTGTCGGAAGAAGTGGTTAGTGCACGCCTATGCCTATCCACTTTCTGACATATGTGTCAGAGGTTATGGGCGAAAGGATGCATTCTTGGCGAACTCCTTTCCCTACTCTGAATTTGTCAGAGGTTTTGCCATTGATTGTGGCAGAGGCGTTCGTAGAGTTGTGACAACTTTACCAAGGAAGATGAGATGTTCCCGTGCAGCCGTCTCTCTAAGAAATCGCGAGACCCTACTTTGCAAGATACGAAATGGCAATACATAAATGGCGACAAAAATACATTATGCAGATTGAAATGTTAACCACAACTTTGTCTCGAAATTCCGTCATCGGCCATATATTTCTATTTAACTCATATGTTTTACTGATTTTGAAGGTGAGTGCATCACAGAGTTTAGCAATAAGCATGTCCACGTACATAACTTCAATTTTCCTTCCTTCTTTCCTTTCAATCCTTGGTTCCCAAATGTCTTCCATTAGGTATCTTTTACTATTTCTACCCACTTCTTTCTCGGTCTTTCTCTCCTTTTCCACCATTTTATCCTAGAAGATTGATTATGACCGAGAATTTGTTAGTTATGATTCATCTATCTCGCTCTTTATGCTCGGATTTTCCGTTCCCATCTTTCTGGCTTTCTGTACTATGCCTTATTAAGAATCCATGTCCCGCGCACGCACGTCGGGATAAAAGGATAAACGTGAGCAGTTAATTCTCTGAAAACTTCTTGGTGGAAAAAAAGCTAAGGCAGGGAAATCAGCTGTCATCAATTTTATTTCATCTGGTGCTAAATGGAGAAGCAGAGATCAATCCAGTTGGCCCATTCTTCCAGAAACTACATGGTTTTTGCAAGCAATGCGACAATTCTAAAGAACTAAAAAAGTTTTTGACAAAGCACCAACGAAAATGGAAGAATGATCAAAGAAGGTTATGAATTGCTGGTATATTAGGAGTGATCAAGGCCCAAGAAATTAGATAGATAAGACAAATTATGAAGATGGAAACCTAGGGATGCAAAAAATTAGGCCGAGAAGTGGATGACTTTAAAAAGTTGAAGAAGACATTCTGGTGTATTCGCCATTAGGAGGAGGAAACGAAGAAATTCATAGACAGCAATCACCAATTAAGCCAAATGCTGCTTTAGTCGGTAGAGTTATTCTGTAACTAGATAAGAAGTCCATATTCCTTCTTTGAACCGTTCTTTAAACCCTCTTTTCATTATGAATATGTTTTCTAATTCGCTTTTCGATCTTGTTATTAAAGTGATGGCATTTGGTGTTTATTGTGATATGCAGGGTGTAACAAAAATGGTGGACTGGCTATGAATTAGTCGTATAGTACCCGCGAAAATAAGCAAAAAGTTCCTAGTAGACATGCGGTCTAAACTCTAAACTTTGTCCTTTTCGGGTTATTTCTTGTTTAAATTTTAAAACATAACAAGAGCGAGCTATGACCATTTTCAAGTCTTGTCATTAAGTTGAAGTGATTAGTACGGTTTTGTAGTTAATTGTGCAAAATGAAAGATTATTCTTTTGAAGAGATACCAGACATGCACTTGTTGTATGGCTTGGCACATTCCAATACGGCTGATGCAAGCAAGACGATTTTACGCAGATCATTTCCCACGGCGTTTGCCAAATGAGAAAACTTGGC
Source organism: Xestobium rufovillosum (assembly GCA_963966045.1). NCBI lineage: Eukaryota > Metazoa > Arthropoda > Insecta > Coleoptera > Ptinidae > Xestobium > Xestobium rufovillosum. Next base: position 14,052,640 of record OZ014495.1, on the reverse strand, counting down.
CTGCAAGGTCTCCTGATCGAAATCCTCTGGATTTCTATGTATGGGGCCATCTAAAATCTATAGTGTATTCTACTCCAGTTCATGATATTAACTGTCTTCGACAGAGTGGAAGATGGCTGCCAAAAAATTCTGAACAAGAATGTTTGAATGTGGAAGGCAGTCCATAATCCGAAGAGCTCAGAAACGTATTGCTGCTCGTGGAGGTCATTTTGAACATTTGCTATGATTTCACTAATTATCTATTAATTGTAGCAATATACTTTTTCTACTTTAAAGCCCTGGTTTTTAAGAACTTTCCTTCGAAACAATTGCGCCGACGGACTCCGTCGACGCACTGCGCTGACAGACTTCGCTGAAAGTAAACCTGCATATTTGTTTGTTGCTAAGTTACACCAAACAAAAAACTACAAATTTTCTGCCGTTCAAACAGGAACAGACTTAAAATACAGCAAACGGCTTTACCCATTTGATCGGAATGAAAGTAATTTACTATAGTTCTTTTCAGATATCTTAGCGTGTGTGTGCAGTAATCTGCGCATTACGTTCATATGTCTTTCTCCCTTTTGTAAAATGGATTTGTTGAATTTTAATTACTGCCGTAAGATGACTTGAGAATATTCTCACGTTTCCGTATTTGATCTCACTCTTTCTTACTATGGTTGTGTGAAACAAAATGGTTTCAGTATTAATATGCTTATTTTGCAATATCCAGTGGTCACCAAGCAATGTATTAAAAATTATTGCCTTTCAAGTATAACTGTCAGTTTGATTGTCAGGTGTAAAGATGCCTGGAAATGTTTTTACCAAACAGTGTCGAGAAGTTTTACGAAATATTTTTGAATACTTTACTCGAGAGAAGGAAAATAATGGTCCTCTATTGCCTTTAACTTGTGACCAGGAGCGATTGGCCGGTGCATCAAAAGTAATTCTACGCAGCGTGTCGCGCATAGTTGGAGAGGAAAAACGAGGTTTGTCTGCTGCAACGCCCGGAAAAAGGCAAATCAAAATTAAAAAGTGAAGATGTAACTGACAGCATTAACACCGAAGTAAGGAGTGCTATTTATTTCATGAAAGAAAAGAAATAACACATTACATTAAAAATTTTAAATAACAAATTAAAATCAAAACAAATGGTAGATATTTCTGGCACAAAAGGTTGTGGCGTTTATAACCAATAGCAGATTTAAGTACAAACTAGAAAATAACCGGCGTCTTTTGTGTGAACGGGCTAATGTTGTGGGTAAAAGAATACATTTCTTGAGGGAAAACGTCAAAATGCCGTGTGTCGTGTCCAGCGTCGCGGCGCACACGCTTGTTGCGGATCCTAGCAACAGCAAAATTTTGGAAACTACTGAACTGCTGGTGGTTGCTTGGATAATCGGATATGGCGGCGCAAACGCCAACAAATCTGAAAAATACTATACCTATAGCAAACTAAAGTAGAGGGCTACGGCATATGTTGATCAATAAAAAGAAAACCAAAATTTTTATATGCAGAGGGCGTGGAAATAGAACTAAAACTAAAATACAAATAGGAAATGAGAAGATAGAAGATAGAAATCGAGGCTTTCTGCTATTTAGGAAGTCAACTAACTCGCGATGGTAGGAACACTAGAGATATAAAACAAAGAATAACGCAGGGCCGAGTTGCGTTTAACAAAAAGAAACATCTGTTGAGCTCGGGAACGATCAATGTAGAAACTTGGAAGAGGCTCTTAAAGACGTGGACAATAGGAGAAGCGGATCGAAAAAGAATAGAAGCATTTGAAATGTGGTGCTACAGACGCATGATGAAGATACCGTTGATAGGGAGGTATTAGAGAGAGTCGGGGAAAAGCGAAAGGTATTTAAGACCAATAAAGAGTAGGAAGGATAGGATGGTAGGACACCTTCTGATCTGAGACACGAAGGAATAGTTCGCGACATACTAGAGTTGGGAGATAGGAATAAAAAGGGGTAGGGGTAGGCCCAGATTAGACTATTGCTCTCAAATAGTTGGGAATGTAGGATGTAGGAAAGGGTGGAGGTACGCGTCCAACCAGTCTTCGGACTGAGAACTTTATGATGATGAACAAACTAACTCAGTAACAAATGCATTTAGGACATAAGGTTATGTAAACTGTTTTTCTTACTTTTAGTCGTAGAAACCGCCTCTTCATAACCAGCCCACTATTCTTGTTACACCATGTGTATTGTTTATGTGCAATTTTTCCTTAAAGTATTTTCTAACGCTACCTAACTTAAATAGTGTTGTCGACAGGGGGTCAGCTATGCTCATGTAGTGAATTAGAAAAAGATGTAAATTTTTTACCCAGTCTAACTGGAAAGCAGTTCCATGTGGCGTCATCTGCAGGCGGCAGTTGTGGACATGTCGCAGAAGTTTTGCGTTTTAGTTTTGCACTGAGCGTTAGTGCCCCATCTTTTTGTACAGCAACTGGCATTTCACAGTTATCTGCTTGATATTACGTGAGTGCTTTGAAATTTACACCAAAGGTGTCTTCTTCCGTTCACACCAGCTGAGATGGTTTCTATGCCAGATATGTAGAGAAATTGTCTAAATAGGCAATTCTCATATAATACTTCTGTTGGAAATTGATGGGCTTGTGGCGATGCATTGCTCATCAAGCTTCCGAGTTCAACCTCGTCGTTACTCATGGGTAAGATGGTTCAAGTCATGTCCATTAACCTTAATCTGGCCTAAAAGCACTCGGTTTAGTAAAATCATGTAAGTAGGAATATAAGCTTTTAAACTCTGGTACCAGTGCAAGTCTCGGCATCATTAATGGGGCACTTCTGCGCCAAATCCTAGTATTTAGCAAAAGACTAGACCCAAAAGTAATCCGTAAACCGTCTAAAGCTTGTAACGTTTAATATATCTGCCCCAAATAATGCACCTGGGGCCTCATCCTTCCGGAGGGGTTCGCTTTTTAGTGAAATGCAACTCTTAAAATATATATTGGTTAAACACAAAATTTACTACCAACCAAATTATTGTTTTTGTTCAGATTCTACAATTAAAATGATTATAATTATCATTTGATACGTACTGCTGTGCTACTGAACAGACTGCTATAATTTACTCATTTTTTTTCTATTCTCATTACATAATGCATTAATCTTATTTAATTTGGAAACATATTTAGTCATCACAGCTACAGCATAAATGAAAAATGCTCACAAGCTGCGGGCGTGATGAAAACAAAATTATAAACTTTATTAAATTAAAATGCTCTTTCTGTGGAATAAAGCAGGACTCTGGGGTCTAATATTTACTCCTGAGCATCGCGGTGGGTCTCCCACTGTAAAATCTTCACTTGCCACTTGAATCAAGCGTAACAAGTAAATTTCCTACCATTATTTACTTTATTAAAAAGTACCGTACCGTACTGCCATGCCATTAGCGACACAACGTTGATTACAATTACACGGTTTGTTTACAGAGAATCTCCTGCACTTTAATAATACGATATCAAAGGGCGAGATCTCTCGTTCAAGTAAGCGCACATAGTTTGCACCCTTGGAAACCCTATATTAGAGAGTGCCTGGCGTCCACTAGTCTCTCGCCCCCACCCCTTACCAAACCTACAACAGCAGATCCGCTTTTGCTTTAACCCTCAAGGATATGGAAGGGTCATCATCTCATCCCCTTGCGCGTGGGAGGCGGTAGGAGGACATCTGAGATAAGGGTACCATATAGTAGCACGTGGGGTGAGTTGCCAGATCCCAGCGCTTTTATTTGGGGTAAGCTTCTTAGGGACTTGTTTTTAGTTCAGTAGGAGTAGGTAGGTGCTATTCACTAAAATATTACCTACGTTATTCTTACCAATGCTACTGCTGTTGGCGTTTCTCCTTACTTTTAATATGTGAGAAATTGCGAATTTTTCGGATCAGCTGGGTTCCATTTAAATGACATACTTATTTACCAATTAAACAAAGGTGTAATATTAGGAATAATAAGTCTGTAAGAGTTCAATTAACTTCTTCATTAACGTCTTCATTTTCCCACTAAGTGCACTAAGTGCCCGAAAACGTTTTTTCCTATTCCGCTTTTATTTTTATGTCTATCATTCCTCGCATCAAATAGTAGTGTGGTCCCTAAATATTCCTACTGTTACATATATGTACATGGGTAATTCAAATAATATTGTCTCTGACATAGAAGCAAACTACTTGGAAGGTTTGAATTTTATATTTTTCTACATAGTCCCCTAAGACGTTGCCACATTTGGTTTAATGATCGCCAAAATCTTTAACACCGGCAGAAAAAAATGTTTTGTCGTGGGCTACAAACCACTCGATCACTTCCATAATTACCGTCTAATCGTCCCGGAAATGAGTACCTCAGAGATACTCTTTGGGACTAAATCTGGGGAATAGGGCGGTTTTTCGAGAATTTAGAAGCCTGCTTTATGAATTGCGGCCATCGAAGCACAGCTCTTGTGGGCAGGAGCGTTGTCTTGATGATGTGAGTTTTCCCCTCCTTTTTTCTTCGACGGAATCACGCAATTTTGAAATTAAATCAGCATAATATTGCCTACTTACAGTTTGACCACGCAGTAAAAAGTCTACAAGGATAACTCCCTCGGCATCCCAGAAAACTATAGCCATGATCGTCCCCACAAATGTTGCTACACCAAACTTTCGAGGAGGTGGTGAATTTAGTGCAACCATTCCAGGCTCTGCCGTTTCATCCACAGTAATTAATCTTACCAGAAAGTTTTCAGGATCCCTGTTTATGATGGCCAAGTTCATCCCGTTAACATTTTCGGTACCCACCGTGCAGCTACCTTCTTGAGACCTAATTCTTCGTGTAGGATGGTTTCAAGGCTGCCTATTGAAGAGCCACAAGTCTGAGCTATGAATTTCACAGTAATTAATCTATCTTGCAGGACCATGTCATGGACCAAATCAATGTTTTCTTCGGAAACAACAATTTTCGGGCGTCCAGCACCTGGAGCTTGTTCACAGGTCTCTCTGTAAAGTGTAAAATCCCTGGTTAAGTTCTTCAACACCTGATATGAAGGTGCAGATCCACCTAGTACTTGTACCATATCTATATGAATTTATTTTTGCAGAGATTTGTAATAAGCGTTCGGTTCCTAAATTAGTCCATTTCGTAAAAATATACCCTACAAACTTACAGCTCCGGGCGTATTATCAAGAAAGTGAGTCCTTAAATAATACTGTTTCCTTAAAAGTGTATGTCACTATCTTTGTGACTCAGCGGTCGATGCGTCACTCAATGAGTGTGCAAGTCTAGGGGTTCGCGTCTAACCGCGGCCAACTTTTTTTGTTATAGTGATTTAGCTTTTTTCTTAAGAAAAAATAATCGGTCAGGTTATTGTCAGATAGGGTATCGCCATCGTGCTAGAGAGAATTCCAGTCATTTGGCTTTTACTGTTGATTTATAAATCTCCATTGTTCAAAAGTTACTCGCCCGGTGCCGTAGGTCTGTAAGGTATGTTTATATGCGATCGGGACTCTTTAATAACGCAATAACATACACCAACGAAAGCTTTTGTGACTATATGTGTGATTATATGCAGTAAAAAAGATGATGCTTATATGCATATAAATGTGCACTAAAAAACTGCCAAAATATGCACCACTTTATACAAAATATGCTTATAATATGCAGAAATAGATTATTGCAAATTAAATGCTGCAAGTGTCTTTTATTGAATAATTATTGGGGACGAGGAATAAAAAATATCAACTGCACATAGGCATATTGAACACAATAAATTAAACATTTAGTTGAAAAAAAGCAATTCTTTAAAATTTGGAATGTTAGGTTAGGGCAAGAAAATATCGTAACAATGACAACTGTAGAAGATATGAAGCAATATTTATGCTTATTTTGTACTATACCAAACTACAGATACCATGCGTAAATTGCATCATAACAAAAATTAAGAAATGGATGTTGTAAATTCTTAAGGAAATATGCAATTTAGACACAGTTAAGTGTGCAAATATGCACGTAATATGCATGTCCTAAAATATGCAATAATATGCATTATAAAATTTTGTATTCTGGTAGTACTGACCATAAAACCACATCTAAATTTAGGATGAGCTGCATATAAAAAAAGAAAATATGCAAATGCATATAATCCGATCTCTACTTATCACAAATGTTTGAATTGCCCACGTATATAATGTTCTCTTGCCTTAAAACTCCTATCCAGTACATAAAAATTAAATTAGATATAGACATTACATCTTCTTGGCTTTCTCTTTGTCGCGTTAGCACCACACCATCACTACGTTCACCTTCGTTGGAGGAAGAGCACGAGCCCGATGACGAAGACTCGCGTCTGGATTTCTGTAGGCAATTTTGACTTTTGGTTTTGGCTTTGGTTTATACATATATATGTATTTTCTTTGGTTTACATGTTCTCCTTTTTGAATTTATCTTACCTATGTATTGTATTGTTTTTCATGCAGTGTCTCGCCACAGTAACGTTATTGTTCATCCATGACGCCTGCAAAAATTATATGCATACGTGTACTTACGTATATACAAATATATCTTGAATATTGCTGCTCGACAGTAGAACCGTTGTGCAATAGGGAGTGCACTAGTTTAGGAAACGAAAGGTTCTATGCTCGTGTGAGATCCACCTTTTTGTGTTCTGTCCGGCTTTCCGTTAGGTCACGTCATCGTCTTCATGCCAAAGTGGGCCCATTTATTTAATATAAGATTTTTTTACCCATCAAAACCTATAAAACAGCAATACAAACACTTCGGATTATAATACCATCATGGGTGAAAAATAAAGTTACTGTGGCGAGACGCTCGTGTTTTTCACTGCCGCCCATATTAGCTCGATTGGATTTAAATCTGGATGATATGGCGGTAAACGTAAAACAGCGTGTCCATGGTCTTGTAATAATGTGTCGAACTTGTAGGTTATATAATGCTTGATAATTTCGTACAACTGTGGTTTTAACATATTAGCGTTGATTCAACGATATTAGATTCAAAATTAATATTTTTATCGGTTAGCTTTTTAATCATGTCTGCCTTTTTAGAATTTGATGCCTGCGCGGGATTTACCTGGACGTTGTGGTAGGGTGCATTGTCTACGACTACTAGGGAATTCTTTGGTAAATAAGGAATCGACTTTTACTGCAACCACTTGCCACAAGTAATTCTCTGAATTTATTTCAGAAAGGTAATCGCTGATTTTAGATCCAGATTTAAATATTAACAAACATCGTAACCGGCATTTACAATTAATTAATCCCTGACCTTTAGAGATATTTGCAAATAGTCCTTTGGTTGAGTCGTCTGTTCAATTATTCGAAGAGACATGGCTGCTGTGCAAATATGTTTCGTCCAAGTAAACAATAGGTCTATTTTGACTTCGAAAATATCTCATTTTCTTCAAATACGAAATACGAAAAGACCTTATATCGTGTTTTTCAATTAGGACTTTCCTATTATTTTGCGTCCTTCTCCACCTGAACCCCATTTTACGCAAAAGAACTCTCAGTGTTTTATTGGATCCATTCCATTCTGGCTCGGTCCGCATTTTTTGGTTCAATTTTGCAAGGATAACACGACAGTCTTGTGAAATTCGTGTATGATGTGACGTATATCAGACGTCTTATATACTCCGGTAAATCAGTATTTAAGGAACTCTTCCTTGTACGCTGCTTTCCTGGTGTTCCAAAGTTTGCTTTGCCGTTATTTTCCGACGCGCTAGTGTTGCCTTCACTAACTATTCTCTCTATAAATGTAATAGACACGCCTGTTGCAACATTTTCACACTTTCCAATGTTTATGTTTCACTTTTCTCACTTTTAAAATAACGAAACACCCTATTTCTCGTTTTTGACTACATAAAACACCTTTACGTTCGCAACCCTCCATGATACCTTTTCAAAAGCTCACCGGTAAATGAAAATTTTACCTGCGCCACTGGTACTGCAAGACATTTTATTGCATCCGTAAAGTATGCTAATGCGCAACCCCACCCCTCACCGATTCAAATCTGTTGGACTGCACGTACAGGTGAATTTCATGTAGTACTTTTCCTGGTGTATGTTATTTCTTTTCCTTCGTTGTGTTTCTTGACGTTCTACATTCCTGCATTCCAAAGGTAGGTACTTGGGTTGTGAGAAATCTGGTAATCGAGGAATTGTTCCGTTCTATCCTTTTTTGAGGTTCAAGATCCCACGTTAGGTACTTTTGCGAATATCTGAAACAAGAAACTGTATTTCATAAAATGTTTTGTAAATATGAACTGTGTATTTATGAAGAACTCCCGCCTTCTATACGCCCCTGCTGTGTGCGTAGGTATCCGCGGTATTCATTAATCTTTTTCTTTTTTTCTCTATTCTCTGTTCCATTCCAAGTTTCAGAACTGTTCTACACAAGCAAGTTGTTTCATTTTCTGCAACCAAACACGTTATTTTTAAAAGAATGCCGTACTACTGTTAAAACGCTGTGTTTCATCGACCCTTACAACTGCAATTTATTGTATTTTCGACTGAACTTGACTAAAAACTGGCAAGCCACACAATTTAAAATTATTGTAGGTATATACGTGTGTATCGTGCAGTTGCCCTGTTTACCCCGCAAGAGTAGGGCAATTCCAGTCCCAAGCCGCTATTATTTAAAGTACATGGCCCGCGGCGTCCACTAATCACACACAGCTCCTTGCTCCTACTTTCAGCCTATTTTTTCCTGCGGTGTTTCTTTCGTACCTTCCATTCGACCGAACTAGTTTCCTCGTTATTTTCCTCTAGAAGAGGGCCGCGCGAACGTAATACTTCTACCTCACGGCGAGCGTTCGGGGCGGAAAATAAGGGGATTTGCACCCGCTTCTCACTCCATCAGAGGCACGCTATCCCTCAAGGGATACATTAGCCTCATTTCCGGTCATATTAAATTGGACTGACACAGAACTTTTAAAGCACGTACTCGGCGCTAATGACAAATTCCCTTTGAATATTTTTTACAACAGACGCAACTTCGCAGTTAGGCCGATCCCTGTTTGTTCGCGTGGGTTACTTTTACTCGTTGTCTAACACATACAAATGGTTTCCAAATGACTGTTGGTACCTATATTATTTACTCAGAGAATTAGTACCGCTTAATTATTTTAATGCACTGTTTAAAGCGACGGAACTATAAAATACCGATAAACACGACCTCAAGAAGTATGATATGGCAGTACTGGATTCAATATGCAATTAGTGTGGTATTTTAATTTTTCGGCAGTAATTTCTTGTATCGTGTAGATCTAAAATGTTTCAGGTTTGTGCAGTGAACGTTTTAAAATAATGCAAATTTTTAAATAATGTGCCTACAGAAATCGATTAAAGCACAATTCAAAGCATCACTCGCCTTCTTCTTCAAACATTACAAAATACAAAAGTTCAGGTGGCCACAACAAGCCGTGATCAGGCAACTCTAAATCAACAGGTCAATGGGTGGTGGTCCTGTTAAGCCGTGCCACACCCAAATAACAATTTAAACGCAAATTGCTCCTTCCAAAGTTTTATGGAAGTTCTATTGCAACTTAAAAAATTAAATAGTTTTGAAATTGTTGTCATAAATGAAAGCTGTATTTAAAGTCAAAGTATATTTATTATAGTTTTATAAATTCCTTCAAGGCTAGGTTAAAAAACTTATTTGATTTCAAGTATATTTGCTCTCAAAAATTCTTTATTATTAGTATAGACACTACGACCATTATAAGGTTTATTGATCTTAAGTCGGCCTTAAATGCAGTATGGTTTTTAATTGCTATAGGAAGTCTTAAGGGTTTTGTTATAACTTTTATGCGCAGTTTTGAAGGGTCCTTCTAGTGCCCTTTATCACTATTATTTTCTCCTGGTTTTAGTAATACTCTTTGCTTCGAGGGAAGTATTTCATAAATCTTTATTACACAAGGTCTTCAGCTTGCTTTTAACAATACCAACACAGGTTCCTTATAAATCAAAGTATTCTTAGAAGATCATTCACAAAACTAAATTGCTATTTGAAAGCACCATTAAAACATTTTGATCATTTTGACAGAAAAGTTTTCTTGTTTGTGTCGGCGGGTGTGTACAAATTTATGTAGATTTCCCCTTCTTCTATTGTTTGTACAATTTTGAACGACACTATAGTCTCCTAAATTCACAAGAATAGGTACATATATAATTATAGAGTGAAAGCAGAAAACAATGTACTATTTATATACACATATGAATCACAAAAATAACTTTACACTTTGGCAGGCAGGAACTCCGTTTTTTGAGGTTATGTATGTATGCATAGTAAGCGCATGCGCAAAATGTACCATAAAACCAAATGGTTTTATAATACACTTATGTAAGATCAAAAGATTTTGGTAAAGTACAAAATTCCTTGTATAAGATTAAATGTTTTTAGACAATGTTAATAAATTTTAAGAAGGTCTTTCTTACAGCAGTAATAAATAAAATGAGTTTAAAATTTAATAAGTTTGCGTGCACTTGAGTAACTTTGATTTTATTGTGTCATCGTTTTTGCCCTAATGGATTTATGAGAATAGCGGCCATTTTTTATATAAAAAGAAAGGAGAAATGACGTCGGACATTTTGAATAAAATTTAGTTGTCAAAATATAAACGTATATTTCTATTGTGTTTATGTATAAGATGAGAAAAGAAGATATTGTGGGTTAGGTACATTTTTATGATTAGCTAACTGGCAACATTACTTTAACAAAAAAATAATTAGTTAAAAAAATACGCATTTTTTTAGAAATTTTTAATCGGAAAAATTGAAAATTTTCGTGGCTCTTGAATTTTTTGTGTCTCCTATTGTGTATATTAGAATTTTGGGGATTCAGGTAAATGTATTAACCAGTCTGCAAGTTGACAAATTTGTTACGTATAGAGAATGGCGAATATTTAATAATGTACACGGTAAACTGTCCTCAAAACATTATATAAGGCAAGGCGTTTCATGGAGTTTGATAAATTAACATTAAAACCAAGTACACAATTTTCAACCATTGTTTAAACTTTGATAAAACTATTCAAACGTATTAGTCCTACAATGATACTTTAAACTCTTATCAATGATTTATAATAGGTTTTTATCCAGTTCTATAATTGACTCAAAGAGTAGTTTAAGGTTTTTATGTATGTCAACCAATAGGTTTTAAAACGACTTTAAAATTTGGACTTCAAAACCTTCATAAAATTCTCCATTTTTCGCTTATGAAGGTTTTATCCTGATATTGCGAAGAAAAAATAGTTTTAAGAAAAGATTGATAGCTACCTACGATCTCGCTGATTTCCAAGAACAGAGTACATTAAATGGACAAAATAAATATTTAACCAGTGGGTCTACCGGCAATCTCCCTTCAGCTATGTGACAAGTAGAGAACTCATAAAAGGCAATTTGTTCTTTGCAACTGCGTAGTTTCCCTTGCCAGTAACTGGGAATGATTCACAATTTTTTCATTCCGAGACAATAATGAGGCATCCTTCCACGGTTTAGTTAATAGTGTCCTTTTGCTAGCCGCACAAAAGCATCGCATCTTCTACACCAATCTATTGCTTTTCTAAATGTCTAATGTTTGCACTAATTAGTTTCTCGGAGATTTACGCATTCTGAAAAATTACTTGCTGCTTCCGCACCTTTTATCCGCCATCATTCTCCCGTAACGATGAAGAAAATTCGTCTTCTAAAGACAGCGAGATCCGTTATGTCCCAGAATCACCTTCATGTGTCAAACTTCCTCACATTCTGACCATTCTCGTATCTCATCTTCCAACTAGACAAGGGAAGCCTACGAAATTTTCTTAATCTTATATTTCTGCCTTCTAGTTCCAGTCACGCCCGGTGACAATCGACCAGTTCTTTCTTCTCAGCGTCAACCCTTTAACTCCATTTCTAACAATATGACTTTTCGCTTTACATACCAGAGGATACGCCGTCGACTATACAACGTGAGAGCGAAAAAGAAATTAATCTTCATGTCGACCTCCATCCAGTTCACTGGTCCTCTAGTTGGCGGCATATTGCATGAGCATACCTATATTATTCACGGATCAGAAAGGAGGTTCATCCTCCAAATGTGTAAAGCAGTTGCTGGTATAATCGTCATTTTATTTCAAAATTTACGAAAAAAATTACAGAAAGTTTTTCGATTACTTTCTGATGCCAATGGCAGGTAAACTGAGTCCATTATTCCTCCAGCAAAACCCCCAGCGAAGCAGCTAATTAAATCTTTGACCATGCAGCATCATGGAGGTCCACAACTTGAAAACAATTAAATCCGTCGTCGCGGTCCAAATAATAATAATTAAGGTTTTCTGTCGATCTCAAAACCAGACCAGGATATGAATTAGCATCATAAATGAGACGTTCAGCTAATTCGTTTAACATTGCCTCTTTTACACAATCTGCAAGTTCTCTGTGGGTGGCTGTTTAGCACTACTGCTAAAAAATTACGCCAACTTGATTACACGTTCAGCGGTTGTCCGCCTGACATGGATAAATAATGATTTTTAACTTGTCGTTTTTACAGTTTATGAAGCAGACAGGGCTGGCGATGCATCTGGAGTTATGAACTCGGGGTATGAATGAAAATTTAACAAACTATCTCCTTTAATGTTTGAGACCCCGTATTCCCTTCTTTTCCACTTCTTTGTACTTACACTCTATTACCTACAAAGTCAGTAGGAAATTGTTGTCAGATACAGGGTGTTCCATTGAAGAAAACAAAGTTACCTGCTGTGCAGAAGAAATGGGACATCCCGTATAATCGAAAATAATTTTATGATGTGAGAAAGTTGATTGGATGCAACTTTCATTTGAATCATTTTTCGCTTTATGCAACTCCTGTTGAGTTATGGAGGAAATACCCTAGCGTGGGACACCCTGTATATAGATAAACGGCATACCTAAACAGACAACTCATTTACATATACCTACATATGTCACCAATTAAAAGTTACCCTAATAAAATTGAGTTAGTCGCCCTTATAGAGGGGTGGCGCTTTTAGATTATTATAGTTTTTTTGTTATTTTAAACCCCTCTCTTTACATCAGGCTGTTGAACACGGGTTATTAAATCCTATTTGCTTTATTCGCAACTGAACTTAACAGTGGTATTTTACTATAAAACAAATTGAGGGTAGGTATGTACCTAAGCAAAACATTATACTGACAAATTTATAAATTGTGCATTAATTTATTTATAACGAACTTTTAATTGTTTGTTATTACGAGGTGTTTATTAAGTAAAATTACATAAAACCGTGCTACGCTAATAAAGCAAGAGTAATTGAATGGTGTCCTTTTTAATTGCCTACTATTAAGAGTACGTTAATACATCTTGCAGTTCTCAGCAGAAAGTTCCCTGTTCCATTTTTCATTCAGGCAATTTAAAATACGGGTGCACCTACTTTGTCTAAATGTGTGAACACCGATTACAATTAAAATTAATGGTGAAATTTCCTACTTAATAGACTCAAGAACTCACACATTTTTCAAAATAAGGGCTTTTTATTTTTTCATAACAGTGTCACCTTTAGCATCCCATATATTTTATTTTCTTTTATGGTCGTTTCACGCCAGGTGACTAACCATGGCGATGGCGTCAGTGGCCATATTGCTACGATATTAGCCATTATATTAGATATTAGATTTTAACCTAGAGAAAGTTTTAGTGTGGCTGAAAATTCGCAATTAGTTATTTCATTTGGTGTGCTTAATATATCTCAAGTTCTCTAACCTCTCGTGTCGGTTTCCTGGACGCTTGGACTACTGGAACTTTGGGATAAGTGCGGATCAGCACTAAAATTTACTAGCAAAGGATTAGCCCTTGACACTTGAACAGGGCTCAAATTAAAGAAGAGACCCATGCACCAGGCTACCATTTATAGAGGAGTTTATGGTCATACCCCATGGCATCTAGTCGTTGCAGCAAGCGTCTTATTTGCACATCAGACGATCGCGAAACCTTCCGTGTTCAGACGCTGTCAAACGCTCGGGATGTTTTTCAGAGACCACCCCGACGCCGACGTGCGCCCTTTTTTAATAAATCATACAAGTAGATCCTTTCCAGATTATATTGTAAATCGCCGTCATTCCAGGTGTCTACCCCACGATGAGGAAAAATTTGGAGAGCGAGATGTTACGGCAATTTCTACTTCTTAAATACATTTTTGCGGAGCCAAGCGTTACCACCGAGAAGATGGCCTGAGCGCTCTGACAATTCTTTGTTTTTCATTAATAAAGACTGTCACAATAAAATTAACCAGTTAATGTAAATTACTTTTACTTCATTCACGTTGATTTGTTTTCTATAAAATTTCGTTTTTCCCATTGTTAAAAACTCGAGGGGAGTGCGATGAAGGAATCTCTTTACACCTAAAATCTTGTAAAACTACCATATTATAATGCCTAATATGTTCTGCGCTTATGCAGCCAGCACGGCGGTCGACCTACTTATGCTGACGTCACGCGGGAGCGCTCAGGCCTTGTTCTCGGTGGTAACGGGCCAAGTCGGGTGCAGGTGGAAAATTTTTGCAAGGGGAAGACGGCCCTCTTACGTTCATTTTAGATTGCTCATTTGCATTTGCCAAAAAGTGTTTCTGGTTGTAGGACGCCCTTAAGAAAACGTTTTTATGATTGTCCGGTTTGTTAGGAACGTCTGCCTTGCGAACTAAGGCTGTACAAGTTTCGTGTTAAGAATAAGTTTATCCGAAACCCGCTATTTCAAAATCCCTCGTGGCGTCCAAAATGCAGACTGAATTTTTGAATTTCGCCGTATTTTGGAACTTGCTTCAGCACCAAATGGCATGGAGCATCTACATAAGCTACTGCAAAATATAGCCCGTGGCATCCTCTTTCATTTGAGCCCTACAGGTCACGGGGCAACCGTTTACTCGTAATGTAAATTCCAGCACTGACTTCCGCCGTTGATTGAGAGGATTGAGGATTGAGAGGAATTCCAGGAAGCTGATCATGCACGCCAAATAGCACAACTGTGTCAATTTTCATCCGTGCTAGAATTATCTCAAGATTGTGGTTATTTTAGACCTAAATTTTCTCGACTTATGCATTAGGTAATTTATAGCAACAACATACCAACAGCCATGTTACCATATTTCTTGGTTTTTAATTATGGACGTTGCTGTCTTGCAGGAAGAATGTGGCCAGTTATTCTATAGGCTAGTTGCAGACTTTACGCCAACGCCACCAACGGCCAAACAGTGCAAAACTTACTAGAAAATAAAGTCGTGCGCCTTAAGCTTACTTATATTGTATGAACGTTTTTTCTGATAAAAATTGTCATTATTTTGCGTTTCCATTATGGAAAGAAGGGCAAGAAACGCTGGTAATAACTGTTGTGTTGTTAACTGTAGAAATTATTGTGGAAACACGGACAAAACTGTAAAATTGTACAGTTTTCTAGGAAGGCCTCATGAACTAAAAAGGCGTGAAATTTGGATAAATAAAGTAAGAAGACATTGGTAAGTTATTTTTAACAATATTACAAGTGCAACAGAACGTTTATCATTTTAGTGATGACAAAAAAAATTGGAAACCCTCAAAATATGCAAGAATATGTAGCCAACATTTTATAGGTAACAAAGAAAGTAACCACCCTTTGAATCCTGCTTACAACCCTACAATATTGCACCAAATGGTCTTATAACTTGTTTCAAAGTGTTACGGTGGCAGATCATCTGATACGTACATAACTAATGATTGTGGCTTTTTAGATTTTAACTAAACGACATAATTTTAGCAGATAAAGGTTTTCCAGGCATAATATGCAAAGAAAACACTTTAATTGTAATGCCACCCTTTGTGCATGATGGTAGGTTGTCCATTCAAGAAATAGAACAAACGTACTCTATTGCTAGTGTGCGCATCCATGTGGAACGCTCCATTCAAAGATTCTGAGGAATGTAAGAACTGATCTATTACCATGGATATACAAAGTTGTATTTCTTGCTTGTGTTCTAACAAATTTACAACCACCTACGATAAATGAGGCTGAAGATGAAGACGATCATCTTTAGCTTCAGTTGTTGCAGGTATGAATAAAACTTTAGTCTTTTTGTTGTCTTTTATTTTTCTTTATTTATTTATTAGTGCTATAATGATACAATGTACAAATTCAGCAAATCATCAGAGTCTTATTTTTGAAATATAAAGTACAAGTTGGAAATGTGTTTGTAGTAGCCAGACAAACCTGCAATGCACTGACACAGGGCATTGAAAATATTCCTCAACTTATCTAACTGGAAAGTAAATAATGTAAAAATTTCAGTACGACAAATAAAATACAACTTGCCTCTAGGATGATTTCATACGGTTTAAGGGTCACACTTGTTTGATGAATAATCTTGCCGTATATTTCGTTCTTTTCCATACATAAAACCTCGTGCACATCAAGGACATGACCAGATCTAAATAAATTCTGACCTCTCAATATTTCCAGTTGAGAAATGTAAATATTTTATCGGCTTTATTCCGAAATAAAGCACCCTTCTATCCATAACTGAAATGCAAAACACAGATTATGTTTTATACAATTTGACATTATTATCTTATAAATAATAAATTTAATGTTTCAAAATTTACTTACCCTCAGTTTAGATTATTTTACACTTTGTGGACGGCAGTAACATCCCAATTATATTAAATTATGTGTTAAATACATAAAACTTGCACCAACTCTAATGGAGGTTAGAATATTATTTTCTAGCAAGTAATAACGAGAATGCCGTTTGGGGGCGCTGACCATCAATATTTGCAACAAGCCTATTGTGTACAAATCTCTAAATTTAAGAGGACTTTAAGAGCTGTTCTCACCTCCCCAAAATCGATCGTTACTACCGGTTTTGTAATTGGAATGTGTTGTGCAAGTTTTGACGTGGAACAATTTATGCTGATACTCTGCACTTTTTGGAGTTTACTCCTTAAGAATCGTTTTTCTGTCATAGCCCGCGGTACGGAAATTTTATTGGTAGTAAAATCAAGCTTTACTTTTCCCGTTAACTAAAAGTAAGGCGTTACGTTACCTGTAACATTGAAATTATGTACGTATCTATGGATACGGCTGTTTATGTCTGTCTGCATAGAGCATGGAAATAGTGAAAATAGAGTGGCATAGAGTAGATATGACAGTTGGCGTTGTAAAGTCAGCATTTGCAGTGTTTGTTCGTTCCTAAATTTGTTGAATCTTTTGATTTTATATGGAAAAACCTAATATTAAATACTCCAAATATTGCTTAGTGCCGAAATGTGAATCAAGGCCTATTCGAAGTATTTATTTCATTGCCAGTGCCAGTGAGATCGACGTTCAGCAGATTGTCACTTAATTAGGTACTGAATTTATAAACAATTTACATTTTGATGTAGTTTGACATTTTCGAACATAAACCATCTGATAAATACACATCTTGGTATAAAACTGACATTCGCGTGTACCCTATTATCAAGTGATTGAAGTTAAAATAATCGTTCGTAAGAAGTAAACTTCAGTCGTGCGTCGGGGCTGACACACACAATTTTTTTTTGATTATTTTGCAGTAAATGGGGCAGTAATCGTCAATGCTGACCAATTATTTGTAACATAGATTTCAATATTAATATTTTGCAGTAAATGGCGCAGTAATCGTCAATGCTGACCAATTATTTTGTAACATAGATTTCAATGTTAATATATTTTCACTATTAGAACTCATGCTTTTTTTTGGCACGGAAGCATTTCGTGCTCTTACATCGCATACTTTGTGAAACATCCAAATTTGATTTTGGAGTAGTTCGAAAGATAGATTAGTTTTTTTGGTTTGCGATGCACGGAGGTGGAACGTAAAGTTTAGGTACGTTTTTAGCTAATTTCAATTCCACTTAAAAATGGGAAAGTGTGTTAAACATTTATTGCAACAGTTTGCCCTAACAGAGACAGACAAATATGTCAAACTTAATAAAAGCGTGTAAACAATGAAAAATATTTCGTGGGGAATGAGGTCATCGCCGCGCGGCGCTTATTGGCGGAGGGTCATTGGCGACGTGTCATCAGTTACATTTCAGTTACATTAGTGACGGTTAGGTTTATTTATACCAGGTTACGTCTTATCATGTTTTATCAAGTCAGGTCAAGATCAGGTAACGTACGTTGAGGATAAGCATTGACCAATTTAACTTCATGAGAAACAGTTTGTTGTCTTAAAATATTCAGAAGACATGCTAACCTTATCTCTTTATAAATAGAAAATGCCCCACTGTAACTCGCTCAAGTAACCGAACTATTGAAAATATAATTTGTAACTGAAAAGTAGTGAAAAAAATTATTATTTTAATTCTTAATTACTTCTACGTAATTTTTGAGTCGAGAAAAGTTCTTGTTATTATCCGATTCATCAGGTTTCTAAACGTGAATGTAAGAATATTATTATCCTTGATAGCAGTAATTCTGTTCTCTGCGGCAGCACCTTGTGCTGGACAAGTCCTTCAGCTTTTCTGCATTCATTTACATTTATTACTCTTCACCGAATGTTTCTTCCGCTTTTCAACTGTTTCAATTTGAGGCATTTATTTTTCTTTAATCTACGAGCCATTTTATTATATTGTTTACAAGTAGAGGTAAAGAGTGTGGCTGTACCTCCCCGTGCCCCCTAGTAATTTCGTTAAGTGAACAAAGCATTAATTTAGATCACCCAGTAGGACAATTACGTACACCATATTGACCGCTCTTTTTACTGCGTTGCACGTGCCGTGGACCTTTTTTTAATCGCCGACGCTTGGCCGCGCGAAGCACAGCAAGCGGAAGAAAATAAAATTAATGGCCACTTATATTTTCTTTTGTGAAATTCAGGGAGTACGATGCGGAATCTTGTTTTTGACATCGGCGAACTGGGAAGCCGTACATACTTTTTGTCCTGCACGCTTTGCCTTGGCAACCTTACAATTCGACCCTCCCATGTCTCACATGTCATGTGCGGGGGTGGGTTGTTTGCGTGTCTTCGGCCCACAACCCACATAGCTTTGTATGTGCACCCCACACTAAATACGGGGACTAATGCAAAACTCTACACGTACAGGATTGCAACTTAACTATTCCAAGGGGCGAAACCTCGAATAATATTAAACGATATCAAGTTTATCTTTGCATTTGTAGGACAAAATGGTTTTAGGTATGCAAAAAGCTTCTCCGGGAACATACAATCTGTTTTATACCTCTTTGTAAAAATAGTATAGATATTTTATGTTTCTTTGAAGTTGGGGAAAATGGAAAGATATGGAAGACAATAAAGAATAGGAGGGAGGATGATAGAATCACAGGATGATAGGACACCTTCTTAGACACGAAGGAATAGTTCGCGACATTCTAGAGTCGGAGATAGGAATAAAAAGAGGAAGGGGTGGTCCCAGATTAGACTGGGGCTCTCAAATAGTTGTGGATGTAGGATTTTCTACTTTTAGGGAAATGCTTAGGTTAGCTCAGGATAGGAAAGGATGAAGGTACGCATCCAACCAGTCTTCGGACTGAGAACTTCATGATGATGATGAAATAACACGATTATTTTTATTTATCTCCATTATGTTTACCTGAAGTTTTTGTAAATGATTAGCAAATTTACTGTTAATACCTCGGACACGATTAATAGCAAACCAATTTTTGGTGTTTGTTTGAGGTGAATGGGTATAAACGCAAATAAAAAGTTGCCAATTACACCTCACACAATGAAAATAGACTTACCTATCTGTGTAGATATTACTAGGAAAGATGTTACATTATACTGTAACAATATTTTTATCAGAGAAATACACTAAATTGTCGAAAATGTTCCGGTGGACACGTATATTTTGAAGTTCACATGCAATATGTCCGGATTTTCCCGTATCCATTAGAGCCTTCCATTGCAACCCTGTCATTTAGATTTGCATCAAATATGCATGGTGAGTACTGCATAGTAACAAAATAAGTGCTCTCGGTAATAAGTTTTGGGATCGCATGGCAGTATTTAAGCAGAAAAGGGAGCGGTCCGCGTTGGCCGCCGTCACATGCCGCCGACGGCGGGTTGGGTATCGAGATAGTTGGGGGCATTTGTGTAACTATATGATGAGAGAGGCATATTGGAAGAACCGGTGTAAGATAACGACGAGGGAGAGTCAGTGTAGGACGACTTTTGATGAACTCAAACTCGTATGTCGCCATGTGGGTTATTTTGTAACAGCTATTTCTGAAACGGCTGCACTGTGCGGTGTTTGAGTAATGCAGTTTGCGAAATTCAGGCTTAAGTTGAGTATGAGATAGAACAAATTTATTGGAGTTTACTCCTTAAGAATTAAGAGTACGTAAAAATTCAATTTCTGTTAAACATATTTTGCTTCAAAATTAACTGAAGAGCACACAAGATGCAAAGGCAATAGCCTCCGGCGCTCTCTACAATCAACTCGGAATGAAAAGAACGAATACATCAGCTAGGAATCAAAACATATTTGCGGACTAGAACCCAGCTTGTGCACAAATACGTAATAAAAGCCGATTGTGAATATACGACTGCGATTTTAGGAGCGGTATGAATCGACCCTTCGTAACTAAGCCCTGAGTTTGAGCGGAAACAGGGGTTTCTTGGGCACAAAGGGTTGTTTAGAGACCACCCTCCGGCTGCAGGCAGCTCTGTCCGTCTCTCCGGGGACCGCACAGCGCCGATCCCACAATTAGTGAAATAACATATTGGACCTTTCCATGGTTTCGGAATACTCGCGATTTATGAGGTGACACTTTTAGTATTTAGTTATTTAGGGAATAACAAATTGAAATCTGGAACGAAAATTTGCATTTCGTACCTGTGTATATTACAGAATTATCTTTCGGTCAATCTCCAAGACGATTTAGAATATAGTAGGTATGACAATTAAATAGACAAACTGATGGAGGTCCCTTAAGGCTGCGATATATCAGCTGTTAGTCTATAAAGTGCTGCCACCTATCGCCCAAAAGTGTGATTAGGATTATGCAAAATATAGTCACGATCTGTTATGATTGGTTTTTATCACAGTTGCAAACTCTTCAGACAAAACCTCCACAGCTTGGAATTTTCAAAGTTTTTTGCTTTAGCGGCAACCGAATAAATCTGGGAGGATTAGTAGGCGGTCCTATCTTTAAAGTATTATTTTCTATTTAGAAATATTAGGATAAACTGAAGCGCCACCGCCATCTGCATTGCAGTGGTCACACTACTACTACTGTCAAACGTCCAATTTACTGTTCATCTCGGCCAAATATGCCCAAGATGGATAGATTGCAATATAATTTTCATTCCAACACACCGGTTTAACGAAGTAACGTATCAAGACGTTATTGGTCGAAAATGAATAAGGAATAATTAACTTCGACAACCCTACTTTCTAATTACGATAAATATGTGTACAAATAGTAAAAAAGGTGTCGAGTTTATGACGGTTTTATGGCGGGTGTTTGAATAATTTAAAGGAGATTTATTTAAGGCGAACGAAAAATCTTACTATAAAAGCAGTGCGAGTCTCTAAGTAGATCCTTTATTGATAAATATTTTTTTTATTTAACGCCCTATCTACTTTAATTTCAGAAAGGTGTTGGGATAAAAATGTGTCTACAGATCCCGTTTTTAGTGCTCAAATTCCGCACCCTTAATGTTGTTGCAGAAGCTTAAATAACTGCAAACCGTTAAAATTCCAAATTGTCATTGCAATTAGCTACTGAATTGCTGAAACAGTTATATTTGTATTTTTAATGTTCTCGTTTTGCTGAAAATTATGTTTGACTCAAAAATTGAACAGATACTATAAATGGACCTACAGCTTTAAGTAAAGATGGTAGCAGTGCTACCGAAAGTTACTGCGAACCAAAGAAATTTATAAACAGAACTGTTTCTCTCGTGAGGACGATGGAAGAGCAGAACGTCCGACCTTTGCACTGCAATAAATGATGAAAATATCGAAAACGTTCGGGAAGTCTGTGAAGACGATTGGTGAGATCAATATGAAAGTTGCGGGACAAATTTTGCACTAGGTATAATGTGAACATGACAAAATTCTGGTCGGGTGTCGGTAACTTCAAAAAATCAAAAGATAGGTTCGACGGATCTTAGTTTGTGTAACTGCTCGCGAGCTGTTTGCGCGAGCTGATCGTGGGCTGGGCATGTAAAACTACGCGAAATCCATCAGGTTTAATAAATAAATAAATAAATAATAAATCAAAAAATCGCCGATGAACAAATTGAAATTTAAAGCAAAGATTTCTATTTCTCTCGATGTCAGAGGAAGTTCTGTTAGAGAACATATCTATACATACACCCGTGTGTACATGTTTTCTTGTAATATCTAGAAATATAGTCTTGTCTGTCTCACTCACGTTCATTGATTGTCCCTTTAAACTATGTGTTCGTTTTTCAAAGATTAATATAAGCAAATTTCTTGTTGTGTAAACATGCGCTATGATCTCAGTTTTCTTTGTAATTTCAGAAAGAAATTACATACTTATTTCCAATTTAAAATAGGAAAAATCTAAATTCTTAAGTAAACAAGTAAACAAAAAGATGTGTCTCTCTAAAATGACAAAAACTGGGATCATAGCGCATATTTGCGCAACAAGAAGTTTAAGTGTGCAAAATTGTAGGTAGAAACTTTGAAAGTTGTTCGTGTAATCATTGAAAATCGAACACCTAGTTCTCAGGGATTATCACTGTGCGCCCTTAAGAAAGCCCCCCCTTAAGAACGTTTTTTTTTTTCGTTGTAATTCAACCACTCTGATAATGCCGCAGTTTAACTCAATCAGATAATGCGCTTAATAGGCGGTTAAGTAATATAGAATTTAATATAGTGCCAGTGCATTAATCTAGCATATTACAAACATTCCACACATTTTACCCTGCTTCCTGCTATTATGTTAGACATATTTCAGTGGACATAATAGGTAGGTACCCTCAAATAAATTAGCGTTGGATCCCACATGCATCAACTTTTTGTACTTCATAATAAATCGAGAGGAAAAAATGTTGTCCTCGTCTCCTCTACTGATTAAAAATTGGAATTTATATCTAGGTATTATTCCTAAGGAAAAATGGCTACGAACTTCATTTTTTTTAATGGAAAGCCATATTTTTGACAGTAGGTTTCGAATCTGCTTGTTTTTGTAAGAGACTTTTTATGATATAGCCATATTCAAAAAGTCAGTCATTCTCGAAATATTAAATATTTTTCGAAATTTTCCCGCTTTGCATCGTGCTTTTAACAAAAACATTTTTTTTGCTAGGTATACGAGTATGTATTTAAAATAATTGAAAGACCGATAATATCCAATATCCCGAGATGCCTCTAAATTATTGCTTAAGATACATATAGTGTGTTGTTATTCTGATGTTGTATCGAACAAACTTTAAATTTGTAATAGTCAATTTTCTTAAACACAACACCCTGTATGTTCTTTCGCCATCTGAAACAAAATGGTAGTCTACTTCAAACAGTGTAAGAACTCCCTATATCTACCTCTTATCAATTTGTTATGAACGATTTTCATAAATTGCCTTGTTTGCGTGATTTATTAAACTGGTAGAACTGTAATTTCTTACAAATTATTTTCTTACTTAACAATTATTTCATGTTCAATTTGAAATTTTCGAAAAAGTTTTCCATATTTCAAATAAACTCCCACGAAATTGCAGTTCTAACTAGTTCAATAAATTAGGTACTCAAATAAAGCAATTTATAAAAATTGATCCGATCATAACTACAAAAATTGATAAAAGCAAAAAATTATTTTTACAATGTATGATACAATAGCCGAAAATGTCGAAAAATATCACGAAAGTCCCCTTACAAAAAGAAGCAGAACAGAAATCTAATGTCAAAAATATGGCAGTCCATTTAAGGTTACGATATATCAGCTGTTAGTCTATAAAGTGCTGTCACCTATCGCCCAAAAGTGTAATTAGGATTATGCAAAATATACTCACAATCTATTATGATTGGTTTCTATCACAGCTACAAACACTTCCGACGGAACCTCTGCAGCTTGGAATTTTCAAAGTTTTTTGCTTTAGCGGCAACCGAATAAATCTGGGAGGATTAGTCGGCGGTCCTATCTTTAAATTAGTATTTTCTATTTTGAAATATGAGGATAAACTGAAGCGCCACCGCCATCTGCATTGCAATGCACCACACTACTACTACTACTACTGTCAAACGTCCAGTTTACTGTGCAACCCGCCCAAATATTCACAAAATGGAGATATTGCAAAATAATTTTCATTCCAACACGCCGGCTGAACCAAGTAACGTATCAAGACGTTCTTGGTCGAAAATGAATAACGAATAATTAACTTAGACAATTCTACTTTATAATTACGATAAAAAATATGTGTACAAATAGTAAAAAAAGGTGTCGAGTTTATGACTGATTTTTCAATAATTTGAGAGAGATTTATTTAAGGCGAACGAAAAATGTTACTATAAAAGTAGTACGAGTCTCTAAGTTGATCCTTTATTGATAAATCTTTTTAGCTTCCTAGCTGAGCTAGGTAGCTATTGTGATAGTCGTTTTTTGACCATGGTATTTTTTCATCAAATGTGGACGTTTCAGGTCATTCTAAGACTTTTTGGCAAGGTGGCACATTTCCATCCGTATGTATGTGTGTGCGTGCGTGCGTGCGTGCGTGTGTATGTCTGTTGGCACTTTTACGGAAAAACAGCTCGACAGATTTTGCTGAAATTTTGCATACGTATATCAGAGATGGTCCATAGGAAACTGACGGGGCGTTTTTTTTTAAGCACTTTTGAGCCGAGATATGGCGTCATCAAACATTTTTTTCAATGAGACCGTATATATTTTTGTATTGCATCGGATAGAGGGTATTTTTCTCTACACGATGTGCGAAAATCGTAATAGGTTGAATAAGGAAAAAATTGAGAAAAAAATTACGAAAAGAAGGCGCCCGCCAAAGGCGCCCTCCAGTTCAGTTGTGGCTGTGGCTAGGAAGCTGTTATGTCAATGCGTTGACAACTAGTTTTTTTTAACACTATCTACTTTAATTTCAGAATGGTGTTGGAATAAAAATGTGTCTACATGTCCCGTTCTTAGTGCTCAAATTCCGCGCCCTTTTAAAAGAATTCCCGGTGTAACCGGAAGCAGCATGACTTGGAAAATATTTTCATTGAAAAGTTCGTAGGCGTTTATGTCAGACACCAAATTTTCAGAATTGTATAACTACAGTGTATCTCGAAATATCTATAGTGAACGGTTTGCGTGAATCACCATGTGTATGAAATTCTCACGTGTATTCCCGAAAGCGAAATTAAGAAAGCAATGATAAAGTATGCATTAGTTTCTCTGCAAATGGCAAGAAAAATAGCACCCCTACTTTTTTGTCCAGGCTTATGTTTTAAAAATTTATGTCATCCAGATTTATCTTTGCATTTCTTTCAAAAATCATTCGCCTTTAGCAACCCAACGAGTTGGCAAAATTTACGCACTACCTACATGAAAAACTAATCCAGAATCTATCGAATCCCATCAGCGACGATTTTATTTTTGCGAAAAAATCTAATTCGAGGTATAGATGAATTTAGACGTTTCGTGATTTTAACATTTCGAAAAAACTATTTTTTTACAGTTCTTCCATTCATCGGCCAGTCCGTTGTCTGTTTGTGCACAGGCCTGACAGACATCAAATTATAAACCTCAAGTTTCCTCCCTGCTTCTCCAGCGCAATTACTTTATTCCACAGTTTCGTGTTCCTTGCTTTATTTTTCCAGTTCGTTGTACGTTTCCTTCAAATCTTCCAGAACGGACTTGATTTTCCCGCCCATTTCTTGTTACTACTGCCCCATGTTACTTACTTTTCTGTACTTTCACTGTCCTCTTCCATCCAAATATTTTTCTTAGCATTTTCTCTATCAACTTAGCAGCAGCTTTTTCCTGAAAGTCTCTATTTCGATCCTAGGCTTCACAACAGCCTTTAAGGTTGTTGATTTTAGTTCTCTGGTTCCCATATTATTTCTCTACCTCATTTCTACTACCTCATTTCTAGTTCTAATGTGCTACTACTACTATACGTTTTCCCAAGAACTGAGTTTTCACACTGAATTGAAGAACCATCTTCCAGGCTGCGTTATTACCCTATATGTGTTGTATATTATGTTCCCTTCTCTGTTTAGTTCTCTGACGATATTGGGTATGGGCCATCTTTTTCTGACTTTAAAATATTTCATTATTTAACCCAGGACTCTTCATGTTGTTTGTTGCCATCTTTATATGGTCATATTAATTATGTTTACTAACTTTGAAGGTAACTTGAACTCCTTCATCACAGGCAATAACTTTTTCCTTTCCATTGAATCATATGCCCTTCTAAAATCAATGGATAAGACCGATGGTTTGTATTCGTAACTCGCCTCTGCGTGTTGGTTTGTTGCCTTTTACTTTTTTTGTAAGGCTTTGAGGAGGTTATGCCACTCTTTTTTTCCTTTTTATTTCATTATTATATTACCCACATATTGTGTATTTCTCCACACGTTATGACCAACATAACCTGCTGTTGCCTGGAGTGCTGCAACTGCATTGAATTTAAGTTCTCGTTGAATTTATGTGCATTGCGAAAAACTTGTTAGCACCATTTTGGGGTAAATCTGAGTATATCTCACATAATTATGATTAGTAGAGATCTGTGTATTTTTAAGTTTTCAGTTTAGTGTCCCCTTTTAATTATCACGGATCATAATATTGAGGCAATGACCTTTAAGGTCAAGATTTTCAATCAACTTGCTTTTCAGTGACGAACGAAATTGTCATTCACATATCCATGCATACATTACCTACACATAAAGTACGAATGGATTAGAACATGCACGTGAATGTAATGGCTTTGTTAGCTAACTCGTGTGTCCGCGGCCGGTAGGTGGTCGGCGTTGGGCGGCCGGGGCACAAGTTTGGGGAGTCATCAAGGGACGCAGTGTGCTCAGGGACCATACGGACGGGTGCGGCTAGGATAGGCGCGGGTAGGGCCTCTTTCACTGCTGCGTGGGGTGCTTATACTAATGGATGTGGACAGGGTCGGCTCCGAGGATATTTACGGCTTTATCTTGTTGACCTTTTCCTTTTATATTTTGCACATGACGCATACAACCTGCAGTGGAATTACTTCTTTAGCCGCGAAACAGAATGGGTTTATAAGCGTACGTATTATTATAAGATATTGCAGGAGTGGTCATTGAAGAAGCACGTGCAATTTTTAGACTATTAAGTCTAACGTAAGCAATGTTATAAAAGAACTGTAATGGCGGCTTGGCAGATGAAATTTCTGCTCTGTAATAGTTTTGATTGCTGAAGTAAACTGAAGAAAGAAAATTATTCTTACTGACACTCGGGGTGTATATCCTAGAGTACCTAAGCGGGTAGGCGAGGGGAGTTGAAGTCATCGCGGCATATTGAATGGGCTCACGGTGTTTAATACCGGTCACCTATCCACACGCAATCCATAATGGGCGCTGCTTAACCTTCCAAAACGGAAGACTGCCGATGTACCGATGCTGCCACGCTAGTCATGTTATGATTCGTCTCCTAACTTCCGCAACTCACTGTACTGTCAAACTGATAGCTTCCTCACTAGTTGGTTTTACATTTTACAGATTTAATCATTCATGAAATGCGGAAAAAATCGGTTGACATTTATCAATGGAACAGATATCTGTAGTAAAAGACAAATTTAGCTTCTTTTGTTGAGATCAATAAAAAATTTTTAGTGGCATGTAGAACTATAACCGCAAAAAGTTTAAGTTTATAGGATTTACAAAGCATCTCTTGAGCTGATCATTGCTTTGTCGTTTTTTCTGATATACTTAGTTTTGATCCACATACGACCTATGCGGGTGGGTATAGATAGTAGGCTTGCGCCTTTAACTCCGCTACTGAAACTAGGGGGTGAGCATAGCACAATTTCAGCTGAGTCATTGTACCTCTCTGGCTATGGGGGTGTTTTTTTAGGCCTTTTCAATAATAACTGCGTGTCCTTACCCTTCTCCTATCTTCCACTGTCCTCTCTCTACTATTTGGAAATGTAAAATTAAGATGTTTCCCTCGTCCTACACTCGGCCTTTGTGCGTGTTCACAAGATAAATTACCAATACGATAAAACGTATTTTATTCCCCCGTAATATCAAATAATTATTAGAACTACCCCAGTAGGGATGATTTAAAAGTATAATAACAAGAATTACCAGCCCTTTATTGCAATTAAACATTATATTAAGTGTAAGATATTTTGAGAGAATTACAGGTTGCTGTAAACAACCAGCATTGACTTTTCTATGACACTCGATTAATACAATTAATAGCAAAGTAGGTACTATGAAGACTCTCTGGCCCTGTGGGATTCAGCATGGTTAAACTTATGAGCATCAAGCATGTGAAGCGAACGAGAAAACGAACCTCCAAGAGAAGAAGTCAAAGGCCCTCTACCAAAAAGGGTAAGTAATAGAGGAAGACAAAAGCATACTTTTTACTGGATGCAAGCGTTGATTGAGAAGTCCTCAATCAACGATGCAAACTTATAGGACTGAAACAGCGTTGATTGACTTCTCAATCAACGGAAACAGTCACGGATATTCATTGGGAGACAATCCAGCAAGGGGGCTGAAAAATTGATGGTGGTGAGTAAAATCCAGCTGAGATGCATAGAACCTAAAAGAATTATTACGAGGCATTGCCCACTTATGAAACATCTCGTTGTTATTGGAATGAAGGAGAATGTTGATGGCGATGATTGGTGAAGACGAGAAAACTCATTATCGCATTTTATGCACATTGTAGCAGTCACGCATGCAAACTTTGGGGCTATGCTTGTAAAAGCAAAAGTAATAGCTGATGTTTCTATAAGTGTTCCTCAAATTCTTGTAAAGACGACGGCACAAATTTGAAGAATTGTGTAAAGAGAATTCTGCCACAACTACAATAAATGTGTAATGATGGTTCTATATTGATTGAAAGTATTATTCGGGATGTATGAGGTAGAAATTTGGGAATGGGAGGGTTGGAAACACAATTGTCGTGGTACCGACAGAACGAGCAACGTTAGAATAGGTTCAGGTAAAGGAACAATGAAATTTGAAGAAAAATTTGAATAAATTGCTGGTATCATGCATGAAGGGAATCAAGAAGAACCGTAGATCAAACGGGAAGATTTAAGAGACGCGAGTACTTACGTTACGAAAGAGGCGAAAGGACAATAAGTGTAAATCTGCTAGAGAATGTGGTTTATTTGTCTAAACAATGACATTTATTTCGAATTATGTGTTCAATTGAAGTATGCATCCAGTTTTGTTGTACACCGAATTATCATTAAACTCTTATTTTATGTGCTGAAGGTGAGAAAAATGCTAATTTATCGCCCATAATTTGGTAATAAAAAGGGTCTTTCAAGAAGCCCCAGTACATATTTGATTGGTTCGTCATATGCACAAGTCTGCGGCCTTGCAAGTTTTGGCCTAAATATCTGACAAATTAACTAGTTGATGAGCTTTTTTTGGGAAAATAGATTGACATCAGTTCATGAAATTGCCGAAATAGTAAAAATATTGGTGTTCGCAGCGTTCAGTTTATCATTTGTATATTAAAGAAATGCTTCAATCGTTGGTCCCTCTCTTAATTTCTAGGTACTGCTTTTCTGAAAACTAAGCGTCTGGGATCCACCTAGAATCCACGTCAGCAATGCTTTTTCGGTAGAAAAAATTGGCGTTTTTTTAAGCAAAAAGGTAGAAATTTGTTTGTGAAACACGCTTTGCATCCGCCAGTGTCTTGGGGGGTTAGTAAGTTAGCAGAATTATTCTTCCCGAACTATTATATATAAGATTAAAAATATAAACACACTACTAACAGACTTTTGTTGATTGCTCTGCATAGGGTTCTAGAAAATGGTCACTCGAAAAGTATCAAGTTTTTCATAGACAGACCATCTATTCCCAGTTTATTGTTATAATCCACAAAAGATCATATTTTCCCTTGTTGGCTTGTGCGATATCTTTACGATTGTTTCAAAGAAATGAACATTAATCATTTACCGATTAACGATCACACAATTTCATTTTTCTTCATTCTTCTCTTCTCAAAAGTACTTATGACATTTGGGCAACTATTTTGAGAGAGCGTTTTATTTTATAACGTACGTATACAAGATATAAATGAGTTTTATGTGAAAATTTGTGCCGTTAATTCCATCGTCGTTGAGCTGATTAAGAACTGCATAATCCAATCGACCTCGTAACTTTTTGGCGTCATGCAATTGCGGCATCGTCACAAGAACACAACATATTCTTTTGTCCGACTTATCCTAGTAACTCATCCACAAAGAGCGCTTGGGCGGACGTGGGGTTATCTTTTGGGTTCAGGTCGCTTGGCTTCTTTCTTTGACATCTTCCGTAGCTGTCCCCTTTGAGGGGCTCAGGGGACAGTCGCGTAACGGCGGAAGGGATGGACGGCGGCGGCGCGAGGGGCAGCAGGGCATCTTTGGGCGGGGAATCTCTCAACTCTCGTGATCGTGCAGTCGCTTTCCAAGCTGCAAGCGAGGTGTTTGTGAGGCGGGAGATTCGTTTCAGACGTGAATTTTTTACTAAAAACGTTTTCCTGAAACACTGCCGCAATTTGGGAATGCATTGCCCGGAACATAATGAAAAGTCGATTATTGACAATTTGCTAACGCGATAAAAAACCAGATGAGTGATTTTGTGAAATAATAACGAACAAAATCACCCACACAAACCCGCGCATCAACTTAAACATAACCTTGAAAACGACTGCAATTAGATTATCAGTGAAATTAGGAGGACCGGTTGTGACGTAGCGGGTCCTCGACCTATCTCAACATTTAAAACAGTTGGCCACGGCCGCGAATGAGGGAAACTAAAGGAACGCAGAGAAGTTATGCGTGTGCTTTAAAATTTGGTGTCGGTCGTTCGTTTAGTCTGCGGTGTTGTTTATTACTGTGATATTTGATTTTATCGAGTTTCCTAAACTGTTTGGATCTATGTAAAAGTTTATAATGTCGGCGAAACGTAAGGCGTCCGCAATTATTCAGCACCACAAGGTGAGAGCAATTACTTGTTTGTCTTTACTTAATTGCATAATTCAAATGCTATTTGCGTTTGCATCGTGAATGTCTGATTAAATGGTATTTCTGGTTTTATAAGGGCACCCCCTGCTTTTAGTAAATGGTTTAATATATAACTGGCTTTGTGTAAATTGTGGTCGGAAATTGGCGTACCCCGTACCCGCATGTTTTTTTTTTAACTTGTAACACATTTAATGATACCTATTTAGGTATTTAATTTTTATTCCCCTAGAATGTGTACTCAAACAAACAGTTTGACATATACTTAATTCTTCTATAACTGTGTTGAGAAACTGAGGAAAGATAATTTAATATCACCTAGGTACCACTCATTATTTGCGAGAATGTTTGTCGCTACATGTTAACCTAGGTAGTTCATAAGCAAATCTTAAGCTGACCGCACACGATCAATATTATTGACAATAATATTGACAATATCGTGATTTGACCAATAATACCGTGTTTTGATTGGTCAAATAAAGATATTGTCAATATTATTGTCAATAATATTGATCGTGTGCGGTCAGCTTTACTGAACTAGGTACTAAAATGTTCAAACATAGCTATTTATTAACCCTTTGTCTTCTTTTTCTATCTCAGTTAAAAATTAAAAATTAAGCAAAAGCAATACGATAATATACTATAGGTACATACAATATCAATTTACGACATATTATAATAAGTTTACACAATAAGCGATGCATAGGCAATTGAAAATAAATACTCAAGGGATAACCTTTCAAGAAAGAGTATACACTATTAGTAAAGACTACCACTAAGCCTACCAGAGAAAACCAAAGGCTACCACGAAGGCTACCAGAGAATCCAATTAAGACTACATACCAGACAATGCCAAAGACTACCAGAGAATACAAAAGATTGCCTGCGACTACCTCCGTGCCAGGATAAAACGAAAATTGTATTGCACCTACCTAACAATAAAATCACCAAAGACCCCGCCAAAGACTCGACCAATAAGATCACCAAAGAATACCAAAGGCTACTAGAGAATACCAAATACTACCGGATAATACCAGACTTCCAGAAACTACCAGTGATGCTATTCAAGACTACCAATCATAATGTACATAAAAACCATTGATGTTAGCCTCGATGTTAGCCACTCGCAAACACTGAAACAGAAAGTACCTACCTACCAATAATTACCAAAGACCTCGCCATAGACTCCACCAAAGACTACCAATAACATTACCAAAGAATACCAAAGGCTGCTAGAGAATACTAAAGACTACCACTAATATTACCGGATAATATCAGACTTCCCAAAAACTAACAGTGAAACTATTCAAGACTGCCAATCATAATGTACCTACATCAAAATCATAGAGGTTAGCCACTCGTGCGACTCGTGCTTGTAATAATTTTATTTAACTTAGGTATTCCATGTTGAACTGACGCGACGTTCGAATCAAAAGATATGTGTGAAAAAATTTGGGACTCTTGAACTCGTAAATTTGTAAAAACTTTATGCCTCCGTCCAGGATAAAGCGGAAATTCTATTGCATCACGAAAGTACCTAGGTACCTACCTACCAATAAAATCAGCAAAGACCTCGCCAAAGACTCGACCAAAAACTACCAATAAGAATACCAAAGGCTACTAGAGAATACCAAAGACTATCAGTAATACTACCGGATAATACCAGAGTTCCAAAAACTACCAGTGAGACTATTCCATCAAAACCATGAATGTTAGGTGTATTCCATGTTGAATGATGTTCGAATCAAAAGATCTGTGTGAAAAAATTTGAAACTCTTGAACTCATTCATCTGTAAAAACCTCGGTAAAAACTTTATACCAAGATATAATAAGATTGCGCAAATTTTCGTGTATACTGTTTATAGAATTGATTTGTTTATTATCTCCCTCGTATAGGTATACTTGGGCCGCCGAACAGACGGAGTGATCACCCTGCAAGAACGTGCTCTAGCGGGGCCAATATTAATTTATGACGACCGAATTGGAGTGATGCGACTTCGTTGGGTCTAAAGAAAGAGCATCACTGCGGTTCGGTTGTCCTAAATTGATAGTGGTCCCGCCTAGAGCACGTTCTTGCAGGGTGATCACTCCGTCTGTTGGGCGGCCCAACTATAGTTACTAGTGATGTGCCATGGCACATCATTGGGCAAATACTCAATTTGAGTAAAAACCCTAGGTATTTACCCGAAATATATTCACCGGGTATTTACTCATCAGTAGTATTTACCGAGACAAAAACAATGAAAAATACGTTAACGTATACGAAAATTGTAACTTTCTAAATGGGTTCTTAAAAGTACAACCTACCTACTCTAAAGAGCAGCTTTATTAAAGTGAGACTGTGCCGGACATACTTATGGTTAAAGTGAATGGTAAATAAAGTAATAAAATAATAAAGCAAAGACCGTGGAGAGAACAAAGAAGTGTTGGAAAATCACAGATGCTTTGGGGAATAACTTCAAGAGAACGGCGGGATTAAGGTGGTATAACCTCTGGTATAATATAGCTCAAAGGAAGAATGGGAAATGGTCAATGAGAAGGACGAAAACTCAAAATACAAATATAAGTATAGAAGAACATGTATGTAATATTATATAAATACTGCAGTTAATGGAGTGTTTAGAACCTAGAAAAATTTTTTTTGAATTCTGCGTAGGTACATTTTCTTCGTAAGTAAGATGACTACAGAAATGAAATTCCTTTTTGGCGCATCGAATCGACAAGCAGATTTTAAAAGCACTGAAATTAGAAAGTGACTTATCGAGCAATAAAAATTAGGGCTGTAACTTGGCACATGCCGCAGTAAGTATCTCTATTCGTGAATAAATAATATATGATTGGTGCCAAATAACTCCAACCATCGGCCCATCAGGAAAATTCTGCTATCGGCCGAACCCTAGTTGCTGCTAGAGTACCGGTAAAACCTCCCTCAGCGGATGTAACTGTGGATGATGGCCATCTAGGAAGTTTTATACATGTTCCATGGGACTGAGATCAGCAAAAAGCGGAAGATGATAAAAATCTCCTCATCTCGAAATATCCGCCCTTGCGTTGTCATCAAAGCGATTCAAAACTGGTTCAAAAATTATGTATTCATTATAACGTTGGTGGATTGGTGATCCATTGAAGTTAAGGAAATCAAGGCGCGAACCGATCAACATTCCTGGATACCTATTACCTATACCATAATACCGCCACCACAGAATGTGATGATTGGTTGAGTTGGGAAAGAGGAAGAAGTTGCTTCGGACCAGTCCTGGCCTGCGTTGGAGTTCCAACTCGTGAATTTTGGCCGTTGCGATGATGGTAACATTGCCATAGTGAAATATTATTGTTTTTTTGGCCAAGTGAGGCGTGCATCCCAAATCCGTCGGAGGGTGTCACTTTGATCTTCTTCGCACATGATTCGCCTTGCTTTATCTACTGTTTTCACATTTTCCTGTTCTTCGGTGCGTAGTGATGAATCCACATTTCGTTGACAGTCACAAATCGTTTCAGAAGGTACTTCGGATTACGTTCGAAACAAGCTGAATATACCCATGGCCACAACTATTCCAGAATCTTTCATCCCATATGGTCCTTCATAATCAATGTAGGGATTCTTTTGTGTTTTACGCAGTTATGACTTTCTTTCGTTGCCTGGTGTTGGGTTCAGCATTGCAACTGCCAGTTGGTACGGCCAGATTTCAGTTTCAAAAAGAATAAATAATTTTGCCAAAACTCAGTGCCTCCGTCTGAGATTTGTGTGGTATTGTAGAAGACTGGTTGTAGATGTTGAGCAGTGGAAATGGAGTACATTCCTACATTTATGGAGAAACGGGAATGACGATCTGATTCATTTCCGCCACTTCTGTGATGTCTGCTTGACGATCGCCTTTTTGGTGCACATATTTTTGATTGCCTACTCCGTCACCAGGAGGATTCTCGGCATGGTTAGTTATCAACAAGAATGGGAAAATAAATAAGTGGTCGATAAACACTCTTACGAATACTGTCCTTTTAATTTTGTACGCATATGGTTAATTACTTTAGTTGACATCAAAATTAAATTAGTGAAAATGTGACTCATTCCAATGTAATCGGAAGGCAAGAGAACCTTGGAAATCTGCGGGTCAGGGAAATGATGCCAAGTTAATCGGTCAGCTGCTCTTTCTGATATCCGTTTTTATTTCAACGCAACAGTCTTTGTCGGCAGAGACACGTTAAAGTGCACAAAATTATTATATTGTCAGCGAGTTCTGGATGCATATGCATAGATCCATTTAAAAGGTATGCGAACGATTCTAGAGTTGGAGGATTGTGCGGCATTTAGAAAGTTATTTTGAGGAAAAGATGATTAAGTAACTTAGAACTGGTCGCAAAGCAGCGATAGTCCAACTTAGCACCGAACCTGCCCGGATATCTGTAGTTTATGGTTCAAATTTTATATAGCATTTGTAAATTTTTTTATATTCTGTTTAACGAACAAATTCAGTAAAAACTCCTCCCACAAATGAGCGCTAAATTTGAATAGAAAATTACCATTGGTAGACCGATTTTACACAGCTCTACTCCTAGATAAATAACTTGACTGAACAAAACCGATCTGTCATTTTGACGTTGTCACTGAATTTACTGTTATGCCCATTCAGTTTATAATATAGAATTTTTCAATAGGTATACTTGCATTGATTAGTTCATTGAATTTTGTGAATACATTAGGAAAAATACGAATAACTGTAAGTATTAACTGATTTTGGATAAGCAAGTATTTCTTTCTCCGTCAAAAAGTTGCCAGCTGTCGGCCATAGGTCCTGTTTTTCAATTGAAGGCAAGGAGCGAATTTTAAATATTTATAAAGTTTATGCTCACCAAAACCCTGACAACTCTTTGGTTTACTAAACCAAGTGACAACATCAAGACCGAAAACGTCGCATTTACTGCAAAAGCGGCAGGTAATGTACTAATAATAAATAAACTTTTGACAGATATGTGTTATTTTGTTATACCTAAAATTTTTTGAAGTAATTATTATATTTTTATTTCACATTTTTGAAATTCTCGTAACATTTATTGCTCAAGTTCTTCAACAGTTTTAAACTAGGTATTTTTGAATTCCCCAACGTCTTCTAATTTGCAGCATGTGAAGCTGACTTTTGCGCAATCTGTACTGCGCAATCAAGTCACTCCCACAAATGTCATTTACTGCATCTGTTCAATAAACAGGATATAGTTGTTTTCCTAAGCATCTCTCGAAGTTTTCTTGTATTAAGTATTTCAAGGATCAAGAGCCATGTATGATACATTATTAACTGTCTAGACTTTTGTGAAAAGTCTACTTTCGTCAGAAGGTCGCGACATATCTCTAGAGGTAATAAGAGTCATTTATAAATTAAAGTTACTAAATGGTGTACTCAAGAAAAAGACATGTTACTCTCGGAAGATATTGTCTTCTTGGTTACGTCTCTTAAAAATTCATAAGCACTGGCTGATGTGAAGATCCAAAGACCAAGATAACAAAGAATCCGTTCCTGATTAAATATTAATGAAAACTGCTATCTATATAATCACCTAGTCATCTTCACTTATTCATTACAAGCATGGAGTGATGTGATTAATACTCGTAACTTAACGCCCTTTTCATGCGTGTTTCAAGGTACCAATTTATAAAAATCCATGATAACGTAGTCGGAAATCTTAAAAGTCAAAGATCAAGAATGCAATCAGCATTCGAGTGCTTGCAAAACAAATGAACCTAGGAAATGCAAGCTTTTCATGACCGATAACGGAGGCGTTATCTCAATGAACCGCAACACGCGTAGAAGTAGTACATACTCGAGACGAAGGAAATATGAATGATTGTTGATTGTGTGAGAAATGACTGTTTTGTGTACGAACCACGGTACATCGGTTTTTGTTTTACCTGCAAGAAGTTAGGTACTAACATTTTATGTGTTTGAAGTTGTTGATGGAAATAAAAAATGTGCATAGTGAGAGAATAATAATTGTAGGGCACTTTAATTTTGAAAAATGGTATGGGGGTCATTGAATAGACTAAATAGAACACGACCTGCAATCAATGGTAACGTTTGAAGCAGTAAACTGACCTCTATCCGGTGACTACTCAATTATTTAAGTAATAGCGCCATCTGGTGCCTCAAGAAAAAAGCATTTTAAACAGTAAAACTTAAAACTTCTTAATATTATTCCAATTTTGGCATTCTGGCATTTAAAGACGCAATAAAAGCATTGAAATATTATTCAAAATAGACTAGCACATATTGAACAATAATTTTAAAGTTTCTGCTTCAGTAATGGCTTTGTACTTACACTCGCGCGCCATTTGAACTTAATGACGTACATTGCTCAAAACCAATTAAAACGCGAGACATTTTAGCTACAGCATATTTGACAATCTCTAGTTTCACGTCAGATTCAGATGTCTAAACAGCAAGCAAAGGTTATGCAAACGTCATAAGTGACATCAGTACAGCTGATAGAATCTGATAAAATACTGCCCGTCAAAACCGCTGTGTTTTTACTACTTGTTATTTACCTTTAGAAAATATAAGACAGGTAGGTAGGTACATCCAAGATACCTGTGATTTTATGTTAGCAACTTTTAATAACAACTGAAATAAAAGCAACAAAAACAGAAAATACAGCAAAACAAACAAAACAAACAAATACAGGAAAAACAACAAACAACAAAATTATAGGAACTGCTCAAATTGATTGCCATGTTTTTCAACACATAATCTACATCTTTTAGTTAATAGATTGATGGCATTAATTTAAAAAATAGGATGGACTTGCAAATATCGGAAAGCTGCATGTGTTGCTGCTAGCTCGGCCTGATTGTTGTATCTTCGTATGTATAGTTTTCTTTTAAAAATGCGCAAACAAAAAGGTCTAATATACTCGGATCCGGTGATCTTGCAGGCCACAATATAGGTCAATTTGTACCCAACCATCTACCTACCCGTAAAATGTATTTCTAAATCATTTCTAACTATTGCAGAATTGTGTTCAGGGGCACCATCTTGTTGGAAATATACCCTGTTTATGTTTATTAACCGAACTTCCACTATCGCCTCTGCGGTAATATTCAATAAATTAGTGTATCTCAATCCCGTTAAGTTTCCCATCAAAAATTTGGTAAGCTAGTTGAAACGAAACGTTAAATCCAAAACGTCCTTGCCTCTGACGTTCAAAAGTTTGGTGCTGATTTGTATCAGACCAGTGACGCACATTATGCCTGTTAAATAATCCTAAGCTGCTTATGTGAGTTTCATCTGTCCAAATGACAGACAGCCCAAATTCTGGATTTTCTTGAATTTTATTTAAGTACCACCTACAAAAATTAAGCCTTCTTTCTTGTTCTCCCGGGAAGAGATGGTGAATAATTTGAATTTTATATAGCCTATATTTGCCTTTTTTAATATTTTTTTGAACTTTTGCTTTGGAAACACCAACTTGTGATTCGATTTCGCGACAAGAAGTTTTTGGTGTCGCCTCAACCAACGATAAAACATTTATTTCTTCCTCTTCCCTATTTTTTTATTATAAATTTTGTTTCTAGATTTATTAAATGACCCATAGCGAATTAAATTTGATTTTAATCTCGAAAACATCATTTTGCTTGGTTGTCTTCTTTCTAGGTATATCTAAATTTAATAAATCGATGGATAGGTATTATACTGGAAATGGGTAACTAGGAATTTTTTTGTGTGCCTGTTGAGATATAGATCCATTGATTAATTTACATTCTTACGACATTCATTGAATACAGAAATTATGTCGAATTTTTCAAAATTTTGATAATTTTGAAGTGCCATTATGTATATACTAAGTAGGTATCAATTTTTTTCCAACGAATAAGCATTATTTAGAAGTTAGACGCGATGGAATGTCCGAATCGCACAAACTGTCGTCAGTCAAAAATAAATACAAACTGTTTTTGAAAATATTTGCGGCATATGAATTCCTGTATTATGTTCATTATGTTCACCTAATCCTTTAACCACTCAAATACCCTGATTATTGACAGAAATGCAACCGAAATGTCGGAACTCGTCTCAACGATAATATAATTAGGTACCAAAGTAGATTATTTTCAGTCAGAAATAAAGTACAAATTGACAGGATTTTATCATTTATTTTATCGGCCAAATCTGACCGATACCAATTTTATCGGAGCCACGGTGTCACTTCGTCTGGATTGTATTCTCCGGGTTATCCGAGGTATTATCGATTTATCTTTGCAACAAAAAACGCAAAATAAAAAATAAGTCTAATTACCTTGTCATCATAATTTACAAATTTAAATACATATTATCTTTGGCAAGACAAGCTGGTAATAATAATTGCAAAATGTTTTCACTTGGAATAAAATATGTTTACTTGTTACTACAGTGGCTTTTTAATCGATTGCAGGTACAAAAGTAACCAGTGGCACCTGTTTACATTTATTATGTTATATAATAATTGCATTTCATCTGCATTCAGCTGGAAGAATTTGCATTTTTGATATATTAGTACGCAAAATTGCATGTATGCACTCAATACAAAACAAGCTAATTACTACAAAAAGTGGAAATTTTAATTTGTTCGGTTTATTTTATCGGCCAAATTACGGCGATGCAGTTTGCTTTTGGTGTATGTATTTTACACGTTGCGTAAATCGATGGTTATGTAATAACAGACATATGCTCTTTAATGATAATTGGATGCGATCTGAGAGTATTTTTATTTTAGATACACAAATTAATAATATTTTTTTTAATTACTTACGGATGAAATTTGTGACGTCTACGATCCAACGATCTTATTGGGACAAATTACAAAAGAAAATCAAGTATGTAGGTACTGCTGAAACTGGTGTTTGCCAATATTTCCATATTTTTTATTGTTAAAGCGCACGTGTTCATTTTAATAGTTATTTTAGAAGTGTCGCGTACATAATAGTTTGTAAATAATATTATTAATTTTTTGTTGCCAGCGTTGTTGGATGCTTTTGTTTATTGTTTTGCTTAATAAGTTAAATTCGTTTCATGTTTCATTTCGCGAGTTTCTTGCATGGGCGCTTGCGCATATTCCGACGATAGAAGAAAGAATTATTAGCCGCCGAAAAGAACAAAGAAGTGGTTGAGTTTTTGATTTTTGCTAAGTGCGGATTGCGCCTGTTACTAAAATCGCTAATCGCTCTCGTGGAAAATAACTTAAAACAGTGGTTTGGTGCGAAAGAGACATTTCATTAAAACTTGATCATAATTGGGTCTCATTACCGGTACCGGTACACTCCGCCAGTGGTTCAACTAACCAAATTCTCGAGGATCGAAAAGTAACCAAAATAAGGTAAGTGCTCTATTGCAAGAATTTATTGCCCGTTTTGAATCTGCGTTTAAAAATACAGTCCACAAGCTTTAGAAAATAGCAACCAACACCTGCTGTTAATAATCGTAAACATATTTTTGGGCCTTCTCGCCGCATAGTTTGTTGTATTTTGTGCAAATATAATATGTCGTTGTTAAAAACAATTAGTTTCGGTGCACATATTTACATTTAACTGTGAGGGTTAAAGTTCTTGTAAGTTAGCCTACCAAATTGAGGGTTATTTTCCTATTGTATTAGATTTCGTGGTTTCGGCAATATTTGCAATATCGTTTGCGAATATTGAATTTGTTCGTCGTTTAGTAAAAAAAAGGAAAAGCTTGTAGTTTTGGTGGAAAGTGGTCGCAGTTTGTAATACATACATATTTTCCAGCATATTTTGAAGATAAAGTACTTGCGCTGCATATTTTAGGTCGAGATAGTGAAATCCAGCTATCACGTGCGCAAGAGAGAAAGATACTCGAAAGCTTTACCGCATCTTTGTGTTTTGTTTGGCGGATTAAAATCAAAGAGACGTAATAAATTATTTTAGCTTGGTTGGCGTCTAAACTTAAAGTTGAAGTCGATTGTTTTGGCTATTGGTAGTTGATTTCCTGTGACTAATATTTTCGTTGTGTTGAATAGCATTTGTTTACTGGATCTGAACTGTTGTTTTTACTATTTTTCGATTGCTCTTAGATTATAGGTATTGTATATGCGCTTTTTATTTCCCAGCACATAGGCGGCTCGTTAGAGCATAAGTATTATTGTTTTCGTGATTTAATAAGTTATAACATCATGGCGCATACTATGGACAAGACAATAGCTGAAGCCAGAAAATTAGTTGTTCGTTTGAAATCGTTCTCGGCATTAGCGGACAAAGCCTCAAAGGGTGAAATTGCAGTTTCTGCATTTCTGGCAGTTAGCCAAAAGGCCACTGAATTATATAGCGCATTTCAGGAATTCGAAAAAGGAACTGTATTGGACGAATCTTCGGGAGATTGGAACATATTTTGTGATTTACTTGCAGAAGTTGATACTTTGTTTGTACTAATCGATGGTGTTCGTATTGCTTTGTGTGAATCGCCGGAACCTAAACTTGAAACTAAATCTGAACACGGTTCCAACGAATCTCTTCTGTCAAATAAATCTATTATGTCAAATAAATTCCTAACACCCAGTGTACGCTTGCCAAAGATTTCACTTCCGTCTTTTGATGGTTCTTTAAAATTGTGGAGTTCTTATTATGATTTGTTTAAATCTTTAATACACGACAACCCCTCGCTTACTGCAATTGAAAAATTTCAGTATTTAATATCTACCTTGTCCAAGGAACCTTTAGCATTGGTGAAGTGTTTGCCCTTGACATCAGAGAATTATGCTATTGCTTTTGATTCGCTTGTCGATCGTTATCAAAATGATAGAGTGTTAGCCACTTTCTATTGGAACGCCATATTTAACGCACCAAAGTTACATAGGTCTGATTCTGCTCAACCTTTACGGGACTTGTTAAATACTTTAGTGGAAAATGTTGCGGCTTTGGAGCGGTTTGCAAATTTAGATTTGTGGAATTTTTCTCTTTTTAATTTGTGTCTTCAAAAATTGGACGACTCAACACGCAAGCGTTTTGAGACAAAATTTGCTAATGAAGATTTTCCATCATTTGAGACTTTAAGGCAGTTTCTTTCAGATCAGTGTCGTGCTTTAGAAACATCAACGGCTAATAGCTCATCTTCCTCATATAGTTCGAAGCAATTTGGCTCGGTCAAAGGTCGAGATAATATAAACATAAAGAAATCATACAATCAGTCGTCGAAAATGGCCACACAGTCGTTTGTAGTCACAGAACAATTTCAAATTACTTGCAGTTTATGCAAAGCTGCACATGATATATCCAAGTGTGACCAATTTCTTTCGAAAACGCCTAATGAGAGGTATGATTTTGCAAAGCAAGCTGGACTGTGTCTCATTTGTCTTAAGTCGTCGCATAGGTTGAATTATTGTCGCTCGAAATGGTCATGTCAAACTTGTCGTGGATGGCATCACTCTTTGTTACATTTTGTTCGCAATTTACCCCAAGGTACTGTTCAGAATTCGTCTGGGACAAGTTCGTCGTCAGCCCCTATTGCTGAAATCTCGAATGTGGTTACAAATTTGATGGCCACCAAGGGGATGGTTTTGTTGTCGACTGCTCAAGCAGTAATTTTGGATTCGAGTGGCAGTCCTCAGAGAATTCGAATTTTGTTGGATAATGGAAGCCAAGCCAGTTTTATAACTGAAAGGTTCGCCAATAAACTTGGTCTTCGAAAGTCGTCAGCAGTTCCCTCAGTCCAAGGGCTAGGGCAACTTGCACCTCGTTGTTCAGGTGTAGTCAACTGCACCATTCGTTCATTGGTTAATGAAAACAATAGTTTTGAAGTAGAAGCAATTGTGATGTCTGAAATATGTAAAATGTTGCCCAGCGAGAAATTCTCAATTGATGGTTGGGATCACCTTTCGAATCTTTCCCTAGCTGATGAAACCTTCAATGTTCCTGGACCAATTGATATGCTCATCGGAGCTGATCTCTGCTCGCTGATAGTGAATGGCGGAAAAATTGTCAAGAATGAATTCTTGCCTATAGCCTTGAATACCGCATTTGGATGGACAGTGACAGGAAAGATTCCTTCACACTTGACCTCTACAGTCAGTTCCCTTCAGGTATCGTTAGATGTTTCGATTGATCAGATACTCAGGAAATTTTGGGAGGTAGAAGAAATACCTAAAGTTAAAGTCGTCGCTCCTGAGGATGAACATTGTGAAAAACATTATGTTGAGAATACATATCGAAATTCGTCTGGTCGTTTCGTGGTCGCTCTTCCTTTTAAAGGAGAAGAACCTACTTTTTTTGGATCTCGAGAGTTTGCAGTTCAAAGATTTTTGGCGTTGGAGAGAAGATTGGTGAAAGATCCTACAATGTACGAATTGTATCGAGAGTTCATGAAGGACTATTTGGACAGCGGTCACATGGAGCCGTCCTTGAATTACGTTGATGGTTACGATTCATATTACGTCCCACACCATTGTGTGCTGAAGCCTGACTCTACTAGCACAAAGCTCCGCGTGGTATTTGATGCGTCGGCCAAATCAGGATCTTCTAATTCATTGAACTCTTATTTATTAGTCGGTCCCAAGCTTCAAAAGGACATTTCTACAATTTTGTTACAATTTCGTCTACATTCGATAGCGTTCACAGCAGACATTCGTCAAATGTACCGCCAAATTTTGATCACTCCAGCCCATCGTAAATACCAGAAAATTATATGGCGATCGTCTTCTGACAAACCACTCGAGGAATACACCTTAAATACAGTGACGTATGGAGTTTCATCTTCCCCCTTTTTAGCTATTCGCACAATTCAACAATTGGCTGAGGAAGAGAAACCCAATTTTCCTTTAGCGTCACAGATCTTAGAAAATGATATGTATGTAGATGACGTCGTTTCTGGTAGCAACTCTTTGGAAGAGGCCTTAGAAATCCAACAGCAATTGATCGAGTTGCTTCGCCGTGGTGGATTTGAATTGAGAAAGTGGGCCAGCAATAATTTGAATATGTTGTCGTCGCTACCAGTGTCTTATCTTCAGAATTCGTTGTCGTTTGATAGTGACAGAGACACAAATTTGAAAGTTTTAGGCTTGGAATGGCACCCTTCGCAAGATCAGTTCGCTTATAGCGTGGTTAGTCGTCAGAGTCCATGCACAAAAAGATGCATTTTGGCAGAACTTGCCAGGATATTTGACCCACTTGGTTTTCTTTCACCGGTGACTATTCTGGGAAAACACTTAATGCAGCAACTTTGGAGCCTCAAGATTGATTGGGATGAAGTTCCGCCACCACATTTGGTTGAGAAATGGCAAAGGTATCAAAATGATCTATCCCAAATTGCCAGTCTTAAAATTCCTCGTCGAGTAATAGTCGAAAAAGCCGATTACTGTGAGCTTCATGGCTTCGCAGATGCCTCCGAAAAGGGCTATGCTGCAGTCATCTACCTTCGAACTGTTTATCAAGGCTTTCAGGAGGTCTTTGTATCGCTCGTTTGCGCAAAAGCAAAGGTGGCTCCTTTGCAAAAATTGAGTCTACCTCGGCTTGAGCTTTGCGCTGCTAAATTATTAGTTGACTTGATGTCGTTTGTTTTAAAATCTTACGATGGTAGAGTTCACATTGATGAGATACATGCTTGGTCTGACTCCACAGTCGTCTTATCGTGGTTAAGTGGCTCTCCGCACAGGTGGAAAACATTTGTGAGCAACCGTGTTTCCCACATACAAACAAAGCTTCCAGTTCTCAAGTGGCATCATATTCGCTCTGCAGATAATCCTGCAGACTGCGCCTCGCGTGGTATATTTGCTTCA
This sequence comes from Xestobium rufovillosum, assembly GCA_963966045.1. Taxonomy (NCBI): domain Eukaryota; kingdom Metazoa; phylum Arthropoda; class Insecta; order Coleoptera; family Ptinidae; genus Xestobium; species Xestobium rufovillosum. Next base: position 14,007,794 of record OZ014495.1, on the reverse strand, counting down.
CAATTAGTTGACTGCCCCATGTGGTGTCGGGGTCCGTCTATTTTGTGGAACACTGAGAGTCAGTGGTCTGACGCGTTTGCTCCACCTCCATCAGGAGAAGTGTTGATAGAGGAGAAAAGAATCGTTTTCTTAAACTTTATTTCGTTGGATAACCTAGACCACCTCTTAAACAGATACTCATCTTTAAGCAAGATCACCAGAATCATTGCTTACGTTTGTCGTTTTGTGTCGAAGGTGAAAGGATCGCCTTCGGAAGAAATCTCCCTTCCATTCACTGAAGGGCAACTTCATAAATCGCTTTTGATACTGGTTAAACGTGTACAACATCTTGTGTTTAGAAGTGAAATTGAAAAGATTGAAAAGCATTTGCCGTGCTCAAAACCCATTCGAAAGCTTAATCCGTTCATTGATAAAGACGGTATTTTCAGGGTGGGCGGTCGCCTCAAACATTCGTCATTGTCATATGAGGCCAAGTTCCCTGCTCTACTTCCTCGTCGACATAGAATAACTGAATTGATCATTCTAGAGACGCATAAGCGCCATTTACACCCAGGTCCTCAGGCTATGTTACATTTGCTAACACAAAATTTCTGGATTTTGTCAGCCAGAAGAGCTATACGCTCTTGCCTTTTAGGTTGCATATCGTGCTTTCGAGTTAAACCTAGTAACCCGGAGCCGCTAATGGGTGATTTGCCAAGTACTCGGATTTCCCAAGTGAAACCATTTTCCATTGTTGGTGTTGACTATGGCGGTCCGTTTTTGATAACCCAGTCTCGCCGTAGAGGTTCCAGATATGATAAAGCATATTTATGTTTGTTCGTTTGCTTTGCCACCAAAGCAGTTCATTTGGAACTTGCTTCTAGTTTGTCTACTGACGCTTTTTTGGCAGCCCTTAGGCGGTTTATATCACGTCGTGGTAGATGTTCCGATGTATATAGTGATTGCGGCACTAATTTTCAAGGTGCTGCAAAATTTCTTACTGAATGTCTGAAGGAAGCCTGCGGGATAGAGAAAATCCGCTGGCACTTTAATCCTCCTTCGAGTCCACAATTTGGTGGAATCTGGGAGGCCGGAGTAAAATCCGTAAAATCCCACATTCATCGAGTCGTAGGTGATCAAAAGCTCACGTACGAAGAATTCAATACTTTGTTGATTCAAATTGAAGCGGTACTTAACTCCAGACCGTTGTATCCGTTAAGTTCGGATCCTAATGACTATTCGATGTTGACACCTGGTCATTTCTTGACACTTGAACCCCTGACCGTGGTCCCCAGTTCAGATCTGTCTGCTTGTAAGTGGAATACTTTAGATAGGTGGCAGGTGTTACAAAGAATGCATCAGGGATTTTGGCAGCGTTGGCATAGGGAATATCTACACACCTTGCACCAACGCTCGAAATGGGCAACTCCCTCGGTTCCCATAGATGTTGGTACTCTCGTTCTAATTAAGGAGGATAATGCTTCCCCCCTCCAATGGCGTCGCGGTAGAGTTGAGAGTATTTTTCCGGGTTCAGACGGAATAATTCGTGTTGCGACAGTTCGGACAGCAAAGGGTCTATTTAAAAGATCAGTACGTAAACTGTGTCCGCTCCCCATTCTTCCCGATCAGGGAAAATAACTGCGCATTTTGGTGGGCGGTATGTCGCGTACATAATAGTTTGTAAATAATATTATTAATTTTTTGTTGCCAGCGTTGTTGGATGCTTTTGTTTATTGTTTTGCTTAATAAGTTAAATTCGTTTCATGTTTCATTTCGCGAGTTTCTTGCATGGGCGCTTGCGCATATTCCGACGATAGAAGAAAGAATTATTAGCCGCCGAAAAGAACAAAGAAGTGGTTGAGTTTTTGATTTTTGCTAAGTGCGGATTGCGCCTGTTACTAAAATCGCTAATCGCTCTCGTGGAAAATAACTTAAAACAGTGGTTTGGTGCGAAAGAGACATTTCATTAAAACTTGATCATAATTGGGTCTCATTACCGGTACCGGTACACTCCGCCAGTGGTTCAACTAACCAAATTCTCGAGGATCGAAAAGTAACCAAAATAAGGTAAGTGCTCTATTGCAAGAATTTATTGCCCGTTTTGAATCTGCGTTTAAAAATACAGTCCACAAGCTTTAGAAAATAGCAACCAACACCTGCTGTTAATAATCGTAAACAAGAAGCATTTGTCCATTTTCGAAGTTCAAGCATTCCTGTATACATTTAGAACTATTAGAAGTAAGAGGCAAGACGCAAGATGTTGGACAATTCATAACTGCCTTCAAAATAAATTTAGGACGTGCTATTAAAGTTATTTTTTGTATGAGCATTTCAGAATTTCATATACATAAACGAGGATAAGGCTTAAATACACCTACTTGCTTGAACTCAATAAACTCCACTTCTACATGTAGTTAATATTTTCTGTCTTGACTATTTGGTAGAAATCCATGATGAAATAGAAAATTACTATGCGTACTACCAATAAGTATAAAAATTATTTTATTGACCGGTTTCAAGATTCACAAACGATCTCATCATCAGAAATGGTAAATAAAATTGTAAACAAATTTGTTTACAATTTTATTGAGATGAGATCGTTTGTGAATCTTGAAACCGGTCAATAAAATAATTTTTATACTCATTGGTAGTACGCATAGTAATTTTCTATTTCATCCACTTCTACATAATTCTCATGTCCAAAACTAGTTGAGTTTCTTTACTTGGAATTCAATAAGAATGTCGTAATGGAATTTTAATCCCCGCTTCAGAGCATCCGACACTGTCTGAGTTGCAAGCAAACAATTTACTCGAATTAGCAATATTTAATTTTGGTGCCCGCATCAATCTAACCGCTTTGTCTCTATAATTTCTATAATATCTAGGTCCATTCCCGTATCTGCGTTTCTCACTTGCTTTATGACTGCTTTCCCTTTTTGCTCCACTTCATCCTGTGCTGCCTTTAATTGTAACTCCCCACGTACTTCTAGCTACTCGAATTTTTGATCTTGGCAATACCCAATGGAAGGTCCAAAGAAGGGTACGGTTCATAATCATCAGCCCACTTGGAATCGACTCCAGTAAAATGTACCCGAATGTACCTAATGATTCCCGCTTTATGAATAGTGGCATCATCATGTTGAAACCAATGGGTGTTCCTCAATATCTTTTGGAGCCAGTGGCAGTGGTCGAATACAAGTGCACAATGTAAGATGCATACCAAACCGTTATTTTGAACCGAATGTATTTACCTTAAAGTTCTTGGTCAATTTCGTGGCCCAGTAATGACAGTTTTGTTTATTTACATCACCACGTGAAGGTGAATGTGCAATTGGGTACTCAGGAACAGGTAATTGTCAATAACGAGATCAATAATGTGATTATTGAGAAGATTCGTGAAATTTTGGAAAAATTGAAACTTACCAGATCTGGAAACGCTCAACTCCTCTTCTTGGACTAGCAATAATTACATTTTTTATCCTTTCTGTTCGATCTTGAATGGAAAATTCGATATCTAAATTTTAAATTACATTTGATTTGTTTTGAAACCAGGCAGAGAGGTCTAATTTTAGTTCGCAGTTTCCTTTAACCGAAGGCTCCTTTGTTCCTGCCCAATATCATGCGCACTATTTGGATGCGACCGCCGCCACAACATAGTGTTAAAACATATTTATAAGTACGCAAATGACATCATACAACATGTTCGCTTTCGTGCAGTCGCTAGTTATAGACGTGCAGTTGGTAGTTCCGACAATTAATACCTACGCCCCTAGAACAGAAAACGTTTAGATAGAAGGAAGAGGAAGACGCATGGGCATTTCCGGATTTCCAGTTTCATCCATTTTCACCTATACAGTCCACATCTGTAGCAGTGAGCTAAATTTTAGTCTTTCCCCTGTTCCTCACATGTTGGTCCTTCGAGCCGGATCCCAATGTAACAAAGACCAGAGAAGAATAACGGATCTCGATGAACAACTAGCTACTTTAGTCAAACAAAATGAGGCACTAGAAAATTAGATAATTTTATCAAGAGTATGTATGAAGAATTCACTAATTTGTAAGAAGTTAGACAAGGCAGTAGATGTCTTCGAACTATGTACCGTGCTTGTCCACATACTCATATGGGTAAATAAAGCAGGCATTTCAGAAAACAACACAAAACTACTTTTCAAATTAACTTTGACATTTACGCCGGTAACCGGTAGTCATTTGTTAATCAGTTCCAATAGATAAATGTTAATAATTCCATGGCCGACTTAAACATAAATAAAAAATCTGTTTTCTCCACCATGGGTCAATTTTAAATTTGAAATAAATGTTAGGTAGAAAATTTGATTCTTCGTCACGCTCCTTCACAGAATATACAGGGTGCTATTTAAAAAAATAACTATGGGCGGTATGTCGGAGGCGGCAGTCCCGAGGGTGGTTACGTTCATCGGGTTATGTACTCCTTCGTCAACACTACAAAGTGGTTTTTGTTCCATTTCGTTATCTGTTATAGTTTTGGAGCTATAACTTGTGTAAAACGTTCTGGGACACCCGGTGTATTAGATTTTTATCTATTGCGTTGCGCTTTCCCGTCATCATTGCGTATTCCACTTTTTTGTCGATATAATTGGCTTCTACTTTCTTTTTCATGCAATTCATGTTGTTTCCTATTTCCATAAACTGCATTATTTTTCAATTTATAGACTTACGTACAAATATTTTATTTCATATGTCATAAAAAATGTTTTAAACACCGAACTTATTTCGCCCAATACCCACCCCTTTTACTCATCCACACTAGGGATTACTTTAATATTTTTATTTGATTAAGGAACAAAAGCCAGTTAGTACTTTTTGTACATAACCGCATGCAAATGAACATGTGACCACGTTTCTGGATAACCTTCATTGCGTACATACCAGTAGTAGAGTGTATTGAATAACAACAAAACGATATTATACTGCAATGCCCGTTCTTGATAAAATCTAAATGGTTGCAGGTCATAAATTGCAAGTTTTTCTTTTACAACTTGTTTGGGAGTCACTGATGAAAATATGCGGGATTCACATCCGCTCGTTACTCGGGATCTGAAAATTAATATTGCGGGAAAAAAGCAATCGTCAAATTTAGATTGTGATTAAATCTTCCTTTTTCTTTTTCTCCGTTTGTTTTTCATATAGTTTTATACGAGGTTTTTGAAACAAGTTCGGCATCTACAAGGATTACATATACATACAAAGCACTATAAGCATCCATCAAAGAAGAACTAGAAATGAATTTGGAAGAAATGGAAGTAGTTTTAACAGGGGGCTGCTGTATGAACATTAATGTAAATAAAAGGCGAAGGGATTTCAGTATCCCTGATAGTGTTTCCTTTCAAAGAAATTTTGGAGAGGAATCGCACGTAAGGGAGACCGCCAAGAAGGCGTCAAAGGCAATGGCATAGATATGGAGCATTAGGGAGAGAAGATTCGGGCACGATTAATGGAAGTATGATGATGTTATAGCTTAATTAAAGCATTGATAACGCATAGAACCGCAATATGGGGGTGGAGGAAATAGTCGAAGTTGAAGAGTGATCAGTAGAAATATCTGAGGTCATAGGATATATTGTGGTTGAGGAGACGAAAATGAAAAAGGAACGGGAAACAAATTACTAGCAGAGTGTTGGGAGGATATTAGAAGAATTAGCTGCTCAAAGTGGGAGATGAAGATTAGAAAATATTGCGAAAGGCATTTGTATGGTCCAGACGAGGTTGAGAGAAGAAAATTCAATCTAGACCTCACAGAAGTGGAGATGGTGTACAGGGGCAAAAACTTGCAATCGTAGAAGCAGAGAGGGAAGTTAGAAAATGCAAGGTATAATCCTAAATATAAAGAAATTTTAACACAGGAGTTGCCAAAGTACGTAAGAGAAGATATGGAGAAAATCGCAGACCTACAATGATAGCGAGAGTCAGATGCGGGAACAGGGAAAATTCGTGAAGATATTGGATGAGGGAGGAATGCATCTCTAAACAGAGTAGAGAGGAGAAAGAGCGATCTGCATGGTTGCACGAAGATAGTAGATGATGAAAGTGTAAGACGGCACATTTAATTGGGGACAGTAATTGTCCCCTCCTAGGTAATATTATGAAGTTTACTCAAATTTAATATATTCTGAGAACCATAGCAAATTAAAACCACTGCTAATGTTTAGTAAAATGAGTATAATGAATGTAATCAAGTAAATATAATAAAATTGCGTCAGGTAATATCAATAATGTACGAGGCCGGATGCTGTGATCGACTGGCGGATCTGTAACAAAAGAAAAGCGATTCTGAGCATCCCAGTGCCTATAAGTGCGTTCTGATCTACTTTAATGTGGATCCTTCCAATGTAAAATATACGCTGTGTCATTTAGATATTTACCAAAAATACATATAAGTTACCATCGGTTTATATTCATTGTAAACATCATCGTTTTATGGTATCTCAAATATAATGATTCTAAGCAGTCATAAAATGTATGTAAGTATATGCAATTCTGTCCGTGACACTGAGGGTAGGCTCGCAGCAGTGTCAACTTCAGGTGCGTTCAAAAGATATGTATACTATCTTCCTGAAGCGCTCCCAAAATTATACGTTGTACTGCGGGCAGGCTCACAAACAGTACGCGTACTTAACAGTTACCAGCATTGAACGTGCAATGGTACAAAGGGCAGGCTCGCGATGTACCTGTCCAACGTACTGGCACACCAGATACAGCCGCGGACGTGCAATTGACAGCGGGTAGGCTGGCAAACTGTCTGTCCCAAAACTGCTCTAGCACGTCATCACTGAAGGGCAGGCTCGCGACAGTAATGACAGCCAAACAGGACATGCATTTAAATGAATGAAATATTAAGGTATTACTTGCAAACCAATAGTTAACTTAGAAAAACATGTCTTTCAGAGAATTCTCAAATATTAGTTTAATATCAATAGTATCGTGATGTAAAACACACAAAAATCGGTAAGGTAATGCTCAGTGAAAGACTCACCCTTTATCTTAACACAAAGACACAGATATGGCACAACGCACAAGGTAAACAGTAGGTAACTTGACACATACGAGTCTAAAACAAAACTGAACTCATTCCCCTATTTGTTGGGATATGCTTAAGCATAAGTGTTAAAGAAATGTGTTTATGTCTGGACCCTTGAAATTAGGTGGATTAGTCGGCGGACCAGGAACACATGCGCAACAAATTGTATGTGCCCGTTCCCACGACAATATTGGTAACTAGATACCTTGAAATACGTAGGTTTACAAGAAAAAAATTAAATTGCTCTTACAAAAGGATGAAATGGATGACGTGAATGATAAGGGCAAGAAAAGAAAGGAAAGTAAAGATATAATTTGAATTGTATTGTATACGTATTCCGGTTAAAAAGTAAAATTAATAAACCAGAAAACCAGCAAATATTTATGGATTATTTTAAATTCTGGATATTGTTCGCGAGCTAAGGTATCCCATAAGTTAATGTAGGTAATATTTTCAGTAACAGTGCTACACTTCACGAGAATATTCTGTGTAAACAGCATTATTGTTCACTTCTAGATTGGTACCAATATAACTTTTCCCCATTTGTGGCACCTTGTGCTGACCTCATAAGCAGTGATGATCAAAATTTCGATGTCTTTTATTAGGTACCTATTTGACTATCAAATAGTATGTTTATGTTTTCTAATTAACAACCTACTTATTTTGATATACCTAATAGCTCGCCTAATAGGTACCTAAGTTTATTATTGCCCTTCACCTACAATCAAAACCTTTACCATTTAAGTGTACCTATTTACGTATACATGTTCTTTTTTAAGTGCAAAATATTTTCCTGTAGCGATTAGAAAACGATTTGTTTTGAAGCGACTGCATCGACTGGAATTTCTGTCTTTTTGTAGCTGTACCGGTTTTCTTAAAACAAGATAAAGCACAAGCAATTATACTATGCGATGCAGTTTCCCATACATCTGCGATGTCCACCTGTCGATCTGGTCATGATACACGAGAAACATTATCTTATAAATATTTATTTTTGTAGGTACGCGTTTTGTTGAGGGTATAATCGGGTATGTACGTAATAAGACCAAGGCGAATAAGAGTTCTCTTTGAATATTGAAAATTTTGAAACATGCTGCTGCTAATATGAGCACATAGTACGTGGAAATACAAGGGTGCTTTAAGCCCAACGGTATGTTTGGGGTAGCATTCCGTGAGTTCTCGTAGTACACAAAAAATCGGACTAAGCCTTCGTGCCTCAGAAGGTGTCCTACCATCATATCTCTTCTATTCTTTACTGTCTTCCATATAATAAATTTCGATTTTATTCAACTCTTTCTACTACCTCTCTCTTGTTAACCTTATCTATCCACGGTATCTTCATCATGCGTCTGTAGCACCACATTTCAAACGCTTCTACTCTTAAAGATTATTTAAATAAAAAAAAAACAATCAACAAAAGTGTACCTTCGCATAAAATTATTTCAGAAGATGTACCCTACCCACGCCAATTAATTATTCCACTCCCTTGCTGCGCGTCTCTAATTTCACGTACGCATCGTCGTCCTTGATTGCACGAAGCGCTATTGCAATCGCAGTCCTGAAAATCGCTGAAGCCTTAAATTCGAAATCTATAGCAAATGACTGCATTATTTGACGGGCTCGTTGGCATGTATGTGGGCAGGATTGATGCTCGTGCACAATGTATCCGACCGCAATGCCTCCACCGCCCTCGCGGCGGCGCGCCCTGCCCGTACATACAGTTTAAAATATTTGAATTTTAATGTATGTATAATGTACCCGCAGATACATGAATCATTCAGAGATGCATCAGAATTTTAATGTGGCGGCGTCCCGAGGTTTGCGGGAATAGTTTTCTATGCGTTTATTTCATGTGCGATGCACAAGCTGAATCGATGCATAGATTGAAATTAACATAGAGAACAATGTCGAAATTAAATCAAATGCGGCGTTGTCCTCTTCTAGTATTGCCTTTTTTGATTGCTTGATGGTTATAGGCGAGGGCTGACTCAGTTGGAAATCACTCATTGTCTCTTGATCATTTATTATATGACTCGAAAGCGACTGGTCGCTACGAATACAAAAATGTCTAAGCACTGTGACAGAAACTTCATACCAGTTTGTACACTGTCACGTGTTTCGTTTTTAACAAACTTTATTTTAGTGACTATAAATATTTAATTATATTACCACAAATTAAACACGTTTTACTGAGTACTGAGACTGACCGGTGAAGCCGTCTAGCACGCTCGACTTTAACCGTTAGCGCTCGCCTCTCACGAGTGACGTATGTGACAAATGCAACAGACTCTTTTCGGTGAATATGATCCCCCATACTGAGATACTAAAAACATTTTCAATGTTAAAGCTGTAATCTCTTATTATGTGTATACCCAATAAGTGCCGTTGTACAACTCCACCAGCAATCACCATTTACTCAAATTGCCCAAGCTCATTAGGCAGTTCGAATATAATCGATCTGAAACTATGTACTTCAAACACTTTTATACATATTTTTGTATTATAATACTTCTATTTAGGGGCACCCAACAAAATTCTGTTTGAGGAATGGTTAAATCTACGATACCAAAGGGAGACCACCACTGTTTGTACTATCGATCGAGGAGGCAACAACAGTCAGGTGCACGCACATCCGGGCTGTCCCCCAATGGCCCACGGGGTACACCACCCCCATTCCTGCCCAATGCATTATGCATACGTGTCGCATGTATCTACATGCAACAGTCACACAAGGCTCATCGTGCATGTGCCCTAAATTACTCAGTTGACCGAAGCAGTTTTAGCAATTCATTGTTTTTGATGTATAGCTTACAAATTTATACAAAACAAACAAGCCGAAGGGTTTGTTGAACGAGTTTTTAGTTTCCTTTTTGGTTCTTCGGTGGAAGAGAGCCTATTTTGCCTAAATGAATTCCAGGTGCTGTTGTACTGCTGACGGTAATTTTTCGACATGAACTTGACACCCCAAGGAAGATCAAAGAAAAAGGTCCTATTTTTGGATCTCTGCCCTACACGACTGCCTTGTTGGCGCCACTTAAGGCCGCATTTCACGTGGCTGGTCCAGCCGAGCTGGTGCCGCCCAGCTGGACCCGCTCGTTTCTGCACTCACACGGCTTGTAAATTTGATTAGTTTTCTATATGTACAGTAAGTAGGGCAATTTTCGTGCCCGACTGCTTATATTCATCAGTAGCCATCTTGAGGTTGCGCAAAGATGTCAAGAAGTGACTATGAATTTATTGCCATCTACTATTTATCATCAACCGTAAGCAATAGAAGGCGATATAAACGCAAGAGATACTGGGTTCATGAAATATTAATGAATTATGCAAGGGCTTGCAAATGCACAATAATCTATCTGGACTGTACTATCCACGTGGTTTCAAAAAATGCAAATCTATTGGTGGATTTGCAATTACCGGCCGAGCGGATCCCGCCGGAGTTGTACATTTCTACAAATCGAGCTGGACCAGCCGGGCTGAAGCGGGTTTACAAGCTACGTGAGTGCAGTTCCATAAGCGGCAATGCTTTTCAGATTGCGGGACCAGCCGGGCGGGACCAGCTCGGCTGGACCAGCTACGTGAAATACGGCCTTTAAGCTCTGTACTATACGACAACTTAAATTTAGCTTTAATATTCAAGATAACACGTAGGTGCCGCAACATCTAATCAACTGACACAATTATTGTTTGATTTGTTGCGCATTCACAATTTAACATTTGACCTTTGTCAAACAACAATATATAACATATTTGTATTCAAATCTCATGTGATGAGTACTAAAATTATACTTGCCGAATTTCAGTTAATAATACGAGTAAAACGTTGCATAATGTATATTCTGAAAAAATTTGAAACTATTGTTGGACTTTGACTAGAGATTCTGTACTATTGAAGAATGCACAATAGCGCCATGAAATGCATCATTAAATAATTTTTGATTTTTTTTGCAAGAATTATCATTATCAGCCTTAAAGTTTAAACGCTGGCCCTTTAAACTTTTTACAAATTTCCGTCAGCGGGGACGCTACCGAGGGGCGTCTATAATAACAGAAGAGTACGACCGTTTTTGTGAATGGTATGTGCAAATTAAAAATCACGTACCTACTCGAAGATTCTATAATTCTGTTGTTTTGTCACTCAGAACGTTTGCTATTTAATAATATATGTGATACGTACTTATCTACTCTACTTTTACTGCACAAGATATATTTCGGGGATTCCCGGGAGTCGCATTGCATGTTACATCATTATACTGACATGCTGAGTGCTGACAAAAGACAGCTGTCTGTAGAGAATACTTTTGTACTTCGACTACCCGCGAGCGGGAGAGAACCACGAAGAGAACAGGAAATCATGACAAAACAATTAAAAAGCAAAGACGAATTAGAAACAGCTCTGAACGAAATGGAAGCATTTTTGATAGAGTGATACGGCATGAAGATCAATAAAAAGAAAACCAAAATTTTGATATGTAGAGGGCGTGAAAATAGAACTAAAACTAAAATACGAATAAGAAATGAGAAGATAGAGGAAGTCGCAGATTTCTGCTATTTAGGAAGTCAAATAACTCGCACTAGAGATATAAAACAAAGAATAGCACAGGGCCGAGTTGCGTAGTTGCGTTTAATAAAAAGAAACTCTGAACGGACTTTTAAAGACGTATGTATGGAGTACGGCATTGTACGGGTGCGAAACTTGGACAATAGGAGAAGCGGATCGAAAAAGAAAAGAAGCGTTTGAAATGTGATGAAGATACCGTGGATAGATAAGGTTAGAATTAGGGAGGTATTAGAAAGAGTTGATGAAAAACGAAAGGTATGGAAGACAATAAAGAATAGGAGGGATGTAGGATGTTCTACTTTTAGGGAAATGCGTAGGTTAGCTCAGAATAGGAACGGATGGAGGTACGCGTCCAACCAGGCTTCGGACTGAGAACTTCATGATGATGCCGACATGCCTCTCCAAATTTCAACAAGAAGTAGGTAGTAGCACATCTCGACTTTGCCCGCCACAGTGAGGGAGCTCTCGTTTAAAACCTTGTCTTCAATATTTTTCTGATCCAATCTGTTATTCGCCGCACCCTGCTGTAATATACTCACTAAGTTTCAACATAATTATTTATTATTTATATTTTAATTTCCAAACGGTCACAAGGGCCTTTTCTACAAGATGAAATGGATCATCGAGCATAAGATTCTGTATGTACCACGGTCACGAATTACTTCTACGGACCTCGGCGTGTTAATCCCTCGGCGCTTTGAGCTTCGGGCTTCAATCACACCTCGGGGGTAAACGTTTCTTTACGGCCTTGATAAATAAATGACTATTAATAAATCAATTAATAGCGTACATTTTTGTTATTATTCATAAAGTAAGTTAATAAGAAACAGCGTTATTTTAAACCTGTTTAAAACGTGTTTTTAAACAAAAGTATTTACAACGAAAATATGTTTTCAACAACTTTAAAACACGTGTTTTAAACGCATTGTTTTAAACTCTAACAACCCTTCATGCAAATTGACACAAACAAGAAACAAGTAAACAACAACAAAGTCAAAACTGTCAATATCAAAATCAGACACTCCAAAACACTTGCTCCTAGGTCTTGCCTTGCGCATTCAAACTAATTTGACGTGGGTCGCTAAGGATAGACCAAGTCACAAGCGCTTATAAGCTGATGACGCAATCGGGGAGGCGCGCATTTCTGTTTGATTTTTTGAGGCGCGCATTTCTGTATGATTTTTTCTATGGAACTTATAGCACTAGCAAATATCCAGTTACGTGAGTGGTACTGCAGACATTGGAATTAATATAAAACTGAATCCAGATTTTGTGCACGGCGAAACGTCACAGAACGATTTAGTACAATGACCCCATTGCTTTTGTATATATATTTATCGTAAATTTTCCACTAATAAAAATTGGTCTCCATAGGTTTTTGTTTTGAAATTCCAACAGGCGTCTGTCTTCTTTTATAAGATTTTTACTTACATTATTTGGTATCTTCTTTATGTGTTTTTTTTCCTATGCCTTTGGTTTGATTTTGTACCTACGCGATTTTGGCTAGTGAAGGGAAAGTTAAGTGGTGGAATAATCATGAACTAAACATTGGTCACCACTAATATATATTTAATAAAGGCGGCTTCTTATTATTTGTTTCGTTCGCATTTAAATAACAGAAGATTTCGCACTTAAGTATATCAAAATTACGCCACATCAGACGTATTTTTGGAGTTTACTCCTTAAGAATCGATTTTCAGTTAGGTATAACCCGCGGTACGAAAATTTTATGAGGAGTAAAATCAAGCGTTAACTATTGAGCGTTACGTTACGCGTTAACTAGTGAGCGTTACATTGAAATTATGTACGTATCTATGGATACGGCTGTTTACTCGTATGTCTGACTGCATAGAGCATGGAAATAGTGAAAATAGAGTGGCATAGAGTAAATATGACAGTTGGCGTTGTAAACTCAGAATTTACAGTGTTTGTTCCTTCCTAAATTTGTTGAATCTTTTGATTTAATATAGAAAAACTTTATGTCAAATACTCCAAATATTGCTTAGTGCCTAAATGTGAATCAACGCCTATTCGAACACCAGGAAAAGTATTTATTTCATTGCCAGTGGAATCGACGTTTAGCAGATTGTCACTTAATTACTGAATTTATAAACAATTTATATTTTGATGTAGTTGGACATTTTCTAACATAAACCATCTGATAAATACACATTTGGGTATAAAACTGACATTCCCGTGTACCCTATTATCAAGTGATTGAAGTTAAAATAATCGTTCGTAAGGAGTAAACTCCAGTCGTGCGTCGGAGCTGACACACACAAGTTTTTTTCTATTTTATTTTAATAATACTTCCTTGTAATAAGAGAGGAGATAAATAAGATCAGGTGGCCGTTGAAGTAGTAACACTGAAAAGTCAAGACTAAAGTAACGCAACGTAATCCATTTTCTGAAGTGGCTTTTGTCTTAAAACTACCAAGAAACAAGCTGCCACTCTTTGCTTTAATTTTCCACATTCCAAGAGACGTCCGTCACTCAGCTGCATTGGTTTTTCTTTGTCCTTTTGCTACATGTTTGTTAATTTGTGCACCTAGTTCGATTGAGAACGTTCAAGGACCATCGAGTTATGTCAAGCGAGTTGTAGTAAGCATAAACAAAGAAAAGAACTTTCCGTAATGCCATTGACAAGAAATGTTTTAAATTGAATTTAGATGTTCTGCTGTATTTGTTCCTTTATTTCTCTCAATGGATCTGAACAAAATGAAACGATGTCGATGCAATACGGATGTAAATTGCAGTTTTTATTTTTGTCTTATTTTTATTATACTATGATGGTCGCAATGCTTTAGATAATATGTGCTATCTGTGTGAAGCAGTATATTAGGTGTCAGTCACCTTTATTCCAACAATTAGTGCGATTTTTTTTTATCTTATCATGCAGAATCATGTAGACGGAAGTTAAGCTGTCTAGCTAGAAAAATAAATACGAAATTGCTCATTTATAGATATTTTTATGTACACTATTGCGCCCTCTTCATACACATTATGTAACGAGCGCTTGCTTTTTGAGATTAGGCACATCAATAAATTGCGTTACGTTACCTGCCAAATTGAAATTATGTACGTATCTATGGATACGGCTGTTTATGTCTGACTGCATAGAGCATGGAAATAGTGAAAATAGAGTGGCATAGAGTAGATATGACAGTTGGCGTTGTAAAGTCAGCATTTGCAGTGTTTGTTCGTTCCTAAATTTGTTGAATATTTTGATTTAATTTGGAAAAACCTAATATTAAATACTCCAAATATTGCTTAGTGCCGAAATGTGAATCAATGCCTATTCGAACACCAGGAAAAGTATTTATTTCATTGCCAGTGGGATCGACGTTTAACAGTTTGTCACTTAATTACTGAATTTATAAACAATTTATATTTTGATGTAGTTGGACATTTTCGAACATAAACCATCTGATAAATACACATTTGGGTATAAAACTGACATTCGCGTGTACCCTATTATACTCCAGTCGTGGGCCGGAGCTGACAAACACAAATTTTTTTTAAATTTTAGAAACGTATAATTTTTTTCTTTAATTTAGAAATCTTAAATATTTAAATGACTGAATTTGCGGTACAATGCAAATTTAATGATCAGAATTGAACTCGGAATTGAATAAGTAAATCATGACGTAAGTACAAATAACTAAGTGAGATAAAGATTAGCTTATCTGATGACCGTTCCGAGAATACAAATTAATGCAATGCATTGCAGGTCTACTTAAAGAAGAACAGAAGACTTATTGGCAGACACGACGAGGCCAACTTTAACGGCAAACTTCTTGAGACGTACAAAAAAGCTCTAACTGTTTATATCGGAAATGTATTGAACGGAAATAGCTAACACCTAACAGGTTCTTTTCTCGCGATGAACATCATATTGTTCACAGCCACACATAAGTTCCACGGCAGACGGCAGAAGAAGGCCTCCTGTTGAATATAAAGGTGTAAAAATCTAAACATATTGTTATGAATCCTTTTTAAAAAAGGAACATTGGGTGCTGTAGATTTGTATCAGTCATTCCAAATAGGTATATATCGAAAGTTGGGAGGCGGTATGTACACACGTTAATTAGTGATAATCTCTAGCAGTCAATCGTTAAAAATAACGAACTCCACAGAACAAATTAGTACAGCTGCTTAAAGCATAGACCTGCTGTATTAATTTCATCGAGCTCCACAGCGAAAGCATGTCCCTTTCAGCTTTCAATAAAAATTGTTAAATAAGTATAGTTACAGTAATTAGTTTGTTGAGTTGAAGCCAAATATAGGAAGATTTCTACAAGAAGAAAAGTTCTCGACCAGAGCAGCTTGTTTATTTGCAATAACTCCTATTTGGACATGGTAAGGGTGCCATACAGACGGCAGATCGTTCGTTTACCATATATGCTTGTACTTATAATATACACAGGATTATGTTGGATAGCCAGGTTTCAATTTTAAGTTTCTGTATTTAGTCGTCGCGCGAGGCCATTCTATACGTAGCTTTACGAGTAATAATAGAAAAAACAATAGAAAAGGGAAAGAGCCCCTATATAGGATTAGTATAGATTTGGAGAAAGCCTTCGACAATGTAAAATGAAAGAGGATGTTCGAAGTGCTCAAAAATGTAGGGGTAAGTATAAGCTTAAAAGAATAATTCATAATCTATACAAAGAGCAAACGGCAGTTATAGAATTCGAGCAGGAACATAGAGAAGTAGATATCCGAAAGGTAGTGAGACAGGGATGTGCGCTATCACCTCTAGTTTTCAATTTATATGTCGATGGACATGCCATTAATATTGTTAAAGACAGAATAGCTGCTGGAATGAATATACAGGGTCAAACTATAAATATGCTCAGATTCGCGGATGATATAGCAGTACGATAGGTAGCACCATTGTTTAAAGATGTTAACATCTTTAAACAATGGTAGCACTGATAATTTCTGCAAACTGGCAGATCAAATGCATCTAATTAATCGAGTCTGCCATGAAACAAAAGCTTGTTATTTTGTAGTTTGACAGTATAAATTTGGCTCGGATAACTGCAATAGTTATTTTTTTATCTGTCCGTAAAGTAACTCGTGCACAGTGAAAATGCATTTAACTAGAGAAAATTTTAGAGCCATGATTTATTATGACTTCAAGAGTGGGTTATCTCCAAAGCAGAGTGTTGATCTGTTTCGTGCTGCATTTGGTAATGCTAATGAAGCACCATCTCAGAAAACGATTTGTAGCTGGTACAATGAATTTAAATTTGATCGGGTGTCACTCAGTGATGATTTGCGCGAAGGAAGGCCAATTTCTGCAGTGACTGAAGAAAATGTGGCTGCTGTTAGAAGGATAGTTGAAGATGATAATCGAATCACCTACAGGATTATAAGAAGCATCTTGGGCATTATCATGACTGCAGTAAACAAGCTCTTACACGATCATTTACGTGTAAAGAAAATTTGGTGTCATTTGATACCTCACAATTTAACAGAAGCGCAAAAGGTGCAACGGATCGAATGGAGCAGAGCAACTTTAAAAAAATACAACGAAGGCAGGTCTGAAGCAGTTTGTAATATCATTACTGATGATGATAGCTGGATATATGCATTTGAACCTGAATCAAAGCGGCAGTCGGCACAATGTTTGTCTCCTACTGACCCTAATCCTGTCAAAGTTAAGCAGTCTCGAAGTGTGGGGTAAAAGATGATTTTTTTCTCAAAATCTAGAGAACAAACGCACAGTTACTGCAGAATGGCATACAACAGTGTGCCTGCCAAAAGTTTTTCAGATGGCTCGTTTACGTCGTCCTAAAGGAGAGATATATTTGCATCAGGACAACGCTTCAAGTCACAAGGCAAGGCAAACAATGCAATTTTTGGAGGAGTCTGGAGTTAAATTCTTGGAGCATACACCATACAGTCCCGACCTGGCACCTTGCGACTTCTTTTAATTTCCGCGGTTGAAGGATAAAATGCGGGAATTACGATTTTAAACCGCGGAAAATGCAGTGGAACACTTTAATTAAAAACCTCGTTTCTGAAGTGGCCCAAGAAGAGTGGAATTTCTGTTTTGACAATGGTTTTATTCAATGGGTAAATGTATTGAGTTTGAGGGTGAATATATTGAAAAACAATAATAAAAGTATTTTTGCAAAAAACGCATTGGTTTCATGTGATTGCATAAATTTTTGGTGCTTTGGTGGTTTGCATCCAGCAAAGAAGAATTCGGAAGGGCTCTGAACGAAATGGAAGCGGTTTTGATGGAGGGCTAAGGTATGAAGAAAACTAAAATTTTTGTGTATAGGGAGCGTGAAAATAGGATTAAAACTAAAATACAAATTGGAAACGAGAAGATAGAGGAAATCTCAGATTTCTGCTATTTAGGAAGTCAAATAACTCGCGATGGTACTATGGTAGGAGCTCTAGAGATATAAAACAAAGAATAGCGCAGGACTGAATTGAGTTTAATAAAAAGAAACAACTATTATGCTCGGGAATGATAAATAATGTAGAAACTCAGAAGAGGCTCTTAAAAACGTATATATGAAGTGCGGCATTGTACGGGTGCGAAACTTGAACGATAGGAGAAGCGGAGAGGAAAAAATTAGAAACCTTTGAAATGTGGTACTATAGACCATGGATAGATAGGGTTAGCAGCAGAGAGATATTAGAATGAGTTGAAGAAAAGCGAAATTTATGGAAGACAGCAAAGAATAGGAGAGATAGGATGGGAAATGCATAGGTTAGCTCAGGATAGGAAAGGATGGAGGTACGCGTCCAACCAGTCTTCGGAGTAAAAACTTTATGATGGTATAAATAATAAAAACCTCTTAAAACGTACTTAAATTGAGGCCATGGGCAGATACCGAAATGACGATTTGAGAACAGAAATTGATAAGAATGAAATAATTTAGAAGATAGCAACTATTTTTGTGGGGATATTTAGTAAATTTACTCTGCTACAACAAAAAAATACCTTGCCCCAGAAACTTTAAAATATGAGTAAGGTGTATGCCGGGGACACAGTTTAGCCGGTTATGTGAAATTCACCCTTAAATTCTTTTGTTCGGTTTGTCGTTGTCGTATCCGAAGCCTCCTCAGTATCAGCATCATAGAGACTTATCAATAAATTACAATCCCAACGAACTACCTCCATAGCCTAGCTCTCTTTGGGCAAAAGAAGGCCTCTGACACCAACACCCTTACAGCCATCTCAAATTTTCGCCCTCATCTCCTCATAACAAAATCTTCTATTGTCGACAAAATGTTCCTTGCACCACTGTGCACTGTGCACGTTCTGTGTGCACTCACACAGAAAGTGTGTATCGCACTCCTTGTTCTTATAATGTTGTGTATACTGGTAAGCATATGGCTAAATACGAATAATGCACCAGGTGGTTCAGCACTGACGGGATAAGACACCGGCCTTCAAACCAATTTCTGGGAGACTAAAGTTCTAGCCCGAGCATAGTTTCTGTAACAAGAAGCTTAGGGAATCGATGGATTAGTCCTTAACATACTAGAGAAGTTGTTTAAAAATATCACAATTCGCGCCAATTATAACTGAACCCTTTTTATTCTATAGTAGACACACAA